>JAOTON010000183.1:0-710000 GCA_034440635.1 Lepas anatifera | reverse complement strand
AAGCGAGGTGTAAATTCTGGTATCTTCACAGCTGGTGTCTAACATCGTCTAGAAAAACCGTCTGCTACAACGGAAGCGCACATGTATAGAACACACAATAGCATCCTTTCTTCTAAAGAGCTCACGCTGACACAGTCTTAAAAGCTATGACAAGAAACTACCTGAATATTTTCTGGTCATCAATACAGGGCCCTAGGCTCATAACGAAAGCTCCACAGAAGAATGAATTTCGGAGGCTGCTGCTGTCGTCAGAAGCTGCACAAAGTGTCCTCGTCAACAAAATAGGAGCCATTCCGCCAGATTATATCTTACTGAACCCTGTGAGTGGGTCAGAATAAAAAACATGTTCTCAGACGCTGTATATCTTATTTTCTTTTAGTTAGATCATGGAATGTAAACTTTCCATGGGAAAGGATCTGTATTGAAAAAATGATGTAATAAGCATCATACCCGTTAAAAGTAGTTTTCATGGTGACAACGATAGTCGGAATAATGGGGTGGTGTCTCGGAGCAGGCTGTCTGGCCAGATCGGAGCATGGTTGGCGGCGGCGTGTCGCGCGCGGCGGCGCGTCGCGGCCTTGTCTTCCGGCGCTGGCCGACGGACGGAAGAGTAGCGGAAATCCGGCGCAGCCGCTCCGCCGCCGTCATCCGTCATGTGTCTGTCACGGTAATGCTGCCAATCGGCGACAGCCGACCGTCATCCGTCAACGCCGCTGCTGTCAGCGATTGGCGGGCCAGCTTAACAAGCCAGCTGCCAGCGCGGGGTGGCACGCACCCCAGCCCAGCCGCTTACAGGCAGAGAGACGCACCCGATATCGACGCCAACGCTATCGTGACGAAACCCACGCTGTGTAACGGCAGTGGGTTAGGTCAACGCTGAGTGAAATGTGACCAGGGGTGGTTCAGGGGGACAGGGGGAGGGCAGAAAGGTATTTGACTTCTGCCTCCCTCCCTAAACTGCCCAATGTTCGCCGACCTGCTACAAAAACACTGTTTTTACCATTTTTGGTCCATGCAATCAGAGAGTCCTCCGCTAATGATTGACCCCACACTAGGTCAATCATAGGAAAATTCCAAGGTAACAGATATACAAACCCTAGTGACCTCATCACAATATGGAAGTTTGGAAGCTATCCTTTGGCAAATATTCCTTTTCTGCCGCTTCAAACTCGTGATGTTTGGTCTTAGTTCGGGTTGCATGACCTTGAATAGCTCCTTGACCTGACATGAACTGAGTTTAAACCAATTTTGTCTTGATTTTAAACATATTGGCTAGATGTGTGAAATTGATCAACAAGTTGGTCATAAAAATTACGGTGTTGTGAGTCTTTGTGTTTGCATTATTCCATAAAAACCAGGCGGGGAACGAACTCTCGCTCCCCCAGAAGGGAACGTGTTAAGTTTGGTCGCACTGTGAGACCTTGGACACAGGCAGTGGGCGGGTCAGCCCCGGGCAGCCAGGCGCCCTGTCATGTGAACTGATCGGTGCCATGCGGCTCAGTGTGGGTCAGCGGGGCGGACCGGCCGTAAACGGGCCAGAGAAGACTCGCGGCAGACGCCAGTTGTGGCTGACTAGTGAATGCCAAATGAGTGATCACGAATATCACTGCCGTGGCGCGGGAGCCTTCCCGGCGCGTGTGCACCGAGCGAGACGCCGTGAGTGCTGTTATAGTATCTGGTCGAACTGCACCGCCCCTGCAGTCCCAATATCCTCCTGTGGTCTCCCCGTATCCTCCCGTGGTCTCCCGTATCCTCCTGTGTTCTCCCGTATCCTCCTGTGGTCCCCCATATCCTCCTGTGTTCTCCCGTATCCTCCTGTGGTCTCCCGTATCCTCCTGTGTTCTCCCGTATCCTCCTGTGGTCTCCCGTATCCTCCTGTGGTCCCCGTATCCTCCTGTGTTCTCCCGTATCCTCCCGTGGTCTCCCTGTATCCTCCTGTGTTCTCCCGTATCCTCCTGTGGTCCCCCATATCCTCCTGTGGTCCCCGTATCCTCCTGTGGTCTCCCGTATCCTCCCGTGTTCTCCCGTATCCTCCTGTGGTCTCCCGTATCCTCCTGTGGTCCCCGTATCCTCCCGTGGTCTCCCGTATCCTCCTGTGGTCTCCCGTATCCTCCTGTGATCTCCCGTATCCTCCTGTGGTCTCCCGTATCCTCCCGTGTTCTCCCGTATCCTCCTGTGGTCTCCCGTATCCTACTGTGGTCTCCCGTATCCTCCTGTGTTCTCCCGTATCCTCCTGTGTTCTCCCGTATCCTCCTGTGTTCTCCCTGTATCCTCCTGTGGTCTCCCGTATCCTCCTGTGTTCCCCGTATCCTCCTGTGGTCCCCCATATCCTCCTGTGGTCCCCGTATCTTCCTGTGGTCTCCCGTATCCTCCCGTGTTCTTCCGTATCCTCCTGTGGTCTCCCGTATCCTCCTGTGGTCTCCCGTATCTTCCTGTGGTCTCCCGTATCCTCCCGTGTTCTCCCGTATCCTCCTGTGGTCTCCCGTATCCTCCTGTGGTTTCCTGTATCCTCCTGTGGTCTCCCGTATCCTCCTGTGTTCTCCCGTATCCTCCTGTGGTCCCCCATATCCTCCTGTGGTCCCCGTATCTTCCTGTGGTCTCCCGTATCCTCCCGTGTTCTTCCGTATCCTCCTGTGGTCTCCCGTATCCTCCTGTGGTCCCCGTATCTTCCTGTGGTCTCCCGTATCCTCCCGTGTTCTCCCGTATCCTCCTGTGGTCTCCCGTATCCTCCTGTGGTCTCCCGTATCCTCCCGTGTTCTCCCGTATCCTCCTGTGGTCTCCCGTATCCTCCTGTGGTCTCCCGTATCCTCCCGTGGTCTCCCGTATCCTACTGTGATCTCCCATATCCTACTGTGGTCTCCCGTATCCTCCCGTGGTCTCTCGTATCTTACTGTGATCTCCCGTATCCTACTGTGGTCTCCCGTATCCTCCCATGTTCTCCCGTATCCTCCCATGTTCTCCCGTATCCTTCTGTGGTCTCTCGTATCCTACTGTGATCTCCCGTATCCTACTGTGGTCTCCCGTATCCTCCTGTGGCCTCCCGTATCCTCCTGTGGTCTCCCATATCCTCCTGTGGTCTCCCGTATCCTCCTGTGGTCTCCCGTATCCTCTTGTGGTCTCCCGTATCCTCTTGTGGTCTCCCGTATCCTCTTGCGGGACCGTGCAGAGATTCCATCGCCCTTTACTCGTCTCCATCACTCGTCTCCGGCTTTAGACGTCAAGTCCTCGAAACATCTGAGGCTACTCTTCGCTCACTTGTTGGTAACGTACCCCGACCCTCCGCGCCTGGGATTTCCTGATTCCAGAACTGTTCTTCACTGCTCACTTGACGTGACTGTGCTCTGGATTTTTAATGCTGTGATTGTTCAAGTCTGTGGTCGGGCTGTGCTCTGATTGTTTAAGACTGTGCTCTGTTTGCGCTCTGACTGTGCTCCGGTTGTGCTTTGGTTGTGCTCTGGTTGTGCTCTTGTTGTGATTTGGTTGTTGAAAGCTATGATCTGGTTGTGCTCTGGTTGTTGAAGGCTGAGCTCTGACTTTGCTCCGTTTTTTTAAGACCGTGCTCTAGCTATGCTCTGGCTGTGCTATAGCCGTGCTTTGGCTGTGCTCTGGTTATTAAAGGTTGTGTTCTGGCTATGATCTGGAGGTGATCTGCCTGTGTTGATGGTTATTGAGAGCTGAGCTCTGGTTGCGCTCTAGTTGTTGAAGGCTGTGCTCTAACCGTGCTCTGGCTGTGCTCTCTGGCTGTGCTCTGAGTGGGCTATGGGCGTGTTCAGACTGTGCGCTGGTTGTGCATCGTGGGCAGAATCCGACCGGGAGTTCGTTCTTTCGTTCGTGCTCCGGCCTCCCACCCTCTACCAGTAAAAATATGTAGCGACGTGCCTGGCATATTTTTTACCTTTCGATATCAGTGACAACCTGAAATATCACAGACCCAGTCTACCAATGCCCAAGCAATGCCTGAAACCTGTGCGGCCATTGCCTAAATGATCGTGAGTAGTCAGCTGGCCCCACGTGCGCGTTGGTTCATCCATCAGTGTCGAATGGGACGCCGCTCGACACACCGCTGAGCGTCCGCCACTGAAATGGCGCCAACTGCTCCCGCCGTCGGCCGGAATGCTAATGAGCTGGCCCATTTAATCCCGGCGCACAGTGTGGTAGCAATGGTGATCGCAGCACAGGGAATACTCACCAGTCGGCCTAATCAAATCAGGAGGATACGCATCGCTGTCAGAAAAGCAGCACCAAATCCCCTCACCTAGAGTTTGTTTGTTGAGGAACGAAAAAAACATAGAACGAGGGAGCTACTGCTTTTAAAGAAAATGTTTCTTAAACCATTTTGAATTGCGATTAGCCCAGATCGAGACCATTTTTATAATTGAGCACTAATATCACGATTCAGTGTGGTCCCAAAACCTTATTTTTCACGGGTAGTGGTATGCTCATGCTTTGCCGCTACTGACGTACTAACGCTGGTTAATTCTGATATGATGTTGTACGACTTCCTTTCACTGCGCAGTAAGACAACAACACCATTATGCTTGGCTTTCGCCAGCGTGTGTTGCAGACTGGAGAGCGTGACGCCTTGCCGGCTCCAGTACGTCCTTCAGCGTTGTTTGCCCCGCTGATGTCCTCGCATAATGCGCTTTGCTGAGCAACAGCAGAGCTCTGTCTTTTCCTATTGGCTTGTTTTGCAGCGCAGTATCCGGGCCAAGTCTTTGAACACATGCCCACTCCATAACGTTGGAGCAATGTCAAAAGAGTGTTATTGCGACCGAACGGGACGGGAAATTCCCTTTATATGTAGATCAGGTCGGTTCACAATATGACTAAAGCATGTGTAAATGTAACGTGATCGTTTTTTCAATAAATCTGGTTTTCGATGTGAAAATATTATTACACCAACACTATGATATGAAATAAGTGAAGAAAAATGTATCGCTCGTATTATTGTGCCCATTTGTATGAGTGTAGAGAACGCATATATAGATATACTCGCAGGGGAAAGGAGTATTTGCCTGTCCTTCCCCCGTACCGGAGAGGGTGGTGCTGAGCCCCGTACCGTTGCGTGATATGCATGTGTTTTTTTCCAATTTCCAATTTGTTATTTCCAAAAAATGTACTCCTACCAGCAAAATATTATTTTTTGATAAGCGGCAGTGTTCGAGCAGGACCTGGTGACCTCATACACATCACCACCATGCACCATGCACTATTCACCCTCGCCGGGGGGGTCTGATTGGACTCCCCTACAATCTCGGGAGCCGGAAGTGATTTTGACAAAATAGCACCAGCCCCAAATTTCTGCAATTGACAGGCAAAATTAAGTATGACGAGACTGAGCTACTCTTAATTATCGGCAAAACACTTCTTATTTGATTACCATTTAATATCTGGGCTACATCCAGCCAGCGAAGGCCGGCGCTAATGAAAATGCAGTGATCCGCAGGATCTCTCTGATAATTATTTAATATCCTGGGCGCAGTATGGCCTGAAGAGTGAACGGAACTCTGACCCTGGCCATTGCCGGGATAACGCCGAAAAACAGTCCAATGTTCAAAATGTGCAATCTCTTCAACTGCTTTTAAGTTTAATTAATTCTACTTGAAACGACTGATAGCTTTGGTTACAATTACTTTTGAAATTTATATCCGTTTTCAGACAACATTAGACGCTGTCAATCGAGCGTCACACCAAAACACGAGCGCTCCAGCTCCCAGAAGATATTTTCCCCGGCACTTCGACCAGCTGTCATTTGCCATGCCTCTCTGTCAATGCAAATCGAACTGCCGTCACTAAGATCGAGAGTGTATTAGCATCTTTTGGGAAATGTATCTTTGGCCTGTCTGTCACACTACACTCCTAGCAAGGCTGGGTGTCAAACGCAGACGTCTTTTTCGTGGGTGGAATTTCCGTCCCCATCACCGCCTGGAGTGTATGATCGGACGTCATGCTGAACAGTGCTGGATCCCTTTGATCTCGGGAACCAACGACCATACATAAAAATCGGAAAGCACTGAAAGCGTTCCACCGTGTTCAATCCTTGCGCCAATTTAAATCATATATGTTCAGCTACGAAGTCACAGTGGGCCAAAGTGGTTCAATTTTAGGCTGATTTATGACATTCCTTATAATTCAAGGCCCATGATACCTAGATTAACCCGGCCCCACCGGGGGTCGGCGCCACCTTCGCCCCACCGGGGCCACGATGGCCCCCTCTAACTCCGAAAATATGGGCGTTAGCGCAAATCGCAAAGTGCAATAGAAAGCTCGGTGAATTCAGTAAGAAATTACTTCCAGTTTAGTGCTCAGGTCAATGGTTTGACCTCCAGAGGTCAAATTAGGTCAAGATCGGCTATTTTCACTCAAATAGCAATGATTAAGCAAACGGCATAACCTTATGTCATTAGAGCTATTGAGGCCGGTAAAGTACATTGATAGCAAATTGCCAGTACTTTTTCCGCCATTGGAACGTAAAGACCTCCCGCCAGTGGTTTGACCGCCAGAGGTCACCTCGTGACCTAATATGACCTGAGATCACGAAAGGTCACAAAGACCTGCCGTATATCAAAGAAAGCCAGACAAGACAAACACGATGGTGTTTGTTTCAACGCCTAGCTCAATTAGGTCAAAAGTTATTGTCAAAATACTGTTTTTGACCTCGGTGACCTTGGATGACCTTGGAAAAGTCAAGGCAAATATGACCCCTGGGATCCGTGAAAGGGTGTCCAAAAACGTTGTTCTGAGCAGTCTGAGTATTTGAAATCATTTTGTGGCTTTATATCATGAAATAGCTTTTCCCATGCTTTGTCAATGGGAGAGGTCGCCTCGTGACCTGACCTCAGGCACGAAATCGAAAACCCCGATATAACCTGTAGACCCTGGAGGGGTCATAAAGTGTAGGAAGTTTCAAATCGATCGACTTTGAAATGTAGCTCTTACAGAGCTCTAAAGGTGAAGTGAGGTGACCTTGGTTGACCTCGTCTTGGACCAGACCTTGATGACCCGGGAAAAAATTTCAGGGATGATGGAAAATGATGCAGGAGAGGTAGAGTTCTCAACCGCGGTCTGCGCCTCGTCGTTTTCTGCTATCCCGAAAACCTTAGGGGGCCATCGATGGCCTCCGGTGGGGCGAGGGTTAAAGCCAAGGGTACTATTTTTTGTCTGGCTCCGAGTATTTTAGCGATATGTGGCATAATTTTATAGGTTTACGGTGACATGAGGTAAACCTCAAATAACGATCTTTAAGCTCGTGTTTCATATCCTTCAAATCCTTTAACCCGTGCCCCACCGGGGTCCGGCGCCACCTTCACCCCACCCGGGGGCCATCGATGCCCCCTCTAACTCCAAAATATGGGGGTTAGCGCAAATCTGCAAAGTGCATTAGAAGGCTCACGTGAATTCAATAAGAAATCACTTCGCATGTGTAAACGCTCATGTCAATGGTTTGACATCCAGAGGTAAAGTTAGGTCACGATAGGCTATTTTAACTCAAATATGCAATGCTTAACCCGCGCCCCACCGGGGGTCCGGCGCCACCTTCGCCCCACCGGGGGGCCATCGATGGCCCCCCCTCTAACTCCGAAAATATGGGCGTTAGCGCAAAACTGCAAAGTGAAATAGAAAGCTCGTGTGAATTCAGTAAGAAATTACTTCGCATGTTTTAGTGCTCAGGTCAATGGTTTGACCTCCAGAGGTCAAATTAGGTCAAGATCGGCTATTTTCACTCAAATATGCAATGATTAAGCAAACTGGGCATAACTCTTATGTCATTAGAGCTATTGAGGCCTGTTAAAGTACATTTGATAGCAAATTGTCAGTACTTTTTCCGCTATGTGGAACGTAAAGACCTCCCGCCAGTGGTTTGACCGCCAGAGGTCACCTCGTGACCTAATATGACCTGAGGTCACGAAAGGTCAAAAAGTGACCTTGCCGTATATCAAATGAAAGCCAGTGACAAGACAAACACGATGGTGTTTGTTTCACCGCTCTAGCTCAATTAGGTCAAAAGTTATTGCCAAAATACTGTTTTTGACCTCTGGTGACCTTGGATGACCTTGGAAAAGTCAAAGGGCAAATATGACCCCTGGGATCCGTGAAAGGGTGTCCAAAAACGTTGTTCTGAGCAGTCTTGAGTATTTGCAATCATTTTTGTGGCTTTTATATCATGAAATAACTTTTCCCATGCTTTTCCAATGGGAGAGGTCGCCGCGTGACCTGACCTCAGGGCACGAAATCGAAAAATCCCGGATATACACCTTGTAGACCCTGGAGGGGTTATGAAGTGTAGGAAGTTTCAAATTGATCGACTTTGAAATGTAGCTCTTACAGAGCTCTAAAGTTGAAGTGAGGTGACCTTGGTTGACCTCGTCTGGTGACCTGACCTTGGGTGACCCGGGGTAAAAAATTTCAGGGATGATGGGAAAATGATGCAGTGAGAGGTAGAGCCCCTCAACCGCGGTGCTGCGCCTCGTCGTTTTTCTGCTATCCCGGAAAAACCTTAGGGGGCCATCGATGGCCCCCCGTGGGGCGAGGGTTAACACGCGCATTGACGGGGGCGGGTACCCGCCCCCCTCGGGTTTTTCGGAGACAGCAGAAAAACGGCGGCACGTAGCGCCGCCGTACTTGGTATACCTTTTCCCTCATCATTTTTACAACTTCCGTGAAAATTTTAAGGTTAGGTCATCTCAGGTCAGGTCACCAGTACAGGTCAAGTGACCCGACCTCAAACAAAGTTTAAGATAGCATAAGTCGGAGCAGGGTAAACTTATCCGATTGAAACTCACATCACATAATGGCCCCACCGAGTTCTCTAAAATATGTTCCGGTATTTTTGATATCGATGACCTAAGGTCAGGTACGACGCATGACCTCTCCATTGGAAATACATGGGAAAAATGGTTTTTACGGAATAACTCAGTAACGGATGGTGATAGAGCATTTATTTTAGCTGCATTAGACTCGCCTGGGCTTTGCAGTTCTAATGATATGCATGTTATATAATTTGACCCTGACCTGACCTCAGGTCAGGTCAAATCCTTGATTTGACCTAGCAAGGTCAAATTATATATCATTCGATTCGGCTTGCTAAGAGGATTTATATAGTTTAAGTCGTTTTGCCCTATCTTTACTTGTTCAGATTTCATGGCCGAAAAACTGAATTTACATGTTATCCAGGTATGACAGGGCATGTTTTGACCTCTCGTGACCTTAAATGTGACCTGACAAAAAAATAGTTCAAATGTTTTCGATGGAGAAGTGGATGGGCAGCCCAACGCCGCTTACCGTTTTTCGCTACCTACCGTGGTTCTCGAGATCTTAGGGGGCGGGTACCCGCCCCCCCCGTCAATGCGAAGGTGGCTCAGACCCCCGTCAATGCGCGTGTTAAGTAAACTTGGCATAACTCTTATGCCATTAGAGCTATTGAGATTTTGTAAAGTGCATTGGATAGGAAAATGACAAAAACTTTTCCGCTATATGGAACGTAATGACCTCTCGCCAGTGGTTTGACATCCAGAGGTCACCTTGTTACCTCATATGACCTGAGGTCACCAAAGGTCAAAACTTAATATTGCCGTATACCACATGAAAGCCCGTAATGAGACCTACACGATGGCGTTTGATTCAGCACTCTGGCTTAATTAGGTCAATAGTTATTGTCAAAATACTGTTTTGACCCCTGGTGACCTTGGATGACCTTGGAGAAGTCAAAGGGCAAATATGACCCCCTGGGATCCGTGAAAAGGTGTCCAAGAACGCTTTTCTGAGCAAGCCAAGCATTTTCAATCGTTTTTGTGGCTTTTAGATTATAAGACAGCTTTTTCCCATGCTTTTCAATGAGAGAGGTCACCTCGTGACCTGACCTCAGGTCACGAAATCGAAAAATCTCGGATATACACCTTGTAGACCCTGGTGGGGTCATGAAGTGTAAGAAGTTTCAAATTGATCGACTAAGAAGCGTAGCTCTTATAGAGTTCAAAAGTTGAAGTGAGGTGACCTTGGTTTATCTCGCCTGGTGACCTGCCCCAGTGGCGGATCTAGCCGGGTGGTTTGGGAGGGGCAAACCAAAGTCGAAAAGCAAAAAAAGGGATCCGCACTGACCTGCCCTGGGGTGACCCGGGGTAAAAGATTTCGGGGATGGTGGGAAAATAATGGGGTGAGAGATAAAGTCCTCAACCGCGGTCCTACGTCCCGTCCTTTTTCTGCTATCCCGAAAAAAACCTTAGGGGCCATCGATGGCCCTGGTGGAGCGAGGGTTAATACTCGCTATCAGTATGATATCAAACCTAATTCTGTATCTTGTTCTGTTTAAAAGTTATATACACAACCGCATTCGGAAAGCATGACCTTTGTTTACACAGTAGTAATCTTGTTACTGATCTGACCTCAAAATGTTGAGAGAAACATCTATTTTGTAAAAGCTTTTGAATGATATTTAGAAACCTGATCTACTCCTTCTAGGAATCAACTTTGTCTTGGCCTGCTCTGCGCCATTTTAAAACAAAATCGTCTTGCATGGGCTTAGAAATAATATTTATTTCTAAGCCCATCAAATTTTTTTGAAGTCATTGACGAAAACCCTGGGGTCTGATCGGGCTTCCAAGGCGGTGACCGGTTAAAGAATACTTCCAGTGAGGTTTGCCCTCCCTGTTCTTTCTTTGATTATTTTCTGTCACTAGAAATTCGTGTTCCCAGCTCTGCTTCAGCTGGTGATCTCAGATTATTGGTCCAGTTCTCAGACAATATTACGCCTGCAGAGCGCCCGTCCTTGAATTATTCTAAGCCGTTGCACTACACTACTCGCTCTGGGCTCACATGGATTCGGGAGCGACCTCTCTCCAACACTTCTTCATCATTGTTTCGGCGTATAACACTGTCTTTCTGTCGCACTGCGACAAAACGCGCCGGCGCATGTACGCTACAAGCGGTACATTGCGGAAAGCACCAGCGTAACGTGACAAAGTCTGGCTGGGCTTCAGCGCTGTGCGGCGGGATAGCGTAACACACGGGTGAAGACTTCGGTGCAGCATAACCAGGTCCAAGCTCTGTGAGGCAGTACAGCTTAGGCAGGCGTGGAAAACCAGCCAACTCGCCAACCACGTATTGGGACAGACCTTGGCTACTGAAAATATTCAGTGCGACAGAAAACGTCTATGAAATCTGAACTCCGGCGGCCGCGGAGAAAAGAGCATAGCTCCCAGGGGGCCGGACCTATACTCAGCTAAAAGCCTCGATACATAGGCAGATCCAGGAGGCAACGGGGCACTTGACTCACCGCCTCCATCAACCCTCACCTCCCCCTGGAATGGTTACATGCCCCCTGAAAGGTCGATGGCGCCACCTGACATGCTGCCTCTCACCCACCCCCTTATGATGCAAGTACCAGCGCCCCCACAATAGGTATTTTCCGCCCAAAAAATGTATACCCATGGTCCAAATGGCACCCCCGGCTATGTACCCCCTTTGTCACGCAATCAGAAATCCTGGATCCGCCTATGCCTCGATAGACGATTCAATAGATAAGACTCTGTGCTAATGAAGTAGTTGACCCGCAATTTTCTAATTAGTAGTCACGTCCCTTTGCTGTTTTTGTGTGACCGACACATACCGCAGCGCTTGCGGCCAGTAATGACCTTCGGCAGGCGACAGCCCGACAACAATTCCTGCGGCGATGACAGGGCGGAGTTTGCGGATACACAGGGTCTGACGGCAACTCCTGATTATGGAGAAAATTACTTCCAGATCCGTACAATAGTTTTTATAATTTATAAGTTCTCCGATTGATAGTCCGATTTTGCCACTGATGTAAAGGTATTTGGAAGGTATTTGTTCACCAGCAGTTAAGCCAGCAAACACCAGATAAGGATTTATCAGAGGTTTCTAATCGCAAGTTTTAATTTTGTGCCACATTTTATTTGGAATATTTGTCACTCTGTTGCGACGTTTTTTGAAGGGCCTTTTTGTTGTGTACTAAACAGCATCCCTATTGCTTGGGAGGAGAAGGAAGTGGTGTTGGGTGGTGGTGAATAATTTTTTATCATTTGGTGTCCGGCTTGGGTTTTGATTTGCTATTTTATTAGAGAGATACTAATATAATTAAGAACGCTTTCTATTTGTCTCATGTAGGAACGTTAAAATGTGAACAGCTTTATCTCATAATCTGTTATTTGCCCTTCTTAAAGTATGTTTCATGGTTTCAGGGAGGTTGACCCCGGAGACCACTTCATAACAGGTCTGTATCATGCAGGTGTAGGAAAGTCCAGAACATTGGGAACACAAGGCGTATTGTTAACGCACGCCTCGCTGAAGTCCCTGACATGACGCGCTCCACTGGGGGGGCATATTTCGTCCCCCTCCGCATCTCATTTCCCAGGAAAGCAAATTAAAAGTTACGGACAGAATTCAAAAGCTCTTGTCAAAACAAAGAAACATTATACTAGCTATTTTATGTCAGGGCAATATTGAGGTCTGCGTAGGTTAAGGTAGGTTCCATAGGCTTACAACGGAGCAGAGTACGTTTCCCCCTCTAAATATTTACTCAGCGGAGCTAGAGCGTGTTAATTTGTTTCTTTCCGGTCAGTGCCATAGGGTCAACTGTTAGAATATTGAACATTGGGGGGGGGGCATAGTCCTTACCCTCTGTTCCTTGTCCCATGTAGTCTACAAAGTATGAAGTAGTTTTTGACAAGATGTCCTTTCAAACCTAGTCGTGGACAGTTTCATTAGGGAAAACTGTGATGAGCATTACAAAAAGCATTATCTACCCAAAAATGGGTACCATTACACCTATTATTGTTCCGAAAGATGAAAACTCAGGACAATTATTTGCAAAACTCAACTGGTCATCAAGAAATAAAGTAGAGTGTCCCTTGCCTAGCTTATTTGCATTATTTGTAATGCCTTGTGAGCTTTACTTGAATTCCTGAAATTCAGGTTTCATCCCTGCATTTATGAGCGGTTTTCTAATATTTTTATGTCGTATCTTGTCATCTCGCAGCATATCCTAGGTGTTGCAGCGTTAGCAATTCAACTTCTGGTTGGCGACAGATCTGACCTTTGTCCTTCCCTGGGCTTAGGCTACAGGGGAAGTCACGTCGTCATCGACGGAAAAAGTGGGAGGAAGAGAGGGCGGTGAATCTGGAACTTTTGCTGGTTGGAGTTCACCATCCGAAAACTCTTCTTCGGATGGGGGCTCTTTTTCCATTCGCCGTGTGCTGTCGACAAAAGTTTATGTTGGTTTTCGAATGTTCTGGAACTCTCAGATGAAGGTGAAACGGCTAGAAGTCTCCTTCGGTAGAAATGAACTCACCACAGTGTTGATGCTGCACGCTCGCTCTACAACAGAATCCTAGCCCTGTAGAACGCTATAGCCAAGCCCACAGCACAGGAGTGTACCACGGTACAGCAAAGCGCAGAAAAGTGCACTGCAGGTGTACTGCTGTACAGCAGTACACCTGCGAGTGCACTGCGGCACAGTACATGCTTCAGGTGTGTATTGCGGTACAGTATAAAGGGCGAGTGTGTACTGCGGCACAACATACTCCGTAAGTGTACTGCGGCACAGTACATGCTTCAGGTGTGTATTGCGGTACAGTATAAAGGGCGAGTGTGTACTGCGCCACAACTTACTCCGTAAGTGTACTGCGGCACAGTACATGCTTCAGGTGTGTATTGCGGTACAGTATAAAGGGCGAGTGTGTACTGCGCCACAACATACTCCGTAAGTGTACTGCGGCACAGTACATGCTTCAGGTGTGTATTGCGGTACAGTGTAGGCTGCGAAAGTGTGTACTGCGGCACAACATACTCCATAAGTGCACTGCGGCACAGTACATGTTTCAAGTGTGAATTGCGTTACAGTATTAACTGCGGCTGTGTACTGCGACGCAGCATACTCTGATACTGCGCTGCGGCACAGCATATACTTCTGGTATGTATTGCAGTATAGTATAGGCCGCGATGTGTACTGCGGCACAACATACTCAGTAAGTGCATTGCGGCACAGCATATGCTGCAGGCGCGCATTACGGTACAGTATAGGCTGTGGGTGTATACAGCGGCACAGTGCAGGTTGCAGGTATGTATTGCGGAAAATTATAGTGTGCAGGCTTACTGCGTACAGCATAGGCTGAGGATGTTTGCTGTGGTTCAGTTTAGGTTGAGGTACGCCCAGCAAAGCATTGCGTGTGGCTCAGTGTAGACTGCAATTGTGAATTGCAGCACATAATTTGCTCCAGATGTATGATGACTTATTAGCGTTCGACTGTCTCCAATAGATATCGTGATAGTGGGTCAAAATTTGCGTTGTGGAGTCTGGTTTAGCTTGATACATCATTGTTATAAGCAAAAAGTAGTATTACTTGGTTTTCTTGTTTATGCAGAGTCCCAAAAGTTTCACTGTGCTGGTTAAACATGACAGCCTTGTTGAGCCGTGATCACCACCCAAACCACCCAAAGAAAAGTGGTGCGTGCACAATCTCCGACCTTTGGCTTGTCAATGAGCTCAAATCCTACAAGCACAAAACCGAAATACCGCCTCCCGGAGGTACTAGTTTCCACTAACTTGCCACTTGCCGAAGCTATGGATGGCAAACTGCTAGTCACCAGAAGCTGCTGCTTCTGGCGTTGGTTAGCGCCTCGTGATATGTATACATGCTCGTGATATGCTCTTCACGCATAACACTTCTCTGAGAGAATTGCAAAAATAATTATTCGCATTGAATGCACGTGATTTGCGCTAAGGATGAATTGACGAATGGAATCGTAATGAGCATGTTGTGGCCTGGCGGGGTCACAATGCAATCAAGCAATCCTTACAACGGCAAGACACACACAATGTCCTCAAAATGATAAATTCTGCTTAAGTTACATGAAAATGTGTTCCCTAGTGTCTGAAACATCCCCAGGTAACCTAACATAGTTTCCAAGCCCAATTATTCACCATGATCCACGAAAGTGCCTTCGGACACAGTACTTTGGGAACTGAAAGCTGGTATGATGAGAATCTGCTGAAATAGCACTGCATTATTTGTCATCATTGGACTTAAAATCGGGGCTAGGCAGACAGTCAAATGAATAACACCACTTTATATCTAAAGATGACAGGCCTGTTCACGGGAGCCGTTAGTTCTGCAGCCACCGGCAAAAAGACTTCAAAACTTGGGGTCGGTCGATGATCTAGTTACAGCCCTGGCCTCAGCCAGAAGGCCACACGGAGAGCGCGGAAACGCTCGGCGAAGAACCCTGTCAAGACAGATATTAACACTTCCTGATAGACTCGTTTCTTGTCGGAGTGTCACATGCCATAAATTGAAAATGTCAGAAGGTAAGGTTAACTCGGCACCACCTGGAGGGGTTCGATCGAACCCCTATCCCTCTACGATCTCGGAACTGGAAGAGATGCAGAAGAAAATGAAACGGCGCTGGAAGTGCCTTCCCGTCTGCCACTCTGGAGTCGAGTTTGAGCCGAATCTGTTGCCCTGTGATGTCGCTGTGGGCCAAAATGGGTCAAATTTAGACTCATTTAGATAACCCTCTATAAATCGGGAACCATTAGACCTAGAAGAAAACAAAAGATATTAAAGTGTTTTTCTTGACCCAAGAATTCAAAGGATATGCAAAAAATATATTTTAAGGTCTCATTATGAGCTTGACCTTAGGTCAAGATCAAATAATAACTTTCAAGGTCACACTGCATATCATTTGTATTATTGGGTTATGCTCATTACTACGATACCAAATCTAGGGATGTATCTTTTTTTCATTCAAACGTTAAAGACACAAACAATTCCGAATACTTTGGATTTTGATGACTTCTCATGACCTTGGTATTGACCTGACCTCAAAATGGATAGAAGCCTCAATATTTTTTGCTTCAAGAGCCTTTCGGATGAGGCTTAGAAACTTGATCTAGCTCTTCTAGAAACCGAGTTGCATCCTGTTTTGTCAAACTCACTTTGGAAGAACACAATCAGCTTACATGGGTTTAGAAATAACGTTATAACTCGTTAACCTGACCTGACCTGATGCCAAATTATTATCATAAGTTGTCAAATGGATCACACACCTAGAGCCCTGCAGAGCGACGCGCGTCTCATTTGAATCGGCTTAAAACCATTCGCTAGAAACTGAGGGGGTCCGTCCACATCAGACCGGCATCAGACCGGCATCAGACCAGCACCAGTCCAGCATCAGTCCGATATCAGCCCGGCATCAGACCATCATCAGTTTGGCATCAGTCCAGCATCAGACCGGCATCATACCAGCATCAATCTGGCATTAGTCTGGCATCGGTCCAGCATCAATCCAGCATCAGTCCAGCACCAGTCCGGCATCAGTCCGGCATCAGTCCGGCATCAGACCGACATCATCCCGGCATCAGTCCAGCATCAGCCCGGCATCAGTCCGGCATCAGCCCAGCATCAGACCACATCAGTCCAGCATTAGTCCAGTGTCAGACTGGCATCAGTCCGGCATCACTGTCAGTGTGGTGCCGCAGCGTCAGTGAGCGGTGAACCTGACGGCAGAGCCGACGCATACCAATCACCCCGGAGCCGGGCACCGGCCGGCCGTCATCTCTGCCCGCCAGTCACCCCGACATTTTTACTCCACGGCCATTGATTCTGGGGAGGCGTTGTCACACAGCGACCCAGCATGCAAACGGCTGTATTATCTGCTCGTAAAGCCGGCCCGGCCGGCGCCGGGATCGTGCTAACGCTCCTCTCTACCACACCACGCCGTCAGGGGGTGTGTCGCCGCGAGGCTCCGCCCGGCTCGCCCACTGTGTGCAAATAGTGGCCAAGTGTCTCGCCGCTGACACGAATCAGCCCCATCAGAATAACTGAGGATGTCTGCAACTGATACGCCATCGCACTTGACAGTTTGAGAAGCTTGGCCATTGACTAAATGTAAAACGCGCAGTTGTTCTTTCGTCCAGACCACTGCACGTGGGTATTCCCATAAGATGCGCTCCATATTCGTACTCCTTTATTGAGTTAATCCTATAACTTGCTCCAACAACTCCCTCGGGTGGCATGCAGCAGAATGCGTGGTCTGAACAAATTTGGTCAGAGATCACTTGCGGGTTCGGCGGGAGAGCTTTAGGGAAAGACGACTTGTGAACCAGAAACGAGCTAATTCACGGGGTATGTTAAGGAGCTTTTTGTGGTTATAATGTGAGAATTAACTGTGCAAAAATATTTTGAATAGTAATAGATGATATGATAAATGAAATAGGGCGGGGTTTTGCGGTCTTTACTATCAATTCTTGCAGACTTTTTACTTATCGACCCGTATTAACACTTAAACCAACACAGCAGGTAGATGAACGCGTTTCGACAAAATTTCTTCTCAGCATCTATGGTAGGAGGATGAAAAAAGTTTAAGTGTTAATATCTGTCAACCACTGTTATACAATTATCGACCCGTATAGGTGAAACTAGACTATTCAGATATTTTCATCTATAACTTTCGAAGCCCCGGTTTGAAGATTATTTCGGAAAAGGTAAGTCGTAGCCTACTACAATGCAACCCATGCAAAACTTCATACCATGAGCCTTAGTCTCAGCCTCACATATCGATAGGTTTGAAACCAATTTTGTTTTTACTACTGTAACGTACCACCACATACAAACACAAGTGTAGAGAAGACATCTGCCCACCCTTCATGTTATTACAAATTATGAAATCTGTGGACTGTTGGGGCTATAATGGGTAATTGCTGAGCTCCACGCTGATGAATAAGCACCAGAGGGCTTTTAGTGGCAGAGTTTAGTTAATTGACATGACCTTATACTTTTAGCATGGATGATCTCAGTTTTATACATCATTTTTATCTGCACTTGGTAAGAAAGATTATCTGTGGTCTCAAAGTTTTTTATCCGAAAACGCCTCCTGCAGTAAGTGGAGAACACAAGCATGCAATCACGCATCTTATTGAACTGAATGCAAATTTCTATCATCTAGAAGTTCCGCGGTGGGTTCCGTTCACAGTTTGACATCTGGCTGCACGCGCAGGGAGGATAATAAGCTCGTAAAGCGGCGCACCGGCAGCGAGCGAACTCTTCACCACCTATCGACTGCCAACTCTGGCGCGCATGAGGCAGCATTAGTCTAATGCTCAATCCCGGGTGGTCTGATTCGGTCGTAGTCAGACCTGAGGGCCGGCTGGAGCCAGCTGAGGAGCCGTGAACAACTTCTGAGAGGGTCATCAGCTAACGGAGGCTTCCAACGAGGCCGACAATCGTCGGTGGGATCGCCTCCTGAGGCTCTATAGCGCGTGTCTGTGATGAAGGCATTTCCAACTGGTTAAACTCCTCAGGAAGTGCCCACCACCAAAAACAGCCGGATGACGGAGCATTGCAAGAGACGGTCCCACGCAAGCTTATGCAAAGACGTTACAAGAAGGCGAGGAAGTTGTTTGGGGAGAACATGTCCCGAGGTTTTTTGTGGCATTTATGGCTCAATCTTATATCGGGGCATTTTAAATAAAAACATTTGTAATTGGTGACAAAAACAGGATCAGCTGCAAAACTAATTCCTAGAAAACACTTAACTTGCCCATGAACAGTTCAAGCTATAATTCTATTTTTCTAATATGGCTTAAGCTAGGTATTTCTAAGTCAAAGTAGGTCAAGAACGGGCATTAATATTTCGGAACACATCAGATTGTAATTTTCCGACTTCGGAGTAAGCCGCTACAAGATTTATTCGTAGATAATGGGTAAGTTTTAGAAATACCGTATTTGTATTGATCTGAAATGTCAGCTTCCCGTCTTTTCCAACCCAGGTTAGCGTCAGGCCCGACAATTTGTATTTATATTCGGTCCCCACCTTCCGTTGATGTTGACGAGTCGTTATCAGTCTGATTTATGTGACAAATATTCCCATGTTGCCGAAATAGTCACAACTTTACTACCTCATCAAACCACGAGAGTCGTATAAGTCGGAGGGGGTCGCTCAATTAGTAGAGGCTATGCTTCGCGAATGAAACATGGCCTAACTCTATCCCAAGTTCGAGGATACCATGCAATATTGATGATTGTGACAGTGCAATAAATGAGCCCAGCGGAGCTGTGAAATCATGCCAAAGGGCTACGTTGCCGCTGCCACTACTGAAGGATGGGCCTAAAAACCAAGGCTTGCATGATATAGAATACCCTGACTAAAGTACCCTTACATTTTTCCTTGAGGTTAGTTTTATACGGTTTTTTCAGTTCTAGTCTCCCAATATCGAATTTTGGTCAACAAACTTACAACGCGCTGGAAACTAGGGTGGGTGCCAGCTCCCTCCTCTTCCCCAGGTTTTTACAGACAATTTTTCCTATCTCCTTGAGTCCGGAATGAAAAAAATGAGAAAATTTCTGGGTGGTTTTATGTTCGGACACAACCTTCCATCAGAAAGGTTGAGCAAAGTCTTATTTATATTATTGGGTATTTTTTTCATCTTATGAGCAGTGGCCGCAAATTTAGCTCTGATAAACTCACTTGCGAATAATCTTTAAAATCGAACGTCGTGGCAATAATCCTGTGGCTTCTCCTAAAATTGGGATTTTATCCGTCACACGACTGAAACCTGGACCGATGGAATCAAATACGCTAAGCGACTATTATAAAGTATTATCAATAATTAGTTTACTAGACCTAACAATATTGCTCTTAGCAGGCAGCGCCCGATGCGACAGGCTAATTCTGTCAAAAACTAGGGCTAAGTATAAAGTTAACTTAGGCAAAGAAAATTATATAAATTCTGGTTTGTCAATCCAATTTGTAATAATTATTAGATTTGTTGGATTATTGGTAATTACTTTTCTCCAGTCTATACTTTTGAGAAAACTTCTCTCATTACATTTACGTACAGGCTGCAGAAAAACGCACTAACAATGGTTACTTCCCTTCTCTAAAACATGAATCCTAAAAATGTACCATAGTGCTAACCCTCCTCGGCGTTTTATCTCCTCTGCCAAAGGGTCACCTATCTTAAGCCTGAATAGTAGGGTAAGACTTCCCTGTGCGTTGAGACTGGGATGACGATCCTGAATTGCTCCCACACGACCTGCTGCGCACGACAGTACAGTGGCACTGTACTACAGAACAGTGGCACTGCACTACAGTGAGTGACTCGCACTACAGTACAGTGGCACTGTACTACAGAACAGTGATGCTGCAGTGCCAATATACTGGGCATAACTGTTACCGGGCCTTAGCTTACCTGGGTACCCGGTCCGCAGGTGAAAAATAGACCCAGGCCGTCTATCATGTCACAAGTCCAGGTCATGTGAGCTAACCTATTTCAGCACGTACTGAAACAGACTTGATGTATTGATCGGAGACTTACTATAGTGTCACCTAGTGCAATTTCCGGTTCCGGCATTTTGCTATCTCGAGATCCTGGGGTGAGGTAGGACCTCTCACCTCTCCATTGAAAATATATGAGGCACTTGGAGTAAGGACTATAACTTCACAATGAATGGCGATAGAGGCTTTACTTTGACGTCGTTGTGTTTGGCTTGCCGTTGCAGTTCAAATAAAATATGTTCTGAGCCATGCTAACCTTGACCTGACCTTGGGGTAGCTTCGACTCACCCCCGCACTCCATCGGACTCCTTTTCTCTTTTCTTAGCAGATACCCGCATCGACGGTACAAACTTTAGCTAACTCGGCTAACGTCGCTGCTGCGTCGGAAAGCATCCTGGAAATGTGTGTTGCGAATAAACCAACCAATTGTGTGATTTTTGTGATAACACCAACAAAGGCTGGACACATATTTTTGATCTGGGGCGTTCCCAGATGGGTTAACACTGGCACAGCAATACAAACCCTGTGCAAGCCCGATAGGAACCCAAACTTCCGGGGGTCCTGAGTCCAACTCCCTCCCTCTGATCCCCACCCATGAAACCAACTATACGTGTACTGTTTTCTAAAACTTTGAAATAATTCGGGATTTACAAATCACATGATCTTAGCTGTTTCTTGGTTACTACACCTCTTAAACTTACTTTTATTTTATAATGTTACCCATTTTTCTACATGCGTCATGTAACCTAATCAGCTTTCATCTTAAATTCCCTCGCCTGGGTTGGCAAGAATGAATCACCATTCCAGAATGAGAATTACCCACCGTTCCGGAGAGAGATTACCCACCATTCCAAAGCAGCGAAGTTTCCATTTCACCATTGCCACGGGCCACCGCCGCACCGGCACAGGCGGCTGCCTCAGGCAGCGGCGGGTCCAGGACACCAGCTTGGGAGGAGGGGAGCTGGGCCGATATTTTGGCCAGTAGGGGCGGGGTAGAGCCCGGTTTGAGTTCCTCCGGCGGTTAACTCCACTGACCGTGGGTCACTTACAAACCCCAGCAACAGGTAATCAAACTTCATTGTTACATAATTTCGACTTGACCGGATGCTTGCGTATGGTGCCGTTTGATCTTTTACAACTGCTCTTATTTTTCTAACATACATTTGGTTTATCGGCAGATCGTTTGGGCAAGTGACAAATTATCATGTTTAAGCCTTCGGAGGTTATTACCTCTCTGCCCTGAGGTCCTGGATCCGCCAGTGGCCTCAGGCGCTGTTGCTGACAGTTGCCGACGAGCGGACGGCACAGCACCGGTCCGACCTCGGCTGGGCGAGGCGGCGCATCTTCGTGAGCCCTGTTCCACCCAGCCGAATTACAGCACGTCTGCGTGAGCCCTGTTCGGCCCAGCCGAATTAAAGCACGTCTGCGTGAGCCCTGTTCGGCCCAGCCGAATTACAGCGCGTCTGCGCGAGCCCTGTTCCGCCCAGCCGAATTACAGCGCGTCTGCGCGAGCCCTGTTCCGCCCAGCCGAATTACAGCGCGTCTGCGTGAGCCCTGTTCCGTCCAGCCGAATTACAGCGCGCCTGCGTGAGCCCTGTTCGGCCCAGCCGAACTGCGGCTCCCCTGTCGCCAGCAGACTAGCTGAGCCGCCGAGCTGCCCCAGCGGCGCCGACACCAAGTGCACCACGCCCTGGCTGTCGTGTCGCCGGGTTGTTTGAGAAAATACGCAGAATTCGGAGCCGGGATGTACCGGCTGAGGTAGCTGATACAGACAAATGGACAGAAAAACATGATAGATTCCGGCTAGAAGCATGGACCGAACTAACAAAAAAATATACACTCACACCGCAACTAGGTTTTTGGTGTTCAAAAATTGTTCCATTTCTGTGGAGACGGCTTTTAATACCTTCTGCTTGCTTTTAATTCTCCAAATCGTGGTATCCTAGGCCCCTCTCCAGTTTAATGCTGAAATTTGGATCTATGACCTCTGACAGGTCATCTGAAACTACTGAAGTAAGTTATCTGATATAAGTCAGTAACGTCGCAGGAAATTGTGATACAGCTTTCAATTTGATACCATTAGGTTTATTATTTCAAGTCGATTAATATACATATTGACTATCTTACATCGGACAGTGACCTTGACCTGACCTTAGGTAAGGTCATTTTATTTTTTGACCTAGGATGGACAGATAATACATCATTCAATTAGCCGTAAGGAGGGGGGCGAATGGTTCCTAAACATTTATTCTTACCCAACTCTGTCAGACGCTAAAGCCCTAAAACTCTTCTCTAGCATATCACCTTTTTTAACCTATCATAGCCTCAATATTGATATGAGCCCAAAAGTGACCGTTGCAGTTTCTTCATGAAGCATCATTAGATACCCCAAGCTTCGCGTTTTTTCGCTATTCCGCATAGGACGCGAGATCGAGGGGGTGCTTGGACCGCCTCACGGGGCGAAGGTGGCTTGGAGGCCCACTGGGGTAGGTGTTGAAAGTGCAAGGGCTAGCCCCTAACGGCACCATACGTTTCCCAAGCGTATGGCTCACACATGAACCCATCACCTCCTGGGGGTCCGATCGGACCCTTGGTTTTTCGCAAATGATCATCAGACAATTCAAATGAGACACTCGTCGCTTTGCAGGGCTCTGGGATGATCAATTTGATAGCTTACGGCCAAAAATCGACGTCAGGTCAGGTTAACAAGTTATGACGTCATTTCTAAGCCCATGTAAAGCGATTTTGTCCTCTAAAATGAGACTGACAAAGCAAGTGCGTAACGGAGCTTCTAGAACAGCAAGATTAAGCTTCTAAACATCATTAACCCGCGCCCCACCGGGGTCCGGCGCCACCTTCGCCCCACGGGGGCCATCGATGGCCCCCCTCTAACTCCGAAAATATGGGCGTTAGCGCAAATCTGCAAAGTGCAATAGAAAGCTCGCGTGAATTCAGTAAGAAATTACTTCGCATGTTTTAGTGCTCAGGTCAATGGTTTGACCTCCAGAGGTCAAATTAGGTCAAGATCGGCTATTTTCACTCAAATATGCAATGATTAAGCCAACTGGGCATAACTCTTATGTCATTAGAGCTATTGAGGCCTGGTAAAGTACATTTGATAGCAAATTGCCAGTACTTTTTCCGCTATGTGGAACGTAAAGACCTCCCGCCAGTAGTTTGACCGCCAGAGGTCACCTCCTGACCTAATATGACCTGAGGTCACGAAAGGTCAAAAAGTGACCTTGCCGTATATCAAATGAAAGCCAGTGACAAGACAAACACGATGGTGTTTGTTTCATCGCTCTAGCTCAATTATGTCAAAAGTTATTGTCAAAATACTGTTTTTGACCTCTGGTGACCTTGCATGACCTTGGAAAAGTCAAAGGGCAAATATGACCCCTGGGATCCGTGAAAGGGTGTCCAAAAACGTTGTTCTGAGCAGGCTGAGTATTTGCAATCATTTTTGTGGCTTTTATATCATGAAATAGCTTTTCCCCATGCTTTTCCAATGGGAGAGGTCGCCTCGTGACCTGACCTCAGGGCACGAAATCGAAAAATCCCGGATATACACCTTGTAGACCCTGGAGGGTTCATGAAGTGTAGGAAGTTTCAAATCGATCGACTTTGAAATGTAGCTCTTACAGAGCTCTAAAGGTGAAGTGAGGTGACCTTGGTTGACCTCGTCTGGTGACCTGACCTTGGGTGACCCGGGGTAAAAATTTCAGGGATGATGGGAAAATGATGCAGTGAGAGGTAGAGCCCTCAACCGCGGTGCTGCGCCTCATCGTTTTTCTGCTATCCCGGAAAAACCTTAGGGGGGCCATCGATGGCCCCCCGGTGGGGCGAGGGTTAAAAAGATGAATGCTGTCATCCATTTGGAGTTCAAATTAATACGAAGGGCACCAGAGGTCACAAAAAGTCACGGTTTTTGTAAATGTTTGTGGCTTTAACTTTTGCATGAAACAATATTTAGTCTTAAATTTGCATCATAGTAATGAGCATGACCTCAGGATTTGTATAGACAGCATTACCACTTAAACCAACACAGCAGGCAGATGAACGCGTTTCGACAAAATTGTCTTCTTCAGCATCTATGGTAGGAGGGATTAGGAACCCGTCACCAAGACATTCAGCAGTTTCATCTTGATGACGGGTTCCTTATCCCTCCTACCATAGATGCTGAAGAAGACAATGTTTGTCGAAACGCGTTCATCTGCCTGCTGTGTTGGTTTAAGTGTTTATATCTGTCAACCACTGTTATACAATTGTCAGACAGCATTACCTTTGAAAGGTCATTATTTGCAGGAATTCAAAGCCATAAATTAACTATACAAGGTCATACCGCATATCATTTGAGCCCTTCGGTCAAGGTGAACACATTGATGTCTTTTGTTTTGCTCTAGGTCTCGTGCTTCTCGTGTCTCAGAAGATTTTCTAAATGGGTATAAATTTGACCTTTTTTAGCCCACTGTAAGGTCATGAGCCAATGGATATTGTTCAAACTCGACTTCAGAGAAGAAAGCGGTAAGGCATTTCCAGTGCCGTTTAAATCTTTTCCCTATCATTTCCGGTTCCCGAGATCGTAGAGGATGTCCGATCTGACCCCTCCCCTAGGCGGTGGTGTTTACGAAAAGAGATCTGGCGGTGCCGAAAAAAACCAATACTCTTGTGACTGGCTCTTGACCCAAAGAGGCTTTTGATCATACTTATCACCTTGCGACGAACAGGTGGGTGGTACCAATATATTAATCAAACAAACAAAAACCTAATTTTTTAACGATATCATTGCGCCCGCGACAATTCAATATTGACTGCTAGGAAGTCAACTATCTGAAATGAATCTGGGGTGACAGATGGTTTATCCTACCTTGTAACTCAACCCTGGGCTCCATGGCCAAAATATTATCCGCGTCGGACTGCCTATGGATTCCATCAAGGGGTATTTCCCCGGCACTATAGCACAATCCGCACTAAATTGCTAGTTGAATAACCTTTTAAAGTCTCCATGATTCCATTATTGCCCTAATCGGTGGTCCGATCTGGACCGTATTTCGTCCATGGAAACAAAGCCACAGCCAGCAGACAGCATTTCCTGCCAGCTCCTGGGGGCTGGGTCGTTTAGCGACATCTATCGTCTCCTGTGTAAGCCTAGGCGAGATTTGTAATAGGTGGCGTTAGTCTCTCTGTTGTCCGCACCCACAGGGCAGGTATGAAATCTGGAAAAACGGACAGGAATACGATAAAAGCTGGCTAAAACCATTTCATAGAGAGTTTGTTGAAATAAAGCTAGAATATGGTGATTGCTCTGGTCAAAGTTGTAACTTTTCTAGCCAGCAGTGCCACCTAGTAAACGCTTAACTTCCTACCCTTTTGTAAGCACCAATAACGGGAACTAAGATCGGGGGTCAAAACAATTCTTTATTTCCCAAACGCAAACCACTTTTTACCTGAGTTAAAGCAAGCATCTACAAAATCAAATGCAAGAGTAAAGTATTTTCTCTACTAGAAGAGAGACAGGGATCAAATGTAACATTTTTTACTACTTCGTTTGCGGAACCAACAACTTGAGACACAAAGTAAAATGCATATTGCCACAGCGTACCATCATGTTTTGACCGACCAGAAAAGAATAACTCGTTGGAAATATTCTGTTCTTAATTTCATAGTTCTTGCTCCAAAACTTTTCTGCGCATGTTACAATTAACCCAAACTCCGGGCTCAATTGTAGCACAGTACGGTGTTAATTGTTACATTGCAGTGCCAATGCAGCTTATGGAGCATTACACGATGCCACGGTTAAGTTCGTTCTATAAATATATATTTTTTCTAAGTTCAAGTGAATAATGTTGAGCAAATACGAGTCGAGTTATTGCAATTGCCTCGCACCGGAAGTACCTTGCTGTCTTTTAATCTCAAACCCAGTTTGAACCAAATCCGTTGACCGATGACGTCACAGAGCGCCAAAATGGGCCAAATTTTTACCCATTTAGGAAACATCTTATAACTCGGAAACCATTAGGCCTAAAACAAAACCAATACATCAGTGTGTTTGTCTTAAACTACGGATTTGGTTTATATAAAATTGATTTTGAAATATTAAATCATAACATTGACCTCAGTTCAAGGTGAAGTGATGACTTTTCAGGGTTATGTTGAACATCATTTGAATTCCTGGATTATGCTCTTCACTGTGATTTCAAGTTTATCGCAGTATATTATCTTGTTCAAAGGTTATAGACACCATCAGTTTTGAAAACCGTAACATTTGGTGACCTCTGGCGAACTTTTTTATTGACCTGACCTCAAGATTGATGCCAGTACGCAGAATTGTTCTCCCAAGACCTTTTGAAAGAGGTTTAGATATCTGATATAACTCTTCAAGAAGCCGAGTTACTCCATGGTTTTTCAACCTCATTTTAGTAGACCATTATCGCGTTACATAGGCTTAGAAACAACGTCATAACTCACTGACCTGTCCTAACCTGATGTCATTTTTTGGTCATAAGTTATCAAATTGATCACCGTATAAGCATTTAAAGCAAAAAACAATCACGAAAACCGGAAACATTCACGAAAAAGGCTAGGAAAAATTCGCCAAAATCTGACGGAGTCCCAGGCGGTGAAGGGTTAATGGATTACCGCATGTATTTTTTAAACAAAAATTTCCACATTTCTCTTTTCATTCCCACATGGAAGGAGGATAAGCTAAGCTATTAAGCTGTTAGGAGGATCGTGAAGGAAAAGGTGGGAAGTCGGTGAGTTTCGACAAGACTCTGCCCACTTGACTCGGTAGGGATTTTTATGTTGTTTTAGATTTTGACGTGCCTCCACTGCTCGGTCATGTTACACGCATTCAATACTTAGCGAGGAGGTTTATGCACCTACCTATGAATGCAGATTGAATCTGATTTTCGGAACGCGAAAAAATTTTAACTGCATTGGATTCTATGAGAGAAATAGGGCCGTAAGATCTGCTTGTAAAGTTTATAAAAGGGTACAAAGCGTTATATGGCTTTCCTAGGATATAACATGTTCGGAGGTATGGTATCTGTGATTGAAATGATGCCTCTAGTGAGCTTATGGATGCTCCTAGGTATCCAACGACAAGCGATGTTACTTTCCAAATTATGTATCCCCGAAAAGGTTCGGGAACGCCACAGATCCCAAAAATAGATGCCTTGTCACGTTCCGTCGCATCTAGACAGAAACAGAAAGATACCTGCCCAGGCGCGCACCCAGGATTTTCGTAAGGGGGTGGGCCCGGCTGACGAGGGGGCGCCAAGCCGGCGGAGGGGGCGCCACTTTACCTTAGGGGCGCCACTTTTATACTCAAAGGGCGGCCAATCGTCGCATCCTGGGGGGGAGTGGGAGCTGAACATTTCTTGCCTCGCAGACCTAGTGTAAGCTGGTTTTTTAGGGCGCCACTTTCCTTAAGGGGAAGGAAGCCGGGTCCGCTGCCCCCCCCCACTTAGGTGCGCTACTGGCGGTACTGGCGATTAATAATGTGCTACCAAATATACAGTCTTTCTGGGAGCCGGATGCGACAGCGGCCCAGCTCAGGACTGGTTTTCATATTCTTAGAAAGCACTGCGTGCTAAACGAGATGAAGGCAGTAGTTCATCGGTTGAATCACTGTAATCGAAGGTATGACATTGTTTAAGCGTGCTGGAGGCAACCGTGCTAAATTATTTCTTTTGTCACCTTCATTTTTATTCTCCGATAATTCCATGCCGTATTCAACAAATGGCCTTAAACGCAAAAACGATGAAGCACCCGTAATAAAAAACAGATGAACATGGTATTTCGAAATATTTCCGATGTATATTCCCAGGAAACCACCAAAATTTAGTTCACTTTTGCAAGAAATTTCAATCACACACTGCACTATCACAGCACACACACAATGAGCAATGGCGAAAAATCACTAAAAGCCAGGGATCTAATAGTTTTAGACGATACAAGCCGAGACATAAGCAATGATTTAATATCAGGGGCTACCTTTTCCTCAAATGCTTCAGGTCAAGGCCCGTCCTCCCCGCCAAGCGGTCATTTTGTTTGCATTTTTTGTGACGTCACGGCGGGCAGATCTGGACCTGTTTGAACGTTACATGCTTGGAAGTGCTCCCTATTCACGAAAACAAAACCACAGAACTTGCTTCAATGACTGGTGCGGAAGTTGAAATAAACTTTAATCAATAAACAAAAGTGGCAGAATTCGATCCCAGTCATTTTTGCGCGTATTAGTAGCCTAACTTAGTTCAAAATTTGTCATTTATATTCGTCTTCAAATGTGGTGCAGGCAACCAGTTAAGTACGACAGTAGAGTTCCTCCAAATATGGAGGCTATTAATATCTGGCAACGAAACATCAAATATTGCAAAAACTCACCTTTTGAGCCATTTTTCAGCCATTGGGGTTTTTGGGCACGTCAGCAGCTAAGGCTGTGTGCCATTTTGCAGCCAAAATATGGCCCAATTCATCATTTTCAGCACAAAATACCCCGGAAACCACCCCTATCTCGAATTGCATCAGGGTGCCACATTCCCTTTAAAACAGTTCAAAGGGGAGCCTCCGTGCGTGTGAGGGTGTCAACGAATAAGCGACCAAGAGGATGACTGTGTGTTTGGAATGGGTTTGTGTTTTTATCAGAATAGATTCGGAAATCTTACGGTCAGGACCATCTCTAGCGTGTTTCACTGACCCCTGCGCCCACCTTCTAGGTTTTTGTGACCCTGCCCGGTCCGGATGGTGCCCCTCCTTTACGACAAGCCCCTCCCCCGATCGGCAATTCTGGATCCCCTATGCTTTCCCGATTTGAAAATAATTATTGCGCTTACGATTTTAAGGTTGACATAATACCTTGACGCACTCAGATATGGATGAGTTGAGGACAGCATTTACATGTGAAAGACTTTTCCCATGTTGGCTACATACCTGCAGAAATCCAGGATAGACCGTGAATGACACGCGGCGGACTCCAAAGCCATTTGCTTTTTCTTTGCCCTATTTTGCGCACCCGACATTTTGCGACGTTTCTTTGGCAAAGGCTCCATGTTTCTGAGAAATTGGCACCTAGCCTGCTATCTCCCCTTATTTTCTAGTATGCAACAGCTGGGCAACGGCGGCAATTGCGCCAATTGCGCCAGCTGCGCGAATACAATTCGTCAAGCACAACAAACATCAATTCCATCAAAACAATTCGTGCAGCAGTGCACAACAAACATCTGAAGCCAATTTCATAAACGCTCTATGAGTAAGTACTACGTAGCTAGCGAGTATTTACTACCTAACAATTTCATAAAAGGTTGTTAGTAGATACTTTGATAGTCTGACAAGGTATTTAGTCATATAGGTATAACTAGGGAACTCTCCCGATCCCCCTCTGATTGGTCGGTGAGTTTCACAAAAGTTTATGAAATTGTTTATTTATGAAATTGGCTTCTGGTAGATAATTCCAGGGGCGGGTTCAGGAGCAGCAATCCGCCCATGACCCCCTAATGTCACCACACCACCCCTCTTTTGGCAGTGCCTTTGGAAAACACTTTTTGGGGATTTTTGGCCGTCCGGTGCCCTCCCTAAACGATTCTTTTGGATTCACCCCTGGGGATTTCCCTGATTGAACGCTGGCGCTGCGTGCGCATCCACGTGATCGTTTCCTGCCTGCGACGGTTATTATCACATGATCGTGGGTTTCAGAATTCAGAAGATTTAATTGCTCGACAGACCTAGTGTAAACCGTTTTTTTCAAAAAACTTCCCGGCCTTTGGGGGCAAAATATAGTTTGGCCCCCCCCTTCCAGCGCTTTGGGGGAGACCATGGCCGTAATACCCCCTGCGTCCGCCAATGGCGGCTTTTGATGTCCACAGCGTGTTTTTGCTTTCGAGGGGGCGCCTTTGCTCTTGAGAAGCGCCTTTTTTGTTCAGGGGGCACCTTATGCCTCCCAGGGGCGCTTATAATTTCCAAGGGGGCGCTTAACCCTATTTCCGTCAGGCTCCCGGCTACCCCTATTTCCGGCAAGGGGGGGCAATATCGGCCCCCCCTAAGATCTCGTAATCTAACCGGCCGATTTTGAAAACTCAAAGTGCCATAGATTCCTCTGCTGCTAAACTTTATTTTGAAAAAAGAAAATTTCAAAATTTTTATTTTTTAGGAGAAGGTCTGCAAAATATACAATTTTTGTGTATTTTTTAGATTTTCCATAACCCTTGTCTCTGTTGTACGATTTTCACAAAACTAGTTCAGATTTACAAATAATTGACCCAAAATTTTCATATACTCGAGTTACGCAAAAATTCGAAATTCAATGGCAGTTCCAGGACCAGGACTATGAGGGGAAATATATACAACCTAAAAAGTTTTTGTTACGCGGATTAGAAGCCGTCATATACTGCTTGGCATCTTTGACACATAAATAAATGAGAAAAAAGTGAAAAACTCATCAGGGGCGGATGCAGTAAGGTAAAACAGTGGGGTAAAATATACACCAACAATATGCGAATGGTACGCATGAGTATATTAGTCCCTCGACTAGTTGAAATTTAATTTCTGATAATTTTTACCCTCCCATGGCAGCTCTGGGAAAGGGGGGTGACATAGGCGGATCAAGGACTCGTCGTGGGGGGGAGTGGGGTTGATTGGAAACACATTTTTAATATGCAACGATATTGAGTCGCGGCGGTGATACTGGCTGGGAATATACATTTTGAAAATGTGTAGTGACTTGACACGCCTCTGGTAATCTAGAATTGGGTTATAACTATTTTGAATTTTCATATACCCAATTGTATTCGCCCTGGCACGGCTGTAAGCAGTCTTCTCACTTACTAACGTTTAGTCCTTCTTGATAACATTCCCCCCCATTTTGAACTGCTGTAACCGCCCCTGATGAATACAAATAGTGACAATTGTGAATGCACTATCATCTCACATAAAAAATTATAAAATAAAACCATATAACTGGTATCAGGATCAGCAGAGACGGCTTCCTTTTACAAAAAACCCATCGCATACGATAATACTTGGTTTGTGGATAGAACCTCCCCAAAAACCCAGCCATAGCTCCGCCCCTGGGAAATATATAATCTTGAAAATTTCAGGAAACCTGCCTGTACTAGTTTTAGGAAAAGTCAGAAAGTTTCAAAGTTCTATCGCAAGCCGTTTCGGAGATATTCTCGAAAAACCTGAAGGGGGGCAATATTAGCCCCCCCTGCCGGAAATAGGGTTAAGCCTCCCAGGGACACATTTGTTATCCAAGGCTGCCTTTCTATCCGGGGAGCGCCTTTGTTTTCCAGGGGCACCTTTGCTCTTGATGGGCGCCTTTTGCTGTCCAGGGGGCGCATGTGCTCTCCAGGGGGCGCCTGCGCTATCCAGGGGGCACCTATGCTTTCCAGGGGGCGCTAATGTCCCCCAGGGGCGCATTCGCTGTCCAGGGCTGTCTTTCTATTCAAGGTGCGCCTTTGCTATTCACGGGCGCCTTCACTCTTGAGGAGCACCGTTTGCTGTCTAGGGGGCGCCTGTGCTCTCCAGGGGGCGCCTATGCCTCCCACGGGCGCATTTTCTATCCAGGGTTGCCTTTCTATTTAAGTTGCGCCTTTGCTCTTGATGGGCGCTTTTTGCTGTCCAGGGGGCGCCTGTGCTATCCAGGGCGCTTACGCTTGCCAGGGGGCGCCTATGCCTCTCGCGCGCATTTGCTCTCTAGGGTTACCTTTCTATTCAAGGTGCACATTTGCTATCAATGGGCGTCTTTGCTCTTGAGGTGCGCCTTTTGCTGTCCAAGGGCGCCTGTGCTCTCCAGGAGGCGCCCGTGCTATCCAAGGGGCGCTTATGCTTCCCAGTGGGCGGCTATGCCTCCCAGGGGCGCATTTGCTAACCAGGGTTGCCTTTCTATTCAAGGTGCGCCTTGGCTCTTGAGGGGCGCCTTTTGCTGTCCAGGGGGCGCCTGTGTTATCCAGGAGGCGCTTATGCTTCCCAGGGGGGCGCCTATGCCTCCCAGGGGCGCATTTGCTATCAATGGTTGTCTTTCTACCCAAGGTGCGCCTTTACTGTCCAAGGGTGACTTTGCTCGTGAAGGGTGCCTTTCGCTGTCCAGGGGGCGCATGTGCTCTCCAGGGGGCGCCTGCGCTATCCAGGGGGCACCTATGCTTTCCAGGGGGCGCCGATATCCCCCAGGGGCGCATTTGCTATCCAGGGTTGCCTTTCTATCCAGGGTTGCCTTTCTATCCAAGGTGCGCCTATGCTATCCACGGGCGCCTTTGCTCTTGGGGGAGCCTTTTTCTGTCCAGGGGCGCCTGTGCTATCCAGGGGGCGCCTATGCTTTCCAGGGGGCGCCTTTGCCCATTAAAAGGGCGCCTTTATGCTATCCAGGGTCACCTTGGCTCTAGGGGCGCGTCTTTTTCTATCCAGGGGCTGGCCAAGTACTGTTAAAATCCATGTCGGGCGCCTTCGGCGCCCGACACGGGCGGGGGGCGCCACTTTAGAGCCAAAGCGTAAGGGGGGGGCCGGGCCCGCTGGCCCCCCCTTGGGTGCGCCACTGTACCTGCCTTTGAAACTCCATATTCGTTTCAAAACTGTAAGCTTATACATTCAAGAAGGGATCCAGGAAGTCAAACCGGCCATGGCGACCCCCTCTTCCCCTCAGAGAAGGACAATTTTACACTCGGCGAGTCTTGGCCGATTTTCCTCTAAAGCGCTGTTTCCCGCAATTTACCCTCGCACACTTCGTCCGGATCTGCCTCTGTAGACATCTGTTGGCAGCGGTTGGAAGCAGCTGAGTCGCTGTAAAATGCCGAACAGCTGGTACTGCTCTCAGGGGCATATCTTAACCAGACTTTTGGGTGGAGGTGCGGGCAACCCAGGTAAAATTATGGCAAACAAACAAGCGGTTTTGAACAAAATTAACTGAAACCAGCTGAAAGTGGTACGATTTGGTCACTCTGTTATCACCATATTTCGGATTTTTCGGGCGCACCGGCATCTAGGGTCAGATGGCACCCATACTCGGCCGCTCAGGAGGGCTATAACTGTGACCGTATTGGATGCCCTTTTCCGGAATCCTCTGCTGGAAGCTTTTACGCTTTCTTATAGGATATGATGTCAAATCTGTGCGCACAAAAAACGACCTGTCAATGAATCTGCTCAACCTAAAACCATCATTAGAGACGCCCCTGGTGACAGAGTTCATTTTATTTATTTGATACATTGTCTACGGGCTGTGTCTCCCATTCACAGACAAAGCCAATTCCTAAAACACCCAGGTTTGGAGTTAGATATCGTTTGAGATGAAACGACTTCGACAACAACAGCTGCAGATATGGGCATGACTGCAAACCAACTGTCGTCGGAAATCCAACCACGGAGGGCAAGGAGCATAAGGCCACGACCCTGATTTGTATATCAGACAGACAGGCGGAGGGTATACAGCGATGCCCTCGGGGCCTAACACGTGCACTGGAGAGGTCCTCGGAGGCCCCTCCTCCACAAATTTTTCCGGAGCCGGAGAACTGTTCGTAGTCGACCAATTATACTTGGCTAAATTTGCGCACTTTTTTAGAGCTGTCCGGAGGGACGTCACAGGTAGGGCGGCTGAACCCCACAGGTGACATCCGCTTTAGATAGTTGTCAGGACGAAGTCCGACGGCCACCCGGGACAGCGCGTCATGGATGAATGCATTTTGAAAATCAGTCAGTATTTTTTTACTTATAGGTGATCAGAAAGTTACCTATATTTTGACATCGCCACAATCTCACAGCCATACCAGTTCACCTTATTGGAGACCAAGTGGTGACGTCAAAATGTCATATAAACGAGATGATATGTCAAGGTCTCCTCAAATAAAGGCCAAGTTCAAGGTCAAAGTTCAAAGTTCAAGGTCATACCAGGCTTTTCAAGGCTATTAACCCGAGTTCTTTTGGTCAAATGGCGTACGTATATTATGCTATGACGTCATAGTAAAAGTTACTTAACGTAAAGTTCAAGGTCAAAGGTCAAGGTGAAAATTCATGGGTCGAGGTCAATCCTCATTTTGCGCCCAATGGCTGCTGTAATGCTAGTTACAGTATACCTTACAGGAAATATATATTTTTGTGACGTGAAAGGTCAATGACCTGGATAAACCTTGACTCCAATGTGTCATAAAACATTTTTTGTGATTTCCCCTTTATGGCCTTTTTACATTGTTGATACATTTGCAAATTTTCTGCATACTCATGGTATTTACTTAAAAGTTCCCTGCACAACCAACATTTGACCTTTGTGACCTCGTTTAACCTTGAAGATACTGACGTACTTAAATGAAGATTGGCTATGCTATACACCAAAACTTTCGCACATCCCCAACGATGTTTTTTCTAAGTCTCTCGTTTTAGAGCTCTCAGGGGGCCCACCCGCTCCCCTCCCTCTCCATTGCGCGTTAGTGCCAGACCTCTCTTCAGTGACGGTGTTAACCCTCGCCCCACCGGGGGGGCCATCGATGGCCCCCCTAAGGTTTTTCCGGGATAGCAGAAAAACGACGAGGCGCAGCACCGCGGTTGAGGGCTCTACCTCTCACTGCATCATTTTCCCATCATCCCTGAAATTTTTTACCCCGGGTCATCCAAGGTCAGGTCACCAGACGAGGTCAACCAAGGTCACCTCACTTCACCTTTAGAGGTCTGTAAGAGCTACATTTCAAAGTCGATCGATTTGAAACTTCCTACACTTCATGACCCCTCCAGGGTCTACAAGGTGTATATCCGGGATTTTTCGATTTCGTGCCCTGAGGTCAGGTCACGAGGCGACCTCTCCCATTGGAAAAGCATGGGGAAAAGCTATTTCATGATATGAAAGCCACAAAAATGATTGCAAATACTCAGACTGCTCAGAACAATGTTTTTGGACACCCTTTCACGGATCCCAGGGGTCATATTTGCCCTTTGACTTTTCCAAGGTCATCCAAGGTCACCAGGGGTCAAAAACAGTATTTTGACAATAACTTTTGACCTAATTGGGCTAGAGCGGTGAAACAAACACCATCGTGTTTGTCTTGTCACTGGCTTTCATTTGATATACGGCAAGGTCACTTTTTGACCTTTCGTGACCTCAGGTCATATTAGGTCACGAGGTGACCTCTGGCGGTCAAACCACTGGCGGGAGGTCTTTACGTTCCACATAGCGGAAAAAGTACTGGCAATTTGCTATCAAATGTACTTTACCAGGCCTCAATAGCTCTAATGACATAAGAGTTATGCCCAGTTTGCTTAATCATTGCATATTTGAGTGAAAATAGCCGATCTTGACCTAATTTGACCTCTGGAGGTCAAACCATTGACCTGAGCACTAAAACATGCGAAGTAATTTCTTACTGAATTCACGCGAGCTTTCTATTGCACTTTGCAGATTTGCGCTAACGCCCATATTTTCGGAGTTAGAGGGGGGCCATCGATGGCCCCCCCTCCGGTGGGGCGAAGGTGGCGCCGGACCCCCGGTGGGGCGCGGGTTAAGGAACATGTAAGCTTAGTGGCCAAAATCTGGGTGTTTCGCCTTGGACTTATGAGCGGACTCGATATGATAGCGATACGTGAATTCAAGGCAAATGACCGGAGGCGGGCAGAGGTAACATGGACATGATTCTGATCATCATTCATGATCAAACATGGACAAAGCTTCTGCTACCACCATCGTGGCACAGTGGGTCCAGGCGTCAGGAAGCAGTGTGTAGAGCAGATCAGCCATTTACCTGACGAGCTAGGTACTACGCAGGAGATGGCAGTACGCTGGGATGTGCTGGCCTTGAAGTGGGACTTTCTCACCAACCAGTGCCCTTGTTATTGGAAGCACGGGCTTGATCAGCCTTTATAGATCCGCCTGTCCGGTGACACGTCCCGAGGGTCTCGCCTCGGGTCACTGGAGCGGCCCTCTGTTCCGCCGGGCCCGAGAAATCGGGATTGTCTCGCCGTATCATACGGTGCACGGTATGTGACAGGGAGCGTGCGGGCACGACTGTGCCGCAAGCGTGCCGGTAAATGGGAAACCCTTGCCGTTTACTTAGTGTTTGTGAGTGATACAAACAAAAACGACTCCTGTACGGAGGCCTAAAAATAGTAGAAATTTTATTCCGTCAGCCAGGTGGGCAATTTCACAATCAACATTTTCTTTTTTGATCGATTCACTTCGCCCTAATTTGATTCATTGAGCAATTTTTGGTGCAAATAGTCATTCATCCTACGAAAAATCTTAAGTTAAACACGATTTCTAGGTCGTTGTAGTTCGGGTAAGTTATGTCTAGCTCTGCAATGGTGCCCAAAGGCGGTCTTTTTTGTAAAATGCACAGCATTAAGTCACAGCATTGTATCAAGAATAGTTCTACTGGCATATATATTTCCCCGACGTTTTTTGCGTGAGCTTTGGATTGATTTAATTGGTTGGAATTTCAAGGTTCCTGTGTCGAAATTGGTAGAATTTCGAAATTGGTACCAGTATTTTGGAGGTCAGCTGAACTCAGCCCCGGGCCACAAGCCGCCGGGTTGTGAGCCCATCAGGGCATCAAAAATCCCTTTCTTAATTTTCAGCATGAATACCAGCATTCATTGGAGGTCTGAGCCACCTTCGCCTTGGTGGGAGAACCCCTAAGATCTCTAAAAAAATTAAAAATGCTTTGCCATGTCAAATTTAAGGTCGCTTGAGTTCAATGCATGTCACCATAAGGATAACATGGAAATGAAGGTTTTTCGTCATTACATCTGAAGTACAAAAGATATCGGAAACAAATATAGACAGTTGGCATCCTCGCAGCAAGCCGAATCAAATGATATATACTATGACCTTGCAAGGTTAAACCTAGGAATTGGAGGGTTTGACAACGCACCAACTGCCAAGGTCATACGGCAACCTAGGAATTGACCCGAGCTGGGTTCAGGTCAAGGTTGAATTAGATCAGAATGTACATCATTGCAACTGAAAGGAAAAGACAAACCCAGTACCGTTAAAATAAACTCTTTGCCGCAATCTGTCACCAAGTTATTCAGCTTAAATCATTTTTTCCAATATTTTCAATGAAGAAGTCATGGTTCGTACCTGACCTCAGGTCATCGATGTAAAAATGCATTGAACAAGATGCTGTAGTACCCACTAGGTTCATTATATCATATTAATTTCAGATCCGAAGATTAGCTCTATACTTACTTATACTACCTAACACTTATTTAGATATCAGGTCACTTAACCTGCAATGGTGACATGACCTGCAACGACCTAGACCCAAAATTTTGGAAAAAATTAAAAAGGATCAGATAAAATGTAAACCAATTACAACGGCACCAGCGCTGCCGTTTGTATGTCATCTTCAAGGAACCCGAGGGGGTGGGTACTCGCCCCCACCCTGTCAATGGGTGTGTTAAAACTTTACTCAGTTTGATAGTTTCTTGCTTGCACCCAAAGCGTAATAGGCACCTTTTTGGCATCAGCCTGTAGCCTTTGGTTTTTTAATGACTCTTAAAGTCGAGCTGGGATTTATTTAACGATTCATTCCCCTTCGAAATAGGCCCTGCAATGCCAAAGACGAGATCCATTTACACCTCTCTGAAAGTTTGGTGCATTCACAATGGGAAATAAGCTCGTTCTTAATACTGATACCACATCACAAAAACATTTCAATTACTGGTGCACATCATTCGAATATGGTGCAGGAGACGCTGGTGTTTTGCTTCTAGAGAATAAGTGGTGTACTAATTGAAAACATCAAGTGAATATGAATGCAAGATGTGTTAACTCTATCCCTGTCAGGCCCCTGACTACCTCTACTGCTGCCAAGGGTGGATTAAGGCCCCCTCTCCCCTCCAAGACTTCAGACTTCAATAAATTCAATGTCTCAAAGAAAATCATGTGGGGCATTGCCGGAACTTTTGTCTGTGCTGTGCCTTGCCGTACCATGCTTTTAAAATTACCGTGTAAACTGCATTACTGGGACCGCACGCTGTCATTTTCACATCACTCTTCAACATGATTTAGTAGACCTGGTCAAATGCACCTCGTGACCGGCACCTCTACCGAGGAAAAACCTAGCTTGGGCATGGTATCTAACATCAGGTCATTCTGCTGCGCTATCGACATATCTAAACACACGAACGCAGTGTTGCATCATCTTCGAGGTACCACAGTTCTTTGTCTTTGCGTAGTTATAGCGAAATGGATAGAAATGTCTGGAGTGCGGCGAACGGTTTGATCAGCCTGTTATATCCAGTATACAGTGATTTCATCAGAAGCCCGGGCTGGAGATATCTTCCCGACCCGTGGATATCTGCAGAGTGGGTACTGGATCGGTTCACACTGACCGCTCGTGACAGAAGCGACTTACATCTTTATGTGTCTTTTATTTTCGTCCGGACAAATCAATGGAAATTCTACCAGTGCAGCTCTGAACTGGTCGATTAGACTTATATTTCAAATATATGATTTTTTGTAAGCGTTTGATCTATATTTCTTTGTATGGGTTCATGCATTGTACCGCTGTCTTTTGTGCTCATAAACTGAGGACAGTTTTTACCAAATACTCTTCTTGATCCTTAGTCTGTTAGATTTCTGCCCACTGGGAACCAGTGCCCATTTAGGCCTTAATCACTGCAAATAGCTTCCTCGTTGGGCAAGAGCTGTTGTCCCTAACTTAACACGCGCCCCGCTGAGGTCGTTTTTCGCCCCTCTGTATCTCATTTCGTAGGACAGGTAAAGGAAAATTACGGACGGGCTTCGAAAGCTCTTGAAGAGACAAAGATAAATTATTAAACATATTTTTATGTCAAGTCAATATTAAGGTCAGCAAAGGTCAAAGAAGGTTCTGCAGGCCTACAACAGTGCGATGTACGTTTACCCTTCTATATTTTTACTCAGCGGAGCTAGAGCAAATATGCATGCATCATTTCTCTCATCGTAGCAAATCGAGTGATGTATAATATGACCTTGCAAGGTCAAATTGTGAAAATGACCTTACATCGAGCTAAGTCACGGTCACATTGTAACCTGGTATGTCATGTGGCATATCAATCGAATCCCCGTGACAATATAAGCACAATGAAAATAAAATGGGAGCTGTATCTCGATTCAGTGAGAATTTATTGGCAACACAATGACTGTATGTTCCTATGACCTGACATGATCTTTGAGAGGTCGGATGATCAAAAACTCAACTTTAAGGTCAAGATTGTGGCAATAATTCACGGTTTGATAATGTTCAGCTTTATCTATCCAGTTTTTACTGAAAACGAGCTCTTTCTGCTTTTCACCGTAGACTGTAGATTGACCCCACCTTTGGTCAACAGTATCAAAATTCCGAGATAACAGATTTGTAGACCCTAATGCCCTTATCATATTGTGAAAGTTTGAAACTGATCGGTGGACAGATGTTCATTAGGCACTGCATCAAACTCGTGATTTTGGGTTTTGAGGTCGGGTAACTTGACCTTGAATAGCTCCTTGACCTGACATGACTGAACCTAAAAAATTTGGTCAGATGCGTAAAATTAATCAGGGATAAGATACTGTAAGTTTGGCTGTCCTATGTTTCTTGTTTGCGTTATTTGGGAAAAACTAGGAGGGGCGAATTTCGCCCCCACCCCCAGCGGGGAGGGGGCGTTATTATACTCCCCCAGAACGTGTTAAATTGGAAAGTCGTTCTTTTGAAGCCTTTCACGAAGCAGGTTCCGCCTTATTTCTCGTTTTTTAGGAACTGCTTTTTTCATTAATTTTTTCATCTTTGTTTTCCTCTTCATCAATGCAAAAATATTTTCAACGAAATACAATCGCAAAAGAGAATAATCACCCAGCTAACTGACTTTGGAACACATAAATTTCAGTTTCAAAACTCGTAGGCAGTGGACAAACCGCATGGGCTATTCAAACACAGTCATTTTTTGTAGCTGAAACTGGATAAGGCCTCGCTGATAATGCCCCCAGCTTCTCACCGTCTGAGTAGACATTTCCGCCCTGCACTTTGAGAGCACTCTGTCCTCGGTTCTTATCTTCTTGTCGGGACTGCGCTGGCGCCACGTCTCAGCACGTGGATATGAGCATGTCGAGACAATACTCTGATGTACTTAAAGCATCTACGTCTTCTTTAGTGTGACAAATCATGTAACATGTCGGGACAATGCTGGGTAATTTTTATATCAGGTAACTTTTGAGTAACTATAGACTGTATAACTTTATACAGGCTATATTTAGCACTGTACTGTTGTGAATCTCGTGGCTGATAGCAGCAGCGTAGTGTCTTGTAGGCTACAAGACTCTTGGTTTTTCTAGTGTAGAGAAAACAAAGAAAGCCGTCGACGAGACGAAGAATAAGCAGACACAGCTGAAAAGGGATTCCTGGATCAGCGAACTGCAGTCCAAGTCACAGTCACTGGGGCTCGGAGGGGCGGTAGTGGAGTGGTCAGCGTAGCTGGCTTCCACGCAGCCGACCCGGGTTCAAGGCCCGGCGGCTTCCGAGCAAGGAGCAAGCTGGCTCCCAAGAAACCCTTCCAACAGGGAAAGAGTTGGCGACGCCATGACCCTGGCAGTTGGTGCGTCGATAAGCCCCACAAATTATCACTGCGGCTCGGGAGCAGTTTAGCCTGTCAAACAGAAAACTGAACTTTGTACTTAAAGCTATGTCATAAATATGACAAGAAATGGCGGAGGTGGATATGAAGTATTATCTTCACATAATATTTTTCCGCTTATTTTTAGACATTTTAAGTAAAACAATTACCCTTATGCTATTAATCTCGACTTGGATTGATGTCAAAGACAGCTGTAAGGCAGCAGCAGCGAAAGTGAAGAAACTGAAACAAAAAGGCATGGGAAATCGACCTAACCGCTCAGGAACACTAGGGTGGGATCCCATACATACCACACATGGTTTGTTACCTGGAAAGCCCCCGCTTGAGTTGCAAATCACAGTGAAAATGCCCACAACAACCAATTCCAAGAACATCACATCACATCTACAAGTTTCCCTCCTTCACTTCCATTCACCAGTTGTTTCGTTCACGTGTCATCCTCCGTTCGTCACGCCGACCACGGTCGTGCCAGTCTCGCTGTGTGGCGAACACTTGCGGGGCTAAAGTATCTGGCTAGTGACAGACCCTGACAGCAGGGCGAGCTAAAGTTAGACACAGCACTGGTGGCAAGAATGGTGCCACAGCCGCTCCCATGGCGGCGTTAGGTTATCGATTACATGGAAACTAGCTCACACATTATCTGATTTATCTGAAAACATTTTATAGTGGAAATTTTTACATTTGACTTAAAAAGGTCAGGCATATTGATGCATCGGAACAATTTAACACCGCATTGACGGGGGGTGGGTACCCGCCCCCTCGGGTTTTTCGGAGATAGTAAAAAATGGGGCGCGTAGCGCCGCCGTACTTGGTATACCTTTTCCCTCATCATTTTTACAACTTCTGTAAAAATTTTAAGGTTAGGTCATCTCAGGTCAGGTCACCAGTACAGGTCAAGTGACCCGACCTCAAAAAAGGTTAAGATAGCATAAGTCGGAGCAGGGTGAACTTATCCGATTGAAACTCATATCACATAATGGCCCCACCGAGTTCTCTGACATATATTCCGGTATTTTTGATATCGATGACCTAAGGTCAGGTACGAGGCATGACCTCTCCATTGGAAATACATGGGAAAATGGTTTTACGGAATAACTCAGTAACGGATGGTGATAGAGCATTTATTTTAGCTGCATTAGACTCGCCTGGGCTTTGCAGTTCTAATGATATGCATTTTATATAATTTGACCCTGACCTGACCTCAGGTCAGGTCAAATCCTTGATTTGACCTAGCAAGGTCAAATTATATATCATTCGATTCGGCTTGCTAAGAGGATTCATATAGTTCAAGTCGTTTTGCTCTATCTTTAATTGTTCAGATGTAATGCCCGAAAAACTGAATTTTACATGTTATCCCTATGACGGGCATGTTTTGACCTCTCGTGACCTTAAATGTGACCTGACAAAAAATGGTCAAATGTTTTCGATGGAGAAGTGGATGGGCAGCCCAACACCGTTTACCGTTTTTTCGCTACCTACCGTGGTTCTCGATATCTTAGGGGCGGGTACCCGCCCCCCCCGTCAATGCGAAGGTGGCTCAGACCCCCGTCAATGCGCGTGTTAAATGACAACTGCGGCCGCCGCACAGTGCTCCAACTCCCAACATTCTCATTAGCCTCAGACAGTAGCGATAGCAGAGGAGGAAACAAGCTCAAACCTCTCGCCAACCAAATTTCGTAGATTGTACGCTGTGGCGTTTAAAAAGTCAATAACTTTTAAAGGTCACTACAGAATCCACACAGCGAATAGTTATATGTAGGTGCAATGTACATTATCAAAATAAACAAAAAACAGTCAGCAATGATATTTCTAAATTTTCAATGAGGCTTCCTGTCCATCACATTTATGCGTAGTACTGACACCGTTGTAAACGCTGCCCAAAAACACCGCACAGCAGCAATGACGAAAAATGGCATCTCGAGCCGCATAGGATTCGAACCCGCTTCCTTTCCATTTCTACAGCATTGCTATATTGAATAAGCTATACGATTGCTGACCTTTATGTTTAATTGGTAGCATACGCCAAAACCGACCCTTTACCTCGAGCTATATGAAGTACATTGTTTATGCTTGTTATACGCGAACTACAGGACAAAGCACACTTACGGCTGAAGTCATTGATTACAATTGTCCGATATTCAAAGACTCACAGTCCACACACACAAGGTTAAGAAGTGCACATGTAAAATAACACAGCCATGGGTGTCATTTCAAAGTTTAGGAAATTGTTTCTTTTCATGATATGCTTCCAGCTTGTTAGCATCATGTTATACACATTTATCATGGAGAAGACAGTATTTAAAGACTGTGGGCACTATGTTTGGGAGCACATCAAATACCTAAGCTTCAATTATAACGTAGCATATCCACACACTTTTTCAATGGGGTACAGAGTGGGAAACCCCGGTTAGTTGCATATACGAGAGGACCAATATATCTAAGCCCGAGAAAGATCAGATGAAATGAGAATGCCCCAAAATCCTCCTATCTACACCACTGTATAGATGAAGAGACCTGGAACTTTTCTACGACGGGTAATCACAACATACCATGTTAGTACACAACAACAAAAGCGTTTCAGATTTATACCACTTACACCAAAACATTGTCGTGTTGCATACCTTGCGCAATATAGGTTCACACAGTTAGCCATGGTCTGTCCAACGGCAGAAGCCGCAGGCTGTGGCTGCGCGCTCGTTTCAGTGAGGTGAGCGCGAGGCCGCAGCGGCAAAGGCGAGCCGCAGCGGCGAGACAGTTTACAGTATCTCTCCCAGCCGGGTATATAAACCAATAAAAACTCTGGATGTGGGTCAGCCCGGCCTGGCAACACGATAGCGGCGGCGCATGTTCCACACAGACGCGAGTCCGTGCCAACCGCGAGGTATTAGAACCCTGGCTTAGTTTTCCAATCCACGCTCTTCGTAAGGTTATTTTGGACTTGACTTATTATGAATCGAGTTGTTGTGGACATACTTATCTTTATCCCACGCAGTATTTAAGCTTCCGTTATATGTCCTTCGATTGGGGGGGTGTTTCCACAAACCAAAAGGTGTCTGGGGGTAGGGGATAGTCCCTAGAACCTGTAACGTCTTATCGATATTTGCATTTATAGTTGTATTTAATTGGGTAAATGAGCAACAGGTAAAACCCACTTATAGCCCTACTCAAATAAGTAAAACAAAGACATGGTATTCACAATGAAATGATAAAAATGATACCCGTGGCATTCCGAAATGAGAAACAAAACTACCGCTCGTCCTAAGTCTTGATGTCATCAAAAACCGCCGTATGAATAAAACGGGATCATGGCATAAAGGCTCTAAAATAATAAAAGTGGGTATACAACATGTGTAGATAAATCACAAAAGAAAACCAAGACAGAAGGTAAAAACTTCCGCTAAAACATTAAGAGCCACACGAGAATCAAAACAGATAGAAAATTGTCTCCTCGTACACGAAATTGTTCTCAGGTCTGCACTCCTTGGGAAAATCTAGATAAGAGCTCCCTGAGCGAAGAGCTCCCCGAAATCAAGTGAGCATAATTCTCGAAGATATCGACCCAAGACATGGAGCTGCGCTGGGTCTCACTTAGATACCATGGGGTCGTTGCGCCTTCCTTTTTTGACATGCAGGCAAGAGTCTTTAACCCTATTTCCGGCAAGGGGGGCTAATATTGCCCCCCTTCAGGTTTTACGAGAATATCTCCGAAACGGCTTGCGATAGAACTTTGAAACTTCCTGACTTTTCCTAAAACTAGTACAGGCAAGTTTTCTGAAATTTTCAAGATTATATATTTACCAGGGGCGGAGCTATGGCTGGGTTTTTGGGGAGGTTCTATCCACAAACCAAGTATTATCGTATGCGATGGGTTTTTTGTAAAAGGAAGCCGTCTCTGCTGATCCTGATACCAGTTATATGGTTTAATATATCATTTTTTATGTGAGATGATAGTGCATTCACAATTGTCACTATTTGTATTCATCAGGGGCGGTTACAGCAGTTCAAAATGGGGGGAATGTTATCAAGAAGGACTAAGCGTTAGTAAGTGAGAAGACTGCTTACAGCCGTGCCAGGGCGAATACAATTGGGTATATGAAAATTCAAAATAGTTATAACCCAATTCTAGATTACCAGAGGCGTGTCCAGTCACTACACATTTTCAAAATGTATATTCCCAGCCAGTATCACCGCCGCAACTCAATATCGTTGTATATTGAAAATGTGTTTCCAATCACCCCCACCCCCCCCACGACGAGTCCTTGATCCGCCTATGTCACCCCCTTTCCCAGAGCTGCCATGGGAGGGTAAAAATTATCAGAAATTAAATTTCAACTAGTCGAGGGACTAATATACTCATGCATACCATTCGCATATTGTTGGTATGTATTTTACCCCACTGTTTTACCTTACTGCGTCCGCCCCTAATGAGTTTTTCACTTTTTTCTCATTTATTTATGTGTCAAAGATGCCAAGCAGTATATGACGGCTTCTAATCCGCGTAACAAAAACTTTTTAGGTTGTATATATTTCCCCTCATAGTCCTGGTCCTGGAACTGCCATTGAATTTCGAATTTTTGCGTAACTCGAGTATATGAAAATTTTGGGTCAATTATTTGTAAATCTAAACTATTTTTGTGAAAATCGTACAACAGAGACAAGGGTTATGGAAAATCTAAAAAATACACAAAAATTGTATATTTTGCACGACCTTCTCCTAAAAAATAAGAATTTTGAAATTTTCTTTTTTCAAAATAAAGTTTAGCAGCAGAGGAATCTATGGCACTTTGAATTTTCAAAATCGGCCGGTTAGATTACGAGATCTTAGGGGGGCCGATATTGCCCCCCTTGCCGGAAATAGGGGTAGCCGAGAGCCTGACGGAAATAGGGTTAACTAGGAAATTTAATCTGGGACGCTTTTTGTGTGATAAGCTTACCACTAGCAAGTATCAGATACCTCAGGTCAGATATTCAGCACTGTTATTGTAAAGCCTGGTCAGACCTAATCGTCTGATATCCTAATCTGAACAATATAAAGATTATAAAATCCATATAAGACTTTTCATTTCTTGTAGTATCAATTCTAGCCTAGTTCATGAAAGCTGACAACGTGCATATTTTGTAGAGGTTTCTGCTTTCTCTGGGTTCAGTTACAGCGTAAAGGGAAAATAACACTCCACGCAGTTGGAAGCTACTACTCGAGTTTAAAACTTTAAGAAGTTGTACAATGAGCCTTCTCTCTTGTTTACAAAATGTATTGTGTGTGTCCTGGTCGAGAATAAGACGCCTTGCTTTGCAGGACAATCATGTAGACGCTTAACGATGAAAAATGCGCTGAGTCTTTCTCAATACCTCACGAATAAGATTTTGAGATGGACAACCATGATTAGGGTTACATCATTATATCATTAACAGACGCATTGACAGGGGTAGGTACCACCCCTCCCCCTCCTCGAGTTTTTACAGATGGCTGAAAAGCGACGTCGTGCAGCATTACTGTCTTTGAAATACCTTTTCTGTGATTATTGTACTATATAGAATTAGCCGATGATCGCTCATAATAATCTAAAGTAATTAAAAGTATGAATGATGTTTTTATAATATACTATAAAGCTAATATTATATCATATTCTATTTAGCCTTTTAGTTACTTTAGATTATTATGAGCGATTATCGGTTAATCTTATATATCATAATCATGACTGTACGCTCAGAACCACACTTCAAACCAGTAAAACTTCCTTGTGATCCTTTTTGCAACTTGTGTCAAAAATTTGGGTCCACGTCATAATTGCATTAGCAAGAACGGGGAATAATCTATAGATCTGAAATTAATACAGCGTCATGGGTCCATTGGGTACTAAGAAAGCATTTTCAGAATTTTTTACACCAATGACTTGAGATCAGTTACAAGCCGTGACCTTTCCATTGAGAATGCATGGGTTAAAGCTTAATAAAACTGTCTGCAACGAAAATGCATATTTTTTCTTATCAACGGGTTTCAGGTATTCCTGCGGTTCCAATGTTGTGCGTGTTGATCCAATTTGTTGTTCATCTGAGCCTAGGTCATTTTAAAGATTAGATTTAACCTAACAAGGTCAAAATAGGTATATACCATTCACCGCAGACTCGAGGGGAAGATTCCAAATATAGAAATAGTTGTATAGCTTTTCTACGTCAGATGATTTTACTGAATAGCCTTTATTTCCATTACATGCCATTACCTATATCCCTATGGTGACATTTCTATCCTCTGGTGACCTTGAACTTGACTTGAAAAATCCCCTCCCCGTCCAGGCGAAAGTGGCTCAGGTCCCTCAATGGGCGTGTTAATTACTATAATTATATTTGGAAATCTGCACACCTACCTTTTACAATATTTTGAACGAAATCACCATGCCTAGTTGTTAAAAAGTGCTAAGGGTCAAGCATTGTGTTGGTCCTTTTGCGCCAACTCAACGTAATACTGTGCTTGAACGTATTTTTCTAGGACTGAAATATGTTATGTAGGCATATACGCGTCTACCAATGTTCCGGCTGTCTGTGGTTGTTCCGTCCCACCCTGTTCATTCCCAAAGACATGGCGGGCACACTTTTCTCGCTCCCAGCGGTATGGCAGGCACACCCTGCTCGCTCCCGACAGCGTGGTGGGCACACTTTTTGTTTTGCGTCAGAGCGGGCCCACCATCGACCCGCGTCGTGGTCGTCGCGGAGGGGCGTGGCGCCGACATCGACCGCCGCTGGCCGTGAACCGGCGCCCGGCGGCGGGTCTTCACTCACCTCCACACAGCACAGAGCCGAGCTGCTGTCGGGCCTGATCATGTTGCCCAGTTCTCCAACAGCCGCGGTTCTCCGGCAGTCGGTTTACAGCGGCTGTGTTTTGTCTGAAGAGCGCGTGTTTCGTCTCAGCTGAGCGGCATCGGCCGGTGTCGCGGCTTCATTCTGCCACCACCAGCTGGCGTGGGCGGCGTCGACCCCGACGCAGTTTCTGGGTAAAGACCTCCGGCTGGCTGATGCAACGACGGAGGATGTCGGCCGCGGCGCCACGCAGCTGCACGTGATGCCGACGCAGGACCGCCTGCGACGCGACGCGGCCGCGAGGCTGGGAGAGAATACGGGACCATGGTGCACGAGATGCCAGATCAAAATGTTATCATTTTCAGTCCGCACCTCATTCACAAAGTGCCTTGCATTCTTATGCATAAGCCTTATGAAGTTTAGGTGATTTGTGCGTGCATTTTATGTTCTATGCGTATATGTGTAAGCTTTATGGACGAGTAAGTACTTTCAAATGGGCAGGGAATACTTGATGAAATATTTTGTGGCTAATACAAGTGCTGGCGCTACTTGTTTTACTTTTTCACATATATCCCAGTGAGGCAGCTGCACCCTAGTATCTTATATATTCTGGTGGAATTAGAGTATGCTTATCATAGGCTATATCATATCATATTTAGGCTATATCATATCATATAAAGTACCATTCATGGGATAGTGGAGATGGCGCGCCTGGCTACCAGTTTAAATGGAGGGTGGACCTGTTCTAGTAGGTTATATGTAAAAGAAAATATTTAAAAATTACCCAGAGGTATATGAGACTTCTATAAGAACCGTTCAAGGTCTGCCGAAAAGTTTTTCTGCAGTGTTTTTCGTTATACATACATACATGTTTATTGCTTCAGCAATGCAGAGAAGAGCCCAATTTTACCAGCGCTATCATTTGGTTTTGCATGAAAGTCTGGGTAATTTGGTAACAGGTCACTATGATTATCAGCCGCCTCATTTTTTCCACTACGCTCTATTTATGCGAGAACGGACTTGTCGACTCCTATAACCGAGAATCCTGAAGGCCGAAATGGGCCCTAAGCAATTATGGTCCCACCAGCACAGACACTTTGAACGGGCGTATATTTCTTATTCAAGTTCTTACTTTTATTCTTGTTTGTTAAATGCTTATTTATCAAGGATTGCTTGAACTTGAAGAATATTAATTTCAAGTTTTTGTTTACACGACTTTCTCACACGTAGAATAATACCTGCGTCAAATCCATGCGTCGTATTCCTAAACCTGCTATCCATTGGATAGTACAATTCCGTCATTTGTAAGTAACAGCACAAAATGCTCAAGTCACATTCATGTTTCACTAGAAATAATAAACGGTTTTATATTGGAGGTCATTCATAAAGCAACTCATCTTCTGGCAGATTAATAAGTATTGACTATCCTGCACTGCAAGATTGTAATTAGGTCAGCTTTCATTATTCCAATACGCAATTTCACAACTGGGGACATCTTGCCTCCGAAGGCATGTATGTGTGAAACTAATGGGTGTCATTTGTCTTGCTTTTATATGCCCGGCACACATTTAGAATGAATGGTGAGGTTGACAGGCCACTCAACCTGGTAAAACAAAGGCGCCCTAACTGCGTCTGCTGGATCCCTGTACATGTCACAACTGTGCAGCACAAGAGCCTTGAAGTCGACCTTAAAAAGTGGCCCGGGCAAGGGCATTCTGTTTTCCAGGGTCTCCCTTTAGAGGCTAATAACATATGACGTCAGCGGCCGAAGGGGTGGGTGTCTGGAATTTACTGACTTTCGCAGACGAGCGGGGAAGGGGTTAACTTTTGCTGACGATTGCTGACAGGAGGGAGCCCGAGGGGAACATCAGCGGGCATCTTTAAAGCATACCGTTCTTCCTCTAACGGCTATATGTATCCTTGGTGCCAATTTTGCCGCAAAATGACATTCCGTGATATAGAATGATAAAATGATACTCAAAGCAAGAGTGTAAAGCAAAGGAAGGTTCAAATTAAGAATAAAGAGGATGATTGATCAGTATTTCTGGAGAAGAGGATAAATCACCCTCTGACCTGGATTTTTTAAGTGGGCGAGAACTGTGCAGGCCTGACTAGGGCCCAGAGAGATGAGTGGAGGCTTTCAATCTATCAGTTTGTAGAAAACAAGTCTGTCCATTTAATCCATTTTGAATAATTAGTATAAACACGATATGTTTGGCTGCAGAAGGTAAATGTGAACTATCACAATCATCAGACATAAGTCTGGGCTCACTATTGAGGTAATGCATGGGGTGCCCGGATCTGAGCAGATGGCTGGGGAGAGGGATAACAGGGTCCAAAATCGGGGAAATGCACAAATTTTGAAGAATATGAGCGAAAACCGGGAGGTTTGGGGCAAATGCCTTTTTCCCACCCCCTGGAACCGTGCTTGAATGTATCACGGAAAGAAACTACCACAAAAACCTGAAATGAAAATTTTAGCCGACTGTTATATCTTTTGCACCTTTTGCTTGTTGCGGTGTTAGCGTCTTTCACCATTGTTTTTGAGATTGAGGAAAGCTTTGTTGACGAGAGGGGCTCTGACAATTGCTGACGTCTGCTGACAAAGGGATTAGGAGGCTATACACCCCAAATTTTGCTGACTTCATGTGTGAACAGCCCGTTATTGGCAGCCTCTCCACTGCCAGCTGCACACCCCAACTATTTGACCTCTCGTCTCCAGACAGCGACTTCCCTCCAGCAAAATCAGGTTCTACTAATTTCGGTAAGACATTTTGCAATCACCCACTACAAGCACACACGATTAGCGACGGAAGGTTGCATCTCATTATGGCCTAAATGGTGCCCGCAAAGTGGTAAATTGCCATTTCTGAGGCTTCGCACTCATCCCTTACCAAAATCCTACACCCATCACGTGGCTGATGTACTCGGGTGGGGAGTGGGATGGGCTTGTGATAGGAAGAGAGCTGCCGTGAGGGCGGACCATGTCTGGTACTTTGAGCTGACGCTGCTTCTGCTCTGTTGGGTTGCTGCCGGTCTTGTCAGAAGCATTTGAGGCGATAATGTGCTGGTATTCAAGCGTGAAATTAATTTCAAGTGCTGACACGTCAGGCAGTCAACCTGAAAGCGAATAATTTTCCGCAAAAAACACGTGCTGTATTAAATACTTTGTATTAACTGTAACAGTACCATGGCTAGGAATATAACACAACCTCTGCGAAAGTTTGGAAAACATTGCACCCTTTGATCGAGGGACTGGTGGGGTAGTCCCACCATACGTCGCATATAAAACAATAGTTATCAAGAGGCTTCACGCCCGTAGGTATAACGTTCTCGCCAATAACCTAGTGCACGGCTTCCATAGATTGGCAACGCTCAGGGTTCACCCATGAGTTCATCCATGGGACATTTACCGAATCATCTTTTGTTTGTATGAGGAGGGAGGAGATGAAACACCTTAAATACATTATTAAATACGTCAGTTTTGGACGGTCCTCCATAGCAGTAATTTCCATCAGTATAAGGAAATAAGGTCCGTCACAGGCTGTTCCATGGCAATAGTAGCTTCCAACAAAAATCAATAATCATGTCATTCTCGTTAACGTGCCCATGCTAGAATCATGCGCAATCAAGTATCATCTGGCATAGTTACATGACACAGTCGTTTGGAACGCCCCTGTGCTCGTTCCTGCGAAGCCCACGGCTGCACGCTTCCGGCGCACGTCATAATGGTCTCGGGAGGTCACCGCAAGGGCACTTCCCATCTTCAAGGGGCTAGGCCACCAACCACGGCCACAGCCGTCAGCTCGCTAGTGGCTGTTGGCTGAACATGTACCCCACAATGCTTACGTAGATGCGCAGTATGCAAAATATCACTGAAACACGAGACAAACAAAAACAAAACTAGTTCAAAATCATCTGCGACAGATCCGGCGCACATTCTTCGGTCGATGAAGGCTCGTTCACGCTGCCCTCTTCCGGGGACACCGGGTCCACACTGCCCTCCGCCGGGGACACAGCGTCCACACTGCCCACCTCCGGCGACACAGCGTCCACACTTCCACTCTCCGGCGACACGTCGGCCCGGCACCTGCCAGTCCACTCACTGTCCGGACTTTTCAGTATCGACACCACCTCACCTGCAGTCCTGCGCTTGGCGGCGCCGATGGCTCGCCGTTTGGAGGGGCCCTCGCGCGGAGGGGAGGCACCGTTGGCTCTCCCAGTCTCCGCGCCCTCGCCCCGCTCATGTCAGGCTGAGCGGGCCACCTCCTTGGACTCCGACCGGTGCAGCACACGCATCATCTTGTCCACCACGCGCGTGTGGAAGCCGGAGAAGCTGGAGGGCTGAGAGGTGCCTGCCGCGGAAGGGGGCGGCACCTTCTGCGGCACCTCCGCCGGCTGACTGCGGGCCACGCAGGGCGCGAATGTGACAGAACGCGACGGCGGCGATGTGGCCAGCTGGGAGAGGTTGGAGGCACGCGAGCTGGAGCGGCTCTGGCCGCTCCTGGAAGGACGAGCTGTGGCCCAGGGGCCGTCCGCCAGCGGAGAGGAGGACAGTGAGCCCTGCTGGCGTGTGAAGGAGGGCCCTCGACTCACTATCTGGTGACTGGTCTCGGAAACGGTGCGGCTGCGACTAGCCTTCTTCGCCTGCTCTCGACTTCGCGGACTGCTGCCGTATATGTCCCACTCGTTCTTCACAACGGGCACCATGAACGCCATCGCGGCTTCTTCAGCGCAATCGCTTCAGCGCTGAACGGTGTGTTGGCAATGGACAGTCACCAAGAGAATTTCAAAACACTGCGCACCTGGCTCCGACCCCAGACGCGTTTTCGGGCGGTGTGCTGGCCGGAACGACGACCACACCGGCTAAAAATCGATCTCAGCTTGGCACTCTGCCAACGTCACCGTCCGCCTCTCATTGGTCGTTGTACGGCAGCTCCTCCAACGTCGACCAATCAGCGAAGCGGATAGGCCAGCATTCAGGCCAGCGGTACCGATCAATGCACTCCCGTCTAGCCGGCACTCTCGTAAACAGTCTGGGACGGAATCAACACGGGAAGGGCGTGGAGTGGCATCACTGCATGCTTACGAGCAGAAGTTGAATGTCTACTATTTTCTGTAAATGTGTGACGTCAGGTCATGATTATGAAGTCATATCATTTTGGGGATGCTCGGACACTCCCCAACCAAACGTCGACGTCAAACATTTGGAAAACTATCACTGTTGACAATGTTATCACCTTTGAATATGGTGGCTATTGACATTGTTTTAAACTTGAGCACCCCCAATCATTTTCAAAAATGCATGCCAATGTGTGCCGATACATGCCGATGTCAGGCAAAGCGCCATTTCGCAGAACGGTGAGTTACACTCACATAGGTGAATGGGTACATACTATATAATCCGATCGGGATCCCGGGACCCGGATGTGTAATCCCGAATCCGGGATTATATATTCGAATCCCGATCCCGATATTTCAAACACTAAAAAAGTGAAAGCGTCGTGATATTAATAAAAACATTATAGAATCCAACAACATGCTACAGCGTTGTTTTATCTTAATATTTACCTACCTGAAATGTCAAACACAGGCAAAAGCCGGCTCTCCCTTCTGCATGTACGTAGATTATACCTGGCATCGCTTCACAGTTCACACCGTGTCAGTTTCTCTGTTCGAGCTCGAGTCTGAAAAGTAAAAAAGTTTTTGAACGACCCTAACGAGACATGCATGCGACGAAAAGAACCAGACGCATGGCTTTAATAGATTACAATGATCCCTGGGTGTCACAACACCCTTGATGGGGCAAATACAGACATTCTTTATTTGTTTTTAACATTTGAAGGAAGTATTTCAAAGCCAGTTATGTAGCCAATGTACTAGCCACAAAACCAATCAATGTTTCTATTTGGTATAGTGCTACATCTGCCAGATACAAAAATGTCAAGGCTGCAAAATATGATGAAAAGTTTTCTGGCACAAAGCATTGCCCTTCCTGAAGTAGAAAAGAAGAATCGTTACAGCTGACCCCGGTCTCCCTTATCAACTTTACAGAAAAAGTAATGCAACGATCTCACTCTAAATTTCACACATGCTACCAACACAATAATAATAAATGGCTAAGCACTTCACACCGGCACACCAGAACCAGTCTGACGCGCTTACTACACCGTGTCCCGCCTAATCCACGAATGAGCCTAGCGCTGACAACGGCATCTGTTTTAAATGAGTTTTAGTGCAATCACCTTTCTTTATTGCTGTTTAGGTTTCCTTGTGATTTTTACTCTTTTATCTTTTATCTCCTGCTGCACCCAATTGACGATGGAATAGAAAAGCCTCCCGTATGAGGATGTTCGAAAAACATACATACATACATACATACATACATACAACAACCGACCACGTCTGAAATGAGAGCATCATGCAGTGCCACGGTACTGGCTGGCGGTGGCTTCTGGTCGGATAGAAAACGATTTTGATTGGTTTTAGGCTATTTCCTGCGTTGTGGTTAGTTAAATTGATACTGAGGCTACTTAGCCGGGATTTCCCGGAACTACTTGCTTTGTTACGTTTTTGTACGATGGAGTAGACGGCTACTGATGGTAGTTTTGAATACAATTTTGTGGATTGTCGGTTTGGGACGAGCAATAGAACAAACTTATTATTAACGGGTGGTATTGTCTTATTTTCGTTAGGGAGTTTTTTTATTAAGTTTTAAGCATGACTTGTCTTTTACTGGGGGCCAATTTCCCGGCACTGGGAATTTCGCACAGGGGCCAATTGGCCCCCAGTTAACATGTTAAAATGACCTGGACAGATGCATGCTTCCGAAGTAGTTGTAGATGCAAAGCGATGAACGTTGATGATCCTCAGCCAGCACAGTCGCTTCAATCGATGCTTCAACAGGCTCTAGATAAGATAAGAGTTTCAGAGCCATATCACAGTTCAAGTGCATCCAGGCTAAGTCTCTTCAACCCTTCGCTTATGACCAAGGTCATTAGGAAAAGTTGAAAACCTGCCTGCCTCTGGAAGAACGGGCATGATAGCTCTGTCCTACAGCTGGCTCAATGACATAGTCCCTACGATTGTTGACTCGAACGTGTGTTTTCAACTGTCGGGAATATCGTCACTAAAGAACGGTCGAGTCTCGGCGACAAAGCCGTTGATGCCCTTTGCTTCCTCAAGTGCTACTATCGTGGCAGGACTGTGTGACCAGGACACAATAGGCCGGGTCACAATAGGTAAATACCTCTATTTTAATATGACTAGAAATATAACCAAGAAATATATATTGTCAATATCATTCATGTTTTTATTTGTTTTGGGGAGCAGAGCATTTTATTTTGTTTAGCGTCCATTTGAATTGTCATGTGCATTCCGCATGGTGTAATAGTATGCTATGAGTTATCCTTAACGGGAAATATTAACTATGCTGTATACGCATATTAACTACACGCCACATACTTTATCTAAAGCAAACACTAATTTTCGACATGTTTATTGAAAACAATTTCCCAATCCCGGGATCCCGGGATATCCCGGGATTGAGGGTCGATGAATCCCGGGATCCCGGGATTGCAAAATGTCCCGGGATTATCAGCCCTAGTACATACCTATACGAATGACATACTCGATGAGGTTGAGAGGAAATTATCAGTTAGGTATGCAATGCCAGGAAGGGTAGGGCAAGCTGATACAGCACGAGCTCTGACGGCTAACACTTCCCATGCCTTATTGAGTCCTATACGTTTTTGTCTGCATGCGTCCTATGCTGTTTTCTGAGAGGGTTGCCTCGAAGTCACAAACTCCAGGGCCACCAGATTGTGCTAAATATGAGCTCAAGAGAAAATAAGCGTAAAGTAATGAACTCTCGATTGGTGAGTACCAAGAGCTGAACATCGCAGGTATTCATTGCAATTTTAGGCAACCAAGAGAAAAAACCAAGCAGAATTAGCATGCTGCGTATCAGACACCCAGACTGGCAATGGTGGAGCAGGATGAACATTCTAGACTAGCATCTTGACCCACTCAGCTCCTCTCAAGCAGGCTCGAGTCGCAGCATCAATCAAAACTCTTTCAAATGCTTCGAGTGAAGGCATTAGTACCATCTTTGTGTAAAAAAGGCAAATGAGTCTCGGTTTTTACATAAGATTTATGAAAATTGCACAGACATTGCAGAGCATACCAGTATACCTACTGGTACTGGTAAGCACCCATAGACTTGTTTCACTCTGTGGCTGCTTATTTTAAGCATGGTGGTTTATTGTCAGCATGGATATGCTTGTTTCTAGCCGCCCGTCAGTTGCAATTTTCCCGCCATATTCCAAGCTGCTAGACACAAGCACCTCAGTTCGACAAAGAATGCTTAAAGTTGTGTTAAGGTGCTAAAACTTGGCAAGACAGATTTTTCGGTTTTTAGCTTCTTGATACTAAAACTAAGCACCGTCCCCAGCTAAGCACCGTCTCATATCAACCTGCAAAAACCAAGCAGGATAGGAGAGATTAGGGGCTTCAAGCACCCAGTAGCATGGTGATTAGCATCTAAAATGCTAATCTTTTTTACAGTGTAGTGGCCACACTCTCTCTCAGGGAGCATACGCGTCGAAAGAAAGCGTCACACTCCCACTCCTGACATTGCCAATTCGTCAGACCCAGGATAATGATGATGGCTTTTGCCGATTAACATTTTATAAACATGAGCGTCTTTTTAGATTGTGAAAATACTCATCTCTCTCTTGTGGATCTCTTGGAATTGAAGCAAAAATTAACTCAAGAAATCAATTGCTGTAATTTGGCTGAAAAATTTTGTGATGTTCTTGGGATCAGATCATCAATAGATTTTATGGTGTTACGTACTGAGATCTTCATAGGATTTTATTGATTGTATATTTTCATGCACGAGTGAATTTCGCCTTAAAAATGATTTTCTTGCGATCCCATTACGCAATTATGTCCAAAAATGCGAGCACTGTGCGGTAGAGGTATTTTAAAATGTACTTGAGAACATGACCCTGGCAGAGGCGCCCCGGTGTTCCGGCGTCCTTCACTGTCTGCCAGGCGTCTGGAGCCAGCCTCAGACTTCTGCTGGACTATTTGGCCACCTCTCTCCAGATAGCGTTGCCCTTTGGCCCAACCATTCACAGCTACTTCCCCGTAAGACTTTTGAAACACCCGCCCCATAAAAACACGACACATTAAGTCGATAGGGCACCACCTAGAATGCACAAAAAAATCGGGTGGTATGACCCACCTCTTGATCCTTCACCTCCCCTTTCCTTACCAAGTCCCAAATCCGTAACTGGTCGACAATGGCCGTGTTAAGCCGCTTTTCCGTATGTGGAAAGGGCATGTTGCCCCTTTATTTCCAGGTTTCACAGTCTTCAACACATATATACCTACGATTTCCTCTCCCTTTGATGTATTCATTCAAGTTTTCTAGGCTAATGCTAAGTGATTCAGAAAAGCTCAGGTAAAGTCTCATTTTGGTATCCGAAAATAATCGCATCAGTGGGAAAATTTCAAGGTGAATTAAAGCATGCAGTATTGCTGATTGCTGCGTTCTTACGGCACTTAGCATCCTAAGACTTGCGAGTGAAAATGTACACTCTAAAGGTTAGTGTCAAGGATGTGCATAGGTATCAAAATGTAATATTATAGAGAACCAACACAGAAATGTGCTCTGAGAATTCCCCGGGAGATACCTACTGCGTTAAGGGGTTTTGTACTGATACCAATTTGCTTTTTCTGGTGCCCCTCATCCTCATGTTTTGCTCCATAGAAATATGGAACTCAACATTTGTTTATTATCAGGACAGCAGTGCAAAGACATCTCATGCAAAATAGTGCATTCAAACAAAGAATGTGTTGCAGATCTCTGGTGATTCAACACACCAGAGATCCTACCCGGGATGTCCCCAGGAAGCCAGCGACACGCACTTCTGTTGACAGAGCCGTGGTCAGAGAGCGGGCCTGTCCGACAGGGCCTGGCTGACGTCGCCGTCCGACAGAACCCACACACAGAGAAAAAATGACTCCCATTCCTGGAGCGTCCCATTTGTCGCATGCTGTGAGTAGCTTCCGTGGAGTTAACTTAACCCGCGCCCCACCGGGGCCGGCCCACCTGCCCCACCGGGGGCCATCGATGGCCCCCCTCTAACTCCGAAAATATGGGCGTTAGCGCAAATCTGCAAAGTGCAATAGAAAGCTCGCGTGAATTCAGTAAGAAATTACTCGCATGTTTTAGTGCTCAGGTCAATGGTTTGACCTCCAGAGGTCAAATTAGGTCAAGATCGGCTATTTTCACTCAAATATGCAATGATTAACAAACTGGGCATAACTCTTATGTCATTAGAGCTATTGAGGCCTGGTAAAGTACATTTGATAGCAAATTGCCAGTACTTTTTCCGCTATGTGGAACGTAAAGACCTCCCGCCAGTGGTTTGACCGCCAGAGGTCACCTCGTGACCCAATATGACCTGAGGTCACGAAAGGTCAAAAGTGACCTTGCCGTATATGAAATGAAAGCCAGTGACAAGACAAACACGATGGTGTTTGTTTCATCGCTCTAGCTCAATTAGGTCAAAAGTTATTGTCAAAATACTGTTTTGACCTCTGGTGACCTTGGATGACCTTGAAAAGTCAAAGGCAAATATGACCCCTGGGATCCGTGAAAGGGTGTCCAAAAACGTTGTTCTGAGCAGTCTGAGTATTTGCAATCATTTTTGTGGCTTTTATATCATGAAATAGCTTTCCCCATGCTTTTCCAATGGGAGGTCGCCTCGTGACCTGACCTCAGGCACGAAATCGAAAAATCCCGGATATACACCTTGTAAGCCCTGGAGGGCATGAAGTGTAGGAAGTTTCAAATCGATCGACTTTGAAATGTAGCTCTTACAGAGCTCTAAAGGTGAAGTGAGGTGACCTTGGTGACCTCGTCTGGTGACCTGACCTGAGACCCGGGGTAAAAATTTCAGGGATGATGGAAAATGATGCAGTGAGAGGTAGAGCCCTCAACCGCGGTGCTGCGGCTCGTCGTTTTTCTGCTATCCCGGAAAAACCTTAGGGGCCATCGATGGCCCCCGGTGGGCGAGGTTAACCCTGGCGCAGGAAAAACTCCGTCCGCACTCTACAAAGAAGCCCCGCGTATCGTATCATGACGCCGGCCCGATCTACCCACAGCGCGCTAAAAATCCACTGACGCGGGAAATGTCAGGGTGAAGCACCATGCGACTCTACGCTCACGCTCTTTAAAAACCGTCGTAATTCTTCACGACTCTAGCGTGGCACTGCAGTGACGCTTTGATAACGCTGCAATGGCACCTTTCTTAGCACCTTGCAACCCCTTTGCAGCTCCGTTCAAGAATGGCTCTGATTCCCTTCTAACGCCCAGCTGACTCGTCTAATAAGCGTTTTGTACACCCTTCTTCTTTAGGTACACTTCGCTTATTACCAACTTTCTACACCTGCATAATCTGGCTTGCTTTAAGGCACACCATGCATCACATCACGGTAAAACACGATATATCGCAAATAACACATTTATTTGCTTTGTAGAAAAAACATTTGTGAGCAGCTTCCGTCAAAAACGATCCCAACTTATGTCATCAGAGACCAGAAGTATGACTTCCTGCCATCGCAAATGGTCTTCATACCACTTGATGCTTATAGACCCCAACCCCTCCCCTCCCCTAAAAAACAACGTTTGCGGCAGAATTCTGCCACATTTATAGACCCCAACCCCTCCCCTCCCCTAAAAACAACGTTTGCGGCAGAATTCTGCCACATTTGACTATCACATTATCTTCCTTTTCCAGACAGAATATTTCAAGTGACCAAACATGATCAAACACTGTGTTCATATTCTTGCTGCTGTTCAGAATATCCTTTCATCATCCTGAAAATAATGTTCAGAACAACGCTACATAGTTTGTCATCCCATAGGACTCACCTAACGCGCAGCTTCCTCGATAGCCCGATCTTGCTTTTGGGCCTCGGGCTCCCACAGGGGTTTCGATGCCAAGGGCATACCGTGCTAGGAATAGCCACGTTCCCCGGCAGAGGCCGTATCTTTGAAAGTAAGCGAAGAACGCGACAACCCAGAACAGAAGGGCTTCGTCTGCTGTTTCACAGTTCACAATGGTGTTTCCCTCGACCACGACACGTGGGCCGTGCTCTTCGTATTCACGTATGCTGGCATCTCATCCTTGACATATGCCTGGCCCCCTTCGTTCAGCAGCCACGGTGACATCCTCAGTGCGGCTTCTGAAATGGTAGCACAATTGAATTATACCTACTACTTCAGTTATAAAAGGTACCCTTCACAGGTAATGGATTTTCACACTAGTGCCTATATTTTTCAAAACGATGTTGACCAGAGGTGAGCGCCACTGCCAAATTTGTGAAAAAACTACCCCTATTTCCGCTACCTTGGCTTGTTGAAATCACTACCGCTACTCCATCGATTTTCTGAAACTGCGAAACCGATACTCGCTTCACCGAATTTGTTATTTCTTTTCTTATAAGGCGATTCCAAACTGCTGTCCCAAATTTGTTTTGTTGTTCATTTGAACTAAATAGTAGAAAAAACTGCGCTTAAATTTTATATTGCAACATAATTTGAAGGTTCTATTGAAAGCTATTTATACAGGATCGTACAATATGTGCATCATTAAATCTGTTTGTTTTTTCCGGCGGATAGAATATATTTATCTTTTGGACGGACTAGGGGGAGCTGAAAAGATTCAATAGTCTATTCCAACACGTAAAATGATGAGGGGTATAGGATAAGTCAGTCCCATCCCTCCCTGACTGGATGGAGTTAAGAAAACCACAAATGCCGAAGCATCCCCTGGTCTAAAATACTAATCAGGGGATGGTGGATGACGCTTACGTTTCAGCGGCATATCAAATTTAGAAGCAAAATCTCCACCGTTTATTTATTTATTTATTTATTTATTCAGCAGCATCGCCAACAGATAAATCCAGTTACAGGCGAAGTCCAAGCATTAAAAGCGTATTTACAGTGGAACACATCAGACAGTATACATACTAACAAGTAATAGGTAAAAATAAAAATGAAAACAATTCAAAACTAAAATTTAGCAATAGGCCTAAAAGAGATCGCGGTAAAATCATGTTCATATTACACTTCCACACAAATGGGGTGGCTTTTAAAGTGTCGCGCAATGAGTATGAAGATTATAAACTATGAAGGAGATGGTAAGATGAGGAAAAGAGGATCAAGAGGATGGGATTCATCTCTTTAATCGCGCACCATAAAAGTAAAATAAGACGAAAAAGGCCTAAAAAGATGAACCAGCACGGCCAACAAGCGTCACAACCTTGCTACATATCTTATAACATGGTTTCTGTAAGTGGCTAAGTCATTTGCAAAAATGTCGGCTTCAACATCACGGCTGAATAAAAACATGTTTGAGAGCCTAGGGAGGCGACAAAACATGCCGCTCTGTACAGTATTTACACGTGCTCGGGGAATGTGAAACAAGGACAGCACATGTTAGCAAGGACAGACAGGTAGGTAAAAGAAAGGGCCCACCAGTAGCGCAAAATTTCGTATTTGATTATCACCAAAGGCAATCAAAAGAGAATCCACTCCGATTTTAAGAAAATTGTAAGTTGAAAACAATCAACACATGTCTCACCTCTTTATTCCTTTCGTCCACCATGAGCAGTAGAAAACCACAATTTCCCTGCCACGCTCTTCGCTGTTTGCAATGAAAACTGACGACTAAAAAAATGGCGTCGTTTTGGCGCGCGCGTCCTGCGCAGTGCACCACGATGACACCGACAAAACACCGGAGGAGAGCGCGCACGAGCTGTGTTGACGCTTCTGTGATGCTGATAGAGACAAGAAGGCGTATTGGGAGTGTCATTGCAACTTGATGACGCCATCTTTACTCCATCAACACTCCTTGGGCGCTGACATGATCTTTCAATATTAGAGGAGGCGTCAAGTCGGTGTGAGTTGAGCCTGAAGTAACGCTTTCATGATATGAAAAAACTCGCCGAAAAATAATCGACGTGTTTTCACAGGAGAGTTTCTGCGTTTCACTGGTGTTCCATGGGAGTAGTCTTGAGTAACCATGGTGCGAATAAAGCGTTATGGGGGAATCACACCGAATAGCAGCGTCAAAATTTTTCTCTGTGCAGGCTAACATTCCCGTCAGACAGAACCCAGGGTGACGTCACCGTCCAACAGAGCCCAGAGTGATGTCACCGTCAGACAGAGCCCAATGTGACGCTGGACCTTTTGTGACACAGCGGCGCTCTGGAGGTGCTGTCTACCAAAGTCAGCCCGCAGGACACTGGAACGCTGCACTCACGGCGTATGTACAAATGTTAACTTCTATCTGTTAGAGACGGCAATTTCCTAACGTGCTGCACACCTCACTGTGCAAATGATAACTCTATCTAAAAAATGCACTTATGCAACATAGCAAAACTGTAACTATAAAAGTATCATCTCTTTAGAGATGATGCATCTTTGTTTATTTTCTTAAAGTATCAGCCAGGCAAAACGTGCCGTAAGCTAACAGGCAGAAGCACATCGATTCTGCTTTTCAACATCTCGTAGGCATTAATCTTGCGGTGTTTATACTGCTGAGCGAATAGTGAGGGGTGCATCTAGGGGAGTGAGATTCAACTTGGCCCACCCCCCAAAGTGAAAAAACTGGACCCCTTCCTTAACCGATGTTGGCTGATTCGTATCCACTATAAATATGCCGTTTATACCGTTTTGCCCAATTTAACTCGCGTTGTCCCTCTCCCTCTATCGTTTGGCCAAAGTCCAGCTCCGCGAATAGTTTTTGCCCAATGGTCCAGTGCTAATAAATAACAAGCCTGGTCCACTGAACGATGACGTGATCGTAAAAACACAAACGTAATGCCCACTCTGTCGGGTGGTGTCATTGGTGCACCAGAATAGAGTTCGCCTTCCGGGAAGCAGAAGCGAGGGAAATTCCACGTGGTGCGGGATTTAGGTAAATTATGACACAATATCGTCAAGTCTTCATAAACAAAACAAGGCAAATAACTTACGACTGGTGATGTGATGCCAGAACTACCTTCAAGAAGAAAATATTGCCGCCAGTCCTAAATAAACAGGAGGCATTGGTGAAATAAGATACCTTGCCAGCGAACCGAGTATGTAGCGTGCAAGCCAGAGCACGTCTGAAAAAACACATGCACGCCGACCCATAGATCCAATTGGATTGCGGCCCATTCACAGCGTCTCCTCATGCCGAAAATCGCATGAGGGGGAGGGCATTCAAATACGAGGTGAATCAATCGCATGGTTTGCAACCGATTTTCTGCACGGGGCGTCAGTTCGGATCATCGGAGGGCATTTGCATTTTGACTTTCTGAACTGCCTGCAAGTAACAAATGGGAGCTGTGCGTATTCAGTGGTCTACAATAACGTTACATGCGTCATGATTTTTTCATAAACTTGTCGCAAGTATCATTTCGAAGTTTTAGATTTTATAAAGGGGAAGAAAGATTTCAACGATTTCAAGTGAATCAAATTACCTGCAATTGAGCAGGTGAATAGCCATTTTGGACGGCGATTTTGTCAATGAGCTGAGCGTGAGTTTTTACTTACTATCCGGACGAGCGAACAGCGCACCCCAAATTTGCTTTGGAAACTCTTTGAATGGGCCTTTATACCAGCCGGAGAATTTGGGTAGGTTTGGATTTGGATGTGGATTTTGACACGTATTTAGTTGTCATGGTATTTTGCCCACATGGCCTGGATCTGTGCCGATAACCTCCGTGCACGACGGTCATCGGTACAGACGGTTACCAGACCAGTGCACTGGCCAGCACACTGCAGTGTGCTGGCCCATGGGCAGGCAGATTGGCCTGGATTTCTTGTGGTACCTGCAAACGTCGGCCGGGTTTGGATCTGAACTTTCCTGGACGTGACGTCCACTAACGTCAACCGGCACAATGTCTCAGACCGAATGTCAACAAACGCTCCGGAACGCTTCGTCGTCTTTTCTCCAGTGCAGCAGGGTAGTCCCCACCGTATCTTCACTTAACTTACTGCACCAAGAACATAATAAAGCCTACGCACTGGTGGCGGTAAACCACCCCAGCAAATACATGTTTAGCTTAGTGCAGGTAATAAGGGAAACATATGCTGCTTTTTATCCTGATGCGTTTGCATTGTTGCTATTTGTATGTACCTACCTATATAGAGTTAAAATTAGTTGATATCTGTTCCTACAGCGTTTACCATCTTCACCGATTCCATACTAAGTCGCCCCTCACAACCCTGGAGCCACGGTCAGCGATTTGTTGTCTTCGGAACGCGTGCGCTGAGCCAGATCGGTGGAAAAGTACCCGCTGATGTCTGGGCTTTGTGGCGCTGGCAACAGGCCCAGCGAGCGAAACAGCTGTGACCCGGATAACCCACAATGTACCCGACTCCTATTACGGTCAGGTGCTGCTAGGCCCCGTGACGGAGAATGCAGTGGTAGTACTCTGTCCGGGCCAAATTACCGACCAAACCATCTGCCATCTTCTTAAACAAGGCCTGGTTCTAGCGGTCGATTCGGGTCAGGTAATAAGTTTGGATTTATATTTGTTCAGTTAGATCAGCAACAGGTATCTGACCCGGTTACAGCTGAAGTTATGGACATAAAACTCACTGGATGAGTATTTACAATGACATCCCGTATTAGTAGTAAAGGTATCCAATAACTAAAAATATAAAGTAAAGCACATTAAAAAACGGTAAACGTATGACTTAAACAGCTTAAATAGTTCATTCACCGAAAAAAATTATAAGACACATGGACGGTGTTAAGAAGGATTATATTTCACGTAGGTATCTAATTACACTAAAGTTAAAAACTAGCATGTGGTAGGGGGGTGGTGGTGGTCAGCATAGCGGCTTCACGCAGCCGACCCGGGTTCAAGGCCCGGCGGCTTCCCTGAACAAGAAGCAAGCGACTCCCGAGCAACCCTTCCAACAGGGGAGAGTTGGCGACGCCATATGACCCTGGCAGTTGGTGCGTCGATAAGCCCCAATAATTATTATTAGCATGTGGTGAATGAAAACAATCCGCCTCGGGGCAGCGTCCTACGTATGCGTTAAAAGCAAGCACTGTCCAGCGAAACAAGCCTCTTTTTACCGTCTCAACTCGAGGCATCGGCACGTGCAAGAAATGGTGAGATGCCTCCTGGTTCTCCACTGTGGCACATGCAGTGTAAAACACCCAAGCAGGGGAGCGGAGTCCACTTCCGGTGTAAACAAAACACATGAACTGTAGTCTCCTTTGAGACAGGCTGCTAATTTTGAAAAGCTGTGGTAGATCATATGTCAGTGATTGTGTGGGCTGGGATTTATGATTTTGAAATGCAAGCCAAATGAGAAACTTAGCTGAACCCTTTTTAGTCTATCCAAATAGCATTTCGGAGCTCCGCCCCAGAGGACACATCCATATTCCAGAATTGAACGAATATTTCCCAAGTGCTGTCAAAATAGGGCCGGGTGGCCTTGGGGCTTCGTTGACAGTCTACAGATCGGATAGCATGGATTAACGTGGGTTCAAGCCCCACGGCGGGAAATCGCCTTCCGTGTCCGATCTGACCCGGTGGAGAGGATCCTTAAACACCCACGCCAATGCTCCCTGTAATTGGGTAAGTGTGCCTGTTGGGGTGGCCTAATAAAATAAAAATAAAATAAAATAGGTCCCACTTTGAACCTGACCGCTACCAGCCTGTCAGTCAGTCTGAAGAGAGCGTATAAGGAGACCCAACATTTTGCTGACTTTGCTCACGGTAAAATCTGCATGGTCCACTAAGTTCAGTTTAGAGTCTAGCCCAATACCGAGATCACGGTATTCAGACAGCTCGATACCCGTTGGATTACGTGCTGTCTTAAGGGCGTTGAGATATCAAAGCGTTATCAGACCCTGAAAGGTACCATGCACAAGGTTAGAAGAGATGGATGACGAATGAAGAAAATATAAAGCTCTTCTCTAAGCTTGTAGTCATATGCAATACACCTGTAATTACAAATCCGTGCTGAGCTTGACTAGCCTGCTATTACCTATACCAATTGAATATATTCAGGAGAGCAATCAGTAGGTGCAGCGAAATAATGGCGCCCTGTACACATTATAAATCAACTATGTGAGCCTAGAATACAAAAAAACTCAATCCAAGGTCAGCTGTATCACCCATTGTTTCCCACTCATCCACGCCGATGTATTGACCGGTAATGCTTGGACAGAAATGAAATATACGAAGACGGGAAAATAAATGGAGCCAATATTCTTCAAGTTCCCGTAGTTTGTCACTGCCTTCTTGACTGGTAACCTGTTTTACGTGTATTACCGGTCTAAGTCGCATCATTGATGGTAATTGTGATTTAAGAAAGAATGAATGCATTCATTAAGCGTATTTAAATCAGTAATGAGCTTGTTTTCTATTCATTTAATATATTGGCATGATTGGTCATCACAGGAGAGTAACATTATTGACAGTTTGCAATTTCCTTAAAATTGCTCTGTGGTAATAATTTTACACTTTTGCGTTGAACAACACGACTAGAACAGCTCGGTGCTAAAATAACAAAGTGATTAAGTTGCCACACGCTTTTAATCTCAGGCTTTTGTTCTAATTTCAAACTAACCTTCAGAATCAATTTACTAAGAATTATAGGCAAATGCTTAGAACGGAGATAAATTCACGACTGGACAAAGTTAAATTCTACGCTGGAAGTGTTCTTTTCAGTGCATATATGACATTAACAAAAAGTTCTGAACGAAGAACCGGAACCTATACTTAAGGATTTCACCATATCTGAGCAAAGCATAAGCAAAATCAACACAGATCAGCGCACCAGACTACTGCAGTTACCTGAAGCTGCGATTCATTTCTGATTGCACTATCAAATCACAACCCATTTGGTAGATAATATTAGAGTTAATATTGACTGTCACGAGTATAAGGCGCGCCAAATATTGCAGCGAATTCTCAGATAAGCCCCGAGCTCAGATCTCAGCAAACATGGCAGATAAGATGCGACGTGACAGAGGCCTCTCTCGTCGAAGGTGCCGTCACACCACGTGCGAGTATCGGATGCAAGAGTGACTCACGGGTAACTGGACCTGTTCGCAGACGCCAAGAAGAAACACTACCGGCAGAACAATGATGACACCGGGCGTTCAGAGTCCAAGATCATGTGCGCACAAGCGTGGGTGTGCGCGATTTCAGGTCTGACGCAGGTGTCGATGAGCGCAAACATGATGAATCAGACAGCAATGGCCCATATTGCCAGGCATCTACACACCAAACAGGGGCTGATACAGCCATTTCTGTGTAATGTAAAAGCGGAGAATGTATGGCAGTGACGTCACAACGACGGTAAAGGTGGTAAAAATGGTCATTATCTGCCAAATATGTATTATTTTTCACGACTCTGTCGATTCACGACTCAGTTGTAACCATGCAATGTATGTGAAACCGTTGACAACTTTTGGTTTCTAAAACTCATTTAGAAATGATATGTTTTTGACAGATAATGATCATTTTTACCATCCTTACCACCGCCATTTCTGTGAAACCATCATCAGCAACGGAAATGAAGCGTAATGGGATTTCTTATTCCGAGACATCGTTTTCGTATTATTAATGCACATTGCTAGAGAGTCAGTTTGGAAGTTCGGGCGCATGTGGCTGCTGCGGTGCTAGTACATTTGTTTGCATAGAAGAAAAAGGGCGGTGGAAGTTTCCATAGCATTCACGAGGCATCGAATGACGTATGACGATTGTGTGTACTTTCTCTGTTCAGAGAGGTAGATAGACAATCAGTCGTCTATCGCGTATTCGCCGCTGCCAGGCCCACGTGCTCGAGCAGTCGCGTTGCAGATAAGAAGTTATATACTGAGAAGCTCTCTGTTGAGAATCAATTGCAGTGTTTGTTTAGAGCGAATGCCGTAGAAGCCTCTCGATTCATGAATGAAACTGCGTCGTGGGGTGGATGTGTCACTCGAACTCTGAGTAGGTACCACTTGTATATAGCACAGGTAAACACAAAGGATATCACGAATTGCGCTGCATTGTATAATGCACTTTCACGGTCTTTCAAACCTCACAATCAGTCGCAATCGTGTTGGGATTTCTATCGAGAAGTGGGCCTGAGTCAGTTGTTTGGGGAAGGGGGAAAAACCCATGCCGGTAAGCGAAAAAAGCGTGGCATGAGATAACAAATTTTGCTAACCTCATCCCACGCTTTTTTCTTTATCCTTACCTTGACTTAGCCTTTTTGGGCTTTTTAGGGTTTAGACGTTTTAGTTTCTGGACTTTGGCTTTTTTGGCTACCAATTTTTTAGCACTTTTACTGATATCTGTATCATCTTTTTAGGGTCCTAGGTCATTCCCACAACACCCTGCGGTTTATGGCACCCTAACTCCAGCAGGCCTTCCGAGAACTTATCATTTTCTCCATCATAGAAGGGCAAAAGAGTTAAGCCACTCTATTTTTGCTCAGATGGGGGTGGACGTGGCCAGATTGGTTTCCCCTAGATCCGCCCCTGGTGGTGGAGTCCTCTGAATCCCGCAGCTTCCGGAGGTCGCCGCCAGGTGCCCACCAGCGATTAACGGTAGTCTATCGGAAACTGAGGTGTGGGTGTGTGTGGGTGTTAGCAGTGGAAAATCCGGGTATTTAGTTCGGGGAAGGGCTAGGGGGCTCGAGCCTCCCCGCCATGGCCTTGGAACAACTTCCGGCTTTTCATTTACTACAGTCACTCTGACATTTCGGGTGGGGGCCTTGAGCCCTCCTAGCCCCCTTGGATCCGCCACTGTGTGTTAGCGTATGAGTTCTGTGGCGGATACAGGGGGGTTAGGAGAGCTCAAGACCTCCTCCCCAAATTTCAAAGTGCCTGTATTTGTAGCAAATTGCATTGCCAGAGGCTGTTCCATAACAATGGCGGGGAGGCTCGAGCCCCTACCCCCTCCAGGTGAAGTCCTGGATCCGGCACTGTTTGAATATATCAGCTGTGTACCAGAACTCCTGCGTGTGTGTTTTCCTACTTGCGAGGGACGTATCCAATCCAAGGAACTACAGAACCAAACAAATCCCAGGTGACGTAAGCATGGTGATCCAGACGTCGTAAGGCTGTCTTTTCTGACGCAGCACATATTTGTGTTTCGTGCATTGGGCACAAATGAACGTCCATGAAGTTAGCGACGGATTCGCATTCGGATTCAGCGACGGATTCGCCCGAAATGGCGTCTCCTGCGATTTCGTTCAAATTCACACCATAGGCTCCCCGTGCCCTCAGCAACTCACCCCTAAAGTGATTTTCTGTCACATTCACCCGTTCACCCGCTAGAGGTGAAAAGGTGAAATTCACCCGAAACGGCGTCTCCTGCGATTTCGCTCAAATTCACACCATAGGCTCCCCGTGCCCTCAGCAACTCACCCCTAAAGTGATTTTCTGTCACATTCACCCGTTCACCCGCTAGAGGTGAAAAAGTGAAATTAACCCGAAACGGCGTCTCCTGCGATTTCGCTCAAATTCACACCATAGGCTCCCCGTGCCCTCAGCAACTCACCCCTAAAGTGATTTTCTGTCACATTCACCCGTTCACCCGCTAGAGGTGAAAAGGTGAAATTCACCCGAAACGGCGTCTCCTGCGATTTCGCTCAAATTCACACCATAGGCTCCCCATGCCCTCAGCAACTCACCCCTAAAGTGATTTTCTGTCACATTCACCCGTTCACCCGCTAGAGGTAAAAAAGTGAAATTCACCCGAAACGGCGTCTCCTGCGATTTCGCTCAAATTCACACCATAGGCTCCCCTTGCCCTTAGCAAATCACAGCTTAAGTGGTTTTCTGTCACATTCACCTGTTCACCCGCTAGAGATGAAAAAGTGAAATTCACCCAAAGTGGCGTCTCCTGCGATTTCGCTCAAATTCACACCATTGGCTCCCCGTGCACTCAGAAACTCACCCCTAAATTGATTTTCCGTCACAATCTCCCGTTCACCCGCTAGAGATGAAAAGGTGAAATTCAAGCGAACCGGCATCTTCAGCGTCGGATTCAGCGACGGATTCGCCCGAAATGGCGTCTCCTGCGATTTCGCTCAAATTCACACCATAGGCTCCCCGTGCCCTCAGCAACTCACCCCTAAAGTGATTTTCTGTCACATTCACCCGTTCACCCGCTAAAGGTGAAAAGGTGAAATTCACCTGAAACGGCGTCTCCTGCGATTTCGCTCAAATTCACACCATAGGCTCCCCGTGCCCTCAGTAACTCACCCCTGAAGTGATTTTCTGTCACATTCACCCGTTCACCCGCTAGAGGTGAAAAGGTGAAATTCACCCGAAACGGCGTCTCCTGCGATTTCGCTCAAATTCACACCATAGGCTCCCCGTGCCCTCAGCAACTCACCTCTAAAGTGATTTTCTGTCACATTCACCCGTTCACCCGCTAGAGGTGAAAAAGTGAAATTCACCCGAAACGGCGTCTCCTGGGATTTCGCTCAAATTCACACCATAGGCTCCCCGTGCCCTCAGCAACTCACCCCTAAAGTGATTTTCTGTCACATTCACCCGTTCACCCGCTAGAGGTGAAAAGGTGAAATTTTCCTAACCAGCGTCTTTAGCGCCGGATTCAGCGACGGATTCGCCCGAGATGGCGTCTCCTCCGATTTCGCTCAAATTCACACTATTGGCTCCCCGTGCCCTCAGCAACTCACAGCTAAAGTAATTTTCCGTTACAATCTCCCGTTCACCCGCTAGAGATGAAAAGGTAAAATTCAAGCGAACCGGCATCTTCAGCGTCGGATTCAGCGACGGATTCGCCCGAAATGGCGTCTCCTGCGATTTCGCTCAAATTCACACCATAGGCTCCCCGTGCCCTCAGCAACTCACCCCTAAAGTGATTTTCTGTCACATTCACCCGTTCACCCGCTAGAGGTGAAAAGGTGAAATTCACCCGAAACGGCGTCTCCTGCGATTTCGCTCAAATTCACACCATAGGCTTCCCGTGCCCTCAGCAACTCACCCCTAAAGTGATTTTCTGTCACATTCACCCGTTCACCCGCTAGAGGTGAAAAAGTGAAATTCACCGGAAACGGCGTCTCCTGCGATTTCGCTCAAATTCACACCATAGGCTCCCCGTGCCCTCAGAAACTCACCCCTAAAGTGATTTTCTGTCACATTCACCCGTTCACCCGCTAGAGGTGAAAAAGTGAAATTCACCGGAAACGGCGTCTCCTGCGATTTCTCTCAAATTCACACCATAGGCTCCCCCGTGCCCTCAGCAACTCACTCCTAAAGTGATTTTCTGTCACATTCACCCGTTCACCCGCTATAGGTGAAAAGGTGAAATTTTCCTAACCAGCGTCTTTAGCGTCGGATTCAGCGACGGATTCGCCCGAGATGGCGTCTCCTCCGATTTCGCTCAAATTCACACTATTGGCTCCCCGTGCCCTCAGCAACTCACAGCTAAAGTGATTTTCCGTCACAATATCCCGTTCACCCGCTAGAGGTGAAAAGGTGAAATTCAAGCGAACCGGCATCTTCAGCGTCGGACTCAGCGACGGATTCGCCCGAAATGGCGTCTCCTGCGATTTCGCTCAAATTCACACCATAGGGTCCCCGTGCCCTCAGCAACTCACCCCTAAAGTGATTTTCTGTCACATTCACCTGTTCACCCGCTAGATGTGAAAAGGTGAAATTCACCCGAAACGGCGTCTCCTGCGATTTCGCTCAAATTCACACCATAGGCTCCCCGTGCCCTCAGCAACTCACCCCTAAAGTGATTTTCTGTCACATTCACCCGTTCACCCGCTAGAGGTGAAAAGGTGAAATTCACCCGAAACGGCGTCTCCTGCGATTTCGCTCAAATTCACACCATAGGCTCCCCCGTGCCCTCAGCAACTCACCCCTAAAGTGATTTTCTGTCACATTCACCCGTTCACCCGCTAGAGGTGAAAAGGTGAAATTTTCCTAACCAGCGTCTTTAGCGTCGGATTCAGTGACGGATTCGCCCGAGATGGCGTCTCCTCCGATTTCGCTTAAATTCACACTATTGGCTCCCCGTGCCCTCAGCAACTCACAGCTAAAGTGATTTTCCGTCACAATCTCCCGTTCACCCGCTAGAGGTGAAAAGGTGAAATTCAAGCGAACCGGCATCTTCAGCGTCGGATTCAGCGACGGATTCGCCCGAAATGACGTCTCCTGCGATTTCGCTCAAATTCACACCATAGGCTCCCCGTGCCCTCAGGAACTCACAGCTAAAGTGATATTCGGTCACATTCACCCGTTCACCCGCGCGCGTTCACCAAATGGCAAAAACAAGGAATCCTGACTATATTTTGTTCCAGCATATTGCACGGACGGTCAAAGGAATATTTCAAAACAAATGTTTATCATTAGGCCAGAAGCCCAGGCTGCAATCCACTTCTAACGAGCCAAAAGGCACTGGCACAGCTTAGCCACCAGGTTTCTGCCCGGTTTCGAACAGTGCCACGGCACCAAACAAATAAGACTACTTAACTAGACGAGGAGAGGTGGTTTTGGCCACCACACAAACGAGATCACTTGACCAGACAAAGATCTTGACCAGAAACGCTCTTCACATCCGTGAGGAACAGGCGAGGCGGCAGTCGACTGATGGTTACAGGTAATGCTCGAGCCAGCGGATCTAAGCGTCCTCGACTTCACAGTACATTCATCACAGTAAGATAAAAGTTTACCAAAATGACTAAAATGTCTTCTGACTTCTCACAAAAAATTATATAAACACATGACCCAGTCCGGACAATATCACAAAATGCCTATATTACAATAGAATAGCATTCCTTACTTCGACCCTCTCATCCTCAGTAGGGCAGAGCGAGAAGGCTATCTGGATTTTAACGAAAACAACAAAGGCATTCTGAAGCACAGGACGACACAACGCACTTATAAGGCAGGCCCAGTTTGAGGCTTCCAAAAAAACACTCAGTACCATCATCTATTACACTGGTCAACAAAATTTAACTGCTGTCGTGGATCCAATATGAAATAGCCTGTTTCTAAGGTAATTTGTGGCGCTGAACAAGAATCTGGCAGCAGGAATGCCGTATCAGATCAGAATTTTGAGATACAGTATGTCTGTGTCTTGTCTTTGGGCAAGCCAACTCGGCATCAGTGACATTGATAGTGCAAAAAAAGATGTCCAGGAAAATGAGCGTTTGGGTGTTTGTGGAGGCTAGGGTATTCTACCTTACACCCGATTTGCATAGACCTAGGTCAATATATTCACGGTAAAACGAGGCCATATAGGTTAAATTCTGTCTGTGCAGGGTTGCCATTGGAAAATGCCGTGATTATGCGATGAAAAGCGGATATGGAGAGAAAGCGACCTAAAGTAACGGCAGAAAGGTCTGAGGCAATGTTCTCTGAAACTTTGAGGGCAAGGTGGTTCAAGGTCATTGACCTTTGACGTCAGAATATTACATTTTGCCTATAACGTGTACTGCAACTATCACTATGGCAACCGTAGGGCGGGAAACAAGGTTTGACCTTGACCCATGAACTTTGTCTTGAACCTGCAACCTTGAGCTCAAGATTGAGTGACCTAGCGTATGACGTCATAGCATGATATACGTCATATTAGGCGGCGTCATCCGACCAAAGGCACTAGGGACTATGACCTTGAAATGGTGGTATAACCTTGACCTGTGAATTTTTGCTTAGACTCGACTTTCAAGGGAGGTGACTCTGACATAAAATCCTCAGCATATAATGTTGCGACGTCACCTCTCGGTCTACAAAACCGGCGAGCTTGTGCGACCGAGCGCAAACCTTGTTCAATGTACAATCTTCATGCACCTGAATGCGAGGTAGTCTTCCGTTGCAAAACAAAATTCACATATATATATATATATATATATATATATATATATATATATAAAAATACATATATAGTGATAAGCTACATTGTGTGGGTGCAGATAATCCGGGTTCTCGACTTCCTTGATCTATATTTTTCACAAAAGGCTAGGTTGATGACAGTGTGTGGAAAGTGTAGGGGCTATACAACAGGTATGCTCTGGGGAAGAAACTAGGTCCGATGGCCAATAACGGTTACTAATTTTGAAATCAGAGGTATCGAAATAGGTAGAAACAGGTGTTCACGTGCCGGATCCATTTTGGATGTTGACCAGTGTTATTCAAGTGCATTGCAGAACATTGAGCAGCATATGGATGAGCCACTTACACGAAACAACGTGCAGCGCCACTTTGCGGTGATAAGCCAGTGAACCGTTACAGGTGAACACCTTAAAAACCGATGACCCGGTTTTCTCCTCCGGTTTCTTTCTCCTCAAGGCCCGCGGAGGCCTTCCCTGGAGTCGTCCATTCTCTGGGAGCCGCAGAGGATAGACGAAATTGTTGAGGCAGCGAAAACGTTGCAGCGGAGACCGGACACAGCGTCATCACGTCACCTGCAATAAACCCAACAATACACATTAGAGTTACGCATATCTGAAAAATGCCGCCCCGGTAGCTCAGAGATTTGTTGAAGCTGCAGTGATGTGGAGGCTTGGGATCGATTCCCCGGAAACACTTTGGCGCTAAACATTTACCCGCTGTAGGTCGGATGGTGAGAGAATTTGGCTAGAAAGGGTGAGCCTGAGCGGGGCGGCCGTCCATGTGCTTTGTGGGAAGTTAAACTTTGGCTTTAAAATCGAACTCTTCCTAGCGGGTATTGCTTATTCGCATTGTGGGGTCGGGGTCTCCGTGACAAGTCTCTGAATTATAATGAGACATCTATCGCAAAACCTGAACTTGTACGAACTTGGTCAAAGCTAAAAAATAAATATATCTACAAAAAACTCATCTTTAGATAGAAAGATTGCAATGCTCGCTACATTCATGCATGCAGAGCTTCGCTGCAATCTGACATGCGACTGTATCAGAAGCAGATCACGTACAAGTCCGTGGAGGCAGAGTTCATTGAATTTGCACAAAAAATAACACGACTTGCAAAAAACCTACCACAAATGTGCCGACGAGGCTGCAACGCCAATCCCAGTGAAGCTGTGATTAACGGAAGTCTGAACAGCCATCCAAAGCAGTCTCACAGGGATAAACCCCGAGTGTTCGCAGGCAAAACAATAGGGCACATGACACTATTGACTTTACGTGTTGAATTAAAGGAGAAAACAAATAAGAGACGTTTTTTGGTCAACCTCGATGGAAAGAAGAACTGCAGTGAGATCGGGGATGTTAATGGATCACAAACCTAATAGGAATAACTTGGGCTGCCATATTTGATGCATTTTGCGACGGTCTACAGTGTGCACTCTGCACACATCAATATTAAACACTTCCCAAATATGGGCACCAAAAATGTTCTCTCACGGGCAACAGAAATCGAGCATATCATTATTATTTATGGTAAAAAAGTATACAAACTTAGGGCATTCCGAATTCACCCTTGATGCTTACCCTCCATTTGAGCAGCAACTCTGGCACGCTCACACCAGCTGGAATTTTCGTCACAAAGTTGGGGGGATGCTGTGGTCTTCTTGCCGAGTGACTGAACCCCGCTAGAGGCGGGATGATACCCGGCTCCGGTGCTTCACAGGAAGCCTGGCGGATAAAAAGATCATAAATGGTAATACAATTTTAACACAGGGATCCATATCAAAACTCCTCAAGACAATTGGCGTTACAGAGAAGTAAGATCATACATTCCACATCCACATATAATTTTATTATGATCCAGGGGGATCATAGGAAAATTATCCAGGGGGGGCAAGGGATCCAGGGGGCAAGGGGGCACGTGCCCCCCCGATCGACCCTCGGCGCCCCCTGAAAGGTCGATGGTGCCCCCCTGAAATGTCGCTTCCCACCCCCCCCAGGATGCGAAAGTCGGCGCCCACTGATAGGATTTGGCGCCCACCTGATAGCTTTTGCCGGTCATAAGTGACGCCCCCTGGTCCGGATGGCGCCCCCGTCCGGATGGCGCCCCCGGTAAGGTGCCCCCCGATCGGCAATCCTGGATCCGCCTATGTCTGCACTTGCTGTTGGAGGGGGCTGCGTTCAAGAGGGATTCCACATCGCCTGGCTGACATCATATGAACGTGGGGAAATTCATTCACCTTTGTTCCTTGCGTCAAACTGCCGCTTATGATACTGCCCGCTTACGAATTTGTGAGAATACACGGTAATCAAGTTTATCCCAAATACAATAAATAAACATTTTATCTTCGGTCCTGAGCCTCTTTTTTAAAAAAATGGATATTTAATCATTCAATTTCCCATGTTAAATGACGGCACTTTGGGTGATTTTCACTTTTTCACCTCTAGCGGGTGAACGGGTGAATGTGACAGAAAATCACTTTAGGGGTGAGTTGCTGACGGCACGGGGAGCCTATGGTGTGAATTTGAACGAAATTGCAGGAGACGCCGTTTCGGATGAATTTCGCTTTTTCACCTCTAGTGGGTGAACGGGTGAATGTGACAAAAAATCACTTTAGGGGTGAGTTGCTGAGGGCACGGGGAGCCTATGGTGTGAATTTGAGCAAAATCGCAGGAGACGGCGTTTCGGGTGGAGTTCACTTTTTCACCTCTAGCGGGTGAACGGGTGAATGTGACAGAAAATCACTTTAGGGGTGAGTTGCTGAGGGCACGGGGAGCCTATGGTGTGAATTTGAGCGAAATTGCAGGAGACGCCGTTTCGGGTGAATTTCACCTTTTCACCTCTAGCGGGTGAACGGGTGAGTGTGACGAAAAATCACTTTAGGTGTGAGTTACTGAGGGCAAGGGGAGCCTATGGTGTGAATTTGAGCGAAATCGCAGGAGACGCCGTTTCGGGTGAATTTCACTTTTTCACCTCTAGCGGGTGAACGGGTGAATGTGACAGAAAGTCACTTCAGGGGTGAGTTGCTGAGGGCACGGGGAGCCTATGGTGTGAATTTGAGCGAAATCGCAGGAGACGCCATTCCGGGCGAATCCGTCGCTGAATCCGACGCTGAAGATGCCCGTTCGCTTGAATTTCACCTTTTCACCTCTAGCGGGTGAACGGGAGATTGTGACGGAAAATCACTTTAGCTGTGAATTGCTGAGGGCACGGGGAGCCTATGGTGTGAAGTTGAGCGAAATCACAGGAGACGCCGTTTCGGGTGAATTTCACCTTTTCACCTCTAGTGGGTGAACGGGTGAATGTGACAGAAAATCACTTTAGGGGTGAGTTGCTGAGGGAACGGGGAGCCTATGGTGTGAATTTGAGCGAAATCGCAGGAGACGCCGTTTCGGGTGCATTTCACCTTTTCACCTCTAGCGGGTGAACGGGTGAATGTGACAGAAAATCACTTTAGGGGTGAGTTGCTGAGGGCACGGGGAGCCTATGGTGTGAATTTGAGCGAAATCGCAGGAGACGCCGTTTCAGGTGAATTTCACCTTTTCACATCTAGCGGGTGAACAGGTGAATGTGACAGAAAATCACTTTAGGGGTAAGTTGCTGAGGGCACGGGGACCCTATGGTGTGAATTTGAGCGAAATCGCAGGAGACGCCATTTCGGGCGAATCCGTCGCTGAATCCGACGCTGAAGATGCCGGTTCGCTTGAATTTCACCTTTTCACCTCTAGCGGGTGAACGGGAGATTGTGACGGAAAATCACTTTAGCTGTGAGTTGCTGAGGGCACGGGGAGCCAATAGTGTGAATTTGAGCGAAATCGGAGGAGACGCCATCTCGGGCGAATCCGTCGCTGAATCCGACGCTAAAGACGCTGGTTAGGAAAATTTCACCTTTTCACCTATAGCGGGTGAACGGGTGAATGTGACAGAAAATCACTTTAGGGGTGAGTTGCTTAGGGCACGGGGAGCCTATGGTGTGAATTTGAGCGAAATCGCAGGAGACGCCATTTCGGGTGAATTTCACCTTTTCACCTCTAGCGGGTGAACGGGTGAATGTGACAGAAAATCACTTTAGGGGTGAGTTGCTGAAGGCACGGGGAGCCTATGGTGTGAATTTGAGCGAAATCGCAGGAGACGCCGTTTCGGGTGAATTTCACTTTTTCACCTCTAGCGGGTGAACGGGTGAATGTGACAGAAAGTCACTTCAGGGGTGAGTTGCTGAGGGCACGGGGAGCCTATGGTGTGAATTTGAGCGAAATCGCAGGAGACGCCATTCCGAGCGAATCCGTCGCTGAATCCGACGCTGAAGATGCCCGTTCGCTTGAATTTCACCTTTTCACCTCTAGCGGGTGAACGGGTGAATGTGACAGAAAATCACTTTAGGGGTGAGTTGCTGAGGGCACGGGGAGCCTATGGTGTGAATTTGAGCGAAATCGCAGGAGACGCCGTTTCGGGTGAATTTCACCTTTTCACATCTAGCGGGTGAACAGGTGAATGTGACAGAAAATCACTTTAGGGGTAAGTTGCTGAGGGCACGGGGACCCTATGGTGTGAATTTGAGCGAAATCTCAGGAGACGCCATTTCGGGCGAATCCGTCGTTGAATCCGACGCTGAAGATGCCGGTTCGCTTGAATTTCACCTTTTCACCTCTAGCGGGTGAACGGGAGATTGTGACGGAAAATCACTTTAGCTGTGAGTTGCTGAGGGCACGGGGAGCCAATAGTGTAATTTTGAGCGAAATCGGAGGAGACGCCATCTCGGGCGAATCCGTCGCTGAATCCGACGCTAAAGACGCTGGTTAGGGAAATTTCACCTTTTCACCTATAGCAGGTGAACGGGTGAATGTGACAGAAAATCACTTAAAGGGTGAGTTGCTGAGGGCACGGGGAGCCTATGGTGTGAATTTGAGCGAAATCGCAGGAGACGCTGTTTCGGGTGGATTACACTTTTTCACCTCTAGCGGGTGAACGGGTGAATGTGACAGAAAATCACTTTAGGGGTGAGTTGCTGAGGGCACGGGGAGCCTATGGTGTGAATTTGAGCGAAATCGCAGGAGACGCCGTTTCGGGTGAATTTCACTTTTTCACCTCTAGCGGGTGAACCGGTGAATGTGACAGAAAATCACTTTAGGGGTGAGTTGCTGAGGGCACGGGGAGCCTATGGTGTGAATTTGAGCGAAATCGCAGGAGACGCCATTTCGGGCGAATCCGTCGCTGAATCCGACGCTGAAGATGCCGGTTCGCTTGAATTTCACCTTTTCACCCCTAGCGGGTCAATTGGAGATTGTGACGGAAAATCATTTTAGCTGTGAGTTGCTGAGGGCACGGGGAGCCAATAGTGCGAATATGAGCGAAATCGGAGTAGATGCCATCTCGGGCGAATCCGTCGCTGAATCCGACGCTAAAGACGCTGGTTAGGAAAATTTCACCTTTTTACCTATAGCGGGTGAACGGGTGAATGTGACAGAGAATCACTTTAGGGGTGAGTTGCTTAGGGCACGGGGAGCCTATGGTGTGAATTTGAGCGAAATCGCAGGAGACGACATTTCGGGTGAATTTCACCTTTTCACCTCTAGTGGGTGAACGGGTGAATGTGACAGAAAATCACTTTAGGGGTGAGTTGCTGAGGGCACGGGGAGCCTATGGTGTGAATTTGAACGAAATTGCAGGAGATGCCGTTTCAGATGAATTTCGCTTTTTCACCTCTAGTGGGTGAACGGGTGAATGTGACAGAAAATCACTTTAGGGGTGAGTTTCTGAGGGCACGGGGACCCTATGGTGTGAATTTGAGCGAAATTGCAGGAGACGCCGTTTCGGGTGAATTTCACTTTTTCACCTCTAGCGGGTGAACGGGTGAATGTGACAAAAAATCACTTTAGGGGTGAGTTGCTGAGGGCATGGGGAGCCCATGGTGTGAATTTGAGCGAAATCGCAGGAGACGCCGTTTCGGGTGAATTTCACTTTTTCACCTCTAGCGGGTGAACGAGTGAATGTGACAGAAAATCACTTTAGGGGTGAGTTGGTGAGGGCACGGGGAGCCTATGGTGTGAATTGGGCGAAATCACAGGAGACGCCGTTTCGGGTGAATTTCACCTTTTCACCTCTAGCGGGTGAACCGGGGAATGTGACAGAAAATCACTTTAGGGGTGAGTTGCTGAGGGCACGGGGAGCCTATGGTGTGAATTTGAGCGAAATCGCAGGAGACGCCGTTTCGGGTGAATTTCACCTTTTCACCTCTAGCGGGTGAACGGTGAATGTGACAGAAAATCACTTTAGGGGTGAGTTGCTGAGGGCACGGGGAGCCTATGGTGTGAATTTGAGCGAAATCGCAGGAGACGCCGTTTCGGGTGAATTTCAGCTTTTCACATCTAGCGGGTGAACAGGTGAATGTGAAGGAAAATCACTTTAGGGGTGAGTTGCTGAGGGCACGGGGACCCTATGGTGTGAATTTGAGCGAAATCGCAGGAGACGCCATTTCGGGCGAATCCGTCGCTGAATCCGACGCTGAAGATGCCGGTTCGCTTGAATTTCACCTCTTCACCTCTAGCGGGTGAACGGGAGATTGTGACAGAAAATCACTTTAGGGGTGAGTTGCTGAGGGCACGGGGAGCCTATGGTGTGAATTTGAGCGAAATCACAGGAGACGCCGTTTCGGGTGAATTTCACCTTTTCACCTCTAGCGGGTGAACGGGTGAATGTGACAGAAAATCACTTTAGGGGTGAGTTGCTGAGGGCACGGGGAGCCTATGGTGTGAATTTGAGCGAAATCGCAGGAGACGCCGTTTTGGGTGAATTTCACTTTTTCACCTCTAGCGGGTGAACGGGTGAATGTGACAGAAAATCACTTTAGGGTTGAGTTGCTGAGGGCACGGGGAGCCTATGGTGTGAATTTGAGCGAAATCGCAGGAGACGCCGTTTCGGGTGAATTTCACCTTTTCACCTCTAGCGGGTGAACGGGTGAATGTGACAGAAAATCACTTTAGGGGTGAGTTGCTGAGGGCACGGGGAGCCTATGGTGTGAATTTGAGCGAAATCGCAGGAGACGCCATTTCGGGCGAATCCGTCGCTGAATCCGAATGCGAATCCGTCGCTAACTTCATGGACGTCACAAATGAGTCATTTGGTGCGCCATAGATGCCAAACTCTTTCTTTGCAAACACACAGAGGGAAGCTACACGCTTATTCAGTACGTGTGGGTTGGTTATATATAGTTCACAGCAAAAGTAGCGGAAGGTCTAACAAGGGAAACTCTTGTAAGGCTCTTTTTCAGATAATTATACACGACAAAATCTGCAAACGTTTGTGTTTACTGGCACACATCAGGTAGAATGTAGATATTCGGTTTTATTCGGGCAAACGAGCCGGTTAAAAACTATTAAAATTTCCTGAGCCGAGCTCAAACCCTGACTTTTACAACTGAACGTTTGTTTAGCCGGGAAAGATAGTACGAGCAAAAGAGAAAAAAGATTGGATAGAAATCTGGAAGTTTTTTGGAGGAAATGCCAATTTTTTACAAAGACATGCGGTTGCATTGACAGGCTTATCTCATGGAATACATTGCTCTTATAGCCTCCACCCTTGGGTTATAATTTGCAGCATAGCTCAGGTGATAGTCGCCGAGATTTATCATCAGAACACATATGAAATGCTTCAATATTGTTATACAACCCGCTTACTCACTTATATTTATAGTGTGTACCCGTATCAGCCGGGTGTTGCCACAGATTTTTCAACCAGAGGGAGGGGTGGACCCAGCGATAAAAACGTATACCAGTTTGTCTCTATGTTTGGCCAGCTAGAAAGGGAAGTGCAACATTGTCACAATTAACACCCTCCGAGCCACCTTCGCAATGATGGGGGTGTTCAAACAGCCCCCCCCACCTCCTCGAACTCGGCACCTATGCAGGATAGCGAAAAAAGCGAACGCTGGTGGACAGCTCATACAAATTCAAGAAGAAACTATATCAGTCATGTTTAGCTCGTGTCAATACTGAGGTCTCATGACACGTCAAAGAAGGTGACATGTTAGAGAAGAGTTTATGGGCTCTAGTGTATGATATATTTGAGTTAGAATCAATTTGTAGGCACCATTTGCTTCCTCTCTTTACAACAAATTGAATTATGTATGACAAGACTATACCGAGCCACCACCCTGGTGGGGGGTGTTTGAACCTCCCCCTCGAACTCGGCCCCAATGCGGGATAGCGAAAAATTGCGATCACTGGTGGATAGTTTATACAAATTCGTGCCGAAACTACATCATTCATTTTTGGGCTCAGGTCAATATTGAGGTCATGATAGGTCAAAGAAGTTGTCATTTCGACCAAAGTTGTCGGGCTCTAGCATCTGACAGAGTTGAGTTAGAATCATTTTGTAGGCACCATTTGCTTCCTCTCGTCACGTTAAATGAAATTATGCATAATATGACCCTACTAGATCAAAACACAAATGACCTGACCTCAGGTCAGGTCATTTTCCCTAAAATAACTTATGCGGTTTTGGGCCCCAGATGCATGGCTGGAGATCTCTTCTCGGTCCCCGGGGGGGGGGGGTCCTGTGTGCGTTAACGCTGCCACAGGAATGCAAACCCTATACAAAGCCTATGGGAGACCCAAAATCCAGGGGGTTCCTGATCCCCAGGGGCCAAAAAGTGTCTGTGTGTTACCATTGAAAATGTCAAAGCATAAATGTGCACCAGCACAGGCTGCAAATGTGACACGTTTTGCGTGAATAGGATACCAATGGATACCCCTGGACTATTCTAGTTGTTGAACAATATTACGAGCTCATGTTACAGGTGAAATTTCGCGATTTGTTCCGTTATTGGTCTCAAGGAAACATGTCGGCTAATTTTGTCATCTTGCCCACCTTGGGCTGTCACCATTTAAAATGCCAAAATGGTAGGTTTTCGGCCCCTGCTGATCCCCAACCCCCGGGTTCTCCACCTATGCCCAGATGCCTCCTACAAAACATTGGTCAGGATACAGGACTGCCTATTGGGACATTGGTGGATCCAGGAGAAGCTTTTGAAGGGGCCATACCAACATTTTGGGGAGCTAATTCGAGATCGAGAAAAATCACGAAACTATAGTATTTTTTAAGAAAAAATGCGCCCAAAATTTGGTCCTTTTAGGGGTCAAAAGGTACCATATCAGGATTTGGCGAGGGTTATGACCTCTTTGGCCCCCCTTGGACCCGCCAGTGCATTGGAAAGCGCTGAAGATAGGAAATGGTCACCATTTGTATACAAAAAAAACATAGCCTATCACGCTTGCGCTCAGCCAACGCGACGGCCGAAGCCAAGGTGTCGCTAGCGCAATGCATATTTGAAATAGATGGCGCGGCTGCTGCTCATAGATTTTTACCCAAATACTTAATGTAAAATGTTTATTTGTGCTTAAAAACCCAGCAATTTTATACACTTAAATGTTTCAAAACATAATTGGAAAAGTATATGCATCTAAATTTGTATAAATGAGTACATTACTTTCACTTGAAAGAAACAAAACTAGTTGTCGAGTATTATTTTAATTTAGCTACCTACACCATACAAAAACGTGCCATATAAAACGCAAAAGTGACAATTTTTTCCCTGACCACCAAATGGCGATTGTAGTTATTGAATAATATTGTATTGTGAGTTGTGTCCCAGTCGTCCGGTGCATTGGCGCTTATACCAAGCCCATTTTGTTTGTGGGGGAAGAAGAGGAACAATAATATTTTACTTGGCTTCGTTTGTTAAAGAAAACATCGCATTTAGGCCTGGGCAGTACAAGCAGAGCAGGGTCGTTATCAGGTAAGGGGATTGTATCAGCGTGAGCTGCATAAGTGCTGAAGAAACTTAAAACATCAACACCCTTCCTCACCCAAAAATTTATGCCACCTGAAATAAAAATTTAGGCATCAATGTATTTGTTTATAGCAGACTAAACTTGTCTATAACATTACAGTATCCACAGCACTACTCATGTTCCTCCATGTACATACGCTTGCACACAATATCATTATATCATTACTTGCGTTAACATACTCCAGCTCCATTTCAGTCACCACACTGTCATTCAGTATGCATGTTTCAGGTTCTCCAGCTGGATGTATCCTCTTGTACCCACAAACTCAAATGGGAGTTTTTGAAACTATGAGCTAACACAAAACCAGTGTGCAAAGTATGGTATTTTCGACTAAATCTTGTGGGTGTGAGTGCCCTTGGAGACAGGGGAGAGTGGTGTGAATTTTATCAACCTGGTGCGAATTTGCGAGACTGGTGTGTGGAAGGTAACACTTAAACCCAAAAATAATGGCTGAATGGTTATCAAGACATCAGAGTCGCCTTATAAAAAGTCCTTAAACTAAGTAATAAGAGAGGTAGCATTGCATCGTGTGGGTAGGAATGGGTGCATTTTTCTCCCTGGTATATGTCAGATTGGTGTGAATTTTTGGAGGCTGGTGGTGCAAGAATTTTAGATAGCTGGTGCGACTCGTCTGGCCTGCTGCCATGCTTTGCAGACTGGACACAAAATATCACTGTGCTGCTTTCAGATTATTGATAATTGGAATTCTCTACTATCACATAGTGGAAGTTCATTTGCTGGACTAGCTCAAAGCGAGACTAGATTCCGACTGGGCTTCCACTCAGATGCTCGCCTTGTGCTCTAATGCAATACTGGTTGCTTACTTCCTTTTGATTTATACTGTGTGCCTGTGAAGTTTCTATTATGTTGCTCCTTATTGCTTTGCTTCACTCATGTCTTCTTTTGCTGGTCTCTGCATTTGCTTCTGTCTCCTGTCTGTACATAAAAAGTGAAATAAAAAAGTTGATGATGATGATGACATTGTTAAAGAATCTTGAAGGCCTATGTGCCCAAGGGAGATCTGCATACATGTATCCAGATGTCACAGTCTGTGGTGGGAGAATAGGTGTATTTCCATCTTATCTAGAGCAAGTTTGTGAGAATAAAAAGCTTGAGTTTCAAAAGGTACCAAACACAGACAGATTTCATATATTGGATGGAGTTTAATCTTTCTCCACCAGTTCATTTCCTGATGTTGCACCCTGCACTAACCACCTCATCTTATGGTGCCTCCACTAGCTTCCTCTGGTGCAGAGAGATAGAATCCTCACCAAGCAGGCTTGGTAGGGCATGTGAGCAAGATATGTGACACAGGATTTGTGAGTCTTTCATTGTAATCCACCATGCCAAGTAGCCAGGAAGGTATTGGAAGTTTATTGATGTGTATGGTTTATTTTTGCTTGTAATATTTATGTTTTTGTATATTACAAACTACCTAATGCTATTTGATTCAAGACCAACTTTTGGGAGGGGCCCAAGCAACGTTTGGAGGGCTAAATTGAGGAAAAAATCGCGGAAACAATATTTGTTAAAGAAAAATGGGTAAAATTTGGTCATTTGGGGGAAATACTATTTAAGGCTTTGGAGGGGGTCACTGCCTCTTTGCCCTTCCCCCTTAGATCCGCCAGTGCCTAATGCTCTAACATCAATTTGTATATTTGTATCACCATCATAAACCAAACGGTTTAAGATTCATTAATTTTATTTTTTAGTAGATATCCACTGAAAAACTGTGAAAAACTCAGCCGCCTGTTCCAATGTTCAGACTCTGTTCAAATTCACCTGACCTATCTCAAGGCAGTGGAACAGTCTAAAACGTTTAGTCCCCGTCTCAATTCATTCATTCCTGTCTCAATATAATCTAAACATATCCTGTCGAAAAATTTGGACACTGGACGGTTAACCTCATGCATAACGTTCGGCTGTGGTCGTGTCTCAGGCTTTTGGCCGTGTTTTCGCAGACTGACGATGTCCCTGTTTGGAGGAGCACCGACGGGAGCGGGGGCAGCGTCGCCCCAGGAGGAGGCGGAACAACTGACCAAGGTGAGGGAGCTGTGACCCAGGCGGGCGGGACGCTGAACAAATCCGACAGGGCGGGCCCCGAGAGGCAGTGCCGAGCTCATGGAGAGACTGGAACGGTTTTGGATCGCCATAAGCTCAGGAAATTGGTGTGCGATAAATCAAATGGGTCGCGAAGTTAACATTGTTCTCCGAAATCTCCTACATTAACCTTCAAAATATAACAACGTTCGAAGATGGTTTCCGGACCAGTTTGTTCCGTGCTGACATGTGTGTACCTGAGTCAGTTGTTTGAAATGCGGCGAGGGCCGCTGTCCTACTACGTACACGTCTGTGGCATGTCTGAGCCTGTACCAGCCTTTCAAGACTCATGTGCGCCACGGTGTTAGAGAGCTTTGCTAAAATCGATCCTTCACTGTACCACCCATATGGCTTGCCAGTTCCTGGACGGCCATTGTGCGAGCAGATATCTCGCCTTTGTGGTTCGTAATGCCCCTGATCTATTTTTCGTACTTGTTACAGATTCGAGACTTCTTCATGCATTTCAACAAGATCTCAGAGATGTGCTTTACCGACTGTATCTGGGACTTCACCACCAGGGATGTTCGGGATAAGGAGGTCAGTCCTAACCGGAGAACCCGTCAACCGGTCGGCCAATGTTCTCGATGTAAAAATCCTTTGTCACCCATTTGGGGAAAAATAAGTCCATGAGATTTTTTATGCGAATCAGCTGTTGCAGCTCAATCTGAGGTACCGTGACCGAATTATTACAGCCTTGAGCTGTCAACCGTCCGAAGGCGAAACTGCATATGCCATTTTTACCAATTTTGTTGTAGCATTCTATTCGTCTCCAAGGCGTGCCACACTGAAAATTATTTGTGGGATCTGAACGTTAATTAAATCAAACAGAACCATTAATTAAAAAAACAGATCCCGGACTATCGACGGAAAGCTCGACAACACGTCAGCTCGGCTTAGAATATGTATCTATTCGATCTCAAGATTGTTGACTGAAACTTGAGGCGGACCAGGCTTAGAACGTACAAGTTAGGACCCTAGGCCGTAGACAGTAATGTGGGAGGAGATCGACCGAGCTCAAGACTCGACCGGTCTCGATTGCTTTTCGAAGAGGAGATCAACCATGCTCTCGCTCGGGCCGTCGACGAAGGCCACGACAGGAGGGTATCCCGACACAGGCTTTGCCCGGTAGGACCCTAAGTGGTCGACTGCGAGCTCAGCTTCTGGTTAGCCCGACTCCAAATATGCACGTTTTTTACTCGGGGTGGTTGAGTTTAAGCTCAAAGAGTTAAGTTTAAGAGTTTAAGTTTAAGAGTTTAAGCTCAAAAAGTGGCCAAATAATAAGTTGTAGGTTCGGATCCCGGATATTAAATGCAATAGTTGGAACACAGGGCCGTCGACTCAGCGCTCGACAGGTCAGCTGGGTTTAGAACTGTTAAAGGGAATGTGGCACCTTCACAACGTGATTTTACCTGAGATAGCCAAGTTGTAAAGCAAGTCGGAAAACCCGGTACTTCATATTTCATTTGTCTTGGAACTCGATATTTCTGTAGAAAAAAGCTAAAACCTACCTGACACCAGCCCCCCATCAGCCCTTCGCCGATCGGCCATTGTTGTGAGCTGCTGGTGTGACGACATATGCTGACGTCACGATGAGCATCAGCCAATCGAAGCCCTTGAAGCGTTTCAAGTATGGTAGTGGTTGCCAGGCCGTGACATCATCCACAGGCTGATATTTATTTCTTTTTCTAGAGGAGTATTTTTTAAAACAAAATATTGAGCCTATTGTACATTTTTCAGAGAAATCATGAGTGGTTTCATTATTTTTTGCTAAAAGTACGCCTTATTTCACTAAATTCCAGGGTTCGACCAAGGTGCCACATTCCCTTTAACACTGAGGACTGTCGACGGCCAGCTACTCCAGAGGCGGTCGGTGTGGGAGAAAGACTGTAAAACCCACGGCCCCACTGTTGAGGTTTACTCGTGGCTTCACTCCCGCATCGGATTTCCCTTTTTATACCTACTGCCAGTTTCGGATTTGATTCTCACCTGGCGGGACCGTGCACGGGGAGCGACCTTTAAGTCGAGTACTCTGCCCGTGTCTCACGGTCTGGCCCCGCCCCCGACCTGAAATAGACATATGAGACCCCGCACACCACGATCCAAGATCGTGGGCGAGACTCGGATCCCAGCAAGCCGTTGACGTGGCCTGGCCCCCGAGAGCCGAATGAATCCCTTAAGGAAAGGTGACTCTGCCACCGTCACTCTATCCAGGACTCACCCGGGCCCGGGTTATCGCACTCGTCAGTGCCTGCAGCCACGAACTGAATACGGACCACCGACCCCGGCATTCCTCGCATTACGTGAGCCCGGTCTGCGACGCTGGATCCCGTCGGATTCTGGCCCTCGAATAGATATAACACGCCTTCTTTCCTTTGAGCTTTCGCCCGCGGCTACCGCGCTGGCCAGTCGCGGTATAACGACGAAGCGCTCCACTCGCAGCCCCCGTCAGGGTCGACTCGACGGCCGTGAAAGAAGCGTGAGATCTAAGCAATGACCGGCGTGCAGCCGGGATACCCCGAGGCGCAAGGGGATTAGAGGTCTCGTAAGACCCACAACCGGTCCCCGCAACAGACAAGAGGTGATCACGGTCCCCTTCTTTGCAACGTCTGCCACACGCCAAGGCTGTTAGACGGCCCTGGACCACGTTTAGGCACAGTTCTGTGTGAAATGATGTCTCTCCCCTGCCCCTTCATCCCCGTCAGGCACCCAGGTGGCTCCCATTTGGGCTTGGATTGAATCAGCATGACGATTGCTAAATAAATGACCCCACCCCAATTAACGTTATCGACCTCTAAGAAACTCCCCTCAGAGCCGGATCGGGGATGAGCCTGTTAGGCGCGTATCCTTTCGCTGATTCTCATTTAACCTTTCCAAACAGTGTCGCACAGATAGAGCCCTTATATTTTCATTAAATTTAATCACGAACCAACGTATTCCTATTTAGCCTTTCCCAACAGAGTAGCACAGATAGAGAGAGCCCTTATATTTTCATTAAATTTAATCACGAACCAACGTATTCCTATTTAGCCTTTCCAAACAGAGTAGTACAGATAGAGCCCTTATATTTTCATTACATTTGATCACGAAACAACGAATTCCAATGACATTTATATTCCGGAGACGCATGCTCACGGGCAAAGCAAGTATGATTTGGCTGTCCGAAAATATAACAATACTGTCCATGAAACACCACCCTTCCACCATTCACACAACCACACACCCACACGCACCCACACGCACGGTAACGCGCACGGCGCGACCCACCTCTACGAAGCGACGGGCAGGAGAGAGCCCCGTTCTAACCTGTCCGCGGCTTATATAGCCTCCGCGGGGCTCCCTCAGCTGCCACCTCGTACTGCCGCTAGTCGGCTACGCAGCCCACACCCACCGAGCCAGGCTAGATTCCTAACAGTCAAATAGCAAAATAATTCACACATACATAATAACTACAAGACCTCGGCAGATCCAGAAGAGTTGTACTGTCTGTGTACAGATGCTGCAGTCTCGGGCGCTGTGGAGGCGCACTCCAGCTCTTCTGAGAGTGGCGACACTGGCGCTTAGTCACTGTTCCCCTTCCTTCTACAGGACCAACGAACTAGAGTGGAGCCGGTGCCTGGGTCTGTCGGCCAGCTGCATCAGCTGCTCACCCAGTGCTTTCTTTTTCAACGATGATGTCCTCACGTGATATAGTTTTGACCCAGTTCCGCGGGCAGCAGCGGCGCTCAGTCAGTACACATTCCGCTTTAGATAAAGCCCAGTGTCTGCACGGTGTGACTTTCGGCTCACTGCACGTTGACTACTTCGCAGTTTATTAAACGCTACCAAGTGTTCCCTCCGCCGCAGGAAAAGTGTGCAACATATTGCCTGGAGAAGTTTCTGAAGGCCAGCAACCGGATATCCCAGCGGTTCCAGGAGCACCAGGTTCTGGCGAACGAGAGCGCCATGGCGGCCATGAAGGCCAAGTGACGTCCTCTGGGGCTTAGAAACTGTGGAGAAGTGTGGGGAGTGGGTGAAGATGGACGTGGTCGTGTCAGTCTTCGTGAAGGCTACTGCGGTGATAGGTGTATGACAGATAGTGTGGAGCTTACGTGCTGGATGTGAAAGCTTGGACTCTTCGTCACACTGCATATTATTACTGTGTATTTCGCATATCCCATCGTTGATTTGATGTGGTAATAAATACCAAGTGGCTCGTGGTGAATTGTATTACATCGAATTGCACAATGAATATTATGATGAGACAAAGTCATAATGGATAGCACATACATGTCTTCGGAAGGAAGAAAAGGCTTCGTTAAGGCTTGTTTTTCCGTTTCACTTGCTGCGGTGGGTCTTCTTCCGTCCTCCGCTTCGACGCCGCTGAAATGGAGGTACAAAGTGAATAAGACAGCGTGACAAATTAGTATCAGCGTACGATTCGAACTAGCCAGTTGTGCAATACGTTTTCTGCTTTATTTTATCCGACAATTTTATTCACTGTTTTTTGCTCGAATATTTTTGAAGGGTTTTATACCGATCGGACAAATAATTTAGAGATTTGGTAGCCCTTTCTCGTCAGTGACTTGGCTGACCTCGGTACGCTCTGGCCCCACTTTTCCTGCAGGACCGCGGTCACTCAGCGAACGTGCGAGGACCAACATGAGTCATCGCGCTCCCCTCATTCAGAAATTATATTTACCCCTTTACGTCACTATGTGAAACGCCATTCTATCTTCCCACTATATCATGTCATACCGGCATATAGTGTCTGGAAACCAGACCGATCTCGGCATTACTCCCTCTCCCCACCGATGTTTGAGACTGACAAAAGGTCAAGACCGGATGTCTGCTATGACGTCACTATTGTCTTGTGGCGCTTGCTGACTCTGACACAAAGGTGTGATGGATGGATCAAATCAGTAGTGACGTCTCCAAAAAGTGAGTGGTCCTAATATTTCTGAAAATGTCTGCAAAATTACGCTGAGGTAGATGAGAACAAACTTGTTGAACATCCTGTATACCAAGTTTGTTTGTCGCCCTTCTGCAAATATGCATGAGGAAGCGTGTATGCATTACCTATTTGCAGATAGCCACATGAAACTCTTAAAAGGCTCCTGAGCGAGTGAGGGAACAGGAACATTAACACTATGTTCGCAAACACTTCTGTCGGCTCACTCACTTTTGGGCTGATCGTTGTTTTCACTGGGCCGCCACAGACTCTTGGAAACCATCCGATGAGCTGCCGGCCTGTCCACCCTCATCGCCTTCGCCTTGTCCACGATGTCTTTGACGCGCATCATTGAGCTCTTCAACCGGTCCAGTTCACCTTTGATCCCGTGCTCCTTCGCGTCCTCCCCTTTCGTCCTCAGGTAGACTGGGAACAATAGAAGCGCGCGCGTTTCAAACACAGACATTCTGCGTAATCGACGTGTCATGGAAAAGTAGACGACTCGTTACCATGGAGACGACGTGTGTGAGATTTGATGTCGATGCTGAAATTGCAGAGCCCATCGCAAACGATCTGCTACAGAACAGTAACACACAGTATATGCATGCGGAGGTTAAAACTACGGACTTCTGCGCTATTTCATGTGTTACTGATTGCAAAAGACGCATTTTTTTATCGATTCAACGGACCTTCCCTACAAGACAGGAGCATGTTACCCAGCTTTGCAGGCAACCGATTTCTACTGAAACGGGAGACTTTTGTGCCTGGTGCTTTAACTTCCATGTCAGAGTCATATCAAAACGGTATTATATATACAACGGGCGTCTTCCATTTCGCGCATCAATACTTGTAAGTGCGCAAAACTGACGGGAGCAGCGGCCGCATAACGTTTACCTGGCGCCGTCTAACGACCTGAGTAGAGTGCGCGGGCCAACCTTTCCTTAGAGGTCTCTCCCCGCGATACCAGATGGCCCCCGTGTCGCGGAGGCAGCGCCCGTTCCATTAAAGGGAGTGCCCGCTTTTATCATGGGTCTTTAATTGGGATAACCGTGCCACGTGAAGCATGGGCAACCGGAAATTCATCACAAACATTTGTATCCATTAATTTTTCGTATTTAATGTTTGCATTCCAAGAGAACGTGTTGTACTTAACCTTATATCAATGACGTGCGCTAGCAACAAAGCTGAAAACAGTGCCTCATATGAATATTGTGCAGAGAAACGCTGCCCACAGATAAAACAACGATTGATGCGTCAGATAGTGCAGCTGTTGCAAAAGACGTCACAGTCGGATCTTAACCAAATATTTACGAGGGAAAAACTGTTGAAGACGTGAAAACATAGTGTTTTGAGGTATACCGGGCCAAATGGACAAAGCCGTGAACATTCTGCCGCTTTCAAGGTTGTGAGGACCATAGGCGGGTTTGACTCCCCTATTTGATGAGATGTATTTGATAATAGATATAATTTTCGCGGATAATCGAAGAACCCAATGCCGGGGTTATATGGCGTTGCCAACTCTCTCCCTGTTGGAAAGGGTTTCTCGGGAGCCAGAGAGGAGACGGATGTGCAGGATCCCTGCACACTGGAGCAGAAGCAGTGTTGGGACACCGTCCGGGAGATGACAGATTGTAGGACGGGCGTGTTTACGTACACAGATAAAGCCGAAAGCAAATACCGGCACGAGAAACAGTAACAAGCTGTGCATGCTTTCAAACAGGTCTAAACATCAGTATCTGGCATAAGATTCCAGAAAAAGCTTTACTGACTAATGTTGCCTAGTCATTTGATGGTTGATCCATCTATGGAACACGACACAAAGCAAAACCAACAATTTATATCACACTTGACATTATTGATACGATGTATTGATGCTTCAGATGCATCGCACCTACCCCAGAACAGTGAGTTGATGGCGTAGGCCGAAACCAGGTCGTATTTTGCACGTTCCAGCGGGGACATCTGAAAGTACACGCACGCAACTTTGTTACAAATCAGCCCCAAACCCTGCCGAAGCAGACTTGTCGCAATTAAACAGTCAGACCAAAGTCGAGGAACATTACTTTCGGGAAACATGCTCAATGTTACTGGATCTGCCGACGGCAACATTTTTGGCGTAACTGGGCAATCATAACTCTAACCGCTAAGCCAAGCAACGAAAAAACAGGAACGTCACAATGCAATCTGGCTTAAATTGCGAACAACGAGGATCTAGTTTGATAACGCTGTTGATGTTTTACATCCATTCCCGGCGATCACAAGCTGCATACACTGTACCGATGTGACTACTGTAGGCTTAAAGTTCGTCCCTACATTCATATTTTTTCTAAATAAAATGCCGAGATCTTCAAAATGTTATATCAAGCCAAGTACGGGCAAATTCCCTCACCCTCCAGCACTTGAAGTACTTTGACCCAGGCTAAATGAAATGGGCACATCTGCAAACGAGCTGAAAAAAGTGAGTGACGATTGAAGTGCTGTTAAAATTCATGATACCTGGTGAATGCAAAGCACGATTACATCAGTCGCTTCCCATCTTCGAGTATCGGAGGGATCACTGGTTGCATGGCTGCAAGAATCTCTTATTCAGGGACTTTCGGAGGTAGCTCCCATAATACTACACTACCCCTTCTAGAGTTTTCCGATACTCATCTCACCATCCATCGCAATGAACACATCCCATAATACACTAGAAAATCATTCTTCATACCAGAAAAAATGATTACCAGACCGCTAGCATCCTCACTAACCGTGTGATATGACTCCTCGATTGGTGTGGATGTGATAGGCTCCAGTGCTGCCTCCACACTCTTCAAGCCTTTGTCTATGTCACCCAGCTGGGCGGCGAGCCCAGCCGGGAAATCGCCCGCAGTCTTCGCCGATTTCGACATACTTGTGTCTGCAACGATATGACTGGTCGTTAGGGCTGAACACGAGGACTGATAAACTGATTAGATTCCAGTTGATCTGAACAGCCCTCAATCTGATCATGGAGATATCAGAGAGAGATAGAGAGATTTTTTATTGGTTTTCATATAACACACAGACATAGCCAGCACAAACAGGGCACCCAACCACAGCGACAGCGCACTCCCGGCTATGGCACCACCACAACCTTTAAAGGGGAAAGAGAAAATAAACAGAAGCGAGCAAATGAAAAACGCAATGAACACTCAACTTAAGTTGAATACATGTCAAAGAACAAATAGTCACAGAAATATCTTAACCAGGATGATTCCAAGTCGAGGGCCCACATATGCTACAGATGCAATAAATAGTATGTGGGGGCAGCACAAAAAATAATTAATTACCAACTAAAGAACACAGAGCAAGGGTGTCCGCAGTAATGAAACAGATCAAACTCAAGTCTATACTCACATCTGAACAGCGAGACAAATTATGAGGTTAGTAAAATCAAATCAACAAACCAAAAAACTACTAAAAGCGAAACAAAAACAATAACGGCACATATACAACAGAAAAAGCGGAGATAAATACAGAAGATACCGGAAACATACTTGAGAAAAACTAAAAAAGACAGACAACTAAATCATGCGCAAAGTCAACACTCTACTTGTGCACCTGTGACAGCAATATATAACAGCCGGGCGACACAGTGAGCCGGCCAGTGAGTGAGCAACAGGGCCAAAATTCACCCCCTCCCCCTCCCACTCAGTCAATACGTAGTCCCTACATCTGACTCCCACACAGTAGATTCTTTAACACAAGCATTAATAGAGGTCTGATCCACCTTTGCTTGAATGGGGGCAGGTACCTGCCCCTTAGGATCTCAAGAACCATGCTAGAGGGAGAAAGACAGTAACCAGCATTGGACAGACCTTCCAAATCTTTATCATCACACATTTGAATTTTTCCAGGTCAAATTTAAGGTCACTAGAGACCAAGGCATGTTGCCAGGTTACATTTAAGGTAACTAGAGGTCAAAGCATGTCACCATAGGGAAAACATGGAAATATACCTAGGTATTTCTTTCATTGTTACATCTGAACCAGTGCAGATGGAGCAAAACAAACAGACAGTTGGAATCCTCACAGGAAGTTAAATCAAATGATATATAACTTAACCTTGCTAGGTAGGACTTGACCTGATGTGGGGTCAGGTCCAGGTCAAATTATACCAAAATGCATGTCATTAGAACCACAAGGATCATAAAAACCTGACTCTGTTAAAATAAACATTTTACTGTCACCCATGATTAAGTTATTCAGTCTAAACCATTTGTACCATGTATTTCCAACTGAGAGGTTACAGTTCATGCCTGACCTTAGGTACTTGATATAAAAATCCTTAACAATATGCCATAGAAACCAGTATGCAAATTATATGGTAATGAATTCAGATCCCAAGTCTAACCCTATGCTTACTTAAAAACAATTTAGAAGTGAGGCCACTTAACCTGCAATGGTGACCTGACCTGAAATGATCTGAAGATATTGTAAAAATAATCAGATAAAAGGCATACAAAGTACAGTGAAGTATGGTGCCACTGTTTTATGTTGTCTCAGAAAAACTCTAAGGGGGTATCCACCCCATCACCTACCCCCCATCAATGTGTGTTAAGTAGGCTCTGGTTTGGATATTTGTCTCTGAAAAATATACCCTCCCACTCACTGTACTGAGGGATCTGGAAACACAGCACAATCTGTGCTTCCAAGGCCTGTGATTCAACCTTTTGTTTTCTGGTAGTTGCTCACATACTTCCAAGATATTTTAGGTTTCTCTTACATCTTTTCACTGACTCAAAGGTAGCATTCACACTTTGCTTGAAGCTGGTAAGTACAGCGCTGGTAAGAACTAAGTGCTACCAGCAGATTAGGTCGACCACAGGCCAGGCCACTGGACAAAGCAAAGGAAAATAATTTATAGTACAAAAATAACCATAGTTTTTAACACAGCCAAAGCTCTTTTGGTTGGCAAACTGTGAATGCCTGGTAAACTGTTCCTTGATAATCAGATGCATGTGTGTACTATTCACATCATGTTCTTTAGTCTTCATTAGTGTGATGATAAATGTGTGTATGGCTTCAACTGATACCAAAACTTTGGTACCATGTATCAGGTCATTATTGCCCATATAGAAGCAGAATTCCTGCTCAAAACAAACGAAAGTGGAGACACTAATGTCTTACTACTCAAATTAGGAAAATATATGCAATCATCAGTGTCCTCATAAGCCATAGTCTGCATCAAATATCCATCCCTTCAAGAAGGCAAGATCGAAGCAAACCAAGCTTTTAGTAGACACCATACCTTTACCTAAATGACAAAATTTGAATTGATCTCTTCACCGTTGTCGGAATTTCATGAGATGACGATGATAAATTCGTTCCAATCGTTCAACAAATATAAATAAAGTGTCTCTATTGTTTTGTTGTACTCCTCATCCCACCATGCGATAAACAGTTGCGCGCTAAACGTCAGAAATGCGTCAGGAAAAGCTGCTCACGTTGAGTCTGTGAGAGTTGTAAAGTGCAAACAATGGTACTTAAGACAAGAATGTGCAACATTTTGGTGCATAGTAGTAAAAATTAAGAAATATTTATATCCAAAAATATTTTTAAGTCCTAAAAAATTAAATTATGCCTATTTATAGATTTAATAAAGTATCTTGCAAGGTAATTATTTAGATATTTGTACTTAAGAGTACTTTGCTCCCTCCATTGTCCATCCCTAGACAATTTATCAGTTTATACTGCGCTCTTGTTACATTTGCGGAGTATTGCATTAGCAGCATCTGAGGAATGGTGTCTTCAGGGTAGTAAAGGACGGTGTATTCGTCGTCGTCTGTGCTGTTGTCCTGTTGTAATACGGGTGTGAATTTGCATAATTGGGCCTCGTAAAGTAAAGCCAACAAACTGGTTCGGGTGCGAACTCCAATTTTTCAAGCTAATGCATCCAGATAAAATTACGTCGTCGAATACCGGCCATAATAGTTCAAGGAGTTGGTTGTCATCGGCCGGGTTCAGAATGTTTGCAAGAGCTTCATTCATTCCAACATTAGCCTACAATGTATTCATGCAAAGATTGTCAAGCAGGAGATGGTGGGACCACATAGATGATACTGTCATTTTGGGTGCTTTACCATTTCGTCAAATGACAAAACAGGTGAGTACCCAGCGTGTCTCATTTTGATTTTTGTATGTACTGTTTATCTGTGTTTTATTGTGTGCAATATATGTATGGACGTACCTCCTACAGTTTTTTTGTGCCAATGGTGGAGGATGCAGGTTGGGAAAGTGTCCTGTGGAGATCTTATTATCTTGTTACGTGAGACAATTTTTCTCTAAGGCTAAGTTTCCATGGCACAGATAAGGATGGTGCTGTAATAGACCAGTGTGCAAAGCATGGCATTTTCAACGATATCTCGTCAGTGTGAGTACCTTTAGAGACAGGAGTGAGTGGTGCGAATTTTATCAACCTGGTGCGAATTTACAAGACTGGTGCAAAGAAGACGATACTAAAAACCAAACATATAATGGTCGAATGGTTATAAAGACATAGGAGGGCGCCTTATAAAATGTCCTTAACTATCTAACTAATAAGAGAGGTAGCATTGCATTGATGTGGGTAGAAATGGGTGAGTTTTTCTCACTTGGATATGGTAGATTGGTGTGAATTTTTGGTGGCTGGCTGTGCAAGAATTTTAGATGGCTGGTGTGACTCGTCTGGCCTGCTGCCATACTTTGCAGACTGGGTAGGTAATAGATTAAACAATTTTAAATACTAATTTTTTGTATGCTTTAGCATGATAGTCATTATTTTTTTACTCCCTTCATGCTCAATTCATCAAAATTAACAAAATTTAACAAACTGCAGTTAAATCGCTTGTACCCTCTGCACTGTAATGTAAATGTTTACCATCAGTCTGCCAAATACTACCAAATTTTGCTGGATTCAAGCTGACAAGTATGAGATTAAACCCTGGTTTCTATTGTCTAAAGCTCTATCAGGATCTTAATTATGTCTAGATACACCGTACCATCATGATTGAAATTGTGCATGGGACCTAGGTCTATGTGTAAGATGTGTTCAGAAAATGAGGGACAGTTTTTTAAGGATTCTTCATTACCATGGCAGGGTCAGGTGGGACTGATAGCTGAGGGGGCTGGGAAAGTCAGTGGCCTGCATTTCTGATGCATGTATTTCATTGTTTTGACTGGTTATTTTATGTTTCTAATAATTGTTAAAGAAATGTATTGAAGGAAAGGAGATAATGTTAGAATAGATTGAGTAATGTGGAACTTCACTCTCCCCCACCAGGGGCCATGGATGTCCCCCAAGGACTTTCCAGAATAGCAGAAAAATGACAAGACGTAGCACCGTGGTTTAGGGCTCTATCTCTCACCCCATCGTTTTTCCACCGTCCCTGAAATTTTTTACCCTGGGTCACGAAAGGTCAGGTCACCAGGGGACCTCAACCAAGGTCACCTCACTTCAACTTTTGAGCTCTATAAGAGCTACATTTCTTAGTCGATGGATTTGAAACTTCCTACACTTCATGAACCCTACAGGGTCTACAAGATGTATATCCGTGATTTTTCGATTTCGTGACCTGAGGGCAGTTTATGAGGTGACCTCTCCCATTGAAAAAGCATGGGGAAAAGCTGTCTTATGATCTAAAAGTCACAAAAACGATTGCAAATGCTCAGCTTGATCAGAAAAGTGGTTTTGGACACCTTTTCACGGATCCCAGGGGCCATATTTTTAATTTGACCTCCCCAAGGTCATCCAAGGTCACCAGGGTCAAAAACGGTATTTTTCCAATAATTTTCTAGAGCGCTGAATCAAACATCATTGTGTATGTCTCGTCACTGGCTTTCATTTGACATATGGCAATGTCACTTTCTGACCATTTGTGACCTTAGGTCATATTAGGTCACGAGGTAATCTCTGGGGGTCAAACCACTGGCAGGAGGTCGTATATTTTTCGTTTTTCACGTTCCTTTTTGTTTTTTACGCTTTTTCGTTTTTACATTTTTCCTGAATTTTTATAATTTACTGTCATATCTTTTTTCTGGACCTGTTTGCCAAATATCGATGCCAAGCCAATGATTTTTATTAGGGAATTGTGCGATATAAATAGCAAAAGCAACGTGGCTGTAGTGTAAGACGGTCCATGGACCATGGGTGGATTTAGGGGCAGTGCAACAGGGGCAGATGCATCAGTTTCATCCCACCTTGTCCTGAACATACTTGGTGCCCCACCGAACTGTGCTCCTTCAAGTATGGGCGGATGCGTGATTGAAAATCCGGGGGAGGGGGCGCATGCCGTCAGGAGGTGTCATTCGGACCAATGGGCGCCAGTGTTGGACGACGCAACTTATCTAGATGTCACCCAGGGAGCAGAAGCTCAGGCACCTGTGATGTGATCACATTCCGAGCATATAAACATACCATAGATGCTACCTGAGGGCAAAATCTGCTCGTGTTATCCTTACATGTCGCGCATATGCCAAAATGTATCCATATGGAGAGAGAGAGACTTGTTGTTGTTTCCCCGGGCCGGCCTACGGCCGGCCGTAGCCCAGAGGCTCTTGGTGAGTTGGGTAGAGAGACTTCCCGAGTGCTTTGCGCTGGCTCGTTAAACATTTTATTTTCATGTCGTGGTTATTTGCACTGTTTCAAATTCGAATCTCCTCAATTATTATCGGAAATTGACGCCCCTGCGCTCGAGCCTTATCCGTACTCCGGTGTGTTTCGTCATTGTCAACGGGTCAGTTTCACCATGGTCCAGGGGGGTAGCATGGAGTCGTGTCTCACGAAGCGGGGGACGGACTTTGTTTACTTCTTGTTCGACCTGCTTGGGCCCAGGGATGGGATGACAGGCCCATGGACGAAGCTGGAACTACATGTGACAATGGCATGTAAAATATGTGTGGTGCCTGTTCGATTTGTCCAGGATTATGTTATTTGTTATTTGATTATATTATTATTTGCCCCTATTGTGTTCCGGGGCTGGACGTTTTATTTAGAAGACATTGAAGTTCTCAATAATGCAGCTATGGGATTTGTTATGCCCCCAGACCAATGCCTTTCCACTCTGAACGTAGAATATAGAATGTTGGTTGGTTCATAGTTGGTTCTTAGTTCTGAAAGGCTTGAACAACCTTATGAAATACTTTATTCAAAAATTCAGAAACGTAAGCTACAAAGCTACGACTTATCAAAGGTGCCAAACCACAGGGTGCACAGCCAGGGTCACAGGGTCATCCGCATGTTGAAACGTTCTGCCTTTAACCTGTATCCCACTGGGGGTCCATCGCTAACTTCGCCCCACCGGGGGCATCGATCTCCCTCTAATTAAAAAATATGGGGGTTACAGAAAATCTGCCAGGCGCATTGGAAAGCTTGCCTGTGTTCAGAATGATTTTATGTCACATAATTAAGCGCCAGGTCAGTGGTTTGACCTCCAGATGTCAAGTTAGGTACGATAAGCAATTTCCACTAAAATATGCAATGCTTAAGAAGCCTGGGCATAGCTTCCATGCCAATAGAGGTATTGAGATCTGGTAAAGTACAATTGATAGGAAAATGCCAGGACTTTCTCCGCTATGTGAAACATAATGGCCTCCCACCATTGGTTTGACCTACAGAGGGCACTTCTTGACCTAACATGACCTGAGGTCACGTAAGGTCAGAAAGCGATCTTGCCATATATCAAATGAAAGCCAGCAGCGAGACATTCACGATTACGTTTTATTCAGCGCTCTAGCTTGATTAGGTCAAAAGTTTTCGTCAAAATTTTGTTGACCCTGGTGACCTGTGATAACCTCAAATAATTAATTGGGAAAATATTGCCCATGGAATCGGTGAAAGGTGGCCAACGAATGCTTTTCAGAGAAATATGAGTATTTGCAATCATTTTTGGGACTTCTAGGTCATGAGACAGCTTTTCCTCATGCTTTTTCATTGGGAGAGGACACCTTGTGACCTGACCTCAGGTCACTAAATCTAAAAATTCCGCATATGCATTTTTTAGACCCTGGAAGGTTCATCAAGCGTAGAAAGTTTCAAATCGATCGGCCTAGTAATGTGGCTATTGGCTATGGTATTGCTAAAAAGTCGAAGTGAGGTGACGTTGGTTGACCTCGTCTGGTGACCTGACCTAGCGTGGCCCTGGGTAAAACATTTCAGGAATGGTGGAAACATGATGGGGTGAGAGGTAGAACCATCGAATGCGTTGCTGCGACTCTTCGTATTTCTACTATTCTGAAAAAAAAACTTAGGAGGTCATCGATGCCCCGTTGGGGCGAGGGTTAACAGAACGCTGTGTTGTCGGATGGACAATAACTCGCTTGTAATTATGTTGAGTGTAAAACTATATTCAGATTGTTTAAAACATAATGCAGACTTGTTTGCTAGTCGGTCTAGAAAATATATGTTTAGTATTTGTTTTTCTTAGCCAGTTAAGCTTATTTATCTTAGTGTGGATATGTATGCCTGATGTATTCCATTCTCTTTTGCAGCTTGTGGATGATGAAAGAGTCAAAGCTGTAGTCTCCATGAATGAAGATTATGAACTCAAATTTCTATCCAACATGAGCAAGGTTTGTCATCTTGATTTTTTTGTATCTCTTAGTTCTACAATGGAACCAGTTATTCTTCTGAAGTAATTAAAGTCACCTCTTTTTACTCTAGTTTCGCTACGTTTTTGAGCTATTATTGATATCTTGTTTGTCTTGAAATAACTACTAGAACCTCCCTCAAATGGACATGTGAGCTATCGATCTCTCTCTCCAGTTCATGTCCCCCAAAATGATAGCTGTCTGGTTCGGAAGTTTCTGTAAAAAAATATGTGTATAAAATCGGATGTAGCACGTCTTTGGTAGCGCCAGAGCCATTACCTTTTCTCAGAAAGGCTTTAAAGAGGTATTGACATGCTCTTTAAGTATTTTGTGTTTGTCTTGTTTCTATATGCGAATCTGGTTATTTTCCGTTTCCCTGCATGCGAATCTCCCCGTTTCCCACAGGAGTGGGCAGAGCATGGTGTGGACTTTCTCCAGCTGAGCACCACAGACATCTTCTCAGCGCCTTGTCAGGAGAAGCTGCGCCTGGGGGTGCAGTACATCCAGCAGCACCGAGCCCGCGGCGACACCGTCTACGTCCACTGCAAGGCGGGCCGCACGCGCAGCGCCACCCTGGTCGGCTGCTACCTCATGCAGGTGAGGTGCTGATCACTGACTACGCCTGTTGTGAACTTGGCATTAAACAAGCACGCACATTGATCTGGCCTGTTGACTGCTGTGGTAATGCGTAGCGGGAGAGCTATTGATTTGTTAGTTAATACCAGCTGTACATGTGTATACATGCTAAACATGCCACCGTCTGGCATGCTTGTATTGGCCTGAAATGCGTGCTATACACTGTTATTTTAGTTGTAAATGCGTGTTGTTCATGGTAGTTCAGTTTTTCAGTTACAGGCAAAAGACGTGTTTTTGGTACACTTAAAATTGGCAAAAATACTCTTATTCTAATTAAAAACTAGGGAAGGTATATTAATGCACGATGTGGCGTTTGGCTCCATGCCATTGCTAATTTTCATTTACCTCTACCGTCTGTAGCGGAAGCTAGAAGACAATAGAACAAGAAGTATATCATCACTTTTGGCCCGCTGTCGTCTTTTCGCCGCTTATTTTGCTCCTTAATTTTGTTGTTGTGCTTCACGAGTTTTTGTGAGCCACCCCTAGAAAAAACCTTTTGGGGTCAGGAAGATTGAAATAATTCAGGATGGCCACTATTTAGGGGAGAAGTAAACAAAAAGTTTTGCGAATCCAAGAAAACATCAGGGCTGGAGATTATTTAAAAAAGAACACAAGAAGCGAACAATACTGAGGCATGAAAACAAACATTCCCTGAGGCAAGGTAGAGCACAAGGAACGGAATTTATAAAATTGAAAGTAGAATGAATATGAAGCCGAAGAATCGACCATTTTCGCCCTCATATTTGTTAGTTTACATGTTCGTAGCGTGTGCAATTGTGTGTATTATATTTTTTTTAAACCGGTAGGTAATCCTTGCCGTCATCCTTGGTCTACCTGGGGCTGTGAGCGCATGCGCCTGTGGCTGCAGCGATGCCTTCAGGTAGAATCCAACCTTCCTTATCTTCACCTCTCCTCATCCTTACCGTCTCCTCCTATAGATTTGAATTTATCGTGCTCTATGTATTGTCCACTGATATTTTATTCATGCTCTGTTCTGCACGACAACACATCAAAAGCCACCTCAATAGTGTGGGAGTGTGTGTAATACATGATCAGGTGGCGGTCTCGCCCTGCCGCGCGGCCTGGCGCGGCCTGGGAGACGCGCCATCGTCTTATTATAACCCGGCTCTTATTCTCTATTTGAAACTTGCCCGTTCTGCTGTCAGTTTTATGTACTGTTTGTCGCCTTACTTGTATGACTGTAAATTTTGGTCATCAGGCATGGCTTAGGCTGCAGTAGCTGCGGTGAATAGGACGGCTAAGGTTGATAGCGCCCCAAAGGGTTTTCCAGAGGATATTTCTAGGGTGTATTTTATTGCATGGGTTTCCATGCCATCTCGACACACCGAGTACACGGCACCCCCTCAGATTTGCTCGCTTTTTTGTTATTAGGGTTATCTTAGGCCAGAAGCTTGATTCTGGGAAAATTAGACCCCTTCTCCTTACAGTTATTATATCATGAAGTCATCATTCGTCAAATATCATTGCATTCCTTTCTTTATAAAGCTATTACTTTAAAAACGGTTTCGAATATTTATATTGCGCAAGATGTTTCTTAATATAAAGGTATAAAAATATGCTTCATGTATTTTTTATTATTTTTTGTTGTTAAAAATATATGTTGTATGTTTCATTGAAGCAGAAAACGTTGATTTTTTATCCATGTACCTTCTTTCTTTCTTTTTCATTTTTGCATATTTTATAGTGTTTCATTCTGCACCATAAGTAAGGATTTTTAGACTGGGATCTATGATACTAAGCCGACATAAAAATCCAACGAGTATGACGAGAGCCCCGTTTCCAGCCGGGCGGCCGACGCGTCGGCCACGGGGCGGGGCGGGGGCGGGGCGGGGGGGGGGCCGCACCGGACAGTACTGCCTGTCTGATTTTCCTGGCGGCGTTGTAGGGGAGATCCCACTGTGAAAAACATTGTTTACCATGCAAAATAATACTATAATATATGTGAAAAGGAAGAAAATCGAAGATGGTACACTGATAGAAAATAAACGTTTTCTGATTCAATGTAATCTATAACATATATTTTGAAGAGGAAAATTTTCAAAAAATATTTCAAGGAAGGATGCATACCTTGATTTTAATAAACAGCTTGCAGAATCCAAATATTTGAAACCGTTTTGGGCATATGGTATGGTTAAGACGGGCATTCAACAATATTTTGAAAATATTGACATCATCATATATCCGAACATATTTGAGCTAGGATCCTAATATTCTCAGATTCGTGTTCCCAGTCCACGATAACCCTGTATACAAAGTAACATAAAGATCCGAGATGGTGCCGTGTAAAAAGTATCTGTTTGTGTCGGATATTGTTATGTTGATAAATTTCGTAATGCCGACCTTAGCTGACAACGTGACGAAACCGAAGTATACGAAAAATGCGATAAAAAATTGTCCAACGAAGACATTCGGATGGAAGGTGTACGAAAAAGTGCGGCACGAAAATTTCCATGTACAAGAAATTACTATATACCTAGGTCAATGAAAATATGCAATGATGTAGATCACCATGGCCCCCACCCACCCTTTCAACCGGCGTTTTTCTGCGTTTATTAGTTTCCCCAAGACCTTAGAGGAGGGGGCCTACCAGCCCCCCCTCCAGTGCGCGATTGTGCCAGACCCCTCTCCAGTGCGGGTGTTAAGAGGAGGATCAGATACAGAGGCCGTCGGCCGTGCCGCCCGCTGCTGGTGCCGCCTGCCTGACCGTCGTCTCCTGTCGCAGCGGCACGGCTGGAGCGCCGAGGAGGCGGTGCAGCACATTCGGGAGCGGCGGCCGCACGTGCTGCTCGGCCCCAAACAGTGGGCGGCGCTGCACGAGTACGCCTGCTGGCAGCAGGAGCAGGAGCAGCGGCGGCCGGCGGCGGACGCCAGCCGCTGATACCGCTGCCAGAGGTGTGGCCGTCCCGGAGGACGGGGGTGTCTCCGTCCCTCAGAGGACGGGGGGTGTCGCCGTCTCTCAGAGGACGGGGGTGTCGCCATCTCAGAGGGCGGGGGTGTCGCCGTCTCTCAGAGGACGGGGGTGTCGCCGTCTCTCAGAGGACGGGGGTGTCGCCGTCTCTCAGAGGACGGGGTGTCGCCGTCTCTCAGAGGACGGGGGTGTCGCCGTCTCTGAGGACGGGGGTGTCGCCGTTTCTCAGAGGACGGGGGTGTCACCGTCCCTCAGAGGACGGGGGTGTCGCCATCTCTCAGAGGACGGGGGGTGTCGCCGTCCCTCTGAAGACGGGGATGTCGCCGTCTCTGAGGACGGGGTGTGCCGTCTCTAGGATGGGGGTCGCCGTCTCTCAGAGGACGGGGGTGTCACCGTCTCTGAGAGGCCGGGGGTGTCGCCTGACTTGGGGTCAAAGGCTACGGTGAGCCCGCTACTTACTCTAGTACCGTATAGTCGGGGGAAGTATTTTCTGTTGCCCACGTGTTACGAACACTTTAAGGTCGCACCCTGGTGGAGCGCATGTTATCCGTCTTTGAAAATGGTATCACTATTTGTTAACCTGACGCAATGCTCACGTTTTTCTTCACATCCTGAAAAGCAGACGACTTAGTGACCGCAGTGTACACTCGATACGGGAAAATAAGCAACATTTCAGAGCCTGCATCGCGGATCCGTTTAACCGATAGCTTCGTAAGGACGATACGGTTTTAGGTTGCATGTGGTCTAAAAGGTCATTTATGAGCACTACGGGAGTGATAACATCCCCCGCTTTGTTTGAACAGTTGACGTATGCAAAAGTAAGGGCCAATCTACGCCATTTGCGCTGGCGTCCATGCCGATCTGTACAAGAACATACACGCGATCCACCGCTATCAACAGTCATATAATAAGGCGCAGTGTCTGACCCGCCCGGGCGCTGCTTATCCGGCCCGCTGAACTCTGCAACAATGTCTGCAGGAGTCAGATTCGGCCGCTGTGCTGTGGATGAGAGAGCGGCCGTTTGGACGCAGTTCGCTTTTTGTCACCGCTATAGTCTGTGGCTGCCAGACAAATGACCTCTATTTGCTTGTCACTTTTGGATGAAGCCTGGAGCGGGAAGACATCCCGTGCCTGGCACATGGTTTCGGCTATTTCGTGGAAGGGTTTTTGCATGACATTGCTCATTGACCTCACGACCAGCCAGGGACATGTATTGTAACCCAACTCCGATATTCGCCGCGTCAAAAATGTACGGGTGTATCTTTACTTATCATTTGTCACTTACAGTCTTCGATCCACTTTTTCGTTCGTTTTGAAGACAATGCATATTTTGAGAAGGAAAGGCTATATGTATGTACGATTTCGAGGTGATTGCGTGGGGGAGAAATGGACCCGCGACAAGCCCGGTTACGGCGCATGTTCATCGTTGGTGGTTTCGTGCCGTTGTTGCACGTCACCCCGGAAGTAGCTCCGGTCGGGGCCCGTGCGTCGGTTCCGGCCCACTCAAATACTCGTCAGCTCGTTTCCTCTCACTCATGGAGGTCAGGTGTTACGGTTATCGCTTGATGAGGCCAGTCTTATATACACGCGACGCGGCGGTGTTATGGTGTTTTAGCGTGGACGAAACCTCTGCCTTTATTGGCTGATTTTAATGACGGTTGAATTATTGTTGAGAAGGTACGTTACGAAGGCTGTTTTCGGGTTGGGAAGTCGTTCCATTTTCTGCTCGCCGACATGATATTGCCGTGGTGTGGTGTTACACGCGCCGCGCGCTCAGGCACAACCGCCATATGTGTGCGGCCGGCTGTTCGCCGCGTCGCTGGCGTCCGATCGCCGGTCGGGGTCACACCTGGTCTAAAAGCGTGCCGGCGGCGCCCTGCGGTGCGTGCCCTTGACCGACGAGGGCCAGGCGGGTGGAAGGGCACAGCGCACCGGGCCGCCTTTGTGGCTGGGAACGCTGGCAGCCGCTGTCTGTTATCTGAACGATGCTTTTGTGACCTGACCGACCGCGCGTTTTGTAGCTGTATCGCGCGGGTTGGACTTGTACCTTTGTGAGGACAACAACAGCAGGTATTTTTATGGGGACCGCCCGCAGGTAGTGTTGCTACTGTCACTGGTACCGACAAACGTGGGCTCGTTCCGAGGTATTGTGAGGTACTTGTGTACCATGTTGAGAGATTGGCTCCGCGGCGGCCTCTCCGTGCTAATGTTGAAGCGTGATAGACAAAGCCAACGTGCCTTGAAACTCCTGGCAACCGCTTGGAGTTTGTTATCTGATAGTTTATTTAAACTATTTATTTTAGATGTAGACGTAGCTGAGGAGACCCCTGCTGTAAATGTAGGGGGCGCTGGTGGTGGCTGGTATCCAGTATAAAATGGTGTCGCGATGCGAAGTGATAACCCCACCTTGGTGAGTGGACTTCCCGTTTTGGAATACATTTTCTACGGTCTTGTTCGCATTGACAAACACGAGGAAAACCACAGTGTGTTTAGGAGCGGGAGCATGCAGCCAGACAGGGGTCAGCAGACCATACGCCAGACGGTCCCGGCGCTTATCTCGCCGGCGCATGTCGATCTAGCCGTCCACTACCGGCGCTATCTAGCCGTCGCACCAATCACGTGCTGCGGTCTGCAGCCCGACATCGCTGCAGGTATATTGTCTTCTACAGCCGACCTTACACCAGAACATTAACGAACCAGAAGCTGGTCTGAGGCGGCTCGAGGCCGTACTTCTACGCTTATAGTCTTTCGGTCGGTAGCAAATAAGTTATAACATTGCGTTGGTCTACGGGTACAGACCATGATGGGTCCCGACCTCAGTGCGCCGTTGCCTTTTTCCGGCACCGGACCCGCGCGCGTTCGAAACTCACCAAGTCACAGTTCAGCTCCCACAACAAAGCCGTGGCCGCCACACAGCGGCGACCATCCTCCACTCAGCCATTCACTCACACACAGCGTTAGCAAACGTTTGCAGCGGTGTTGGGCGCGGTCGGCCACCTCTTCTTCATCAGGGCCCCGAACGAAGAGCAACTGTTGAGATAAATTCCACGCCGCTGACAGAGGCGCGACAATTTCAAAGCCAAGAGCGAAGAAGACGCCGTAAAAACCGCCGTCGCGCGCCGACGCGTCCACTTTGATGAGCGCTTGCATTCAGTCATCTATGAAGGTATCACAACCACGGGGGCGACTACGCTTTCCACAACATCTTGGTAGCCTGCACGAGGCCAACGTCAGTGTAGTTGAAGTAGAAGAGGCCACCCAGCATGAAGGCCGACAGGAAGTAGTTGAGGAAGTGCACCAGTTTGGGCGCTATGTTCCCCACGCGCTTTGGCCTCATGTAGTCTGCAACGATGGCTTCGACGCCCCTGCGGTGGACAAGTCACAAGTAAATGAACAGTCCCAACAGAACACCAGGCTTTCGGGTATACTTCCGTGTCAGTCATGAACCAGCCCTAACGTATTAGCAACCAACTCCAGAGATAAACACACGATGCTGGACGAAACTAAGCGGGCTACGTAAGAATCCAACACTGGGTGCATGATAAGCGGTGCAGGACTCGGCATCACATTTTACACACAAACCATGCAATTGGAGATCTGCTGTACGCACTCATTATGTTCAATATTTCAAAACCAATTCGCAATGGAGAAAATGGCTGACAACATTGTGAAAGCCCGGAGGGCAGGTTCAGTCAGCGGGCTGACTGGCCTGGTTACTGACCAGTGGGTGTGTACCACCATCGTGAGAGCCAGTGAGTAGTCCAGCGCGGGGTAGGGGAATATGAAGGCGGCCGGCACCAGGCCCAGCAGGCCCACCGACAACAGCCGCTCGGCGTTCCAGTGTTTCACGTGGTCCTCCTCCAGTTCGGTGGAGCGCAGCGGCCGGCCCACCGTCAGCGCGCGGGGCGTCCAGGCACGCGCTGGCAGCCAGGCGGCCGAGCCGGCCAGCACCGGCTCTGAAGCACACCGTCACAACAGGGGTGACACGGCCGGTCCGGCGCAGGTCAAGGTCACAGACTCGCTGTATCGACACTATAACGACCGATCGGGTCGCACACACAGTTTGGCCTCGTTTACGTACCTGTGTCAGGCACGTCCCAAAATTAACTGCCTGCTATCACACAGCTATCTCAATTCGAATCCCATTTTATAGGTTTCACATTTTCATCAAGTATTCTCCTGCGTGTTTTTTAACTGAAAACACCTCAGCGAGTTCTGAACGGCTTTTTAAATAGGCCGTTAAAACGATACATTTCATTTATTGTAGTCAAAAGCATATGCGTTACATAGCTCCGCACTACCCGTTATGAAAGAACTCACTCTGAAGCGCATGTAGGCGGCAGATACGTTGTGCACTCCGAAATCCGCACATTAACGCCATGGTGAGAGGCCGCAGGCTAGGTTCTGTCAAACAGAAGAACATTTGAAATGTCAGATGAGAGTCGGAAAAGACAGAAAAGAGGTTGCCGGGACATTAGTGGGAGGTCAGATAGAGCCGAACAGGGTATAATAGAAGGGAGAAGAGGGCGCTGATAAGCAGATAGAAGATAGTTTGGGAAGGATGGGCAAGAGAAAAGGGCAGAGCAATGATGGACAATTAAATAGAGCCGGGTAATGCACACAAGAAGAGAAGACAACCTGCCGGAAGGCAATAAGATGGAGCTTGGCATGACAGAGAAGGTGAGGGCCGGGCGCTGGTGGGCAGACAAATTGGACCGGAAAATACAGAATAGAAGGAAGAACATGGCGCTGGTGGGCAAACAACTAGAACCGGACAGGACAGTGAAGGGGAAAGAATGACAAGGCGCTGGTGGAAAATGGATGGAGCTGGGCAGGACAGAGGAGAAGGGATGACGGGGTGCTGGTTATCAATCAAAAGGATGGAGAAGGGCAGAATATATTAGGAGAAAAAGGAAAGACAAGACACTGGTAAGCGGTCATACAGGGCCGAGAAAAGCCAAACGGAGTTTAGTGGTTGTGGGCGGTTATATGTGGCGTCGAAAGACGACTGAGGGATGAGGGCGGAGCGTTGGCAGGCAATCAGAGTCAGGCAGGGCGGATAAAAGAGAAGGAAGGCAGGGTGGGCAATAATATAGAGCCGGACAGTGCAAAGAAAAAGTGACAGCATGGCGATGGTTGACAGGCATATGGAGTCGGACCGGGCCGAAAAAGAAGGGGGACAGGGCTCGGGTGGGCGGTAAAAAGAAATGGATAGGCCGGGCTAACGATAACAGAGAAATGACGCCGGTGGGCATTCAGACACGGTCTGGCAGGGCAGAGAAGAAGGGAGGGTAGGACGCTTGTGGGCAGTCAGATACGGCCTGACAGGACAGACAAGAAGGGAGGGTAGGACGCTGGTGGGCAGTCAGATACAGCCTGACAGGACAGACAAGAAGGAGGGTAGGACGCTGGTGGGCAGTCAGATACAGCCTAACAGGGCAGACAAGAAGGGAGGACAGGGCGCTGGTGGGCAGTCAGGTGCAGCCAGATAGGACAGAGAAGAAGTGAAGATAAGGCACTAGTGGGCAGTCAAATATGGCTAGACAGAGCAGAGAAGAAGAGAGGACAGGGCACTGCTGAGCAGTCAGATATGGCTGGTCAGGGCAGAGAGGAAGGAAGGGAAGGACACTGATGGACAGTCATATACAGCTGGAAATGGCAGTTAAGAAAAGAGGGCAGGACACTGGTAGACGGCCAGATATGGCCAGACAGGGCAGAGAACAAGGAATGATAGGGTGCTGGTGGGCAGTCAGTTATGGTCAAACAGGAACAAAGGCAGGGCACTTGAGAGTTCTTCAGATATGACAGCCTAGCCTAGCCTGATCCAACCTAACTTAACCTAGCCCAGAAGAGAGAGTGCAGCACTGGCAGGCAGTCAGCTACAGCCAAACAGAGTAGTTAAGAATGGAGGGTAACACACTGGTGGGCAATCATGTATGGCTGGACACGACAGAAAGGAAGGGCAGGCAGGGCACTGGTGGGTCATCAGATGTGGATGGAAATAGGGAAAGAGTAGAGTGAGCATGGGGTTAATGGGCAGTAACATACTTCAAGAGAGGGCAGAGAAGAAGAGAGGAAGGACACTGGAGATAATGATGGTTAGGACAGAGAAGAAGTAAGGATAGGGCACTAGTGGGTCATCAGGTATAGCCAACAGGGTAGATAGGAAGAAAGGACAGTACCTACGCTGATACAGTCAAACAAGGCAGAGAAGAGAGGACAGAGGGCAGAAAAGAAAGGGGGCCCAAGTACTGGTGATAAGTCAGATACCTCTGGACAGGGCAGAAAAACACAGAGGAGGGTGCTGGTGGACATTCAGGTAAGAACTGGCAGGATAGAGAAGAAGGAAGAACAAGGCACTGGGGGTCATCAGACACCATAGGGCAGGGCATGTATGAAGGGGGGCAGGGTAGTGGTGAGAAGCCAGATAAGCTGGACAAGGCAGAAAAGAAAGGAGGGCAAGGCCATTGGTTGGCAGTCAGACATGGTTGGACAGTGCAGATCAGAAAGTAAGGCTGGGTGCTATTTGCCACTCAGATAGAGATGGGCAGCTTACACAGGTTAGGGTGAGCAATAAAACATAGCTTTTAATATTTGGAAATGGGCAAGTAAAATGCAGGAGACAAGAGGGCATACCATTCCGCTTTGTGGTGGTAATTATCAATAAGTATGGGCAAAGCTCACTGGCATAGCATGGGGGACTGGTGTGCAGAATTCCCACCAATTTGTAGCTTTAAATAGGCCCCTTAAAATAGGCCCTGACACCCCAGTGTGCAAACCATGGCATTTTCAACGAGATATTTGCAGAGAAAGACTTAGGAGTTTGGACTGACTGTGACTTAAAATTTCATGAACAAGCAGCCACAGCCGTATCAAGGGCTTCACCAGTCCTAGCGATGGTACGGAAGTCTTTCACTGCCATTAATATCATGTCACTGCCTTTGCTGTACAAATCCCTGGTTAGGCCTATCCTTGAGTACGGGAACATCACATGGGGACCCTTTAACCGGCGTGATCAGCAGGCAGTGGAGAGGGTGCAGAGACAAGCAACCCGCTTGGTCCCAACACTTTGAAACCTCGGATACGTAGATAGGCTAAAGGCACTCGACCTCCCTTCACTGTACCATCGTGGCCGGAGAGGAGATATGATTAGAGTTTTCCAGATCTTAAGGGGATATATCGACCTCGATCCCGAGCAGTTTTTCACCATAGCAACCCACTCACGCACTCCGAGGTCACTCCTGGAAGCTTGCAAAACCTGTAGCAGTGTCCAGAGTCCGCCGGAATTGCTTCAGTGTTAGAATTTTGACAGACTGGAACTCACTTCCAGCTGCAGTGGTAGAGTCTATGACGACTAACCAGTTCAAATCACGGCTTGACGCCCACTGGGCACTACAGAAATATGACATCCCAAACCAGGACTGAGTGAAGACCTCACATGTAGTTGAGCTCCATTAGAACGGACCCCACAGGCATTAAGCCTTCACTTCTCCGATTATCATATCATATCATATCATATCATATTGTCAGTGTGAGTGCCCTTAAAGACAGGACCAAGTGTTGTGAATTTTATCAACCTGGTGTGAATTTGTGAGACTGGTGCGAGGAAGGTGACACTTAAGCTAAACAAATAATGACTGAATGGTTATTAAGACACAGGAGGGGACCTTATAAAAAGTCCTTAACTAACTAATGGTAAAGGTAGCATTGCATCGTGTGGGTAGGAATGGGTGCATTTTTCTCCCTGGTATTTGGCAGATTAGTGGGAATTTTTGGAGGCTGGTGGTGCGAGAATTTTAGATGGCTGGTGCGACTCGTCTCGCCTGCTACCATACTTTGCAGACTGGCTGACACCACTGACACTGGTGTTTTCATACTAACACTGGTGTTTTAATACTGACACTGGTGTTTTAATACTGACACTGGTGTTTTAATACTGACACTGGTGTTTTAATACTGACACTGGTGTTTTAATACTGACACTGGTGTTTTAATACTGACACTGGTGTTTTAATACTGACACTGGTGTTTTAATACTGACACTGGTGTTTTAATACTGACACTGGTGTTTTAATACTGACACTGGTGTTTTAATACTGACACTGGTGTTTTAATACTGACACTGGTGTTTTAATACTGACACTGGTGTTTTAATACTGACACTGGTGTTTTAATACTGACACTAGTGTTTTAATACGGACAATGGTGTTTTAATACCCATTCTAAGCGTGTTTAACCACCCGCTGCCACTACTGCTAAAATACCATGCTATATGTCACATCCAAATGCACCCCACCTCACCCTTCAGGGCCCTACAAATCAATTCAGGCTCTATATTTTATTACCTTTTCCCCTTACCCTCCTCTTCTACTTTCCATGTGCCCAAGTAATGTACTTTCTTGCATCTGCTTCTGCAAAGCAAATCGAAAAAGGTTACCTTTGCGACGGTAAAGTTTTACCTCTTATTTCTTGTCTTTTTTATTCACAAGCTTCTTCTGCCTTATTTTGATACATTTGCCATCAATATTTTATTTTTAAATTTGTTATATTATTTTTTCAGGTTAAATAAGGAATACAAAAAACAAATTGAAAAACAATTTAGCCTCACTCTGTAAAGGTAATGGATATTTTCCTTCCTCCTCCACTACAAATATGGTACAAACAAAAGTGGCTGCGTCGCTTTCGAACTCGTATCCTAAAGCCCTCTTCTAAATCTAACGAACATGAGAAAAACAAATAAAGTAATAAACCTTGTGCTGACGCCGTCCGCTTCCTCGGGTGCTTCTCGAATGAGCCGGATTTTTAATTGACATTTTCCTTTGGTGAGTGGATGCTGGAGCGTTTCTTTCTTACGGGACAGTTTTATGCTCAGTGCAGCGCTGGTACTTTTTTGGTGAGTGGCTTCCTCTATCTAGGCCCTAACCACTGTCATGTGTTCCCAGGTCTGTGGAAACACTTACATTTTTGGAATAATGTAAAGCTTGGTATTATATTCTGAATTTTGACCATTTTGGATTTTCGATTTTGATCAATTTGGACTATTTGCCTAGGTTGCCTTACTGGTATGCCTACATGTGGCTGGTGTCTTATATGCTTGGCATTCCTGGTAGGACTCAATTCTCCTTTAAAATCTAAGTAATGGTCTGTATTAGAGGAAAAAATTGAGCATTGAAAGCTAAGAGATTGCCATTTTTCCATTAGCTACCATGCATCAGTGCCTCTAGCAGCACAAGAAAACATGAGCCACCCATTCTGTGACTAAAGGTTCTGTATTGTTCCAATAGTTGTTTTGGTCTTGGTTACAGAAACTACATTATGTTTCCCTTCAGCTTATTGCCATGAGAACCAACCTTTCCTGTACAGTTACCTCTTCCATGTTCCACAGCAGTCATCTTACAATATTCTTGTAGACTCAAACAACTCAGTCTGGGTTACAGACTCCAGCTGGCTGCCTCCTGGCAGCCGTACTGTGCTGGTAGATAGCAGGCTGGCGCTGCTCATTTGTTGACTGCAGTGTAGGCTGCCATTGGGGGTATCTGCCTAATGCTCAAATTTTGCACCAGACAACCCACAGGAGCTGCAACTCAGCAAGCTTCCCAACATTTTTGCTGTATTCACATCTAACAATCATTTATGTTCTCCTGTCATGTGAAGAATCAAATCAACTTCTCAGTGAATGTGCACACAGCAAGAATTTCTCATTTAGCCTAATTTAATTTATGCTGGGGTTGCAGGTGCTTCACTTAGCTGTGCTCTGTTTTAGTTCTCCCCCCTTGACCTCTATTGCTTCTCTTTATTATCACTTCCTGCTTCTTTTTTGGGCATGTGTTGTGAGAACTAATAAATCTGTAAGAAGCCAAATAGCTATACAGTCTTAGTTATATGCTAGTTTCTCCACAACATTGCATACAGATGACACTTAACTGGTTCTCTTACCTGATTATTTCCATCCACATATTGGGTAATCTTTAGGTTTTGATTATGTCAGTAACCAAAAGTGATACAGAAAACATTTCAACAGCACTGAAAGTTTCTTTCCAACTTCTACTTTGGAGCTGAGTTTCAACCATATCAATTGACCTGTTACATCACAAAGGGGCCCAAATGGGTCATATCTAGATCTATTTAGGAAATTTGTTATAGTTTAGGAACTATGACACATGGAACAAAACAACAGACATTTAAGTGTTAGTCTTGACCCAAGGATTCAAATGATACCTATGCAACATGACCTTGTCAGGTCACATTATGACCTTGACCTTAGTGCAAGCTTAAATAATGGTCCCCCAATGTCATGTTGCATTTTGTTCAAATCCTTGGGGCATGTCCATCACTGTGATACCAAATGCAAGACTGTATATTGTGGCATTTAAAAGTTGTAGACACAAACAATTTTGAAGATTGTGACCTTTGGTGACCTCTGGTGAACTTGATATTGACCTGACTTCAAAGTGGATAGCAGTGTGCATATTTTTCGTTTCAAGAGCTCTTGAATGATGTTTAGAAAGTTGATCTAGCTCTTCTGGAAGCTTAGTTATTAGTAGTTAGTACAAGCATAATTACACCCTAGTGTTGTCAGCATCATTCTAGAACAGAATCCCCTTAGATGGGTTTGGATTTGATGTTTATAACTTGTTGACCTGACCTGATCTGATGATGAATATAACTCATCTGACCTGATCTGATGAAAACTTTGGTCACAAGTTTTCAGATTGATCAGCCCAGAAGCATGCAAAACAATGCATGCCTCATTAAAATTGGTGTGAAATCATTCACAAATAACCAAGGGGGATCCTATCTGACAAAAGACTGTCAAGGTTAAAAATAAAAAAAGATCCGGACGAGAACCATCAGCAGCAGGAAAACAGTTCCATAAGCAAAAAGCAAAGGAAAAAGTTTACACATCACATGAAAAATGGTAAAATCCACGTTGAGCATCGGGCGTTGACGTGTGTCAGCTGAATCGTATGGCAGTGAACCCTAGCAGACTCATCTTAAGGCCATGGTAACATATTTGGTGAGTGAGTGAATATGTCAGATGACATATGACATGACATATTCATATGACATATCCAGGAAATGGGTCAGCTCATTATGTCACGTCTCATTGTCTAGTCCAGAGGATGCTCCATGCTGCTACTCCATACCTCGACCTCATTGAGACTTGCTTTCAGTTTTAATTCTCTGAAGCCCTTAGTTCTGTGCATGTGCAATCAAATGAGACACTACATGGCCGTCCAAAAAGACCATGGTAAGAGGTCAGGAAGGATGGAGATATTAATTCTCAACGAAAACTTCGCGACATTTGTTCGATTCATCATTGCAGACTTAATGTTAGGGCTAAATCCCTATCCTGAACAGCTGGATTGAAAATGCAAGTAGCCCAGCACTTAAACAAGAGTCCAGGGAGGCCAGGAGGTATTGATTTTAAACTAAAATTTCCCGAACTTTCGTTCATCATTCATCAGTTGCAGACTTTAATGTTAGCAGAGCTAAGCTGGCGTCCAACGGAAGAAAATTGTATGTCACATTCAGAGTGTTTCAGCAGGAGAGTGTTTTTTCGGTTATGGATAACAATAGCAGAGCCCTGGAACTGAATTGAAAACACGATATTCCTAAAAAATGAAGGGAACTTTGTCAAATCATTTGATAAGCAGATGCATCTTGTCTTTCTGCATTGAATGATATCAAAGTCTCAAAATAGAAAAATATGACTTACGCTTTTCTTCCGTGGGACGGCAGAAAGTACCCAGTCCCCAATAGCTGGTTTGAAGTAATATTGGTTTGACATCAGCTGGGCATGATGCGTCACAGGTCAGTCATTGTACAGTATTCAGGCACTCGAAAACCTACACTTGTTCACCTGAGCTTATTACAACGTCAGGCTTTAGACAACATTAGACTATACCTGACACACGAACGAGCATTCTGTTGTGCAGTGCCAGAGCACCAAACATTTAGTGTTGGAATGTACAATGCAGTACCTTAAGCAATTGTTCTATTGGGTGAACATGTTAGGCACCTGTCATCGGCATGTGTGCCTGTCCTGTCGAAAGGTTTTTCATGATGCCTTTACCTTTTAACCTGTTTTAGGAGCCCTTTTCTTGAGTTTTGTTGATCTCAGGAATATGTCCCATGTTCTGTTATTTTCAACCTACCCAATCTTCAGATGCGACAGGCAATGAAAATTTTGCCGTACAGTTAAAAAAATTGTACCGTTCGTTAAGACTCCTACGTGAATATTATGTGTTGCTCTGGAAATATTTTGCATTATTTCATTGCATTGAAAAATACATAGTGGCCCGACAAATTTCCCTGTACAATGGCCTTAAAACATGCATGGATACTTTTTCAATATCATTATTAGTTGGGTAATTTGTCACCGCGTAAGGTCAATTTTATGTGTTTCATTCTGTGCAAGGTCAAGATCAAATTAGAGTGGGATGATGGGAACAGGCTTCCGCAACTTTATTCAGCCTCAAACGCTTAAAATGTGTTGAAAGGAGCCGAAGGAAGGATTCGGCTTTCACCCGCCCCCACCACTGAAGCGTTGTATTGTTTCATAGCTAAGGTGGCTGTAAAGTCCCAATATGATATGCATGATACTCGTGAAATGTTTAAGTTATGTTCGTGTTATTACTCCTTTTTCCACGAATTCCAATGGCGAATCGGAATTCATCTCATTTGTGTTCGGTGCTAATTTAACAGAATTAATATCATTTGTGTTCGGTGCTAACTCAGTGTTCAACCCGCTGTTTCAGCTTCGAGTCGACGACACTGCTTTTTGAGGAAGGCTGGAGGGACTAAATCACAAGAAGACTTTCATGGCACAGTCCTGTTAGTGACTGAACGGGACTGTATGCTGTGATTGAATTTCTCCAGCTGGCGGTAGGGTTATGTTGGGTCCAAGCCTCTGGTACTCAATGCCAGTACTCTCACCCTGCAATGACGTCGGAAAAGGGTGAAAAAACGTCGCACTTATTCTTCTCAGGTGAGTTGTGCCAAAATCAAAACAGAGTAGTTATCCTGAACTCTAAATCTAACCGTACGAGGCTGTTTGTTAGCGGTCATGTCTTTGTGAGCCCATCACTGTCAAATTTACTGAAAGCCAAAAAAATGAGAACCAGAACCCTAGAGAATGTATTTTCGTCCCCACGAACATTCTTGTTCTGAAATCCGGTCCCAAATGCTGCAGTTTGTGACCTGCTGACGTGCTGTGCCCTCGACAGTGTACCTGGGCGGTCAGGGTGATGGCTGAAGGGCGGCTGGACGTCCCAGGGGGCAGCGCTCCGTCGGCCAGCAAGCGGCCGCGCCTCTCCGGGCCTGCCTGCGGCACCAGCTCCCCAGCCGAGGACCCCCTCCACCAGCTGCACGCACGCGCGCTCACCGGCTGTCTCTGTCCGCTGGCAGCTGCGCAGCTGGCGGCGCTGTCCACACAGCTGACAGCCTCCACCGACTACAGCCGGCAGCTGCTGGCACTGAGCTGTGCTGCAGCTGCTGCAGGAGGCGGCGCTGCAGCAGCTGCGGCTGGGCAGCATGTGCCGCCAGCTGCAGCGGGCGGTGGGCGGCCAGCGAGCGGCGGCCGACTCGCTGCTGGAACTGCTGGACTCGCCGCGGCCGCTGCTCAGCTGCGCGGCCGGCCGCTGCCTGACGCTGGCCGCGCTGCTGCTGGAGCCGGACGGGGCGCAGCCGCTGCTGGAGGCGCTGGTCCATACCGTGCTGGAGTCGGAGCGGCCGCTGGAGGTCTGCCACGCGCTGAACGCGCTGCAGCGGCTCATCGAGCAGCACGAAGACGAGCCGACTGAGAGGACGCCGACGGCGCCGGCTGGCTGCCAGCTGGCCAGCGTCTCGCCCGATCCAGAGACGCTCTCCGAGATCAAGTGCGCCATCACTGCGCTGCTGGAAAACCGGTGGGTGCCGGTGACGCAGCGGTTCTGTGGTCTCCTCACCAGCGCTTCGCACGAGACTGAAGTCCTTGCCTTTCTGAAACTTTGGACTACCATAATTTCCGTCAAAAATAATCTCAGTATTGTCGAAACCAAGTCATTCTATGGCCGGTTAGAAGGGCTTCTAGGGCAGATGGGTTCAGAAGCTTCGCCCCATGTTTGGCGGGCGGTACTGGACCTCTACAGTGAGGTGCTCTGCTACGGCAGCACGATTGCGCTGCAGGACTGCGTGGCCGAGGAGCCGGCCGGACTGGCGCACGCGCTGCTGCGGCAGACGCGCGCAGGCCGCCTTTTGGAGCTGGTTCCGTACGAGCGGGGCGTTCGCACGTTCGCCGGCACCGACGACGATTCCAGTTCGGAGGGCGACCGACCGCTGATGCAGAAGACGGTGCTGCTCCTGCTGAAGGCGCTGGCGGTGACGGTGAAGGAGACGCGGTGCGAGAGCAGCAGTGAGGCGTCGGCGCGCTCGGCCGGCGGCTCCGGCTCCGAGGAGCAGGACATGGTCATCATCGAGCGCACGCTGCGCGACGTGGTGCGCCGGCTCGACTCGTGGATCAAGGCGCGCCTGCCGTTCCACCCGGAGACGCCGATGAGCGAGTGGGCGGTGGTGCTGCTGTGCGACCAGGACGACTACCTCGTGGAAGCGATGGTGTGCCTGCTGGACCTGTGTGCGGGCCTTTCCGACCGGGCGCGTCTGCAGCCGGACTTTGAGCGGGCGATCGACGCCCATCGCAGCTTTGTTCAGTTCCTCGGCACCGTGCGCCGTGACCATGACCTGCTGCTCGACTTCCTCATCTCCAACGAGACCTGCTTCCTGCTCTACCTGCTGCGCTACCTCAAGTTTGTTCGCAAGAACTGGCCCCGCTTCGTGGTGGCCTGCTCTGACCAGTTGCCCGAGGTGATGACTGTTTTGATCCGACTGCGGATGTCGCTGGAGTCGCCTCGTGGCGCGAGACCTGTTTCCGTACAATGTGGCACCCATTTTGAAGCTACTCGAGAGATGTGAAGAGCTGTACGAACGCAACGCACCTGCCGGGTGATGTTCCATGGTGTTCGTGGGTAAGTGTTGTTCTTTCTTGCCTTCTTCATCCCTCTGTTTTGTGACTCATTTAAAATGTTTGCTTAACGATGCTTCCTCACGCGCGTCCGCAGAGAACTGGGGCGACACAGTTTTCTCGTGATGCTTTGTCGACCCCGCCGCGAATCACTCAGTGCCGTCAACGCTGTTGGCTGGCTTGCCTCATTCGAAATACTATGAATTTTCTGTTGCATCAGTTTCTACCGTCTCTTTTTATCGTGTTCTGGTAAGTTGTATTGTACTGAGTGCATTGCTAACGATCATGTGCGATGCGTTTCGTTTAGGCGTTTGCTTTCGTGACGAAACGTAGTCGTCTGAAAATGTTCCTTCACTGAATGTTGCCCTCTGCTGTTTGTTTGTGGACAGTTCGGTCCACCATCCGAACATTTCACATCATTTTTTGTCCATATATCGGTGGATAGTTAAATGATGTGACTTTACGAAAATGTTATGTTTGTACCTCGAGATGAAATGAGTGCATACACCGATACATTTGTGCGCAACCAGCAATATATTTATCGGTCTTCTCCACTGCCGTGATGTCAAAGCAAATAGATTAGCAAACCTACCCTCGGTTGGCATCTAGTCTCGGTTGCTTAAACATTTCCTCGTCACGTAATTTCGCCGGAAAAGTAATATTGTGAAAGTAGCAAGAGGTAAATGATAACAAATCATTGCCGATTGATGTTTATTCAGATACAACACAAATCCAGGCTGGTGAGGTGGCCAAGTATGCCGCGTCCAAAGGCACCGAGATTATCACCAAGCACACTAGCCGTAATCAAATCGGACTGGATGCAGCGAATTATACCTCGTCCATCAGTGGTGCTATTTAATTTTCATGAATCATCGCCTTGTGCTTATCAACGCAGGCAGCTGGCGAGACTGCCGGATCGCAGCAAATGATTGATTTGAAGTCTCACCTCTGCGGTGATTCAATCATTTCGCGCCGCCCTATGAAGTAAGATGTAACGCAGTGAAAATATTAAAAGTTATTTCTAGCTGGTGCTAATGAGAACGCGTTATCGAGATAACCGCCGGAATTTTCCGAAAGATAAGGACATGCTCAACCGAGTATTAATGCGAAATTAATTTTTATGCAACAGACCTGAGCCAAATTTATATTTTCTGGGGTCTTATTTTAATTTCCACTTGTTTTTACATGTGCGATGTTTGACTTGAAATCCACGGCTGGCTACAAACCTCGTGCACCAGAATCAATTTTAAATACTTCAGCGGAATTTAGTTGCTGGCTGCTCAGTAGATTATCAAGCCTTGGGTTATGAGTGCCGTCAGGGTTGTCATTAAGCTATTGAGTACAAAGTCGAGCAGCGAACGACTTTCTAGGTAGGCAATGGTCGAGAAATACTTCACAGACGTGGCATTTTCAACAACACGTCGCTGCTTTCGAAAACGTAAAAAAATATGCGAATGATTTTGCTTTCCCTCGCTAACATCGTAGGATTTTTTCTAGCTTCCACGGCTGTGGGTGGCACTAAACGTCAATCAGGAATCATGGACAGTACCACACCTGGAAGCGGTCTTCAAAACGCGTCACTTCCCCTCGGGAATGAATCTGCAGCCGACTTTAGACCACCAAAACCCGCCGAGCACATCACACCCGTTGTTATTTGTGGGGAACGGCCATCAAAGACCGATAAAAGGTTGCGATGCGAACGTTTGCACCGAGAGAATCTGAACATCGCGCGATGTCCATATTCGCTTCCTGTGACTATTTCAAGCAAAGTTGAACAGTTGGAGACCGCTGATGACGTCCAAACGGTTACAGTCCGTTTACTTATTGAGGCAAGATGGCCAAGTTCTAGTATCACTGTTTTGAAAAACAATTCGAACGGAAACCATTCACGAGACTTATCGACAGACTATACGATATCAGCTTCTGAGGATAACAAAGAAAATAATACAAACCGTGCAATTTACAACGGAGAACGAAGAGAAAACCATTCTTCTGTAACTTTGTCAGACTGCGGCGCGTCCGACGATTCCTGGACACCTCAACTGTTCATTCCAGTGTCGCAGTCCACGTCACACCACAGCTTTTCTTCTATAGATGAAGAATGGAATGCAACAGAAGTTGATGGTGCACTCGTTCTCAGACGTCGATTATCTGCGAAAGTTTGGTGCAAAACTTCACTGTGGCAGTACCCATTTGATACTCATTTGTGCGTGTTATACATCGCAGTGTTTCAATCGCAGAACTATTCCTCAAAGCCTTTCTGGGACGCTAGTGTCAATCTGGATCATGATGATGAGCGTAGTCATAAACATTTCCATATATCTGGTTTCCATATAACCGTACATCCGCATAGAGGAGCTTTAGTAAACTACATGTCTATTGATAACCGGGAAGCATACAGCCTTCCAGTTGTGATGACCATCAGGCGGCATCGGTGGCGACACGTACTCCACGTCTACCTTCCGACGTGTCTGATGGTCGTCGTCGGCTGGGCATCGTTTTACATCCCGAACGAGTTAGCCGAGGGTCGCGCTCTGGTCAGCTTCTTAAACGTTGTCGGAACCATCCACATGTTTCACGGGCTTCAACGACTTCCTGCCGCTGGATCAATGAAGGCCATTGACATCTGGTTCTTCGCCATTGTGGTCTTCATCTGGGCGTCAGTGGTGGGGTGTGTCATGGACCTCGACTACGCGTTCCGTGGCATTGAGCGCGAACAGCACGAGGCTGTCTCCGACGTCCTCTTTTTCTACCGTCAGCCGAAGCTGGCGAGGAAGATGGCCGACACGGGCCGGCAAGAGGAACTGGAACGACAGCGCGCCGCGGCGGCCGCCGAGGAGGAGTCGCTGATTGCCAGGTTTCGTCGCCGGCGAGAGACACTGGTTCGAGGTACTATCGGCCGTGAGGGCAAGCCGGAGGGAGATGGTGATTCGACGCCGTCAGGGTTGGCCAACCGCAGGAAGTCGCGCTTCGATCGCAGGAGGCAGTCCACCTGTGTGGGCACAGACCTCTTCTTCGACGCCGAGGCGGACGTGGACGCCGCCGCCGAGGACACCCGAGTTGAGTGGAGCGAGTTCTACCAGTGGGCACACCAGCGGCACGCGTCCCGTCACGCCATCGATGACATCGAAGAGGAAGAAGAGCGAGAGGGTTCGCTCGTGAGCGTTCAGTCACTGCTTGAGAACATGTGGAACATACGCAAGGAGTACCGCTGGCTCATGTGGGCCGACCACGTCTCCAAGTGCGTCAAAATTATGTACCCTGTGTTCTTCTGTATGTTTTTAGTGGTGTATTGTCTGGTCTATGTCCCAGAGAGAATGGAGGATATACCAGATCAGTGAGTGATCAAGCTTGTTGTATTACAAACGTTTGTGTTTGGGCTTTCGTCCGATCGAAACACGGAAACTTTCAACCTTCGCTGAAAGTCTGCTAGTGGCGTTTGGGTCCTAATACCCAAGAACACCACCACCGGCAAAACGTGAGGTGCGGGGATCGTGAATGAAACTTTGACTCCTAGCAAGTTAAGCCATTCTCCTTACATTAAAAAAATAGATTCTGATTTAGGCTCCTATTATCATTCTGCTGACACTTGCGAAAACATTTTAATTCAGTCAGTACCCGGCCCAAAACAAATTGCTGGCGAAAATTTGGGAGGGGGGATGGTGGTAGTCCCCGTGGCCATGCCCCAACTACTAGCCATTTTTCTGACTTATGATAATCGTCAAACAACCGAGCGCACTGTCGCGTGGAAGAAAGCCGTTAACAAAGCACATAGAGTAGATATATCTCAAAAACGTGTATTCTTGACTAAGCTTCGAGCTACCCCACGGTGGGTTGGGTTCGTTATGGTCACACCAAACTCACCCAGGCGAAGAGTAGGAACATAACAGGCAGGTAAACAGAGCTCAACAGCTAAACTGCTTGTTACGATTACCAGAGTAAACGTCGGTACCAAACCCGTTTCCACACTCATCAAGGCTAAGATCACCAATCATCAATACTCCTCAGTGCAAACATCAAAGACCACCCACTTGATTTTACAACGTCCCAAGTGTTAGTCCTCAAGACAGGATAAGCCCGTTTTCTTTGCCGGAAACAATGCCCGCGAATCCCACGTGCTCAGGAGGCGATCTCGAGAACGCAATGCCCCAGGGCACTGAACGTGTAACAGAGGGGTGACGCGCAGCAATGAGACCACCGCAGGAGGTTGGCATCCGCCGGGACCAGGGAGGCGGCCGTTTTGATCACGCCCCAACGTCTCAGATCCCAGAAACAGGGGACGGCTCAAGTCCACGGTTACTTCTACTACATCCAATGACGAATGAATGAATTCATGAAAATATATCCGAATGAAAGAATAGTTCGCTATTAGCCCTAAAAGATAAAGGCGAGGTCAATTGTTCATTGTCGATCGGCCTTTCTTAACACGTGAAATACCAAAAATCACTAATCTTACACAAAACGCTGGAATGCAGGCATCACTCAAAACACTGAATCTTATCAAACACAACAAAAGCGTGCGGCAAACCACACAAAACGAATCCGCAGAGCGGTCAACACAGATGCAAAAGAGGATGGATTTAAAAAGTCTGAACGATTACTGCTAATTTTCTGAAACAGCAGCGGAATACCCTTTCAAGCTTCTAAGTTGGCAGCCACCGCACAGATCAAGACACTAAGGCATCGCTTTAGATTGCACCCGCAAAGAATGACTACGCCAGAAGTCCCCGAGCAACAAGCCTCTCCAACACAGTTACCTGGTTCACCCGGGTGCCCACAGCTCCAGAGGCACCGTTACCGGAACAGGATCGAACCAAGCGCGCGCCCACCAGACCTTCCGCCCGGCATGGACATACTGCTGACTCCTTCAGCGCCCGAAGTTGAACTTCACTTGCAGCAGGTACTGCATGTTGGCTTGGGCCACATCGTACACGATGTACTCGTTGTAGAGGAGGGAGGACTGGGCTCCAGAGGAGGCGGCGGGACCCAGCGGGATCTCCACCTTCTTCTTGGTCATGTGCGACTGCCGGAAGCGCTGAGGTCAGCGGGGCTGAGGCGGGACGCCATGTCGGCGGCGTTCAACAGGCTGCTGAGTCATCGCTACTCATTACAGCGATCACACAGTGAATGATCTGACGACGGGCACATATAGCCAAAGAAGCTGACGTGCCCTAAAACACCAATCATTATCGAAGTGGTCTGACGTGCTTACCAGTCACACGGTCCACTCGTTTATGAGATACAGGTAAGATTTCCAATTGAGAAGTCAGGACTCAATCAAGATTTATTATCTCCAGACTTAAAGAAAATATTTTTGAGATAGTTACAAACAGTAGCATACTTGGGAACATAGGGCCGAATAACGTCCTGTCAAAGAGATGATATAAATAAATTCAATGAAGTCCAGATGAGAGGAGGCCTGGGTCACATTACCTTCTCGGGGTCGGGGTGAGTTCTGCCGATACCCTTCGTGGAATGTTTCCCCGTCGGCAGTTTTGTGATGTACTCTGAGGAATGTTTCTCATACCTGAAGAAACGGAGAGTGTTAAGGAAACGGGTCCAACCTATCGAACAGTTCAGGCTGAATGTATTAGCCTCTAACAATGTTCGGTTATTCGTGGGAGGTGTGCCTTTCTTACGCTTTTACCAACCATTTTTGGGCGTAAGGGCACATCACCTACCGAGGCCATGTATTGTCACCAGCTCTTTCCTTTTTGGAGAGGATTTCCGCGGAGAACAATTTCTCCTTGCTCCGAGAACGTACACAATCATTACTTTGTGACAGACTCATATCGCACCTAACACAATACATAAGGCCAGGTCAAAAACATAATAGACACCTAATCAACCGATAAATTCATCTAATGCGGAATTAATAATTCTGTAAAAATAACCATAGCCACCGCACAGCCGCCAAGCTTACATGCTGCCCAGTGCGACCTCGCAGAGAAGCAGCAGGCCGCGGGGGTTGCTGTAAGAGGCGCAGCAGTAGTTGGCTGACTTGGAGACCATGTCGGCGAAGTAGATGCCCTTGCCGAACATGTAGCCGGTGGCGGGCGCCTCCGGAGGGGCAATCCGCAGGCCCTGTGGACGGCACAGCGGTGATATGGTGACGCGGCCGTCGCGGGGACACGGGACGTCCCGAGTCAGCAGACAGTGAGAAGTACGGATCCTGCCCAGGGAGCAGAGACTGAGATGGACCCTTCCGATACCCTGCGCAAGACGAAGGCTGGAGAGATAATCATGAGAAGCTAGCAGGGCAAATTGGCCCATCTGCTCGAATCCGAGAGGTACATCAATGATGAGGGCTAACGTATATTCGGGCAGAACAGGTCCCAGGGAGACCAATAGGCAGACAAAATACACAGCTGAACCGGCCAGATGAACACAATCATCACTTGGTACTTCCTAATTCTATCGCAAAAAGTGATTGGATATATTTACTTAAGAACTGACGGCGCAGTTAGTTGTCTTCCTCTCTCATCTGTATTAGATTATAAAAAAAATGGCGAAACTAAATCAATAATAACAACCACTTTATCTGGCTGTGCTCAACTTTTATTTTTACGTGTTTCTCCCACACCTGTAAGGTTACTGCAAAAACTTCACTCCTGCATGTTTAACGAGTTTCCTAACCCTGATACAATGAACGGTGCACTTTGACTGCTTTAGACGAATGATTAATTTACCACGACAATTTTATCCAACTTTCAATGGTCGGACAAAACGAAGCTAAAATATCACCTCTACCCCAGTTCAGTCCTCATATTTTCCAGAGCCAGTTGCCGTATTCCTCCCACTGCAAAGCCATCGCATTCCCCGAGTACACACTGCATCACAGTGGGAGGACGGCAGCTGCCTGGGGTTCGGCGCCGGCTCCTGGCTGAGAGCCTTACCTGGCAGAAGATTCCACTAGACTTGAAACTCAGAGCCTGACCTGGGAGATGATTCCGCTAGATTCACTCAGAGCCTGACCTGTGAGATGATTCCGCTAGACTTGAAACTCAGAGCCTGACCTGGGAGATGATTCCGCCTTCCGCCAGAGTTGATACTCAGAGCCTGATCTGGGAGATGATTCCGCCAGACTCACTCAGAGCCTGACCTGGGAGAAGATTCCGCCGCAGTTGATACTCAGAGCCTGACCTGGGAGATGATTCCCTCAGATTTGATACTCAGAGCCTGGCCTGGGAGATGATTCCGCCAGAGTTGATACTCAGAACCTCACCTGGGAGATGACCCCACCGCAGTTGGACACTCAGAACCTCACCTGGGAGATGATTCCGCCAAAGTTGGTCAGCCGGGAGCCGTGCCAGAGCAGTTTCTTGTTGGGCAGCTTGCTGAACGGTTTGTAGCGCGCCGCCTCTCCCTGCCTCTTCACGCAGAATACCTGCACGTCCGGGGATGCGTCAGGGAATCGGACCGGGAGACACAGCTTCCCTGCAGCCGGCTCGTGTTTCCAGACCCGTCCCATTTGGCGTGGCGCACTGGTTCCAGCGTTCTAATTCATTTCGAAAGGTTTTGTTCACACAAGAGATACATGTTTATCCAGTATTAACATAAAATTGTTTTTCTTATCTTTGCTCCCAAATATAATGACGAAACGATGTGTTACTGCGTACTTCAATGTGTCAGGCTGTGATAATACATACCCATGGCAATAAAAAACATGTAATAAATATCAACAGACTTGTCCAAAAAACAACGTAGAAACAGACAATGACAACTGGCAATGCAGAAGATATTCCACATCGGGGTACTATGTACTCCGCAGAATAATGACTAAATGGGAACAGGCAATGGGAAACTGGCCATGGCAAACTGGCAGCCTGCTGACAGCTAAAAAAATACAAGCGCAGAAAAACGGTCCGGCCCCTCCGACACTCACGTGATCCAGCTGCAGCGTGTAGTTGCTGTGGGTCTTGGCGTGGGTGTTGGTGATGTAGGTCTGGATCAGCTTGAACTGCTCCGAGCCGGGCTCCAGCACAGAGATCTCCGACTTCAGCTTGCGGTAGTGGACGTCGATAGGATCGTCGTCCGCCGAGCCGTCGTCGCCCGACTTCAAGATCGAGAAGGCCAGCTCGATCTCCATCAGGGACTCCACCATCTCCACTTTGGACTGAAGACAGTGGGAATAACGAGTGTGTGACCGTACCAAACTATGCCACGACACATTGTGTGATTTGCCAGTGACCGGCCTAAGGATGAGATTGAGTGCCCGTGTAATCACCTTTTTGCCCTGGTTTGCAATGTTTCCCTGTTTTAACGACCCGAATGGTTCAGAGAATCCGATGAGCCTGGTGAATCATTAGGTGACTGCCCGTCAGCTCCGTAAGCACAAATGTGTGTCACAAAACAATTAAATCTGCTGTAACTATAAAATTCGGGGAAGCACGAAGCAAGCAAATCCTGACAAGTTACATACACCACATACATATTCATAGCGTTAAATCGGTTCCTACTTCTTTCATATCAGCTACCTCTGGCTCACCACTAGGAGGCGAGTACTTCTCACCTTGATGAGCTCGAGGTTGTCCAGCAGCGGAGGTTTGTCCATGCCGAAGTCGTGCGGGATCAACGTGAAGAACCTGGGAAGACACCGCATTACCAGGATAGAACCATCACCTCAGAGCAGGACGGCACACGCCATCGCAACATGAAGCATTATGATGTGATAATAAGAAATGAAGTAGAAAATAATGAAAAATAAAAACCAGCGTCTGCGTTTATAAAATATACAAAAATACACAACTCTAAACAGGCTACTAAATTGTAAAGCTGTCAGTAAATATAACACAACGCAAAAAACACCACAACAACACTCCGTACTGACACCTCGTTGGCTTTTCCGTGAAATATTCTAAGCCAATTTGAATAATGAGCATCACTTTGCATACCTGTAAGCTGATGAGTTTTAAAACTTTTGATCACAAATTTATTTTAGGCCAGGTCAGGTCAACAAGTTTTGACGTTATTCCTAAACCCATGCAGTGATATTTGTATCTCATAAAAAGTAGACAAACCAGGGCGTAACTCGGCTCCTAGGAGATTAAGATCCTAGAGATCCTAGATAGATCAAGTTTTCTAACAGCGTTCGAAAGCTCTTCGAGAGAAAAACCGCCGAGAGGCCGAGGCCAACGATTTTTGAGGTACGGTGAATAACGAGGTCATCACAGGTCTGCAAAGATCGCAATTTTCGAATGTGTTTGAAATTTTATTCTTAGTTTAACTTTTTAACCAAGGAAATACATATCAATAATTCTGCATCATCGTGACCGACATGACCTAAAGATTCGAACTGCATGCATAATGACCACGAAAAGTCCTATCTGACCGCGACCTGAGGTCAAATTTACCATGTGACCTAACAAAGTGGTGACACATATCATTCGACTCTTTTAGTTAAGATGAAGAATTGATATGTTTTCTTGTGTTCTTAGCTGGTTACCCGAGTTAGAAGCGATATCATAAATTGGCCTAAATTTGACGGATTATTTTGGGCACCTGCGAAGTCACAGCTGAACGGATATAGCTCGAAAAATACTTCAATGTTTTCTATAAAAAATTTACCGAAAATCGAAAACGGGGTTTATTTATCACGAAAAACCAGAAAATGTTGAATATAGTTTTCAGTATGTTAACCAAATACTAAACAACAAAGGTCCAAGAATACCCCATTATGTGCGGAAAGACCTACTGATGTGAATACAAACATACATACTAAATGAATTTCGGTTGATTACAACAATACGTGGACATGTGTCAGGCACGGGACCAGGTCAGGTCAGAGCCCGATTCCGCGTCGCAAAGACCGACCTAACTGACAACAGAGAAGTGCGGCCGGCACAGCTGACTCAATGATAAACATTAGCTCAGTCCAGTACCTCAACTGTATCAGAGCTTGGCATATCATCCAAATCGCGCCTTTCCCTGAGGCTAATCCCCATGAGTTGAGGGGGCGACTTTCCCCTGGTCTCAACCCCGCAGTCGTGATTAACAACCAACCTGTTGGAACAGTCCAGCAGCTTACTGTCCGTGGCATTTTTCTCTGCCGGCTTTTCATCTCCATCTTTCGCCAGCCGAGCCTGCACCAACTCCTGCGCCTCGGTGAGAATCCCAAAGGCAGTCTTCATTTGTTTCTGGCTGAGTTTTCCCAGCGGCATTTTCTCCAGGTCGATGTCGAACTCCACCATGGCCTTCTTCATGTTCTGCACGTCGAATATCATGCACACCAGGTCCTGGACCGGCTTCGGCAGCTTCGACTTGGAGTTGGTGCTCGATAGCTGGCGAACAGCTTCTTCGCCCTGCGTAAATGAACCAAGATTCTCAACTCCGAACACGCTGTAACTAAAAAGAAGACGGAGCGTGAACAAGTTTTTACAAACACACAAGCACAGAGAAAAGCAAAATCGACGACTTCAGTGGTCCGATCGGTAATCCGAGTTAACAAGATGTTCAGCCAACAGTTAGCACTCTGAACGCCAGAGCCAGGAGACGTACCTGGCCGTAGTCGAGATCCTGTGGGAAGTAGAGTCCAGGCCGCTTCACGAAGTCGTTCGGGTACCCCCAGCTATTTCCCGTTTTCTCCTGGTAATGAAACTTGAACTCCTTCACGGCATCATGTATGGAGTCCATATCCTCCACTTTCGTTCCGCCCACACTCGTTCCCAGTCGTCCCCAAGCCCGGAAGAACCATGCTCTGAAAGAGAAAGACAGGTATGTTGGGTCAGTAACTATCACAACATTCCTTCTGGACGAATATGATTAGGGAAATCGACAAATTTCCCAACGCCAATGACGATGACAATCAGTCACAACACTGAAAAACGTACCTTTAAAACAACATCACCGACTTAAACGACAGAAGAACTTCAAAGCGAGGGTCTCTATGAGGTATCAGTCGATTTAACCACGTCAAACGTTTTTGCGTCAAACCTGGGTACTAATACGAAAGCCATGCAACAAAGCTTGTTTGCTTTCGGTGTAAAATTATAGTCTTGAGACGCGCCGGTGCGGGTGAGGGGGAGGGGTCAACGTTCCCCTAAAGTCTCCCCCACAGGGCCGGAAAGCGGCGGCGCTCAGCAACGCCGTACGTGGAGTACCCGTTATATAGTCTTTTTCGCATCTAGGATCAACATTTTAAACCCAAAATTTGAAGGTAAAATCATAATGGACGAATCTCCCATGCAGTGGACCCTTAAGAACAGGCACTCTCATGGTCTACATATCATTGACAACGCTGAAGCAGGTCAGCTGCTGTAACGCAGGTCTAAGAAGCAAAACTTGCGACGAAATCCCCATATATCTAATAATGCGGACAACATTTTTTACAGCAAAAAATGAAGCAATATGTGAGAAGCTTACGCTTCGCGAGTTCTGAAATGTCGTACTTTCTAAGGAACACAGTTTATGCTATGGCTTGAAATTGACGAAAGAGCAAACACTTTGAAATAACAATTTTTAGGGGTAACAACCTTTCCGCTTACGTTTCTACGTTGCCAATGATCGTGTCTTGGTATAAATTAAAAAACGGTTCCCAGAAGGCTGTGATGATTCCATTGCTTTGATTTTGTTTTTTACCACCCGCCATTTATGATTTACATTAGAATAAGCAGAGAACCCCCAAATTGACAGTGCCTTGCCTGAACTGTCCTCAGGGCTGGTACGTGCCTCACAAAGCGTTGCTTGAATTTGTATCGTGCAAACGGTACATGGGTGCAGATTTGGCTCGCTGATATCTATGATCGCGCATCAATAGTATCGGAAATACACAACCTGGCTTTAAAGTACAAAAGTTCCCCCAATTTTTTTACTTTTTTTTGGTATACAAAACTATTGAGTCCTATAAATTCTTGAAAACGTCAGTGCATAGAGGATGATTCAAAGGGGATGTGGCACCTTAATAATGGGATTTGAACTGAACGATAGAACGAACATGACGAACATGCCCTAAAACATGTCGAGAAACCACTTGATCCCTATCTCATTTGTCCCAGAACCATCCCAGAACTACCTGTCCAGAAATCCACTATCCAACTCCGCTTTTTTTGCTAACGAACACGGTTCCTCCTCCCTCGCCTCCAACACCCCTGCGCCTGGTAAAGCTGGCGCAAGTTCCCGGTATCGGCGCGTGCTAACCTGCCCGACACCAACCAGTCTCCACAATCACTTTTACCCCCACAGCTCCTCGATCCTCACCGTATCGCTAGGTCTTCATCGTCCCCTCACACTCTTAGAGCTAGCGTTCGTCTTATGCCAAGGCTACTCTGCCCCCTCACACCAACAAATAAGCCATAACCCTCTGCTCGCACCACTCCACCCTGATCCTGTCTCCTCCTCCTCCTCGACACGGGCCTCACCTTCTGCCGGTGTCGCTCCACCCTGATCCCGTCTCCTCCTCCTCCTCGACACGGGCTCACCTGCTCGCAGGTGTCGCTCCACCCTGATACCCGTATCCTCCTCCTCCTAATCGACACCGGCTCACCTTCTGCCGGTGTCGCTCCAACCTGATCCCGTCTTCCTCCCCTCCGCCACGGGCTCACCTTCTGCCGGTGTCACTCCTCCTTCTCCCCGCCACGGGCTCACCTTCTGCCGGTGATCCCGTCTCCTCCTCCTCCTCGCCACGGGCTCACCTTCTGCCGGTGTCGCTCCACCCTATCCAGTCTCCTCCTCCTAATCGACAGGGCTCACCTTCTGCCGGTGTCGCTCTGCAGCACCTGCATGCGGTAGTAGGAGTTGGCGCCGCTGGAGAGGTCCACCTTGCTGAGCACGGCTGAGAAGCGCGCGCCGTCCGACTGGTACACGTGCGCCTGCTGCTCCAGGCCCGACTCAGGGTCCACGGCGCCGCCGTCCTTAACACGAACACGCTGCGTCGAAGAGGACGACTTCTTCTGGTACATACCTGAGAGAGCGAGAACGGCGAACTGATCACAGCCGCTGAGGCCCCCCGGAACAGGCCTAAGAATGGAGTATTTACATACGGTAACGCAGGCAAAACATCGGAGAGTGGTAATATATAGACATACGGGGGAATGGATTTCTAGTGGTTCATGCAATAAGCTCCCAGCATATGATGAAGTACAAGAAGAAGGGTAAAAGGCGACAAAGAACACGACTCTGAAATTCCGTGCCAGGGTGTTTGGTCGGCTACAAACCTCTGGAAGATCCAGACTTGACAACGGCCTCCTCCTTGTCGCCCAGCCGGTCTTCAACCTGCGCGGTAGAGAAGGGGAAAGGGACTAGTAAGAAGGCTTAGAAGCCCCACACGTTTTGTGAGAGATGATAGAGTATTGAGTACTCACTCCGAGGAAAATGTAAAACCCACTTCATTTAAAGACATCTTTGCCTTGAACAACTTAACCACAAGCGTAAACACAGTGAACAACTTTATCACAAGCATAAACAAAGTCTCTCTCTCTCTCTCTCTCTCTCTCTCTCTCTCTCTCTCTCTCTCTCTCTCTCTCTCTCTCTCTCTCTCTCTCTCTCTCTCTCTCTCTCTCTCTCTCTCTCTCTCTCTCTCTCTCTCTCTCTCTCTCTCTCTCTCTCTCTCTCTCTCTCTCTCTCTCTCTCTCTCTCTCTCTCTCTCTCTCACTCGCACTCGCACTCGCACTCGCACTCGCACTCGCACTCGCACTCGCACTCGCACTCGCACTCTCACTCGCACTCGCACTCGCACTCGCACTCGCACTCGCACTCGCACTCGCACTCGCACTCGCACTCGCACTCGCACTCGCACTCGCACTCGCACTCGCACTCGCACTCGCACTCGCACTCGCACTCGCACTCGCACTCGCACTCGCACTCGCACTCGCACTCGCACTCGCACTCGCACTCGCACTCGCACTCGCACTCGCACTCGCACTCGCACTCGCACTCGCACTCGCACTCGCACTCGCACTCGCACTCGCACTCGCACTCGCACTCGCACTCGCACTCGCACTCGCACTCGCACTCGCACTCGCACTCGCACTCGCACTCGCACTCTCTCTCTCTCTCTCTCTCTCTCTCTCTCTCTCTCTCTCTCTCTCTCTCTCTCTCTCTCTCTCTCTCTCTCTCTCTCTCTCTCTCTCTCTCTCTCTCTCTCTCTCTCTCTCTCTCTCACACCTTAGTGCCCCAGTCGGCCATGTTGTCTGCCTCGATGGTCTGGAACACAGCCCCGGCCTTCAGCTTCAGCACCGAGTCGGGAGGTATCACCTGTACCCCGTGCCGTTCCGCCGCCTTCAACAGCTTGTGACCCGCTTCCAGAGTATCTGCCAGCACAGTTAATCGCATGATAGACACAATCACGTCCATGACATTCACACCGACAAACTGACTCCGAAACACCACTCTCGCGTTGCCAACTGACGGATGTCATTAATTTTCGTCAGAGGGTCCTCCACCCCGCAATTCGACCGTGTTTGCTAGTAATTGTATGTGTGGAGATGTGAATGACTGTGCAAGTATATTTTCCCACTTCATCTCACTCTATCCATTTATGACACGAGCCAAGAAAAACCAAAATTGTCTGGATGTGCTTAAGGATAATACAATACAATACAATGACGCTCTCATCACACTGCAAAACGCAAGCTTCTCCCAATGTCGGTTGCTATATAGAATACATTGCAGAACGCAACCATTTCATATTTTGAGGGAGATAACGATATTCAGGGACAATATTACGTACCGACAATTTACACGTACATACGTAACGGGCGTAAGCTTAGATCTAACGCACCAAAACACATATATTTTTAATGGCGTTTGCCAACGCACCAAACGCCAGGTTATATAGTGTCGAAGAGGAGGGGAAACTAAACAGGCTGGGCGCCTAAATCTGGCTCTGGGCGGGCTTGATCCCGCAACCCCTGGCTCATTACCGAAACACACCAGTATGCATAGTGTCACACTATTTTGTTCACGGTTCAATAATTCATCTGAGGAGCCATCAAAATGTATCCAACCACCTTCCACAAGAACGTGACGTCTGCCGTACGCACGTCGCGTGGATCAGAGCGTGCGGACAGTCATAAGCGTCTCACCCGGCAAAAAGTAGGGGGGAGCAGCCAAACTTCAACCTGATGCTGACAAAAAACTGTCCACGTCAGGACCAAAAACTGTTCGAATTTGGGCTCCTCATTGCCTTCCACAGCGGCTGGTTATAAGAATGTCGGATTTTCTCCCATTTTGACTGAGATCAGAACATTTTAGCCAAAAAGTGGGGGCCACGCCCCTCTGCCCCCCCTTCCGACGCTTATGCGGCCAGTGGTGGGGGCCGGGCGGTGCCGCTGACGCTGTTGCAGCCGGGCTCACCTCTGGTGGCGATGACGGCGGCGGTGCTGGCGGTGACCGACTTCCCGGCCTTGCCGCCCAGCCGCAGCACCCGCTTCATGACGTCATCAGGCACGTCACTCCCGGCGGCCACGAACGTCATCTTCGTCAGAGGCGTGGCGTTTGCCTTCTCCTCCCTGAGGGGGAAGGGGGGCTCCGGAGTGAGCACAATAGAAACTAGGGCAGCGGAGATCGGAGATAGTCTTCTCACTATCCCACCACCTATCCTTCCACTATTCCCTTGCCTGGGAATGAGCTCACTTTCATTATTGGGGAGAGGGACATCGTTTGGCATGATTATGTTCAAAACATGCCGGCTACATTGAAATGAGCAATGACACTAATCCTTACAACAAATGATTTGGACATCAAAGACCGATCTGTCCACGGGTCTAAGCAGTAATCAGAACTGAGCACTGTGTCCATAGGCTTGCGAGAGCCCTTGGGCGATTTGTAAATGTTTGAACAATTCATCAGCACCATTCAATAGCCAATCCTAATACAACTTGTGTTGGGTTAGTCGGCGTACTCACTTTTTCTCCTGTTTGACTGCGGCAGTTGTCTGTCCTAGGTCCGTCATCAGACGCGTTCCCAGCTTGCACTTGTAGGACTTACTGCGAGACATACGCCACAGTAAGCGCGACCTTTAACCACAAAGAACGGGACAGCTTCGCCGCAAAAGCTCACCAGAAACAAATGATCAATATCTAAGCTGCCGTGAAGCTGCTGACGACGATGGCTTGTAGAATCCTTGATTGAAGACAACGAAAGGCATCAGCACCAGCAACACCACACTAGATAGTCACCAGTAATGCCTACAAAAGGGCACTACTATACTCCGACAAATAGACAGTACAATCTGCGACCAGTGCCGTTCTACCAGACAGGGGCAGACCCAGACCCGAGTTTTGGGGGCAAACCCATGTCTGCCTCTCCTGGGGAGGGAGGGGGGTGGAAGCGAAGAAATTTGTTTGCTCCACAGACCTAGTGTAAACACCTTTATTCAGTACTCGACAGACCTAGTATAAGCTACCTCTCCAAGTACATGACCGCCCTCGGGAGGGGGGTGGAAGATTTTTTGCTCTACAGACCTAGTGTAGACACCTCTTTTCAAAAATTTCTCCGACCTTGGGGGGGCAAAAGATAGTTTGGACCCCCTCCAGAGATTTTTGGGGGGCATGACCGGAATGCCACCCCGCCCCCTGCGTCCGCCAATGCTACCAGACCAGGCTGCACGCAGCACTTCAAGGCCGTCACTCACAGGAAGGGGTATTCCTTAGCCAGATCAGCCGGCACCTTGAACTTGGTCCGCTTGGGCTCCTTCTCCACGTGTCTGCACTTGGTCCACTCGGTCAGATCGCCCGTGCACTGGTAACCGATACCACTCCTGCGCAGACACCAGGCACGGTGCAATGCTCGGAACACGGCGGAAGGCATTAATTTACAACAGCCTGAGGCTCAATGTAGAACGCATCCAAAACGACGTCTGTTGAAGAACCAGGTGTCCGTTCAGCTCGGGCGCACCAAGGCCTAGATTGTGCTGTTTGGGATAGAGGAGAGACAGCGGCAGGGGTACCGCGTGTGTGCTGTGTGTATTTGAAGGTTGAATCGCACTGGAGCGGGCTCACTCAACGAATACAGGTGCATGATTCGACAGGGACGCGACGGCATAGGGTTGTTGCTGACTTGATGATTGCACATTTGGTATATGATTTGAGTAAGAAAGGTTCAGTTGACACAGGAACAAAAGACACCCTCCGACCTCTGAGGGAGGGGAGCTCAAGGCGAAAAACAACGCAACAGCGAAAAGCAAGCGATCGGAAAAACAGTGGTGAACGAAGGCAGAGGGTAATATTACCTCCTACAGAAAGGTTAGCGTCGAATCATGGGCCGCTGGGAGAAGGCAGCTGATTCCCTATGCACAGCAGGATTCGAACATTGCAGACAGATCATAAATGGCAAGGCCACCGCGGTCGGTACCAGCTGTGTATGTGTGATATGACTGTCCAAGTCCTACCTGAAGACCAGCTGCCCGCCTTTACAGACAGTGCACGGTTCCAGCGTTCCAAACGCCATCAGGTCCGACAGCCGCTCCATCTTCTGTCGGCACGGGGAACAGCCCGAGGTAAACAAATTCTGGACAACGTTAGAGCGGCCATGCACGTATTCTAATGCAAAGATGGAACGAGCCGACCATACCCATACTCAAACCATAACCGTCACTGCAAACACTACGCATCAGCGAAGGTTGATTGGCAAACTATTTAGTTCGCAAGAAACGATATATACTTCAATAGGATCTCCACATACTTTTGAGGTCAAGTACCTGGCATGGTTATACGACGCAGCCACTGTCAAGTTTATAGGGCGTCATCAACTCTCAACCTGCTGGGAGGGCTTCGGAGATCGAGTTGTACTTATTCAGAGAACGAGCCCGATCCCAAATCCGGAATATAATTGTTGGGGTTTAACGACGCACCAGCTGCCAGGGCTATACAGCGTCGCCAACTATCAACCTGTTGGGAGATATTTGGGGACCAAAGCAACCAATTTAGAGCCCCCACTGGGACCGGTGGCTTAGTAGACGGGGTTGCTATCCACTAAGCCACGAATACCCCGCCACAAAGCCGGGACCTGGGACTCAGGTGTATCACCACTAAGCCACGCATCTACGCACCTTTGAACTCTTCCGCCAGGGTAGGAGCCACAGATGCCGCGCGACCTGAACGCTCAGAACGACGTTAAAGGGAATGTGGCACCTTGGTCGAATCCTGGAATTTAGTGTAATTAGGGGAACTTTTAGCCGAAAGTCAAGGATGCGTCCATGATTTCTCTGAAAAAATGTACAGTAAGCTAAATATTTGATTTTTAGAATGCTCCTCTAAGGAAATAAATAAATATATGCCTGTAGATGATGTTATGATCTGGCAATTACTACCATATTCAATACGCTTAAATGGCTTCGATTGGCTGATACTCACCGTGACGTCAGCATATGTCGTGACACCAACAGCCATGATAACTGTGGCCTGCTGCTAAGGGTAAATGAGGGGCACATTTCAGGTAGGTTTTAGCTTTTTTCTACGAAAATATCGAGTTCCAAGACAAATGATATATTGAGTACCGGGTTTTCCGACTTGCTTTACAACTTGGCTATCTCAGTCAAAATCACGTTATGAAGATGCCACATTCCCTTTAACTACAGACAGGGAGAAGGCAGGGGGGGGCAGACGGCTCCCACTGTCCATCACATCTATGGTACTTCAGCGACATTGGAAAACCTTTGCGTTACCCATTTTCATTGCATTACATTATGTGTCAGCCAAAATGGGAAATATCATTCTTATCCCAACCCTGCGTTGAGCAGCTTTGGTTTTCAAGGACGGAACTTTTGGTCAGGTCAATATATAAATTGTAATGAACCACCCCCGCACTTATTGGCCAGCGGTGAAGCACAATCATCGCCACCATCTGCCGACGAGGAGTCTCTCAATCACAGGTATGCTTGTTTGGAAGCACTGAACAGCAGCAAATAGCGACTACTTCGTGTCCTACGTGCCAGTAATGCTCTGACGAATACAAGAGATACGAAGACAACGAGCACCAACCAGCACTTACCCTGTCCTCGACGTGCACCAACCAGCACTTACCCTGTCCTCGAAGGGCACCAACCAGCACTTACCCTGTCCTCGACGTGCACCAACCAGCACTTACCCTGTCCTCGACGTGCACCAACCAGCACTTACCCTGTCCTCGACGTGCACCAACCAGCACTTACCCTGTCCTCGACGTGCACCAACCAGCACTTACCCTGTCCTCGAAGGGCACCAACCAGCACTTACCCTGTCCTCGACGGGCACCAACCAGCACTTACCCTGTCCTCGAAGGGCACCAACCAGCACTTACCCTGTCCTCGACGGGCACCAACCAGCACTTAGCCTGTCCTCGACAGGCAGCAACCAGCACTTACCTTGTCCTCGCCGGTCGGTATCTCTTGGTGATTGTGAAGCAGCAGCTCATCGCGTTCTTCTTTCGTCAGTTGCTTCAGCTGGTCGCGGTACTTGAAGATGGCATCGCTCTGCTTCTTCATGGCCGCCTTGTCGGGCTCTCCGCTGCCGCCCGGCTCCGACTTCATCTTCTTGGCAGCAGGACCGTTGGCGTCGGCCGCGGCAACGCGCTTCCTGCGGGGTAGCGCCGCAAGCTGTCGCACGTGCTGACGGTTCAGGGAAAACAAATGTGTTTTTAATTCTTGTTTTACCTGTTGTATTTTAGGATTATGATGAAGGGCAGTGTCCGAATATATGTATAATCTCAGCGAAAGAACGCAGGAGCGGGGAATCCCGCATGGCTGAGTCGCCAAACCATACGATGACAGCCATGCCGCTCTGTCACCTGGCCCCGGGCGCTACCTCCCAAGTTGGGGAGGCCAACTGCCCTCCTCGACCCGTGTCAATATTACTTTTGGGAGAACATCAGTTAGTTGCGCCGAAGTGTAGGGGCGAATATTTCAGCAATAGTTAGGACGGGGCCTCTGCTCACGTAATTGATCAACAAGAGACATGCTGCAATTCACCAATTACGGATACACATATGTTTTATTTCACGCATAGCTCAAGCATAAACAAAATCATTTTTTTAACTAACTATGGACAGGCAAAAGAGACGTTTCAGCGCATGCAATTGGATTATATGTGGATACAAACGATGTGACCAACAATTAATTCGAGTTAGAATAACAGCCCGATTTGGACTCCTCGATTAGAAATACATTACAATTACACCCTACAACTTCCCATGCTTTAAATACTGCCAGAAATAGCCCGCCCCGACGTTATCAGTGTTTCTCCGGACTTACGGTGCCATTTTCTTGATCTTATCCTTTAGCATGTGCTGGTCTTCCTTGGACAAGGTCTTAAACCCCGGCAGAGACTCGCCGCCCTCGAACCACTCCAGGTCCTCGCGCGAGGCCACGAAGCAGTCGACGTGGTGCCAGCCCATGTAGGGGCCGTACATGCGCGCGCGGTCCGAGTCGAAAATCTTCTTGCCGCAGCGCACCTCCGCCTGGGCGATCGCACGTGACGTGGGAGAAGTGCGCCAACAAAACAAGGCACAGCCAATCAGCGCCGATACTGGTCGAGTTCTTGTTGACGTAAGCGCTTGGGTATGTGTAATCAGTAGTGAAGTCCAGCTACATTTTCAGGCTGAAATAGGCTACAACTCGCGACCAAAATTTCAATTTTTTTAATAATCAGTAGCGTTCTGGTATACAAGCTATGCAATATATGAACCACACTTACCTTCAATATCTTCTCTTCACACTTTCGACATTTTGCAGCCCCTGATTTGGCGTATTCTGTTTGGAAGTCTTTCAACGCCATTTTGTCTGCGGACGCCTTTGCTGCCTTGCCACCCTTCCCTTTCGTGGTCGCCCCTTCATCTCCGCCTCCTGGAACACAATTTATACATGTTTTTTGTGACAGCAATTCTGCATTAAAAACTAACAGAACAAAAACCTGCATATAATTGAAGAAAAAACAACAGATCACGCCAGACAAGGAATATACTTGAAGCGAGGCCCACAACGCACGGCCGTTGCCTACCGGGCCCATCAGACACCACAGACAACGTCAACCGGCTCACCACCATCAACCATCAACCAGCTCACCACCACGTCAACCAGCTCACCACCACGTCAACCATCAACCGGCTCACCACCACTGATCTTGGCGCGGATCTTCTCCTGATCCTCGAAGCGCAGCGACTCAAAGTGCGCGACATCGGCCACCGCCTTCGGCCTCTGCTTGGTGAAGAAGCACGAGAAGTGGTACCAGTTGGCCTGCTTGCCGTCGAAGAAGGGAGACTGCAACACACGCAGGGGGAATTATGCCGAGCCGGCCTCCAGCCAGCTCCTTCGAACACGTCCGACTGTTCTGATCGCGATAACGGCACGGCTGGAAGTTGAGGCAAACGTTTATCTTATCGACATGAGGCGGTACACTGTCTCTTAAAATATGTTGCGCATCAAACCATCTGAAGCAGTTAAATCCCGCGTAATAATGGATGACACAAGACTTCAACAGGCGGCGCAGCCTTTCCTGCGGTCCAAATTATCATGTTTGATTAAAAAATTTGTCCTGGGAGTCAGAGCAGGCTGTTAAGCTATAGAACATGGTGAATTAGGATACCTTTCCGCTCCAAACTTCTGTCACCTTCAACCCCTTAACCCTGTCAATCTGTCTGAATTTGACGCCTAGGTGGCCGTTAACAGTTTTATGTCTATCATATGGATATTATTTTTAATAAGTGTATCGCCGCACTACACTCAGTGGCGCGAAGCAAGACGCCGCCTATTTTGCGGAAATAAAAAAAAAACAGAATGTCGCTATGATGGTGCGGTAGAGTATTAAGTATTTCGATGGTAGATAGTGTAGCACCATCAGGTAAATATTCCGTCCAAAATCTTATTTTCTAATAAACACGTAGTTTTAACCGCATGACACTCACGTTCAATAAGTTTACCAATTTCCAAAGTGAGCTTTCGTCTCCGCACTTACTATCACCCGTCTGGCTCCATACTCTCCTCTCTCACCTCATCATCACCTAAAAAGGCCCAAAACGTATCATTGTTATAATAATTTTTGGGGCTTATCGACGCACCAACTGCTAGGGTCATGTGGCGTCGCCAACTCTTTCCATGTTGGAAGGGTTTCTCGGGAAAACATATCATTGTGTGACAGATGTTTGACAGATATTAAACATGCCTGTGGTCGAGCACCCAGATTGACAGATATTAAAAATGTCTGCGGTCATGCACCCAGTGTCACAACACACTGCTGGTGTTTCTACGTAAGACAAACATTATAAACAGATACGCCCATGCTGAAATCTACCTTCGAAGTCACTACCCGCCGGTGAACTTACCTGCACCATAGCAGCCATCCTTAGCGTCTCTTTCCCTATGTTTCCCTTGCAGCCTTTACAGCTGGCACGGCCCGATTTGGCATACTCTGCCCGAAAGGGTAGATCTTCTGAACCATCGGCCATAGTGGGCTGCAACAGAAAAAAACAATCCTGCGTCATGCCCACATATTTGTTTCATGCTTCCTTGATTCTACATCCAATAGGCCAAACATTTCATCTGCCAATGTTAGTCGTCTTGGTCGAGAGCATCATCACCGTCGCCCCTCCGGCTCAAAGAAGAGGAGAGGGTAGCGCTGGTCTGTGAAATCCCAGCTTCTCGTTGATAAAAACCGACCCGCTTCAAAAACTGAAAACGTGCAGCTGGACCCCATGTAAACATATCATTCTGCTCTAAATAGAAGTGTTGTCCCATTTTGCATGAAACCATATTTTCTTAGACAAGTAGTATCTGGATCCCCTTTACCCGGCGACGGCAAAGATACACCTTTCCCAGCTTGAAACGCGTGTCAGCCACGTAATATAAAAACGTCAGTAGAGTGACAAGGTGAAGTCAGCAGAACACAGCCTGAAGGGCTGTATTTCTGCCCCTCCAGCAGCAGCTGGAAACAACACACGGGGCTAAGGTTTTGAAGAGAATCAGCAAAAATCGGGGGAGTTGCTGGGGCAAATGTTTTTTTGCCCTCCCCTGGACCCACCCCTGACCAGGCACAACCATCCTCCTGGCTCACAACAAACCGCACCATAGCGCACAAGCGCACACGGGGCACCAGCCTCAACACAGGATTATTTATTTATTTAGGGCCACTCCCAACAGACACACTAGCCCAATTACAGGGAGTATTGGCGTGGGTGTTTAAGGATCATCTCCACCGGGTCAGATCGGACACGGAAGGCGGTTTCCCGCCGTGGGGATTGAACCCACGTCAATCCATGCTATCCGATCCGAAGACTGGCAACGAAGCCACTCGGCCCCCAGATCAACGGATCCACGCGCAGGAGCGGGCGCGGAGCGGCGGACGCCATGGGGACACCACCCACAGGACCTCAAAGGACCGACAGGCCTGCTTCCACTCGGAGAACCACTGCCAGCATGGCCGTGGCAGGGTTCAGCGAGATGGGGACCGCCGAGTCCGTCCGGCCCTAACACGCTTCCGCACGGTGGTTCCCAAACTGTGAGTCACACGGTGGTTCCCAAACTGTGAGTCATGGTTCCACTTGGGAGTAACAGAGCCGTGTACGGGTGATAACAAGGGACTTCGGTGTTGAACCATGAATATTGCGCTTAGACAGCTGCCCCCTTTAATAAGAACCAACAGATTGATCGATGACACCCTCCTTTCAGCAGGCTTTCTGACGACTGATGCCCTTTTAAAACAGTGTAATTTTCTTCTTGTTTGCTGCGGATAAGTTAAGAAAAAGGTAGGCCTACGGTTAAAATGGGCACATTTGTAGATTTTGACGACCACTTTTATTTTGTTTCATGGTCCATGCACAATAACTTAAAAACGGTTACCTTGTGTACCAAGTGGGTCACAATGTTAAAACACCTTCTGTCCAAATCCCAAGGCGGGAGGGGGAGGGTGTGACCAGTATGAGAGACTGGGCCAAAACATTTTTCAACATTTTTTTTTGTAAACGAAACCAGTTTTGAATCACCACAACATTGCTGCCGGGCCAGAGTTGATTAACTTTTGTAAGAACATAATTCTTAGAATGCATCTTCCGAAAAAAGACGCAACGATATTTTGAAGCAAGATTCGAGTGATTTCCAATACTCTCAAAGTGGTCCCTGACTTGTCTTTTCGGCTGTCGGTCATATGCCTAATAAGCAACAATTATTTCTCCATTTATATGTCTCATCATTATTTTGAGAAATGCAGTCTGCTCTTTCGATTCTTTCTTCGGAAGATAATGTATCACCACACACTGACACATCGAAGTACACAGTAACACATTAAATGGGCAAGAGAGACAGGCGAGGTGTGAACAACGAGAAAAGTAAATGAAAAAAGTGGAGAGAGAGAGAGAGAGAGAGAGAGAGAGAGAGAGAGAGAGAGAGAGAGAGAAAGAGAGAGAGAGAAAGAGAGAAAGAGAGAAAGAGAGAAAGAGAGAGAGAGAGAGAGAGAGAGAGAGAGAGAGAGAGAGAGAGAGAGAGAGAGAGAGAGAGAGAGAGAGAGAGAGAGAGAGAGAGAGAGAGAGAGAGAGAGAGAGAGAGAGAGAGAGAGAGAGAGAGAGAGAGAGAGAGAGAGAGAGAGAGAGAGAGAGAGAGAGAGAGAGAGAGAGAGAGAGAGAGAGAGAGAGAGAGAGAGAGAGAGAGAGAGAGAGAGAGAGAGAGAGAGAGAGAGAGAGAGAGAGAGAGAGAGAGAGAGAGAGAGAGAGAGAGAGAGAGAGAGAGAGAGAGAGAGAGAGAGAGAGAGAGAGAGAGAGAGAGAGAGAGAGAGAGAGAGAGAGAGAGAGAGAGAGAGAGAGAGAGAGAGAGAGAGAGAGAGAGAGAGAGAGAGAGAGAGAGAGAGAGAGAGAGAGAGAGAGAGAGAGAGAGAGAGAGAGAGAGAGAGAGAGAGAGAGAGAGAGAGAGAGAAAGAGAGAGAGAAAGAGAGAGAGAGAGAGAGAGAGAGAGAGAAAGAGAGAAAGAGAGAGAGAGAGAGAGAGAGAGAGAGAGAGAGAGAGAGAGAAAGGAAAGGCCAGAGAGAGAGAGGAGAGGAAAGGCCAGAGAGAGGAGAGGAAAGGCCAGAGAGAGGAGAGGAAAGGCCAGAGAGAGGAGAGGAAAGGCCAGAGAGAGGAGAGGAAAGGCCAGAGAGAGGAGAGGAAAGGCCAGAGAGAGAGGAGAGGAAAGGCCAGAGAGAGAGGGAGAGGAAAGGCCAGAGAGGGAGAGGAAAGGCCAGAGAGGGAGAGGAAAGGCCAGAGAGGGAGAGGAAAGCTCAGAGAGGGAGAGGAAAGGTCAGATAGGGAGAAGAGAGGACAAATGGGAAGAGGAGAGGACTGATGGGGAGAGGACAGATGGGGAGAGGAGAGGACAGATGGAGAGAGGAGAGGACAGATGGAGAGAGGAGAGGACAGAGGGGGAGAGAAGAGGACAGAGAGGGAGAGGAGAGGATAGAGGGAGAGAGGAGAGAGAAAAACACTTTTACACATGTTTTTGTTATCTATCTGCTGCATTTGTTTTGTTATGCTCATTTCATTTTGTTTTGTTGTGTTCATACAGTTTTGTAGTGTTTTCATTTTCCTTTTTCTCCATAGTAATTTTAGTTTTTTTGGTTTAATGTTTGTTCCATAGACCTGCATTATTATTATTTACTCTAAGCTGATACTGTGCTTGCCTACTTCCTTATGTTCTGCACTGTTGTGAGCAGATTAAAAAATTTATATTTTGTTGCTCCTTATTGCCCGCTTTTCACATGCTTTTTTGCTGTTCTCTTGCTTTGCTTCTGTCCACCTGTAATTATGGTAAAATGAGATTAAAAATTGATGATGTGGTATCATATATGAAGCATTGTACTTACTCTAACTGAATTTATGCAGATGGATTAAGATCAGAGACTCATACTGGCAGGGATATCACACAATACACATCTCTAAGTAACTGGTAGGCACTGGTACTGTCCCTACCAATCTGCAAAACATGGAAATTGAAATGGAAGGGCACAACAATAATTCAGGCAACTCAAACACCACCAAATAGGCACCAAATATTTTGATACCCTCACTTTAGATCCTGCCACTAATTTACGAATCCCTTTCATTTCCTCGCCCGTATCCACCCACCTCCAGTAACGACGACACCCCCAACTTACACCAATACAGGAAAGTCCCCCAGAATATTGTCTAGGCGAACGAGGGCAGCAGCAGTTGAAGGACGAAGAACTTGGCGGACGACCCGCAGTATACAGGAGCAGGGTATTATGGTAGTAGGCAGATCACATCTCACGGTTCAAAAGGACCACATCAGAATGTCCAAAGTTCAAAGGGTCTAATGTCCATAGGTTCCACCCTTTAAAAGTTAGACCTTTTGAATAAGAAGTCCAACATTCAAAAGGTCCAGAGGCGTGCTCAGATGCATGAGAGTGGGGTGCATGATGCTGCAGAGGCGTGCTAAGGCACATGAGAATAAGAGGAAATGAGGGTTAGGTTAGGTTAGGTTAGATTAGGTTAGGTTAGGTTAGGTTGGGTTAGGTTAGGTCAGGTCAGGTCAGGTCAGGTCAGGTCAGGTGTGTATGCCCTTGGTCCCTATTTCCTAGTTTGGGGATTTCACCCCTCTTTCCAGAATCTGAGTGTGCCTCTAGTCTGAGTACCACTTTATGCTACTCCTCTAACCCTCCCTCCTTCTGTCTGTTTCACCTCTTGGGATTTTCTTGCAGAATGTGGGGATATTTCTAAAACATTTCCCAAAGTGGTACCCAGACCAGAGGCGCACTCAGAATCTGGAAAAAGGGGTGATATCCCCAGATTAGGAAATAGGGACCAAGGGCATACACACCTGACCTGACCTGACCTGACCTGACCTGACCTGACCTGACCTGACCTGACCTGACCTGACCTAACCTAACCTAACCTAACCTAACCTAACCTAACCTAACCCTAACCTAACCTAACCTAGCCTAGCCTAGCCTAGCCTAGCCTAGCCTAGCCTAGCCTAGCCTAGCCTAGCCTAGCCTAGCCTAGCCTAGCCTAGCCTAGCCCAGCCTAGCCTAGCCTAGCCTAGCCTAGCCTAGCCTAGCCTAGCCTAGCCTAGCCTAGCCTAGCCTCGCCTAGCCTAGCCTAGCCCCAGACTGCAGAACGTGGCAGATTTCGACGAGATCTCGTTGGGGCAGCCTCGGGGCAGACCTACCGATTTGGGGCAGCTTTTGGTCAATCTTGGGGCAGATGGGGGCTCTTGGGGCAGGAACTAGTACTTGGGGCAGCGGTCGGTATAGGTAATCACCGAGGGAAGAAGAAAAATGACTAAAAGAAATGACAATCATTAGTTAAAGCTGCGCTGTAAAAGCTGAATTGTCTCAAAAGCGTCATATTTGTCATCTAGAGAAATATGGTTACAAAGATACCAAACAAAGGAAATTTTTAATAGATGTAAAGTCAAAGTTCCTGGAAGTGAATAAAAAATCAGGCAACAGGCGCCTTTCTAAAGCTAAATTTAAATTTATTTTCTAAATTTGTAATCTAAACCTAGTTTTAGTTACAAAAAACAATCTTAGAACTCGAAATAAAATTTCCCTGTATGTAGTTTTTGCATTTCCTTTGTTATGTTTTGATCGCCAAAGGCCGGCAAATCGGGTCTATGTCAAAAGGTCCACTGTTCAAAGGGTCCACCGTTCAAAAGAAAATCATGCCAGCCCCTCCCCTAAGAACAAATGCTAGTCAGTGATGTGACGTCACAAGAGCGTATGGGAATCTTTCTTCGCTTGGGTCTTGTGAAAACCAGGAGTGAAAATACTCCAAATTTTGTCATGCTTTCATGCAAATGTGAGAAAATGGAAGGGGAAAAATGCTTTAGCTGTGGAAAAAATTATTCTTTATCGAATTTAGTTATCAATTGAAATATTTTTTAAAGTATTGATTATACGGCATGAAATTAGTGGCAAATGACGTCTTTGAGGGAAAATAATTCGCTTGTAAATATACCTTTGAATAAAAGTATTCTTGAAGTCATGCATCATGAATGCAAGATAGCTGGTGCTGTGCGTGGAGGGTCGTGAGTGCGTTGTCATCGTCGAGTTGGATGCACAGTTTTCTTTCATTTCTGGGTATTTCGTTTAAAATGGAGTAGATAAACATGTATCGGTAAAAATACACCCCCTTTGGAGGAGTCTGCCCCAGCATCCAAATTTCTGCCCCAATTGGGGCAGGCTTTGGGCTGCCCCAAGCGCCTCGTCGAGTCGCCTGCCACGTTCTGCAGACTGGGCCTAGCCTAGCCTAGCCTAGCCTAGCCTAGCCTAGCCTAGCCTAGCCTAGCCTAGCCTAACCTAGCCTAACCTAGCCTAGCCTAACCTAACCTAACCTAACCCTCATTTCCTCCTATTATCATGTGTCTTAGCACGCCTCTGCGGCATCATGCACCCCACTCTCATGCATCTGAGCACGCCTTCTTTGGACCTTTTGAGCGTTGGACTTTTTTATTCAAAAGGTCTAACTTTCAAAGTGTAGAGCCTATTAACCTTAGACCCTTTGATCAGTGGACATTCTGATGTGATCCTTTGAACCGCGAGATGTGATCTGCCTACTACCATAATACCCAGGAGCAGTACCTACTCACCTATCTTTCAAAGGGCCTTAGTACAGACTTGCTCCTCAAGGCACCCTGGGAGACTCGTACAACTGCTTCTGCAGGATTCTCTATCTTAACCTCTTCAGGATATAAGGCAAGGCAATAGAGTATTTTGAACTAATGCAATGGACACACACACACACGCGCAGAGAACAGCGAGCATGTTCCGGCGCGCAAAATGGCAGTGTACCTGCCGCCATCTACTGTCTGCTCAATACACTGCAGCTTCATCAACTTGCTGCAGATCAGCTGGGCCAGCTACTCCCGGCGCTGCGGGGACGAATGCAGCGCGGCAAGCGCCAAGGCGAAAGGAACGATTTTTTAGAAGTTGAGAAGAGGGTTGATTGCTAAGGTGGTTATTGCAGTAAGTAAATTTGATTGAAGTTTAATTCCCATACATCTTCCACAAGGTCCTGAAGTGAAATCATCCGCAGTTTAGTACTGCCTTGATTTTTCGGTTCTCTTTTACCGCAACTTTTATTCTTGGTCTGATCAGTTAAGGAGTGTGTTTTGGGGCAAGGCCCGTTTCACTGAGACACATCAACATTTTGGGCTAGGTAGGTACAACTGCTGAAGGCTAGGTAGGTGCCGATGAAAACAAAAATTAAGCTTTAATGGTGGACACCAACAAGAAACTGGCAGGACTCCTGGTGCATTTTTTGCATGCAAGCTAGCGCAGATCAGTGACAGCAGAATGTCAGAATTTAAGGGGGCACCATGGACTTTTCAACCCATTTCCTTCCATTCAACACCATAAGGTTAGTTTAAAAATCTCTGATTTAAGGGGGGCACTGTGTTCCGCCACCACTTGCTCAGATACTTTTTATCTATCCTCATCCATGGCAATGTTTGTTCCACCTTTTGTAGCACTTGCACATTTTTTTCTTCCTGGAACTCTTTACCTGAACATGTGATTAGTGCGCCATCTACTAATGCCTGATCTTACATAGGTAAGCCAGTTTGGTGAGCCAGATTGGTGTCTGTAGCAAATATATGTATGGATCTATGTTCTTAGTACACATGTATGGCTTCAGGCTTCCAAATTTCAAAGGCTTGGTTTCCATGGGTGAGAGGTGATCAGGGTAGGGTTTGAGGATCAGGATACAGTGACCAAAGTTTCCATTGAGCTTTAGCTTGAATGAAGATACAGCAAGAGCTGTAGCAGATCAAACGTTTTCAATTTACATTTGTGCACTTTTCTGATGCACTGATGATGTTTCCCATAACTTCCATCACTTTCTTTTCTCCAAAATTTGCAAACAAAGCTTTGCCCTCTGCAGTTTATTCTCCTTTACCCTCCTCACTGTAAGGATATATATATATATATATATATATATATATATATATATATATATAAAACATACATGCATACAGATATATTTACCATCACTGTCAAATGTAAACAGATCTGGCTGGATACAGACTGGTGGGAGTCTGATTGAAACCTGATTTTCATTATTAAAAGCTCTATCACATAATTGTATTTGAATACACTCTCAGAATGCAATGACAATTGTGCATGGGGCCAAGGTCACAGATTTCAATAATATATTTTTCAAATGTTTTCCTATTTCTCAACCTGTCTCTCTATAATACACCAACCCTCAGAGAGCACACGAGACCATAGCAAAGTGGCAGCATCACAGCAATTTGATTTTGATGCTAGATACCATGCCAGGATTAGATGAACAGAACATTATAGAATGATGACCTCCAAAGGCATTCTTTGTGGGGCAAGAGCCATCCAAATTTACTCTTTCTAGAAATGTGCATCTTGAGAAAAATTGCATGTCACCATCAAAGGTGAAGCCTTACCTATTTTTGACAGGATTTTGGCTACCCCAGTCCCGATTTTAATCTCTTGCTAGATTTTTAATTTTTCCGACTGGAATTATGGGCAACTGGCATGGTGCCTAGATGTGGGCCCAGCATTTTCTGTAGAAGTGCAGAATAATTCGTTAGGTCCTGTTTATTGCTTAGGTGCTTCTTGTCTTATTTGTTAACACTTAATTTTGGTCTTAATATTGTACATGTCAATGCAGCTTATAGGTACTAACATGCAGTTTATTGCTTTGGTACATAAAGACAATATTTTACAAAAAATAATACCTACATGCTGTGTGAGAGTTGTGCATTGTTCATAAGTGCATAGTATGTGTTGTGTGCCTGCAAAGTGTGCTGGTGACACATTGCCAAGACAGTTATGATACAAATAAAGTGGAAATTTCAAATATGCCACCATGGTTCCAAGAGCCAAATGCATTCAAGTATTTAAGTTGTAAAACTTGATTTATTCGTTAGAGACTTAAAGACTGAAAGTTATGTTTTTAATTACTTCAAACTGACTCAGAAGATTTCAAGCTAGTGGAAAAGGCCAGGGCTTTTTGCCTGGCAAAGCTGACATATAACGGTTATCAAACTCCACCACATGCAAAACATTTCGTCATGTGGTTCTCACCTCAGTTGTTATATTGTATCGGAAAACTACGTAACATAATTGGTTAAATATCACTAATAGATGCCTCCAGGCGGCGAAAGAGGCAGCCAATCACAGCTCAGGTCGTTGCAGTCCGCCGCGCTCTGGAGGCAACGTCAGGTGAGACACCTGGCGGTGACCGGCGGCCGCGCGAGGCGGCAGGCATGGCTCTCCGGCGTACTGGAGCTGCACTGCTCCCGCCAGGGTACATTTGCTGACGGCCACGGTGGATATTTATACGTGACAGCTTGTTTTTGGAACTGTTTAGTCTTAGGGAAATACAGTTATCGGTTGTAAACAAACGATTTCCAATGTCAAAGAAACTGTTAAACCAGTTCGTTGAATTCGATGTTTCAGTTTTTTCGTGTTTGTCTCGCCTAACGTTCTCATTTTTTACTAGCGATGATATTCCTGATATTTTCCAACAAGGTGTTCTGCCCTTTGCTCTGACACGGTTGGAATCTGCTCACAGGTTTGTGATGGCACTTTCCACTTTTTATGCTGAATATTGGCTCGGTACTGCGGCTGATATGCGAAGCCACTCTTCCGTAGAAGTTATCCCTTCGCTTTATTACAAACTTCTGATCCCAGGTCACTTGGATATCCAAGCACGAGGTTTTTATTTGGGATTGTATAGGCCTCAGCCAACGCCATCTGTGCTGCAGTCACTACGCGACACAATCGCCTACAGAGCACTATTGAAATTCACCAACCAAAACGCGACGCTCAGCTAGAACGGTATACCTACCAGTCGATTGGTGTATACCCTCCAGATCTCTCCTCCCTCCGCCTCCTGTCTTACGGTGATCAGCCTCACGCTACCATTCCCGCCCGGTCACCTCCTGTTTTACGATGAGACAACCTCACGGGACCATTCCCGCCCGGTCACCTGTTTTACGATAGACAGCCTCACGTGACCATTCCCGCCCGGTCACCTGTTTTACGATAGACAGCCTCACGTGACCATTCCCGCCCGGTCACCTCCGTTTTACGATAGACAGCCTCACGTGACCATTCCCGCCCGGTCACCTCCTGTTTTACGATGAGACAGCCTTACGGGATCATTCTCCTCCCGTCCCGCCTCCTGTTTTACGATAGACAGCCTCACGTGACCATTCCCGCCCGGTCACCTCCTGTTTTACGATGAGCAGCCTTACGGGATCATTCTCCTCTCTCTCCGCCTCCTGTTTTACGATAGACAGCCTCACGTGACCATTCCCGCCCGGTCACCTCCGTTTTACGATAGACAGCCTCACGTGACCATTCCCGCCCGGTCACCTCCTGTTTTACGATGAGCAGCCTTACGGGATCATTCTCCGCCCGTCACCTGTTTTACGATAGACAGCCTCACGTGACCATTCCCGCCCGGTCACCTGTTTTACGATAGACAGCCTCACGTGACCATTCCCGCCCGGTCACCTGTTTTACGATAGACAGCCTCACGTGACCATTCCCGCCCGGTCACCTGTTTTACGATAGACAGCCTCACGTGACCATTCCCGCCCGGTCACCTCCTGTTTTACGATGAGCAGCCTTACGTGGCCATTCCCGCCCGGCGCCGCCTCCCTCAGTCTGGTGGTCGATCGCGTTGGCAGAGTGCAACATCGGGAAACTGCAAAGTCATGCGCTGCGGCTGCGACATTTTCCGGCGCTCGCAGCCCTCTGATAACACTTTTTGATACGGATTTGTTTTGTGCAAGTTCTGTAATTATGGCAACAAACTCCACTTTTACCACTATCGCGGTGGACATTCTGACAGCACACGCTGGCGAGAGAATGCTATTGCTGGGTTTATCGGCATGAGGCCGTTAAGAAGAAGAGGCCGTAAGAAGAAGAGGCCGTAAGAAGAAGACTCTATGGACAGCGAGCGATCCTTTTCAAGATAATTTTTTGCATAACGCTTGGTGCCATAGCGCTGTTGGCACCGACACCATTCAGGTTAGCTGATCAGACTGCCGGCTGGTCTGTTTGTTAGAATCCGATATTACTGAGCAAAGGTTCAATATGCTCTCGGCTGGCGCAGGTGTTGGCAGAAAGTGTCACGTCATAGTTCCCAGATCGTCCCGTTTGTTTGATGCTGAGAAACAGGGGCGGATCCAGGATTTCCCCAAGAAGAGGGCGAATTCAATATTTTCGGGCCCTTCGTTTGGGGAGAGGGCCTGCGACCCGGGGGGGCGTGGAAAAAACGTCAAATGTGATGGAAATCACCTTCAAATAGTTGGTGCCCCATGCTCTTCCCCGGGTCATTTTACAAGTGTCCTTCACACCTACACGCTCGCATTCACTATATAGTCAGTATATACATATACAGACAGGGCTTTTCACTCATATCACCCTTGCGGGGGCCTGGCAGCTGCGCCGGGAGGCGCTTTTTTCCAGTGCTTAATGTCGACCCAAGGTGGGGGGCGATCGCCCCCACCTTGTATCCGCCCTGCTGAAAAATAGTCTGAAATCCCGAGAATGCACCATGGAAAAATATTGGTCAGATAGACTCGGTTTAATGGCATTACGGGTACCGTTGCTTATTCACCTGTTTATCTTATGTTCATGAGTATTTTCGATGTAATAAAGTGTAAAAGACTCGGTTTAGTGGCTGATTATAATGATCGGTATTTCGCACTTACGAGAGCTTGCTTTCCCTTTTTCGTTTTACTTTTTTGCTCTCGGCAAGGACTCCATATTTTTCGTATTGGGCTTATGGTTTGTACTTGTAGTCTTGAACGGGAAGAAAAGGCGGGAGATAGATTAATTCGGGGGTTATTCATACATTTCATTCATTTATCTGTACCCTCGCATATATCTTGATTGGTTTGTAAGTTTGATTTTGTTAAATTCTTCCATGGTGTTGTTCATATTAATTCATTGTTCATTTATGGTGTTGTTCGTATACATTGTTCACAGTCATCTCTTCCAAAGAGAACATTACGGTGCATTGCTCGTCGATGGGGGCAAGGCAGTTATCCTATGCTCCAAAAAACTATGTAGGGAGTAGGAGAAGTCCATTCCCACACCTGACACCGGATGGGAATGGTGACGCTCGCCGGTGTGGGGTGTCTGTGACGCAGTGCCCCTCGCTCCCATCCCCGCCCCCCGTCGGAGCCGAGTAAGTGCGCCGTGCCCCGGCCGCCCGGCCTCAGTCTGCCGTCTACCGCCGTCCAGGGACGTGCCGCCCACGTGCTGTGACTGTATCGATCGCGTGCTCTGTATCGATACCGCGGGTCTGGAACGGAGCTTCTCAGTCCGGCCGATGCCAACCAGTGAGTATTCGCAGTCGGCCTTCTCCTGGTCGGACATCGTATTTACACTGACTCACTTACACTGACTTATTTACGCTGACTTACAGTGAGTTACCAATACTGACTTACATACACTGACTTACACTTACACTGACTTTCCTACACTGACTTACTTACATGAACTCACACTGACTTACTTACACTGGAGTTACTTACACGAACTTACTTAAACTGACTTACTTACACTGACTTTCTTACACTGACCTACTTACACTGACTTACTTACAATGAGTTACACTGACTTACTTACTCTGACTTACACTGACTCACGTACACTGACTTACTTACACTGTCTCACTTACACTGACTTACACTGACTGACTCGAGCCAAGGTCACTGTTGCAGTGTACAATACCAGTCCTCGCAACATTTTGAAATACCAGGCTTGGGATTCTTACAGAGCACAGGCCAGGTTCGAACTTCTTGCAAATTTCAGTAGTAATTTAAGGCTGTGTCAAAGCACATGTCTCTCGCCCGACTTGTGGCTGCATTCCGGCACCGCGTAGATAACAGAATTACATTTTATCTGTCCGATTCTCGTGACATGATGTGGCCACTTTGGTCGAGTCTGTAACTCACCGTAAGTCTCATATAAACATGGCTCACCTGCTCAGTCGAAAACCATTATATTTACTCGTGGAGTAGTAAGAACCCTGAAGCGGATAACAGCACTGGAGGCGTGCAGCGGCTTCTGTAGCAAGTCTGGTTCTGTACTGTACGGTCGAGGCCGCCGACCTGCGGAGTGGCGGCCCATTCCCGGGAACGAAATAATCGGTGGGACATTTCTTGCTAGGCAATAAATGTAAAAATTGTTCAATATAACGGGATTTTGAGACCGAAGGACGCGGCTTTTGGTGAATTCCAGTATTTCTATACAAATAGCACTTTTCCCCCAAATAACTAACTAATGTACTAGCTTAGCATTGATGAACTTAATGGGCTGGAATTTTGTGAAAAGCAGAACCCTGTTCTTACTGTTCGACTCGTTCCCTCCCTTACCCAGGCGATATGCTTAGTGTGCTGAACGCCATAGAATCTTCGCCGTGGGCACGATCTTTACACCCTTAATGGAGGCGGTGGTGGTACGAGGGCTTCATCATTCTCGGTTTATCGCACGTTTCATCTCTGGAGGGCAGGGCAATGGGTGGAGCGCACGCCCCCAAGTCTAATAATTGTTGGGGTTTAACGACGCACCAACTGCCAGGGTCATACGGCGTCGCCAACTCTCACCCTGTTGGAAGGGATTTTGGGGATCAGATCGACTTATTCAGAGGCTCCGCCGGGACTTGAATCCGGGACAGGTGGCTTAGAAGACAAGGGTGCTATCCACTAAGCCACCTCATCCCCCAACCCCCAAGTCTGGCTTTATGTAGTGCCACTAGGGGAGGTATGTGGGAGTCAGTATAAGACGGGGCGTTTCATTAGATCAGGAGGACCGCGTGGTTCAGGGTCGCAGCACGTCCTCCACACCCTCCCTCCCGTTCTGGGTACGTCCTTGATGTACCAGGAAATGCTAGCTTTTCTGTGTTTCCTAGTGTCTGCTGGTTCCTGGTTGTTGATTCCTGATCTTAGTATTTGGTATTTCAAATCGCGTAATTTTTCACTCGATTCGAAATCACAGGGAAACAGGTATAGTTATGTCTTTATTTGTTCTCTATTTTCAATGTGGTTAGCTAAACTTGACCCCGACCTCAAGTGATGTAACGCTCAGACTATTTAGAATCTGGAATTATTTTTGATCTGTAATTTATTTAGATCTGGAATTATTTTTGCGAAGGCTTAGCGGAAGAAACGTACATTCTAACGCATGTTAGGAAATATTTCTGAAATCAGTTTATGAAACTGTTTTTTTAAAACCCTTTGGGCGCTTAGCTAAAGAATTAGAGAGCTGTAACCATATGTAGCACTGCGGTATTGCAGGATTTCATTCAGTGCAACCGCAGGATGTGTGATCCCCATTTACCCGACTCCCAGCGCCCGCAGTCCTTGGCATCTGACCACGGCCAGATTCAGAAGCCATTTCAAGGGCTCCAACCGGTTTTCCGTGGTAATAAATGCTACGGAAATGAGAGTGAGAGTTTTTGTCGAATTCGTACCTACACCGGGTGGTTTAAAGTCGGCGTTAGTGTGGATGTCACCCAGAAAGGTATCGGCTCGTGCTTCCGAGGCGTTCCTGGCAGACGCGTCCTTGGCGTCTGCCATCGTTACCGTAGGCTGGTGAAGGTGCCACTGACGCTTCTGCCTCGTCCCGTCCGGTCGAGTTAGAGCTGCCAGACCGGCTCGGCTCCAACGGCGGATTTAGAACAGCCTACAAATGTGGGGTGTCCCAAACACGTGCACAGAGCCCCGGTGGCCACCCCAAGGCCAGGCCCTAAAGCGGAACCCTAAAAAAATGGCCACAACCAGCGGCGCCCCAGGGGCCCTCCGGCCCAGAGGGGCGGCTGTCCGCCCCCGCACGCCCGCAGAGCCCTCCTGGTGGCGTTTGGCTGTGACTGCTGGTCGATGCGTACCGTGAGTAGTCAGCGATGGAGCTGTTCATTGTTTTCCGACGGGTGATCCAGAAAGATGTTGTCTATTCAGTCAGTCAGTTTTCTGAACTTCTCTAGAACGGTTCGATGGGGAAAAGATCAGGCTCCGCCATCAAAACAGGCTTGGAGAAGCATTATACACTTTTATTATCTAATCTTGTCCCTGCCTGGTCTGAAATATGTCCTTGGACAGTTGAATCTTGTAAGTCCTTGCTCTTGACATTGTTGTAGGTCGTTATTTGGTCTCAAGGTCGCGCCAACCGTGAGGCCATGGAACGCCTATCGACACAGCTGTAACCAGCTTGTATTAATGCTTTGCGTGCTGTCTTATTGTTGGCTATATTTGCTATTTCAGGTAGGGGTGGAACGTAACGATAAAGCTAACAAGCCTAAATCTACGCCAATGTTTTAGTTCTATTTTTGTGATTATGGTAACAAGAATAGAATATATCCCAAGATACCTTACCCAAGCAAATAATTATTAATCATCGGTCAGATAGGTCGATCGGTTGGTTTCCAACGGGAAGCATTGGTCCCAAGAACTCCGAAGATCTCGTAGCATGCTCTTTATATACCCTGGGAGATGGTTAAACGAGGCTCAGTGCGCCGTGTCGAGGACTGGGTGAAAGCGACGACGCGTGCTTCTGGGAATCTCACGTTTTTTTTACGATCGGGCATTATCGGAAATGATGGCGTGGTTGTTAAAATGGCCCTGTTCCGGGAAGCATCGCTCACTCACTCAGAGTAGATAAGCCAGTCTGTTTCTGGGTCGTTCTGGCGTGTTTATGTTTATTCTGTGTTTATGGATAGCTGTTTAAAGGAGAATAGTCTGATGAAACGATGACGTAACAAATCTGTGGTACGGCTAGAAAGCTAGAGATGGGTGATAGCGACTTGAGTGGTTGTTGGAGGTCAGAATTGACGGTGCGTAAATGTTTGGAATTTGAAACATCTGGTAATGTGAGTTCTGGAGATATCAAACAGCATAACGTTTGATTGAATAGTCACGTGAAAAAGGTCCTTTTATACACAGTAAATGTGATCTACAGACGGTCTGACCTTTTTAGCGGACACATCTTCACCGAATGAAACGAAGTTTTGCATGCATTTCAAACTGAATAAATGTGTAGCCATGTTCAATGGATCAAAAGTTAATGTCCCTGACATCATTTGTTACTTTTCCGTGGATTTGTCACGCTCTGTTGTAAAGCGGATCTACGCACTGGAACCCGAAGTATTTCGCATTGTGCAGAAGTTGGCTTGTATAACATGGGATATGTTTATGGTTGGGACGATTTGTGACAGCACTATTCTGTAAATTAGAGCGTGTAAAGTGTCGATTGGCATTTGAAATATTGATTTTAGATACAAAATTCAGAAAATGTGGAAATATTTCGGTGACGACGCTATCATCGGATTCAATTATAGTGTTTCATGACAGCGTCATCGCTCAAATACTGTCTCGTTTTTTATTTTATGTTGTGAATAAATTCCTTACTTTATTTACATGGCTTAGTATATAATGTTTCATCTTCGAACCATAATGTTGAGCCCCTCAGTCACGACGAAATCCCGAAATCCGACAATTGGTAACTACGCTAGACGTTTGCATCAGTCTTCTAGTATTGCTTCAGACTCCATGGATCGAGGCCACAAATTGCCACGGTGGCGCGTATTGCGTCCTCATTTTCAGCGTCCAGCAACCATCAAACGCGAAACTTACTTCCTCGCACTTTTATATCTGATTTGCAGCCTTCCCTCCCAATAGCCACAAAGCGCCCGGAATCCTCCGACCTCCCTCGCTGCCCCGGCTACAGCTGTGCACGGAATATTGATTGTATGCTGGCGTGACGCCTCGGTAACCGCTGCGCAGGCTCCGAGGTGATGTCGCCCGTGCCCCAGCCCGGTCCGACGGTGGCGCCGCCTACGGAGAACGGCCGGTGCCGGCTGCGGCGCCGCTCCGCCTCCTGCCACTCCCTGGACCCGGACGAGTTCATCCGACCCGACTTGCCCTCCAAGTGCACCTGGACGCCTGGAAAGCCGAGCGTCGACAGCCCGCACTGCAACAGGGTGCCGTAAGTGGAGCTCTGAGTGCGCTTTCTGACGCAGGGCTGCACGAACATGCCTTGTCGGATTTTCGGGGGTGTGGGGTTTTTTGCGTTTCCTCTGACATTGGCTATAGCTGAAGCTGTGTTAATGTGGGTAGGGTTTGATTGTGTATTTGTGCATATACCCACTATAAAATCGCTGAGCTTTATTGAAGCTACTTGTTTGTCGCAGCCTGGATATTAAGCGGCTTGAAGCGTAAAGATGTAATCAGTGCGACAGGTCTTTTTGGAGCCAACTGACATTACCTGAACCCGTGAAATGCCCGAGCTCGAGAACCGCCCCAAGCATGTTCCTCCCTGCTCTGACCCAGCCACAGACAAGCTGGGCGGTAGTGCCCCGCGTGCCGCGGTGCCGCGCCCTGACCGCTCCCTGACGCCGCTTCAGGCAGAAGGAGCCGAAGATCCACTCGACGGTGCTGCAGCAGATCGGGGGCACTCCGCTGGTGCGTCTGAACCGGATCCCGCAGAGTCTGGGGCTGCAGTGCGAAGTCCGTGAGTGCGGCGCCTGGTCCCACCCGGGCGGGCGGGGCCCACAGCTGGCCAAGCGACGAGTAACGCTGTCGCAGCTGCGGCCCTGTAACAATGCATATCTGTGGAAGCCAGAGTCATTTTGCAGCTCTTTTGGCCAACTCATTCATCAGCATTGCTGGCATAATTTTGCTGCGCGTTTCACATCATTTCACAGGTCATCGTTTTACATCCTTGATCACATATGCGTTTAAGGATGTGAAACGAATGACACCCAGTTGTTTGTTTGTTTTTTTGCCTAGCATGTATGCTGGAGCTGCTTTAGTGTATTTTGGTTGATTATCGGTTTAGAAACTTTCCCAATTTATCCGCTGTTGAAGTGGCGGAGTGCGAGTTCTTTAACGCGGGTCTCCCTGTCCATTTCAGTGGCGAAGTGCGAGATATGTAACGCGGGTCTCCCTGTCCATTTCAGTGGCGAAGTGCGAGATATGTAACGCGGATCTCCCTGTCCATTTCAGTGGCGAAGTGCTAGATATGTAACGCGGGCCTCCCTGTCCATTTCAGTGGCGAAGTGCGAGTTCTTTAACGCTGGCGGTAGTGTTAAGGACCGGATCGCGCTGCGGATGGTGGAGGAGGCGGAGAAGGAGGGCCGTCTGAAGCCCGGCTCCACACTGATTGAACCTACCTCCGGCAACACAGGTAACCGGTGTGCCCCTGAAGCTCAGCTGGCCCGGGACTGTCTCGTTAACGCTTCAGATGTTTGTGTTTGATGTTTGCAGCTCGAGTGCGGAGGCCATGGAGTTGCTACATCACTTTTTATCTGTGTTTTTCCATCCAGATGCTTGTTTGTTGCCACAAAAACAGCACACGTCATCGCAAAGCTATTAGCAAGGACTTGTGCACGAACTGTATATAAAGCGTCATGTATGGGCGGGAGTGACGGAGCGAGGTGAAAAAAGTCCCGAGGTTGTGGGATCTAGTCAGATTTTGAAGCTCACTCTTTTCACCGCCACGGCCAAACCCGAGCGGCGGAGCGGCGTTTCTGTGATGCGCCTTTGACGCTCAAGGGTGCACGGAACAGCATTGGAGATATGAAATATTGCATTTGGGACGCGCCTGTATCCCCAAGAGTGTCCCAAGTCCTCCCCCCCCCGGTTTACTCATGTCTGTTTCGTACAGAGTGCATTTTGTTTCAAAACCTTCTGTCAAATTGCATTGGTGTTCGAATTGGCTTCAGAAAAAGATTACGTTCCTGGGGTGACCTTGCAGTAAATGGACCGTGTCATTTTCAAAATGGCCTTCCGTAAAACGTAATAGAGATACCAATGCCCGCCATTATAGTCAGATGATGTTGAGAGCGATTTGCCGTGACCGAGCTTGTTCGTCTATTTCCACAACATATCCAGGAGAATTCCTCCCCGTGAATCTTACGCGCCGTAAATCTTACGCGCGCCACTTTGTCACATTAGACTACGATGTAATGCGAAATTGATGCACGCTTTGACAATGCTTCAAACATCTCGCTGTGACATGGACCCTCTCCCGCAGGTCTGATAGACCCTGAGAGTCTGATCTATAGACCCTCTCCCGCAGGCATCGGTCTGGCGCTGGCCGCCGCTGTGAAGGGCTACCGCGCCATCATCGTCATGCCGGAGAAGATGTCGAACGAGAAGGTGGCGGTGCTGCGTGCGCTGGGCGCCGAGATCGTGCGGACGCCCACCTCCGCCTCCTGGGACTCGCCAGAGAGTCACATCTCGGTCGCCCAGAGGCTGCAGGTCAGTCGCCCAGGGGCGGCAGGTCAGTCGCCCGGAGGCTCAGGTCAGTCGCCCAGAGGCTCAGGTCAGTCGCCCAGAGGCTGCAGGTCAGTCGTCCATGGGCTGCAGGTCAGTCGCCCAGAGGCTGCAGGTCAGTCGCCCAGAGGCGCAGGTCGTCGTCCATGGGCTGCAGGTCAGTCGCCCAGAGGCTGCAGGTCAGTCGCCCGGAGGCTGCAGGTCAGTCGCCCGGAGGCTGCAGGTCAGTCGCCCAGAGGCTGCAGGTCAGTCGCCCAGAGGCTGCAGGTCAGTCGCCCGGAGGCTGCAGGGCAGTCGCCCAGAGGCTGCAAGGTATGTATGTATGTATTTGTTTCATCTCTCAGCATACATAAATTCACCACTCAACGGGCGCGATCGGCACAAAAGACCCATAAGGGTCTTAAATTGCGGTGCCTTTCGCTCGGTTTAATGTCATAAGCAGTAAGCATTGGTCCACCACCAACCAAAACGGGCTTCCAACATTCGCGACAAATCACACAACACTTGGGACAACTTATAATACAATCCACTCAGACAAAAGTTTCCACAAATGTGGACCGTACACCATTCCACTTTGAGCGCTCCCCCCATCCAGTTCACAAGTTGAAAAGCTTGCTTTGTGCGAGGAAATTTTGAAATGAGTTGGCAATGATAATTTGCCAACTTTTGGTCAGGTCAGTCGCCAGGGCCGACCGCCACGGGCTGTGGCGTTGACGCTCCCGTGTATCCTGTGGTTGTTGGAAGTCGAGGGTGGATACAAATTGTACTGAAGTGGATTATGCTGTATTGTGAGAATTCGGTAAACACGTTTATATCTGTGAACAATGCTGAGCCGTGCTCTGGATATGTTTTACCCGCGGTTTAGGACTGCCCTAATACTATTAGACGATATTGTACCGACGTCGGGGATAAGTTCGATATCACACAGGTACGGACGGGATGTGACCAGGTCTTAATTATTGACGGATACCAGGGCGCTGACAGTTGATTATGTGTTGTGCCCGTGACAGCAGTAGTACATTATAAGGAAACAGTTGTTTCCGTAGCTGTGTCACTGTAATTTCACAGTGCTCACACTGACAGGTTTGCCACTGAAACTCCTTGCATATAGTTTTACCTTCCGTTTCTATGTTTGCTATTTTTCCTCAAGAACATTTAATTCGCTGTTTGGCGGAATCTCCAGCTAAGGCTAACGGCGTTCCTCATATGCGACAGAGGGAGATTCCGGACGCGGTGATTCTGGATCAGTACCGTAACCCTGGCAACCCTCTGGCGCACTACGACACCACCGGCGAGGAGATCTGGCAACAGTGCGACGGCAAACTGGATATGGTGGTCATGGGTGAGTCCAGAGTGGTGCGTCGAGAGGTTGTTTAAGTTAGAGGTGCCGAACATAGCTGCTCGAGGCAGGGTGGCAGTCGTCTGGATGGACTGGCGCAACTGTACAGACTAAACGCTCCGAAATTAGCGGTCATGGTTGGTTCGCGCAGGATTGGGGTAGACTGCCATGCATTTCTTGTAGTATATGTAAGTATATGAAGGCTCAGCTACCACAACTTGTTATATCATATCGGTGAAGGTTGGAACGAATTCGTGAAGAATCCAGCTCTTCTTCGTTGGGCCGAGGTTTCAGGGTGTGAAACATGCTCGCAGTTGTGGGTTATTTAGTTCTGCGCTGCGTCTGCTGTGCCTCTGCTCTGTACAGACCGGGGTGGTAACGATGATAGCACGGGAGCACGCGCGTGTTCCGACCTCAGGTCTCCATTCGGTAGTTACAGATATAATAATTGCTGTATGTTTATAACTGGTGTACCGGGGGTCAACGATCTGATCTGGCATGCGTGTACAGCCGCGTGCGTTGAAATGCACCACGAACGGAACTCGGCCCGCGAGGTAGGTCTGGCAGCAGCTGAAGGTTTGCAGTAATTTGAGCGTTATCGACGTTGGTTTCTGCTCTCCTGCTCGTGCAGTGCAGCCATATAGTACAAATATTTACACCGGACCTCTCTGACGATCCGGACGGGGAGGGATGTCCACGGCAGGACTTTTGCGCTCTTCTGCGCTGTTGCTATGCATAAAAATACCAAACCGGAACGTGTAATGTCGGCTCTGAGCTAGTCCCTATCGTTCGACTGTTTGTCTTAGATTTTATCGAGCCCACTTGGCATCACCAAGATGGCCTCGAACAAACAGCATCTGGGTGCACTGGCATTGGTCTGAACAGAAATTTTCCACTCATTCTAGAAGCCAAGGCCAAATCTTTCCACTCACGTTGGAGCGGTGTTGGTGATATTTGGCGCAGAGGTCAAAACCAACACGTGGCTCAATGCTGTCGGTGAAGGATCTTTATGTGAGATCAGATTGGTTTTGATCCTGCAGGTACTTTAACACGCGCACTGGAGGGGGGCCTAGGAGGCCCCCACCTGTTTTCCGAGGTGGCCGGAGAACCGGTCGTAGCCGAAACACGCTACTTTGCCACATTAAACAGAATTTAATAGCGCGTCGATTGGTGAAGATTTTTTGAAAATCGGTCGAAAATTTTTTGACTTATAGGCTTTTAAAGTCAGACCTGCATTTTGAGATCGCCGTAATCGCGCGGTCGGACCAGTTAGCTTGCATTGGAGACCGAGTGGTGAAGTCATAACACCATATAACCGGGATTATATGTCAAGGTCACCTCACATGGAGGTCAAGGTCAAAGGTCACAGGTCAAGGTCATATCTGCACTTTCAAAGTCACTGACCACAGTGCTTCCGGTCAAATGACGTTACCCGGTCTAACGTACATTATGCTATGACGTCATCGGTAAGGTACCCCAATACCAAGGTCAAGGTCAAAGGGCAAGGTCAAAGGCCATTTACAAAGGTCAATCCTCATTTCCCGCCAAACAGTGGCTATAGTGTTAGTCAAAGTGTACATTATAAGTAGTATACTATATTGTGACCTTACAGGTCAATGACCTTGAATGACCTTGACCCCAAAATTGAAGGAAGGCTCTTTGAGACCTTCTCTATATGACCCTGGTCCGCCTTTAGCTTATTCCCGCCATTTTCCCGCATAATCACGGCATTTACCAGTCGGTCCCCAGCATGGCCAAGTTTTGACCTTTATGACCTCGTTTGACCTTAAAGATATCGCCCTAGGTCAATAAAAATTGGTCATGAGGTAGATCACCATAACCCCCACCCACCTCTCAAATTTCGTTTTTCTATGTCTCTTAGTTTCCGAGATTTTAGGGGGCCTACCAGGCCCCCCTCCAGTGCTCGTTAGTGCCAGACCCCCTCCAGTGCGGGTGTTAACCGTCTTAATGCTCTGTTCGCTCTGGAACTCGCCGGCTTGTAATTTTCCACTCGATATGATGTACGGAATGTTTTCTGAAACACTTCCGTATAAGAGATACTTGCCCCCCCCACCTAAGTCTGACCGTTCACCGATGACTCGGGGATCTGGCCCCTTTTGACCCCAGTGGCTCGCGTTTTCACGAACCGAAATCCAGACCAGGCGCAGCTGCTAAGCTACCCGATTCAACCACCGTGCTTGAGTCCTTTTAATCACCCATCCCTTTTTGTGGCAAATAAGGAGTCGTGCTCACATTCAGCTCGCCAAACTCACACAGACATATAACAAAAGCTCTCCCCGTTTACTTACGCTGTACCCATATCCTGTTTACCCCACACAATCGGACACTCCCCCTGTTTACATTACTTCCTCCGGCGTTGTAAAATCCCTCCGCGCCTAGCCGCTAACACGGCGGCTCGTGCCTCGGTAACGATGCTGCGGCGTCGCAGGTGCCGGCACCGGCGGCACCATCTCCGGCGTGGGTAGGAAGCTGCGTGACCTCGGCGCCAACTGCACCGTGGTCGGCGTCGACCCCCACGGCTCCATCCTGGCGCACCAGCCCGACGAGAACGTGCCCGGACAGTTCTACGAGGTGGAGGGCATCGGCTACGACTTCTATCCCACTGTGCTCGGTGAGAGGCTGGTCTGTTTTGTCTTCTTTTTTTGCTTGGAACATATGGCTGAGCAGTTCTGGGAGTGTGTCTGGCGTTAGGAACACGTGATTCGTGTTTGCGATGTCTGCTGCTGTCTGGCTGACGCTGACTGCTTACTTATGGTGCAACGGGCTCATCGCTGATGTAATGGGCACGTTGCCAAGCTGGTTTGGCCGGAGTCACCGTTACGAAGCCGTCGCTGAGTAAGTTGACGCATCGGTGAGGTAAGGTTCGGGTTGGCAACGTGTTCAAAGGTCGTGCCAGGTGGCAGGCGGCCGGTTCCGGCTGACACATTTCCCGGGTGTCAGGTTTGCACCGACTCGGCTGTAAAGTGTCGTTTATTGTCCTGGGTTCAAAACCATGGTGGATTAGGAATAGGGCTGCCACGTTCAATACTGATGCACTCTCAGTATAGTGAGCATCGGGCTTTTACAGTGTGAGATAATAGGTTTGATCTGATGTCCCAGGTTTTGTTAAGTCGGCTTTTGTGATTCCGGGAGGAGGGGATGGGGGATGAATTCAAAAGCCAACTGTTCAGTCACACAAAACACAGGGACGGGTGCGCCGCTGGGGTACACCTCCCACGGGCTCGCTGTCTACCAACCCGCGTTGGCTCTGTATGCAGGCGCCGGGGTGTCTCGGAGGAAACCTCGGGAAGCCTCGAGCCTCGATCCCGACCTGTCGCTGTGTAGATTCGGAACAGTGACCGGAACACACCCGACCATCTGAGCTCAGCACTTCCTGATTTCGTGGCTAAGGGGATGGTCCAGGCCCTCTTGCAAAAATCCGAGAGCTTTTGGTGCCAGATATTTTTTTCGGAAAATACCTACTGGCCTTGAAAAATGCCCAAGATAAATGACGTCAAGAAACGTAACAAATGCGCTATTATTGCCTTGTTCTTGGTTATGACTTTTATGACTGACCTGTTTCAATCCTTATCTTGGGTAATTTTTTACAAAGCACCTGGCACCAAAAGCTCTCGGATTTTTGCAAGAGGGTCTGGAGTCTGGACCATCCCCTAAGCTATGGCTCGATCATCATTTATAAAGCTTTCACTGGAAGAAGTGCTTGTGTACCAGGGAAGTTTGATACGATGAAGCGATGCGGTATCTGACCATCTTCCCAAGCATCACTGATAAACAAAGCCAAGGCAATGTTCAGATAGACAATGCGGTAGCGGACAGTCCACGGTCGGTAAATTTCCACTGGTTCTGTTGCGCAATGCCGGGCCGGGCGGCAGACGTTGCAGTCCTGTTTACCGGTGTTGTGTTCGGCTGGTCGGCCCTGCCCGCTCTGTATATTGTCGCTGTCCCGGGTCTGGCGAGGGAATCTCAGCAGCTGGTGCGTACCCGCACCGACCAGCTGTTCCCGAGAGATCCGCCACAATCCAGCTCTTCACTCGGGAGCTATCCACTCAAACACTGGTTCCCATGGTTATAACTATTTTTGCGGTTGAACAACGCAGCAACTGCCGAGGTTATACGGCGTCGCCAACTCCGCCTAAAACTGTATTTTTCCAGCAATGCCTTCCCTAGATAGCTTTTAGCTTCTTACAGTAATAGAGATTATAAACAAACAGTTAAAAGTAACTTCCCGTAGCTGCGATATAGAAGAATAAAACACATACCTACTTGGGCTTCTGTGCCTCGGTACCCAATCAATTAAACTAAGAAAGGACATTTAGGCAGTGCGGACGAAGTTTTTCCATATTTGAATCATAAAATGGTTCCACGAAATGAATTTACCATGAGGTCTCTCTTCTCCTTAAATGATAAGATTCCAGGTGCTCTTCGCTCTGCTTAGTATATATCGTTACGTTGGCCCTCATGCGAGGCGTCTTACGTAGGCTCCACTCACTTAGGGCTGATCAGTATAATGTGCCAGCAGCCAGGAAAGTCCGATCGGACCGGAGAATCGTTGTAAATCCACCCCAGTCATCAATTCCGATCTCTTCGAGGATTATAACCTTCCCATACTGACAAATACTTTCACTATTTCGGATAGAAAAGTTGTTATACGTTTTCGAACTCAACCCGGCCTCAAACGATAAGACGATGCATCCAAATTTAATCTGGTCGTATAGGTGGGAGTTGTGGCACCACCACGGGCACAATCACGTTGGTCTAGGTTTTCTGATGGGTATATAGGCTTCAAAAAAGTTATGTGATGTCGATGTCAGGGGCGTGTCATGTTTAATTCCCTATTCCGGTCAATGTATTCAGCGCGACATCACTGGTAGAGATTTTCGGCTCTGGTGGTCTGATTTGTTATCGTCCGTCGTCATGGAGACCATTGTGGAAAGCCGCCACCTGTTTTCATTGCAAAGTTTCATTCATAAGTGTCTAGCAGATTCATTCATAGTGTCTCTATTGCTTTGATTCATAGTGTAGATTGTAGTTCGATAACCGTGTGCGCTCATTTTTTCAGGCAGATCAACCCTTTCAATATTTCAGTTTTTGCTGCGCTAATTATTCCAGTACTATTTCAGTATAATTTCAGTTTCAGCACCAACATTCTGTCCCGCATTCTCTTTTGTTGGTTTAGCATAACTCAACATTTACCGTGTCGATATAGCACGCATTGGCACGTGGAGTTGTTTGCGGAGAGGATGTGGAGTTGACATTTCGCTTGCTGCCTAATTACATATTAATACCGTCAATGTTACTAGTATTTTCAAGTGGAGCACAAGACAGGGGGAGAACTAAGTAACACCACTAGGATCGGCAAGCTCTCCAATTGTCGTCATAGGCGTCTATAACCAAAAGCCGAAAGAAGTTTCAATTAGTATATGCAGACTCCCCAATTCGATTTTCAAATTCATACATTCAAATTGCATAACTAAATATCCACGAGTCCAATACCTTTGGATCAATCGAGTCTTTCTTTTAAAATTCACGTCGTAAAGAATGATGACTAAGCACAATATGATTATTAGCTGTGGGATTTTCACATCAGTGACCAATCATCGGATATGGGACTTTCCATCGGAAGTATATGGAGAAAAAACGCAAAACGCCTCTTTTTCTGATAATTTCCGTGGCCAGAGTTAAAATTGTGACCTTGTACCTTTAAGAGGTCATATGGGGCCACGGACATGTTTTGATTTCGGGGATGTATTTCGCCGATGTCTCCTTTTCCAGCCATTGCACAATGGCCGGGCACCCATTTATCTCTGAACATAATCTGACTTGTAAATGTCGGTTTAAAAAGTGTTCAACCAATGTTGACAAAGGTTCGTGGCGGGGGAGCGTGTTTTGTCCTCCGACCACATTTACCCTGTGTGCTACCACAATATTTAGGCGGTGTGGCGGTCAGCAGAAGCATCGCCTTCGCAAGTGACACCGTCGGTACGTTTTTTACGTCGTCCGCCGTGTTCGCGCTCCCGTGCGTAGATGACAGCCTGCCTGTTCCTGCAGACAAGTCGGTGGTGGACCAGTGGATCAAGAGCGGCGACCGGGAGTCCTTCCTGATGTGCCGGCGTCTGATCGGAGAGGAGGGTCTGCTCTGCGGCGGCAGCAGCGGCTCGGCTGTCTGGGCCGCCTGTCAGGTAACTGGCAGACTAGGGAACCGCTTGTCAGGTAACTGGCAGGCAAGAGAACCGCTTGTCAGGCAACTGTCAGACAAGGAGATCGTCCGTCAGGTAATTTTCAGGCTAGGGAGCTATCTGTCAGGTAACTGTCAGGCTAGGGAACTGTCTGTCAGTAACTGTCAGACAAAGAAACGGCATGTCTGGTAACTTTCAGGCAAAGGAACCGCCCGTCAGGGAAGTGTTAGGCTATTGACCTGTCTTTCACGTAACTGTCATGCAAGAAAACCGCCTGTCAGGTTACTGTAAGGCTAGGAAACAGTCTGTCAGGTAACTCAGACGATTTGGTGCCTTGGATGACCTATCAGTTCATCTTCTAGCATATTTCTTCGCTTCTTTGGCCTTTTTTTGCCATGCTGAAAATTATATTGCTACCACCCGTCTCATCTACTGCTTTTTGGTACGCCAAATCATGATGGCTGTGTATCGGTGAAACAGCCGTTTTACCCCCAATATCATATTGTTTAGAGTCTGGAGCCCTGGGGTGGGACGCTGTGATACCGCGCCTCGTGATCTCTCGTTTGCGACTGTGACCGGCGCCGGTACCTGATCGCGCCCTGCCTGGTGAGTGCGCTGCCGTGCTGGAGCCCCGCCCCCTGTCGCGGCGCAGGCAGCCAAGGACCTGCCGGCCGGGTCGCGGGTTGTGGTGATCTTGCCGGACGGCGTTAGGAACTACATGACCAAGTTCCTGGACGACGACTGGATGGAGGAGCGCCAGTTTATGGACGGCACCCTGAAGACCGACAAAGACTCGTGGTAAGCTGTGGTGAGCATTGGCTGTGCTGGACGCGCTTAGTAGCAGTTTTAGTGTGTGGGGTGTTGTTCTTTAAACAGTAGCTTACTCTTAGATCTTTCGGTGTCAAAGCCTGTTTCGTTATCATGGCATGTAGTCGTCTCGTTTTGAGTGGTGGCTCAGTAATATGTTTGCATATTAACTAAACTTTTTCTTTGGGGGGATTTTGAGCATGGTGTGATTTCTCCAAGTCTGTGTATCAGCTGTTTCCGGCACCTTTGGTACTGCTTCTCCCATTTTAAGTTTGGTATTTGTCTCCCCCCGTCTCTCGTGACTGTGCGCGCGGGCGAGCCCCCATCTGACGGTGTGGTGCGTTCTCTTTTCCGGACCATACTCACGGTGGCCTCCAGCTGGTAAGCTGCTGTCGATGCCGACGACCTTCTTGTCAGAGCGGGGATGCGCTTTCGTGGCCGTTATAGTTACATGCTTCCAGCAGCTTGAGTCGTGCTTATACTGAATTTGTCTCTTTTATTCTTCGAAATGATTTATTGTTGATGTTCGTTTAACAAACACAAGTACGTTATTATTCCTCCTGTTGTTTGAATAAAAAATAACGTTATTAAATCATTTGAAATTTTTTATGCGAAAAATATAAAGGGGTTTGTATCCTGAATATTTGTGTTATAGTTGATAAATTGCTTAAACGTACTAAATGATGGAGGGTCTAAACATTCAGCTGAGCCCCACTTCCATCTCGTTGGGATAAACTGACCCCCACGCTTCTCATGCCCGAGAAATGTCAGCTTTTGTGAGGCAAGAATTTCAGTGCTTTGCGTAATCTCCTGCAAAAAGGCATTATCTCTATTAGCTTCATTTTTATTCTATGTTGAGACGAGGACACTATTTGAAGTCACAGTTCCTAACCCCACGATTGTCTCAAGCCGATCACCAATCATTATCTGACCATTTTCTCCTCTCTGTTTTATCTTGCAATCCTGAATTTTGCAACCGTTCAATAACGTAACCAGCACCGAATGACAATGTTCCTTTTACCGCTGCTGCTGTACATTGCCATGGAGCGTGCTGCCTCGCGGCGGCGGGGCGACCCGTTCATTCCCGTTTATTTTGGCGGGCTGTGGATCGGTCCGCTCGCGCGCTTTTGCCCTGTCGGCGTGCAGACTGTAAAAGCTATGCACTACAGACGTAACCAGTCGTACGACGAGGCGCGCCCCTCGTTAGTTAAATGCATGGTTGCAGCGCTTGCAGTAACAGCGAAAACCGCTTCTAAGCGCTTTCTCACAAACTTGCTGTATCAGCAGTTCGTCTTAGCGCTGAGCTTGTATTAATGTCGGACTTGAAGTGCCGGATTTTAGTTAGTTGTAAATTGAATCTTCTGGCCTGCCCTAAGAAATCTGAAGGCGTGTTTGCGCTGTTTTTGTTGTTATTGTCGTTTTTTTTCTTTTGCTCTCCGCACCACCGGTGGATCCAGGGGGCAAGAGGACTGTGGTCCCCACCAAAGCCTAAAATAGTATATTTCCCCCAAAGGACCCAATTTTAGCCGTGTTTCTGTGTAAATACTATGTGTTGCGATTTTTTCTCGATTTGGTCCCCCAGAATGCTGGTCTATCCCTGTCAAAAATTGTTTCTGGGTCCGCCAATGCTTCGCGACCAGTTTGGTCCTATTCGGGTAAGAAACGGCTCGGGGACAAAAGTACCAACTGATGGTTAGAAAGTTCCCGATTGGCCTTATTTCCCTGTTTAGATGCAATGGCAGGTACACTTCTGAGCTGCGGAACGTGTCCCCTGTCCACGGATCGCCGCTAGAGCCTTAAATAGATTCAAACTCTCTTTGTTGACAATTCTGCCGAGTACTTGGTCTAGTCCGGTCACAGCCGCTGTTTATATATTTTTATTGGGCTGATTAACAAGTGTTTATCGAGATTCCTGCTGTTCTAAGGCACCTAGCTTTTCTCTTTTTGTTTATATGTGACGATGAAACAGATGCACCAGATTATCTTGTAAATTCGTCTCAATTAACGCATTTTTTCTCCAGTTTTCTGGACGGGTTTTCGGACTGAAGGTTGGACCTCTCAAGACTGAATATTCTCAAATAAAATGTGTCGGGTCATATGGGGCATTGAACTAGCTGCTCGTGGTCAGGCTCTTGATATCAATCATGTCGTTTCAAAACCCATTTTACGAGCGTGAATTACTGTGAGCCTAAAAGTTGCAAAGCGTATAAATTCAGCAAATTATTTGTTCGTGTGTCTGTTTCTTTCCGTATATCCAAATTTTAAGATCATTCAGTGCTTAAATCACTATACCAACTGATCTTTTGTTGTCAAATATACGCAAAAAGACGAAACAGTTAAATAGAACATGTTAAATATACACTAGCAGCTTAAATATTCGAGGCAGAAATATTGAAATCCTCTACTAGGCTGCTCGGAGACGCTTATACTGTGTGTTTACTTGGGTTCAGGGCACTTCAGCCTCTTGTTATATCGTGCACAACACACACTTATACCAATCACCGTGTGTTTCCTTTGGGGGGGCAGGGTTGTGTCCATCAAAGGATTTTGAGACCCCGCATTTTGTGCGACCATCAGAACTGTAGCTGTCGATTTCGGTTCGTCGCTCTTCCGGGAGCCTGTTCCAGTGCGGTGCGCCTCCCTGATAGCGGTTGCTGGAATGTCGTGTTTATACGTTGACCGGTAGATGCCGGCTGGGGTGACGGTACACCGGTGTGCCCGTTTGTTTGTGCTGGCCTGGGCCGTGCTGTGCGCTCCAGGACCAATGGCGTAGCTGCCGGGTGTAATTGGAACCGGCTGAGACCTTGGACAGATCAGCGGGCGGACGAGAGGCCAGGATGCAGTCCCCGCGAGAACGCCGCTCACATTCAGCCTACCAGCTCACTTCCCTAAATAAGTGTCGCTTGTCTCCCAAGCTCTAAGCATAACATACAAGCGTGTTTACCGCTAAATCCTGCCGTCGCCCGTGGCAGTTTCGCGTGGTCACGCCACTCTATTTGGGGCTGACGCGGGGTGGGCCCATGACCAGACGAGCTGGTGCGACCGGCCCGCTTAGCCGAGACCAGACTGGTGCGAGCTCCACTGCGGCGGACGGGCCTGCCGCCTGCGAGGGTGTGTCGGGGCTGAGAAGGCTCACAATCTACCCTGCCGTATCCCACGTTTCCGGGGTGATGCGTTTGCGCGTTATGCCTGTCGATCTAAATTCAATCCATATCCGATAAAAAACAAAATGGAAAAAATTGTAAGGCAAAACTAGATCTGAAACCACCTGCGTTCTCTGGCCGACAAATCTGGTCCATTACGATCCGATCCAGAACGCACCAGTCCGATCCTATCCGGAACGCACAGTGCTGCGGAACGGCGTGCGGAGCCCAGAGACCGGCGCCTCAGCGGGCCGAGCAGGCAACGAGAGGTGTGACGTGTCGTCTGTCCTCAGGTTCTGAGTTGTACTTGAGGTGCTCGCGGTACGATGAAAACCCGTTAGCAAGCTAAAGATAGTAAACACATTTTTGTATGTTTATAATAAGTTGCATAATCAGCATATACTGTTCGCCCGGGAGCTCAGTGCGGGGTCAGGCCCGCAGTTGACGGACCCTTGATCCCAGCCCCCTCCAACACCCAGCGCAGATCACCGGATGTGACGTCTCACCTCGTAGCATATAACATGGGAAAATTAAACGATTAAATATGCTATTATATTAAAAATGCAATAAATAAGCATTTTGTCTTCGATTCTGGGCCTCTTTTTGCGAAAATTTGGATATTTAATCGTTAGTTAGTTAGTTAGTTAAGGGCTTTTTATAAGGCGTTCTGCTTTGCACAGAACGCCTTATAAAAAATATTAAAATAAATTTCATGAAGACAAAATGCTTATTTATTGCATTTTGGATAAATTTGATCATCGTGTATTCTCACAAATTCGTAAGCGGGCAGTGCCATTAGCAGCAGTTTGACACACGGCCCATAGGTGAAGGAAATCCTTCACGCCCATGTGACGTCACTCGGGCGTGGAGGAATCCCTCTTGAACTTACGTTTAAGTAAAGGTATCTTGCCCTGATCCTGCTTGTAGGCAGGACCGGGTCATAGCCTGCCTCATCGCTGAGACTGACCCTGGCCCTGGGCAGCGATGACGTGCTGAAACAGTTTCAATTTGTTGACATGACTCGACAAATTGTCATTCTGATTATTTCGGAACTTTTGGGCGTAGGTTTTTGGAAGTGGCGAAAATATTTTGGATATTTTATAAATTTTGGGGTGAGGGGCTCACTGTTTCAATACTAAAACCAAAAGATTCAATAAAAATTCAGGGACCTTAAAACATTGGGTTACACAAAAATAGGTGTACTGTATTTTTGAACAGATGTGCCAGATGTTCATGTTACGAGCCTCTCCACATTCCACGGCGCCTGTTCGTGTGCCTGCGCGTCCGTAAAGTGGTCAAATGGCCTGGGGCCGTGAAACCTAGCCGACAGCTTAAAATGCGACGCGTCAGCCTAAATAGGTTTCTCGGCATATATATATATATATATATATATATATATATATATATATATATATATATATATATATATATATATATATACCGAGCTTAGCGCGTCAAGATCGGAACCATTTCCTCTCTGTATCCATCACTATCGCGACTTTCTGAGCTAGTTTCGTTCCCCGTGCGTACATGCTGCAAACTACAGTTTGGTGCGGCCGCCGGTAGGTGGTGGGACCAGAAGGTGTCGCTGCTGGACGTGCCGACGCCGCTGACGGTGTTGCCATCTGTGTCGTGCCAGGACGCCATCGACATCATGAACCGGGAAGGTTTCGACCAGCTGCCGGTGGTCGACCAGCAGGGGTCAGTCAGTGTACGGATGGGGCAAATGTGGGGAATTTCAACGTCCATAGGGGAGGAAGGAAACTGTCGGCACCTTGAGTTAGTGGGGACGCCACCGCGCTTAGAATGAAATAGATTTAAGAGTGTGCTCTTTAAATCTGAAGGAGACATGGGGAAGGAAACAGGGTTTGGACTCACCGTTTCCGTCTCTCCCGCCGTCATTTACCGAGGACTCCTCACTCCTCAGCAGAAATATTCCCGGGTTTAGGCGGTTTATTGCTGATTGTAACATTGTGCAAGTTCAATGTGGCATTATTGTGCCAGGTTGGCCGAAAGCTGGCAAGTTTGACAATTCAATTCAGGCGTTGCCCTGTTTCTTGTTTTTACTTCTGATTGCTGATGTGGAGTCCGGGGAGCGCTCTGAATTTACTTGCATTTGTAACCCTGGGCCCCTGTCCCCCCGATCTGTGGTGTGATAGTGTCCAGTGAAATCATGTTTGGATCTTAACTGGTCGTGTCGTTAGTCGCCGCCATTTTTTCTTGGCATTGTTGTGACATTTTTTGCTACAGTTTATCGCAGCTGTGAACTGTATGTATCTGCTACATAGGTGCCAACGATTTCAATAATTGTATCGAGTATTGTTTAAAATCTACGATTCGTTCCAGTCGACGTTATCTCGTTTAACGTATTCCTTGGTCCAAAAGGCTGCCCTTTCAGGAACGCTGGAGCATGGTTTCTGGCGTTTATTGCACGCATACATGTGACCTAACTTTTAAGTGGTTCTTCTATGAAAGGAATATCTCCAAAAATGTAACAAAACCAGTGTAATGGCCTTTCCGATATAGTGAAGGCTACATATGCGAGTTGGGATTTTTATTTCCTTGTACTCATGGGTTTAAATGTTCCGTATGTCTCACACGGCAGCAAGTATGTCACACTTCATTTTCGGTGAAAAATTGATATCAAGGATGAACGCTTTATGACCGTGGAGGGCGGCGTGCCCTTAACACCCAGCAACAATTATGATGAGCACAGCGTGGGATGGCTTGAACCACTTAACACACTTCAATAACAGGCTGGAAGTGTATTACAAATTTGGGGGCTATGATTTTTCTGCGCAGCACGCGCCGTAGTTTTCAGGCGAGCCGCGCGGCTGGTAGAGGCTCTTGTTTGCCCGACAGCTACTTAAGTGACCGCCCTTCGTCTTCAGGGAGGTTCGTGGCATGGTCACGATGGGATCTCTGATGGCCAAGATCGTCGGTGGCAAAGTGGCGGCTTCGTCTCCCGTGGAGAAGGTAGGTTAAGAGTGAGTGCGATGTCGTTCACTTGTATAATACCGAAGTAATGAAAGAAAAGATCGTGTTTATAGGTTTGCTTGCATTAATGGCCCTGAAACAGGAGTAGTCCGTTTCGGGGGCGGACTACTACAAACGGACCACAAAGTCTTTCTTGTAGGAAAGGACTAAGACCGGATGGAAAATCGTTCAAAACGCACCTCCGTTCCCGCATTCGGTACGAAAATATTACGTACTTGGCTGCTCATCTTTCCGGGGTAGTTCTGCGTGCTCGTTTATATAGAGGGTTGCATGCGTAAAGCGATCCCTTGGTGTAGTTTTCCAGCTATCGAGGGATAACATTTATCAGTTTGTCTCAAACGACGACAGTAATCAGTAAGCGTATACATCATGCTGAAAGTCTGATGGTTTGGTGTACGTATAATTAAAAATACAAAAAGGAAGGCAAAATGTGTACCTGATGGGATTTAATAATCCTATGCAAAATTTTGCGTTACATATTTTGAAGTGCCGTGCAAAAAAGCGCTTACTTACAACAGATGTATGGATTTTCTTGTTCAGTTCTGATCAAGGCGTTATATTGATCGGATTTTGGTCTCCTGTCGGACGGCGCCATTTCTCTTCGTCCACTCGCTCTGACTTGTTGCGTGCTGTGCAGGTGCTGTACAGCCAGTTCCACAAGGTGCCGCTGGATAAGACGCTGGGCACGTTGTCCCGTATCCTGGAGAAGGACCACTTCGCGCTCATCGTGCACAACCAGAAGCTGTGTAAGTCGCTGGGGAGCAGGGGACAGAGTACCGCTCGTGGTGTCGCTGTTTTTATGTTTTGTTTTTCTCGCGCGATCGCTGGCGGACCATGAGACGCTCATGAGTGTTGCTAGGTTACCAGCGTTCTTAGGATGCAATAACTGCCGGCTCGGATCACCATAAATTGTGATTCACTCCGGACAGATTTACCTGAGCCGCGACTACCCTAACGCTCGTGTTTGCCAGCAGACATCGACAAGAGCCAGGTGGAGACCAGGGAGGTCATCATCGGCATTGTGACGCAGATCGACCTGCTGTCCTACATCATGTCCGGAGACGAGGGCGCGGCCGGCGACCAGTGAAGCCGAGAAAGGGGTCGACTCCGGGACAGTGGCGACCAATGAAGCCAGGAGAGGGGCCGACTCCGGGACAGTGGCGACCAGTGAAGCCGGGGAAGGGGCCGACTCCGGGACAGTGGCGACTAGTGAAGCCAGGGGAGGGGCCGACTCCGGGACAGTGGCGACCAATGAAGCCAGGGGAGGGAGCCAGGAGGGTCGACTCCGGAACAGTGGCGACCAGTGAAGCCGGGGAGGGGCCGACTCCGGGACAGTGGCACTAGTTAAGCCAGGGGAGGGGCCGACTCCGGGACAGTGGACCAGTGAAGCCGGGGGAGGGGCCGACTCCGGGACAGTGGCGACCAGTGAAGCCGGGGAGGGGCCGACTCCGGGACAGTGGACCAGTGAAGCCGGGGGAGGGGCCGACTCCGGGACAGTGGCGACCAATGAAGCCGGGGAGGGGCGACTCCGGGACAGTGGCGACCAATGAAGCCGAGGAGGGGCCGACTCCGGGACAGTGGCGACCAGTGAAGCCAGGGGAGGGGCCGACTCCGGGACAGTGGACCAGTGAAGCCGGGGGAGGGGCCGACTCCGGGACAGTGGCGACCAGTGAAGCCGGGGGAGGGCGGTCCTTGATCAGTGAGCGATGGGGACAGAGGACGACGACCGATGAGTGTTGCAAGGGGGCGACCATTGAGGTCGGGGAAGGACAGTCTGTGACCAGTGATGGGGGGAGGGCGTGTCCGGTGAGTGTGGGGGGAGGGGGAGATTAACTGGGACCAGTGAGCGGCGGGAGAGAGAGCAGCGGGCCAATTTACGGCGGCTCGATGATGGTGCCCTGCGGAGGGAGAAGCTCAACCATATGTGGCTCTTGCCAATAGCTCTGGTGTTTACTAAGGTTGCCAGAACGAGAATGATGCGGGATCTTTCTAGAAAGGCGTTGCTGAAGCAAAACTTGCTAGCTAAAAACAGCAACCAGCCGTCAGTATTTGGGTGTCCCTATACCAGTATGTGGGATCTGTGTGTGGATATGATTTCAAGCCGTTTCAGGGGGTCACATTAGGGTCGCAAACGTCTCCCACTGTGGTGATTGATTGGTACACTGGCTGACTGGCGCCTTATGTGGGTAGCTCGCGACCCGAGGGGGAGGGGGTGTCACTACTGCAACCTCTGCAACAGACCTGAATCTCGCTGTCATCGTACAGTCTCTGACATCGGCTGGCGCGCCGTTTGACTGCAGCACTGCAGATGTAATGCGCCAGCAGAGACTGTCCTGTGTGGACCATCACTGAGAACTGTGACCCGCTGCCTGCCACTGGGGACTGTCGTCTGCTACGCGTGACTGGGGACTCGGACTTATTACTCATCTCTAGCCGTTGCCAAGCGTGTGACGGACTGCGACTTGTACAGAGAATCGCTTCGTTTCTGAACGGCAGAGAGAGAGTGACTGGTTTGATGGCCGTTCTGTTCTGCCGGCTGTACACTTGTGTGCCATCTTCGAGTGCTGAGCTGCACTGCAGTTTAACACGGTGTTCGCCTCCACCGTGCTGGACGGGACTACGCACCCTTTATACCTTTCATCTTTAGGATCGGACATTGTGTGTCATACCAAAGAGCACTCGACAACGGCCAGTTTGAAGGTTTCAGCACCTTTTTCATACAAGGTAGTTCGGACCAATATGTCAGCATATCATTTAGTATGCAGTTTTCGTTTAGCATATTGTTGCTGTATTATTTTCACACCGCAACCAGAGTGCTGGTTGTATATTTCGGTGTTTTGGATGGTATTCTGAAAAGGCAATTAATTTTCTTCTCGTGTGAAACTTGCTGTGAAAATAACTATCATGAATGTTGCAGTTCTCTCAACACCTATTTTTGATGTTTGCGTGAACCATGGTGCAATGAATTAGGTGTTTTATGAGGCTGCTACGCTAGTTTGGGAAATATACCTACCATCTTAAGTGGGTTTTTCTCTTCAAATACTGAACGCTGTACCACCTCAGAGGATATGCCATAGAATGCCATAGAAGGCGTCGAGTCATTTATCGTCAAGAGCCAGGTTCGAGTGTAATACACTACGGTGCGCTGTAGTGGGGTGTTTCTGAAACCAGCGTAAACAATATCGCTGCGTTGGCAATTTGTAGACGTTAGGACGGGGTAAGGCGGTTGGCAGGGCGTTCGTCGTGGCAGCGGGATTAAGTGGCACCGCGGCCAACGGACTTCGCCGCTCGTTCTAATAGTTCCACCTGCATTCCTCGCCTCTGCAGGGCTTACGGTTCAGAGACTGGGGAGAGTAGAAGGGGTCTGTCCGCCCTTTTTGTCGAAATAATCCCGATTTTAGCGGCCATATATGGAAAAAATCGAAAAATTGAGTAATAAAAAGTTGTGTAAAATGGCGGCCCAAAATCCGACGAGTTTTGGGTTTTATATGAGGAAATTTGTTAGTATGAGGTGAAAGATCCAATGGGCCCTCTTTTGTTTGTCGGCGAGCGACGCTATTGGTGCTTAGATTATCCAAATGGTCAGCTCGCATCGTCCCAAGCTAAGTATCAGGCTGGTGCCAGGGTCTCACTCGTGAACAGCTAAAACGTCTGTGCCAACCTTAGAAATTGACTTGTTGAAGAATTTCAAAACACTGTTTTAAACTTCTCCAGCTGCGGATCGCACTGATGGAAAAGACGTGATATAATTGTTTTCTTATGAGATTGAAGAAAAACGGGTCGTGAACATTTTTTTAGAATTGCTTGCTCGTCCAGACCGTTAGATACACCTGGGGGCTCCCAATTTCGTCGTGACGGATCTGGAATTTCGGCTGGGAGGAGGAGGGCTGAAGTATCAGGAAGGGTCACCTGTGCCACCCCGGGGGAAGGGAGGGTGGGCTTTGTGCGTTCTGGGGGGGCGCCCTTCCGAAGTGGTTTCAAAGTTTTACGGGGGAATAGAGACACCACGGGGATACATTAACCGGATGAAAAAATCGCAAAAGAAGCACCACTCTTGGGAGAGGGGCGGCCACATGGTCTGGACGGGAATTTGTGGCCGGCAGTGGGCGAACAGTGAGGAGTACCCGGAAACAGGCCGGGGAGGCAGCGGTGGCACGCTGACTTCCACCCCCATGGCCCGGGTACAAATCCCCGGTAATCTCCGTAAGTACTCTCGATCCTCATGATACCCTTCCAACAGGGTGAGAGTTCAAGATCATATGAGTTCTGTTAAATCTGGACGCATTTGCGACACTACAGCTACGACGTCACAGGCTAGAAGCCCGTAGGACAGAAGTGTTGCCGTATCTGACACAACTACACATGTAATCCGAACCCGAAATTGTTTTTTTACGATAACGTCTAATGTCATCATCGATATTCGAATCGTTAGCAGCAATGCCTCCCTTTCTACACTGATCAGGCACAAAGCATTGAAAAGTACAAAACAATGTATTGGCATGGCAAGCGTACTTTTGGTCATCAATTCTGCACGCCAAAATAAATACATTTCCGGTGTATGAGCGAAACGAGGGAATCGTCTCTAATGGCAGCGAAAGCGCACAAGATCTTAGTTCTCAGACTCAACAACCCACCTTGTCTGTTCTGCATCAGGTCAGTAACTAAATGACGAGTTTTTTGCACAAGCAGCACGGATGTATCCGAGCCCGCACGTGCTCCAAGCACGGAAAGTTTGGGCCACAGAAACGAGGCTCACGCGGCCAGGAGGTGGCTTCTTCTCATGAAAGTATGCCTACTTTCTCACGCTCTGCGCCTAACCAAAGAAATGCAACCAATCGGACGCGGGGTCGTTCCACGCGCATTTTGCGCTTCACGCCATCGACAATGTATCACAAAACCAACATCAGGCGAGTCACAGCGCTCTCTAGGCAGTCTTCAAACGGTCACAAAGCCAAATCACCCCTCTTTGGTTTTACCAGCCAGCAAACAAGGATGCAACTGTCCCAAACCCGGCGCCAATGATTAGCCCGCAGGGCATTTCTGACGGAGCGTTAATGCAACAGAGTTTCGCCGGCCTACCACTAGGTGGCAGCCGCGGCGCGATGTCACCATTTCCCGCGCTTGCTCCAGTCGCGGGGCGTCCAGTGCAATCCCTTGCTGTCGATGGTCCTGGTGCGCTTGCCCATGCTCTTCAGGTGGGTTTTGATAAGATCCTTGTTGAGGGTGATGATATACTGCCCCTTATAGTAATGTATTAGGTTGAGCCACTGCAGGGTGGAAATGACGTCGTCTTTCTTGATGCTGGTCAGCTCGGAGATTTCACTGTGAAATGCGGCGGCGTTTAAGTTTGGTGTCGTATTAGATCAGCTCCTTAGTGAGGTATGGAGTGACGCCACGTGGCTCAATCGCAGCATGGACTTTTGGGAAAATAATCTCACTTATTCATGCTGAGTATGGCCAACTATTCAACCCGAATTTGCCCATCTTATCAACCTTAGAAGAAAAGCCAAGCGCGGCGGGATGGACCGTTTAAGTACAACAGAAACACCCTACCGATCTATTTTATAATAATAACATTTTATAAATTATATTTTATAAATAATATTCTATTTCATAAACCTTGTATAATCAAGCTTGGTGGGAGGGAGGCTAAACTACATAGCTTCAAGATTCCAGTGCAGTGATAGCTTTAAAACATCCACAAAAGTAGCTTTAAGACAACATATGCTTGACTTGAGCCTTAAACGACCATCACAGGGTCTGGGAAGATGGTCGGGGGAGAGCAACAGGCCGAAAACTGCAAAAACATATTACTTTAAGAAATTCGGCAAAAACAGGCAGCTTGGACCACATGCCTTGCCCCCTCGATCGGTCTCTGTCTCAGTCAACTATATTTGACAGCTGGTGAAGATGTACGGCAAGGATTTAACTGACCTGATGGATAACATGATGTATCCATCAGGTACCACCTAAGGATAACACTGACCTGATGGTGATCTGCGGTGTCTCCTGGCCCTCCTGCGGCTTGGTGTTGATCAGCAGGTCCAGGATGGCCTGCGACCAGTAGCTGCGGTAGCTCAGCAGGCCCAGGTCCGACAGAGGCTTCTCCGGAGAGCCGGTCTTACCCTCGAACTTGGACAGCTCGTAGCCTGCCGGTACAGCCGGCGCGTGGGAACAGCGTGCAAGAATCGCCGCTGGTAGGTATCAGAATACAATCGCGACTCCAAAATAAGGAAAAGCAGACGCACTGGGACCGTCGTATGGGCACACACAATTATCAGCTTTCCGACCCTGCCGCACAATAATCAAATGGTATGTTTTAGTGAGGTGATCGAGGAAAATATCAAATATTAAATACCGTGGTAAACACACCCTGCTCAAGCACCTCAGGACAAAAGATAGGAACGATACTGCTAGGCAATGTTTACATTTTCCAGTGGGTACATGGAAAGGAAGAACAATCAGTCTTCCCTTTGGCAGTGCTCCAAATCCCTGAGTACTGGGTGGAGAGCAGGATTCAGGCGAGCTGAATTTTTCACTCATTTCTGTGTCATTTTTACTCAACTTTCCACTCAAATTTTTCAAGTAGAGCTTTTTTAGCACAGTTCAGTAATCTTGGTGCAAATCAACTCAGTAAAAGTATGGTAGTAAGGTAATTCAGATGACGAAGTTCTTCCTAAGCTTTAAAGAAATGTTTAATTAAGAATTTCAATTGACCTTCACGATATAATAACTTTTGCATTTACCACTCGCCGGCTTTATTTCCTAACCTGAATTTTACACTCAGAACCCTTGCCCAAAACCAGTTTTGGGCCACCGCTCGCTGGTTGCCGCACTCACTGAACTCAATGAGCAGTCTGCCGTAGCCCTTCCTCTGGTACGGAGGCAGCGCGAGGATACAGGCCACGTTGTAGTCCTCAGTGGATTCCTTCTCTTTACTGAAGTAGCCGACGATGTGGTTACCGCGCAGGTCGCACTCAGTCATCACGTAGAAGAGGAAGGGGTCGGTGTCGTAGTACAGCGTTTTGTGGTCGAGGAACAGCTTGGCCAGCAGACACAGGTTCTGCGCGTAGATCTTGTTCTTCCTGCCGTCCACCTCGAAGAAGGAGATGGTGTGTTTGCGGTAGATCTCGTCTCCGGGAGGGTGCTTCAGTTTGCACTTTTTCTGTTCAGCACATCGCTTGGGATTAATGATTGAAGGGAAACAGTTGTACAAATGATTGCGTCACAGAAATAACGTATGAATAGGTTACATAACCTCCACAGGATAAGCCAATAGCAGACAGTTACGAAATTATTAGAAGATTTTGCTTGCATATGACTAAACGCGTGAATGGTTTCGGGGAATGGGGTCCGGACAGTTTTTACTTTAAAAAAATCTTACAAAATTGCACATATATCTCAATGGCGCTATCATATGTACTTTAAAAATCTTACAAATTGCACATATATCTCAATGGCGCTATCATAAGTAGCATAAAGCACGCGCAAATGATTATTGATTCACTATTTGAGTTCAAGAACGCGCCAAGCTCCGGGGTCAAATAGCACCCATACTGAAAGCGTGCAGCGTAAACTCACGATGTGCCTCTCTAAGCACTTGGAGCTTTTCCTATACGCCAGGCAGAATTCGCAGAGGTAGATGCAGCCCATTTTGGTCATTTCCTGGGAGAATGGGAGAGTGTTAAGGTGATACAGCCACAACTTATACCAGGTTATCAAGTTTAGACAGAAACGATAACAATAAGATATGAGAGAAGTCAGGGAAATACGGGAATCACTGACAACGAAGGTTCTCAATCGATCCGATGATTAAATTGATCATTTGCACGACACCCAAGCTTACAAGTAACTTTCTTGGAAACAATCTCAGCTTTCTTGCCGACCATTTCATAAAGGATGTCGGCCATTTTGTTCTGCTATAGATAAGAAACGGCTTGCTGTAGCACAATGAACATGAAACCATGGTACGCGGAAAACGTTAAGTTTTCACCAGTGTGACTCAAAACCATCTGCAGAGCAAGGTAATTTCGCTCCGCAATGAGCAAAGGCTCAGGTTCTGAAAACGGCTATTCGAAAGCAAACATCCCAGATTCCAGGTTCGAAACAATATTGCGGTTACAATATCCATTTCTAAAGGAGAAGTCAACATACATAATTGCAGTATTTTGATATCAGAGCCAGTGTCGCCGCCGCCAATATAGGGAGGGGAGCCAGTCAATTTTTAATCTGATACTGACAAGAAACCTCCTCCAGATCTCAAAACTTTAGGATTTGGACTCGTGGCTGCCTTCCACACCGGCTGGTCACTCAGTTTTCCCATTTCTTCCCTATTTGGTCGAATTCGAAAATTTATATGAAAAGAGAGGGGGCCTGGCCCCTGTCCCCGCCCCTATGCCGACACGTACTGAGAGGGAGAATACTGGGCACTTGCACGTCAATTTCTTCAAAACAATACACACAATACAAATAAATTTCAATGGTTTCCATTTTGACGCTACTTCATAGTGCTCCCAGCAAGTTTACAGCACCAAATCTCGGGAATTTACCGCAAAGGTAATACTTCTCCGTCATTCCTAAACATACTGAATTTTCCCCGGCAGCATGGTCGAGACACAAGCATAGAGAGGGGCACCCACCTTCCACGCCCAAAGTCGAGCTCCCAGAATATCGCAACACCCCGCCATCAGAAGCCGCAGACGTGCCCCTTCCAGCCAGTCACTCACCTGAGGGTAGGGAGCGAAGTACCAGGGCTTGATGCGGTGTTTGCCCAGCTCGATCATGTGGACGTTTTTGACGCGGGTGATGACGTCGTCCTGGTGGACGGCCATGCTGCCGGTGCGGGGCACCAGGGTGTTCAGGTCAGGGGCGTCCGAGCCGGCCTCAGAAGCCGGACCGCCGCCCTCCGACTTCAGCCGCTCCACCTTCGGCGGAGGAGCCTGCGCGGGGCACTGGCGGGGGTCAGACGGCAGAGCGGAGCACCGGTCACTGGTGCCACACCGGCCGGTAACAGCCACGCCGCGAAGCTGGTGGTCTCCGAGCAAAGCTGAAGCCGCCAATTCACACGGACGTGCTCATTTCTGATAGCGTAACATATGAAGATATATGAACACAGCTGAGCCACAGAATATCTGTCCTTTACCGCAGATACATAAGTAGCCTCGGTATCTCGGCACTTCGTACGCACCACTCCGTCCATACGAAATATGGCGCGGCTCAGACGAATGTGGCGACGCAGAACAGATCGTTGAGAAAAATCATTTTATTTAAATAAAATATTCAAGTACCCTCATAAGTCAGTTTGTCATTTTCTAAAGAAGTACCAGAACCTAGTGGCAGAACGGTACCAGACACCCGCATACATGAGTCGTTTGGACCGTTCCCGCGTTCGGTGCCATCCTGAGGCGGATATCTCTCTCTCTCTCTCTCTCTCTCTCTCTCTCTCTCTCTCTCTCTCTCTCTCTCTCTCTCTCTCTCTCTCTCTCTCTCTCTCTCTCTCTCTCTCTCTCTCTCTCTCTCTCTCTCTCTCTCTCTCTCTCTCTCTCTCTCTCTCTCTCTCTCTCTCTCTCTCTCTCTCTCTCTCTCTCTCTCTCTCTCTCTCTCTCTCTCTCTCTCTCTCTCTCTCTCTCTCTCTCTCTCTCTCTCTCTCTCTCTCTCTCTCTCTCTCTCTCTCTCTCTCTCTCTCTCTCTCTCTCTCTCTCTCTCTCTCTCTCTCTCTCTCTCTCTCTCTCTCTCTCTCTCTCTCTCTCTCTCTCTCTCTCTCTCTCTCTCTCTCTCTCTCTCTCTCTCTCTCTCTCTCTCTCTCTCTCTCTCTCTCTCTCTCTCTCTCTCTCTCTCTCTCTCTCTCTCTCTCTCTCTCTCTCTCTCTCTCTCTCTCTCTCTCTCTCTCTCTCTCTCTCTCTCTCTCTCTCTCTCTCCCTCCCTCCCTCCCTCCCTCCCTCCCTCCCTCCCTCCCTCCCTCCCTCCCTCCCTCCCTCCCTCCTCCCTCCCTCCCTCCCTCCCTCCCTCCCTCCCTCCCTCCCTCCCTCCCTCCCTCCCTCCCTCCCTCCCTCCCTCCCTCCCTCCCTCCCTCCCTCCCTCCCTCCCTCCCTCCCTCCCTGACCTCCTCGGTGGAGGGCAGCTTGCGTTTCTGCGCCTTCTTCCGCAGCAGCGCGGCAGAGAGTACGTTGGGCGTGCCCGGCTGGTGACCCGGCTCTGGAGAGTGTACCGGCGACACGGAGCGGGAGGGAAGCGCGCTCGACGGCTCCTTCTGAAGAGCACGTCAGAAAACTGGTTGGACAGGGAGCAACCGCAATTCCTGCACCCGCCAGGGCGCTCGTAATCTATGCTCAGTAAAAAGACAGGGTACTTGCACTTCAACATCCGTAATGGTGCAGAAATAAATGTCCAGAAATTAGCATTGTATGTAAAGGAAGATAGAAGAGACATCCATTCAATTTATTGTATATAAAGGAAGATAGCAGACACATCCATTCCATTGAGCACACATAACACCCCCCCTTAGAATGAGTGATTGACGTACGGAAAGCTACCAAAATTGTCACAGACGAGGCAGCAGGTGACCTTTTTGGGGGTGTTGAGTCCGGTGGTGGTGCACTGAGTGGTGGTGGTGGGCGGGTCCTTGTCCTTGCGGGGAAAGGTGACCCGGCGCACGTCCAGTCGCTCCTCGCCCACCCACTCATCCAGTCGCTTATTGTCTGCGTGCCGCCACCATCAGAGGTCACACACACAGAAAAACAGGCTTTCAAGGTGTTCATCACAGAATCTGAATCTGAAGCAAATATATCCTTCTTGTCATTCTACTGCATAATGGTGGTGGTGATACATGAAAAATCTCAACATTCACAAAATTCATGAGCTAATATATCATACATTCTCTTGGCAATAGAAAATGAGACTGAACAAATCAGATCTCACTAATCAAATCAGATCTCATACTAATCAAATCAGATCAGATCTCACTAAACTAATCATAGTCCAAATCAGATCGACCTACAGTCGATGCAATAGACAACATATAAGCATACTCCAACAGCAAGAAAGAGACCATTGAAATCGCAGCGTTCATAACTTACAGTCGATGTAATGAACATAAAACTTGTTCCCCCCATCCTCCTCCTTGATGCTGACCACTTCTGCCAGGGCTGGAAACGGAGACAGAATAGTCAGAAGTGCCGTTGGAAATGTCCGATAAACGGAACACTTCTGTGGCCGCTGAATGTCCTATATGATCCCCAGTGACAAATAAAATTGCAGGATGTATAGAACGTTATAAAAAACGTTAACTGCTAGACATACCCAAATTAGTATGATACAATTAGACGATAATAATAAAATATGTACTAAATAACGATAAGAAGTACCTGTTATGTCTGGCCCGAACCACACCTCATCGGATATTACTAAACAAATAAGAAGATTTAAAAAGTATTGCTGAATAAAATTCCGAAGGGAAGATATGGTCCATGAAAGACCTGCAATGTTGTGCAAACACAAGAACATGCCACAACAGACCTAGGTATGCCAGAAACTTTCATCAAAAGCAGAGTATTGATTTACACAGCCCTTCACAGACTGCATTTGCAAATACAAGGCCATAAGACACGAAGTAATTCTAAAATTTCGTTTCAAAGAGTGGTTTTCATAATTTTGCCCCTTCTCCGAACTAATCCACCCGGAACTGTTACCGTCTGTTTACGAAACTCCTGGAAACTTGGTTAGAAATTTCCAAAATAGGAACAACAGGGACAAAAGTACTTACGCCACTCATCAGTCTTCAACATATGAACGGGAAGTTGACATCCTTCTATAACCGATGCCTGTGAAACGAAAAAAAATAATGTTATAAAAACACTTGGTTTTAAAGCCGGACAATTATCCAAGAGCTGACAGACATACACCCAGCATACACACCAGACGATGTTCCGACGTCAGCCGGACTGTAAAAGTTCGGGAGTTGTGCTCGGAGCACGAGCGGCACGTAAGAAGACGCCAGAGTCCAAAGTTTTTGGCCCTATAGAGGCATGTTTGCCAGTAGGGAGTTAAACTTTGAGAAAGAGAGAAAGGAGAGGGAGAAACAGCTCAATGAAAGATACACAAAAGATATGGAGAGCATGAGGGTGGAGCAAGATTTATTCCAGGTGATGTTAACAGCTAGCAGGACGTTGAAATTTGAGGGAGAGAAAGAGGGAGGGAGAGAGGAAGGGAGAGGAAGGAAAGCTTGAATCCATCGACATATATTGATACTAATACACGACACTACAGTAAAACAAGCATAAGCAAAGCAATGCAATCGGGGTGGGCACCTAAAGCTAACAAATATGCCCCGATCTGTACAAGCTGGGCGAGCACGCCCCGTCTCGCGGCGACACGGTTAAGACCTCCGGGAACACGGGGAGGCAACACAACCCTGTCCCGCCACTCGCGTGGCTACTTAAGCTGCTATTGGGGAGGGGAGCGGCGCCCCAGGACTTAGCGGCACCACCAGCGTCCGGCCGCACGGCCGATGGCACGGCGGCGCCTGCCGCGCCATCTACCAGCGCGCACCGACCACAGGCGGCGCCACCGAGGCTTCACTACAAAAGAGTGATACGGCGAAGATAGGGCTGAGGAAGCTTTATTTTGGGTTTGTAAACAGCTGTCTCCCACATGGTCCTCCAGCCGTGAATCCTGCGATAGAGAAGACTTTGCTTCTACTCCCGGCTATTTGAGAGTATTTATGGCCCGCCTACGTGACGGGAAAATATTCTCCTTCCCTGCTGTCGTATCAGCTCCTCCCCCGCCCCCTGATAGTCAACCGATAGTCAACGTTTCAGACCATGGAGTGATCATGACCAAAACTAGATACTAGCTTTTCTCCACCATCTCTAGAATATGGACTTTTCAGAAGCTCTCCTGCACATTAGACTGTCATGCCTTTAAAAGTAACTGAAAATCGCATACCAAGAATTTTGTTTCTTTTTACGTTCCAATTTTAGAAGCATACCATGTATTAGCACGCGCAAAAGACATATCAAAAACAGAACGACCAGAGAAATCACACACATGCACCAGTTAAACTCAGAGGTCCAGGGCTTCTAGCATGCCATCAGGCCACACACGAACACCATCTAGCCCGCGGCGCGGGGACACTAAATTACGCCGGGGGAGGGGGAAGAAACAGTAGCCATCCGAAAATGTTTCCAGGCATGAATAAAACACAAATTCAGGTACAAAATTATTAAAACAATAGCGGAATACACGGCAGCACAAGCACCCGACGCCGCAACGCCCGCGGACACAGCGAGGGCGCCCACAAAAATGCAATCAAGGGGAGGCACCCAGTAGGGCACGTCCCCAACGGCACGCAGGGCACAGCAGCGCGAGCCGGGGGTGGGCACACCAACGCCGGTATAAGCCAGCCGGCCACATCCACCGGCGTTTACTATCGTCTGTAGCCACACCCCGTCGCCCGGGATCACTGGGCTCGTCGCCAGTTCTTTCGACAAGACTGATGTCTCGCAATTTCCATGCTCACACCATGTAATGACAATTAATTGACTGCACGCTGCTCACGCGAGGCTGGCGTCACCAACAGACTGCACCCACTGTCAGCTTGAGCGCGCCTTGCTGGAGTTTGGATCAAGGGTTTTCAGTGTGCTCACAACATTCTGGACATGCAGGGTCAGTGGCTCCATTCAACTGTTGGCTACCTGGTGATCGGCAGGGTCTAGGTCAGAGGAAGACGAGCAGAAGACACCCTCAAAACCTGAGGCACACTGATCGGCCATCGCCTGTGGATCAGAGAGAGTGTCGTCTTCTAGTCGGAGGGGTCCAATATACGGGTATCCAACCTTCTTTCACCTGATGTAAGCATGTAGGGATTTTGGGTTAGTTTTCAGTTCTTTCGAAATGTTTGATTAAAATATTCCTTGGGATGAAATTGCAAAAGTCTCTTAGCTGGAGGCTGGTAATGTAAACACTCTATAGAATATTTGGAGATGGGTGTCCTGGGACCTCCTACCAAACCTCTGCCTGAAAGTCTTGTATGCTTTCCAGGCATCTCTCCTTCTATTGCGGAAGCTTGTGGGCAGGTTCATTTTCTATGGGGGTGTTGGTCTTGCCCTCTCCAGCTGTTAGATTGGAAAATTCACTGACTTTTTCAAATATGAGGGCATGGAAGAAGCTTAAGGCCTTATCAGTGCTTAGGTAACCAAACTCCAGGTCCTAGTCAATCTCTGAGAGTCTGGCAGAGCTATGAGCATATTTGCCCTTATGTCATTTCTAATACACCTGCCACATGTTTCTGCTGGGGTTACTTCATTATCAAACAGGTAGTGGCATACAGTTGAACAGTGGTCACAGCCCGGTAGGGGCGGTAGGACCCTGACAAGAACCATTCTGTATTCTTCGGTGGTCAGAATCAAGGCAATTATTTTATTGGATCAGGGGAACATGGCTTCAGTCACACACTGGGCCAGTAGAAGATCAACAAATGTCTCCAGGAATGTTCTATTGGTGGCAGAGGCCTGACAAGCCAGCCAATGTTATGCCAGAGGAGAGAGGGTAGGTTAAATTCACTGAGTACTAAAACCTCCCTTCTGGTACAAAATGGCACCCGGCACTCTATGAGTGTTTGGTTTTCCTGCAATATGATGGTAGTCAGTAAGCACACATTATGGTAGTCAGTAGGCACACAAAACAAATGTTTGAGATCTGCCAAGCAAAAATATATACAGGTAACACACACACACACACACAAACAGAATCAAACTTAATACATGAGCCAGTCTGCAAAGTATGACAGCAGGGCAGACGAGTCGCAGCAGCAATCTTAGTCTCGCACAAATTTGCACTGCCAGCCACCCAAAATTCGCACAAATCCGCAATATACTAGGGCGATGAATGCACCCATCCCTACTCACACGATGCAATGATACCTCTTTAATTACTCAATTAATTCTTAAGGCCCCCTCCTGTGTCTTTATAATCATTCATCCATTATTTCTTTGTTTTTCAGTGTCACCTCCCTTGTACCAGTCTTGCAAATTCGCACCGGGTTTATAAAATTCGCACCACTTGCTCCTGTGTCAAGGGCACTTGCACCGACAAGATATCGTCGAAAGTGCCTTACTTTGCAAGGTACATGAATGGATACACACTCCATGGTTTTTTGCCAGTGTGCAAAGCATGACATTTTCGACGAGAGCTCGTCGGTGCAAGTGCCCTTGGAGGTAGGACAGAGAGGTGTGAATTTTATCAACCTGGTGCAAATTTTTTAGACTGGTGCAAGGAAGGTGACACTTAAACTAAACAAATAATGGCTGAATGGTTATTAAGACACAGGAGGGGGCCTTATAAAAAGTTCTTAACTGACAAATAATGGAGGTAGCATTACATCGGGTGGGTAGGAATGGGCACATTTTTCTCCCTGGTATGTGGCAGATTGGTGCAAATTTTTTTAGGCTGGTGGTGCGAGAATTTTAGATGGCTGGTGTGACTTGTCTGGCCTGCTGCCATACTTTGTAGACTGGGTTTTTAGCATGTTCTGCAGCATCCTTGACAATCACTTAGTAGCATGATTGTATCATTCCCCACTGCTTTACTTTTAAACAGTTTGGAGTCCTTTCCATTCCATTTTGAAAGTCTCAAGGAAATTTAGGGTTGACTGTCATCCAGTCTGCAGAAGGTGGCAGGTTTTGACGAGACCTTGTTGGGACAGCCTTTTTAGACCTGCCCAATTTAGACCTAGTGCCATGGGCGCCGAAAGCGCGGGGACGGGGGGATGTGTCCCCCCCTGTTGACCAACCAGGGGGAAGTCCCCCCAAAATTTTTGGGTCAATCATCATTAATGCTGTAGGGTATCAAATATGCTCCAAATTCACCTCCCCGGCCAGTGTGCAAAGTATGGCATTTTCGACAAGATCTTGTCTGTGTGAGTGCCCTTGGAGACAGGACCGAGTGGTGTGAATTTTATCAACCTGGTGCGAATTTGCGAGGTTAGTGACACTTAAACTAAACAAATAATGGCTCAATGGCCATTAAGACACAGGAGGGGCCTTATAAAAAGTCCTTAACTAACTGACCAATGATTGAGGTAGCGTTGCATTGTAGGGGTAGGAATGGGTGCAATTTTTCCCTGGTATGTGGCAGATTGGTGCAAATTTTTGGAGGCTGGTGGTGCGAGAATTTTAGATGGCTGGTGTGACTCGTCTGGCATGCTGCCATACTTTGCAGACTGGTCACCTGGTCAGCACCAGCCTGGGTCCGTCCCCCTTGCAAAAATTCAGTGGCGGTGCCACTGCCTAGTGCAACTTGAATTAAGCTTGATGAAAAATGACCCTCCCGTATTTTTCTTAATTGAATGGATACAAAGGCATGAAAACTTAAGAAACTTAACTGTGTGCTGCACTGGTCGGGTCCGGGGCGGGTGCGGCTCGCTGGGCGGCGGTCTGAGGTACCGAGTCTAACACAATATCATGCCAAGTGTTCAGAGTGAGAGTTGAAAGTGTACAAATGTTCTGTAATTAGTGGGCGGCACCACGATATAAGCCTTGGGCTTTTGTGCCATACCACGGTATTATGGTAGTAGGCAGATCACATCTCGCCATTCAAAGGATCACATCAGAAGGTCCACTGATCAAAGGGTCTAATGTTCATAGGCTCTACACTTTGAAAGTTAGACATTTTGAATAAGAAGTCCAACATTCAAAAGGTCCAAAAAGGAGTGCTCAGATGCATGGCAGTGGGGTGCATGATACTGCAGAGGAGTGCTAAGACACAGGATAATAGGAGGAAAGGAGGGTTAGGTTAGGTTGTTTTAGAAATATCCCCACCTGCAAGAAGACCTCAAGAGGTGAAACAGACAGGAGGGAGGGTTAGAGGAGTAGCATAAAGTTTTACTCAGACCAGAGGTGCACTCAGATTCTGGAAAGAGGGGTGATATCCCCAGACTAAAAAATAGGGACCAAGGATATACACACCTGACCTGACCTGACCTGACCTGACCTGACCTGACCTGACCTGACCTGACCTGACCTGACCTGACCTGACCTGACCTGACCTGACCTGACCTGACCTGACCTGACCTGACCTAACCTAACCTAACCTAACCTAACCTAACCTAACCTAACCTAACCTAACCTAACCTAACCTAACCTAACCTAACCTAACCTAACCTAACCTAATCTAATCTAATCTAATCTAATCTAATCTAATCTAACCTAACCTAACCTAACCTAACCTAACCTAACCTAACCTAACCTAACCTAACCTAACCAACCAACCAACCTAACCTAACCTAACCTAACCTAACCTAACCTAACCTAACCTAACCTAACCTAACCTAACCTAACCTAACCTAACCTAACCTAACCTAACTTAACTTAACATAACATAACATAACATAACTTAACCTAACCTAACCCTCCTTTCCTCCTACTATCCTGTGTCTTAGCACGCCTCTGCAGCATCATGCACCCCACTCTCATGCATCTGAGCACGCCTCTTTGGACCTTTTGAACGTTGGACTTCTCATTCAAAAGGTCTAACTTTCAAAGGGTAGAAGCTATGAACATTAGACCCTTTGAACTTTGGACATTCTGATGTGATCCTTTTGAACCTTGAGATGCGTTCTGCCTACTTCCATAATACGCCGTACCACACCTGTATACTGTGAATTTCAAAATTATGTCGGAAAAAAGCTGATGTTATGTTTTATGTTTAACTGAACACATGAAAACGTAGAAAATTAAGAAAACGAATTACACAGTGCAAAAGACAAATATGACGCAGTACATGTGTGGCTGTTTCAATATTGAACAAATTCCTTACCCAGCAAACACCACTTACCACAGAATCGTTGATCAGTTCTTCGCCATCTGTTACTACACTCATTTCTACTGACAGAATTTAACCGTAACCGAGCTAAATTTAAATATAATTATTCTTACATACCCCACCCAGCACTGCGCTGCCAAATTCTATGGAATGTGCAGGTGAATAAGGCATTTTCTTCCATCTGAAGTTTTTGTCCAATAAAATAAAGGATTCCTCTACAACTAAATACTACCGCTATCCATGTTCAAATTCATCACTGGTTGGATATATTTTTGTCGCCAAAATTGTTGGCGAATTGGCAGAAATTTCTACCTCTGTCCTTTTGAACCCTAAAGTTACCCTTTTTCAGAGCTGAGCAGTTCGGGACATAGGCGGATCCAGCATTGCCGACCCGGGGGCACCTTCGGGGAGAAGGGCGCCATTCAGACCAGGGGAAGACATTTTTGACCGGCAAAACCTATCAGGTGGGTGCAAAATCCTATCGATTGGCGCCGATTTTCGCGACCTGGGAGGGGGAAGCAGCATTTCAGGGAGATGCCATCGACCTTCGGGGGGGTGCCGTGACCATTTCAAGGGGCGCGAGGGTCGATCGGGGGGGGACGTGCCCCACTGCCCCTGGATCTGCCTATCCTTGGGGACATATCATCACCCGCACTGGAGTCCGGGTTCTGGCTATAACGCGCACCAAAGGGTGGACTTAGTACGCCCACTGAATTCTAAAAACCAAGAGACGCAGAAAAAACGTCAGGCTTGGGAGTGCTTACGTGAATCCAGGGAAAAGGGGGCACGCCGCCATCCTCCCGGCGCCCCTCTCCCTCAGAATTCTAAAATCAGCGCCCACCGATAAGGTTTTGCTTTCAAGATAAGTTTTGCCGGTCAAAAGCGGCGCCCCCTGGTGCGGATAATGCTCCCGAGCGGGGGCCCAGACTCTCCCCCGTCTCTATGGGGAGGGCAGCTAAGTAGTTGAACTGGACGTAGCAGCCGGCTATGGAGATAGGCAGCTTACGATGCTGCGATGCAGCTTACTGAGTCAGTAAAAATATGTCATTTACCCCTCGCCCCACCGGGGGCCATCGATGGCTCCCTCAGTTTTTTTCGAGATAGCAGAAAAAGAACGAGACGCAGCACCGCGGTTGAGGGCTCTTTCTCTCATCCCATCATTTTCACACCATCCCTGAAATTTCTTACCCCGGGTCACCCAAGGTCAGGTCCCCAGGCGAGGTCAACCAAGGTCACCTCACTTCAACTTTTGAACTCTATAACAGCTACGTTTCTAAGTCGATCGATTTGAAACTTCTTACACTTCATGACCTCGCAAGGGTCTACGAGGTGTATATCCGGGATTTTCGATTTCGTGACCTGAGGTCAGGTCACGAGGTGACCTCTTCCTTGGAAAAACATGGGAAAAAGCTGTGTTATGATCTACCAGCCACAAAAACAATTGAAAATGCCCGGCTTGCTCAGGAAAGCGTTTTTGCACACCTTTCACGGATTCCAGATTTGCCCCTCGACCTCTCCACGGTCATCCAAGGTCACCAGGGGTCAAAAAGTATTTAGGCATACCTAATTAAGCTAGAGCTGAATCAAAAGACCATCGTGTATGTCTCATCACTGGCTTTTGTTTGATATACGGCAAGGTCACTTTCAGACCTTTGGTGACCTCAGGTCATATGAGGTCACGAGGTGACCTCTGGAGGTCAAACCACTAGCGGGAGGTCATTATGTTCCACATAGTGGAAAAAGTTCTGGCATTTTCCTATCCAATGTAGTTTACCAAATCTCAATAGCTCTAATGGCATACGAGTTATGCCCAGTTTAAGCATTCCATATTTGAGTGAAAATAGCCTATTGTGACCTAACTTGACCTCTGGAGGTCAAACCATTGACCTGAGCGCTTAAACATGCAAGTAATTTCGTACTGAATTCACGCGAGCTTTCGAATGTAATTTACAGATTTGCGCTAACCCCCATATTTTCGGAGTTAGATGGGGGCCATCGATGCTCCCCCCGTGGGGCGAATGTGGCGCCGGACTCCCGGTGGGGCGCGGGTTAACAGAGGCGACCAAAAACCGGTTGGCTCTCCTCCATAAATTAGTGAGGAATGGAGACAACGAATATGTCAAAACTTTGTGTTTCATTTAAATAAAAAAACGAGCTTTTACCTGACTTTCTCGAACTACACCCAGTCACCAAAAGACGCGATGATACAAATCAGGTACACTGTATTTCAGGACGCTGCACGAAGCTTCACGTGAGAGAGAAACTACGCAAGTATGGGCCAAACGGCACAACAGCTACTCGATAATATGGCACATTCACCACTCCACCGACCGGCGCGTTACGCTTCACTCGTACCTGGCGGTGACAAGGGCTTCTCTTCCAAGGCCCACTGCATTCAAGCTGGGGTAGCCATCCCCAGTATCCTCAACAGCACCAGGTACGCAAACGTCCTACGAATCGTCATCACTGTCAAAATCCAGCCTTCCAGGCACCTGGATCGTCTCACTGTCCAGCCCCAGGTCGTCTGTGTCCAGCCGTTCCAGGCCGTGCCTCACCCCCTCCAGGTCGGCGTCCACGGGAGTCACCCCCAGCTGCGGGTTCATGTACTGGACCTGCTCCTCCGGGAAGCGGTGCTGCAGCAGCACGTGCCGCGCCGACGCCGCGGCCACCATGTCGGAGATGTAGCCGAACCAGTAGATCACCATGCCGGGCCCGAACCTGCAGACACGTCAGCGTGGCACTGTACAGGGATAAAACACGGAGCCCGGCAGCGGACTCCAAACCCAAAACCAGGCAGCTGCAGGGGGAAATAAACGTTGATTTGCGCCGAGAAACCACGGCGTAAAATTTGGAACCTCCGGCCATATGCGTAAGCTTTCCAACCCAGAATACATAACGTAAAGTCACGGACAGAGCAGAGCGGCGGCATCGCCATCAAAACATTCAGGGCGAACCAGTCAGTCCTCTACGTTTCCCCTACACTTTTGGGTATAAAGTGTGCAAAAGTCCGTAACGTATGATGGGATTGCTTTGAAATCGTGGGCAACTTCCAACAGTTTTAAGGATTGACAAAAATGTTATTTGATTCGGGAACTGTTCCGCAGAAAGTATTACCGAATTGTCAAGGAAAAAAACATTATAAACAAAGTGTATTTACTTGATATCTACGAAAAAGCGTAAAAATTATACGCGTTTCTAACGCTGCGTAAATTTTCTAGTATGGCGCACGGCGGAAAATTGATCATTGTCTGAAAGCCCACTGCGTATGAATTGTACCTTACACAATAATCATTTTCCCCTGGAAATACAAAATTTCCAGCCATTGGTGCATGATATGATTTCATCAATAACGTAATCGGGTGAATGTGATATCACCTATTTATATTCTGTATTGGAGCACTTCGGCACATTTACTAATCCAGTGCAACCGCACCGACCCCAGCTCACAGGAAGAGGTCAATCTTGGAAAATCCACTAAACTTTTTCGAACTTAAGCCCTGATGGCGAGCACACAGTCCAATAGCTCTGCCGCAATTCCCGGCCGGCGCGGCACCACGACCTAGTTTTCGCGGACGGATGAGAAGTACCACGCACAAAATGGCACGGGCCGTGATCCTGAGAAAAAAATTCATTCAGCGGCGTCACAAGCTCGACACCCGTGCGAAAAACTCACCTGCTCCAGTACTTTTCGTACTGCTCTGTCATGTACCCCTCGTGGGACTCGTCGTCGCCGAAGGAGGCCTTGCTCTCAATCCAGTTCACCACGCAGCCGTTTACCGCTGTAACGAACGGCGGCATTCGGCACGGGTTCAGCACGGATCGCCGGTGGAAGGGGGGGGTCAGCGGGCGCCATTTGGGCCAGAGGCGTCAATTCTTACGGCGTGAACTATCAGAGGGGCGTACATTTGCATCGTGGGGGGTGACATGCTTCAGGAGGCGGTAAGGCGCGGTGTGTGTGTGGGCGCGGAGGGGAGTGGTTCAATCTGAGGACACACACGTTGGGACGGGGTCGGTAGAGGTGAATTTTTATTTTTTCCTCTGCGAACGGTACGTTCTGGAACAAATAACATATCGGTCACGTGGTTTCACGACATGGTAGAACCATGTTACCCCAAAGCTCGTCACCTAGTCTTAGCATTGAAAAGTAATCGAACCGACCGAAAGTAACGCAACCGAGCTGAACTTGTGCTCCGATAGCAAGGAGGGAGTCTTCCAGTTTAAAGGGCCGGCTGCTGTGCAAAATGTAAAGTTGCTTAGAACATATTTCCAGATATTTTTTCCAAGGACATATATGTATCTTAATATCTAAAAATATTAAGAAACTGCTTCAGCTAGGAATTCCCAGTTGAGCTTGTGTCGCATGAAACGGACAGGCATGTGTAAATCAATTAACATCCGCACTGGAGGGGGGTCTGGCACTAACGCGCACTGGAGGGGGGCCTGGTAGGCCCCCTAAGATCTCGGAAACTAAGAGGGTTAGAAAAACGCCACTTGGTAGGTGGGTGGGGGCTATGGTGATCTACATGATGACCAATTTTCATTGACCTAGGTCAATATCTTTAAGGTCAAACGAGGTCGTAAAGGTCAAATATTGGCCATGCGGTATCGATTGATAAATGCTGTGATTATGCAGGAAAATGGCGGGAATAAGCTAAAGGCGGACAAGGCTCATAGAGAAGAGGTCTCAAAGAGGCTTCCCCACAACTTTTGGGTCAAGGTCATTCAAGGTCATTGACCTTTAAGGTCACCATATGGAATACTACTTATTATTTACACTTTGACTAACACTGTAGCCACTGTTTGGCGGGAAATGAGGATTGACCTTTCCCAATGACCTTTGACCTTGACCTTTGTATTGGGGTACCATACCGATGACGTCATAGCATAATATATGTCAGACGGGGTAACGTCATTTGGCCGGACGCACAGTGGTCAGTGACCTTGAAAGTGCAGATTTGACCTTGACCTGTGACCTTTGACCTTGACCTTGGCTTTCATGTGAAGTGACCTTGACATATAGTCCCGCTTATATGACGTTATGACGTCACCACTAGGTCTTTGCAAGCTAACTGGTCCGACCGCGCGTTTACGCCGATCTCAAAATGCAGGTCTGACTTTGAAAGCCTATAAGTAAAAAAATTTCGGCCGATTTTCAAAACGTCTTCACCAATCGACGCGCTATTAAATTCTGTTAAATGTGGCCAGGTTTCGTTTTTCCGCTACAAGCGGTTCTCCGGCCACCTCGGAAAAACAGGTGGGGGGCCTCCGAGGCCCCCTCCAGTGCGCGTGTTAAACCAATTGAAAAATAAACCATCTTTCTGCAAACAAAGTTTGGGCAGCCTGCCGCAACAACAACTCCCCGAGGGGAGCAGCAGCTTCCTACCCACCGATGGGGACGTCCAGGAGGATGTCGGGCGTTTTGTCGTGGCCGCGCCGCCGGAGATCCTCCTCGTCCAGGAAGGGGATGTCCAGCAGCCGCAGTCGACGCTTCAGAAGGATCTCGTGCTCCTGCCCCACCGTACTGCCGGGGCGGGTACCACCCGTTCAGCACACTGCGGTACCAGTACAGACACATTCACCGGCGAACCATCGCTACACATCCGCTGCACGGAACATGCGGATCCAGGGAGCACAGGGGAGCGTGCGCCCCCTCCCTGTTCAAGCAGGGCACCCCTGATGGTGAGCTAAAGCCTACCCCCCCCCAACCCATGGTGCCAGCAGAGGCGCCCACGCGACGCGAATGTGGGGCCCTGATAGGCTTACTGTTTGACGGGAGCTCACCGGGTGCTTACTGTCTCAAAAGTCCTCACTGAGTGCTCACTGGGTGCTTACTGTTTGACGAGTGCTCCCTGCCCTGACTACTTACTGTTTGATGAGCTCCGCCAGGGGTCCGTAGCCGGTGTCGCGCAGCACACACAGCCGGACCTCGGTGGCCACACGGGCGTCCTTCAGCTCCGTCTCCGGCTGCTTCACCAGCTTGGCCAGCATCTCGCGCTTGGCTCGGTCCGGCAGCGCGCGGTACTCCTCATCAGTGGCGTTGGCGTGACAGTTGAGCACGAACTTGGCCAGCAGCGCCGGCGCCAGCTGCAGCCGGGTGGCCATCCGCAGCAGAATGCCCACCTCCTCCCCGGCCTCCAGCGACGCCTTGAACCTGCCGTGCAGGCGGGAGCGTCAGACGGCGCCGCCGGCAGCAGGCTGTCGGCGGTGCCGGCCCGCGCGTCCCCGGACACGGAGCTGGTAACCGCAGTAACGAACCCAGCTGACTTGTGCGGACTTGGAGCACCCGGAGGTCGCGGACATAGCACCATAGCCCGGGGAGCATAGCATAGCAGGACACAGCAGGATATAGCCTGGAGAAACAAGCATTGATTGGTGTTTTAGGGCACGTACGCTTCTTTGGCTATGTGTGGAGAAACAAGCATGACACTGCAAATTTAACCTAATGCCTAAGAGCACAAAAAGAAAGAGCAGATTTAACATAAACTACACACTACCTAGCCGATTAATTACGCACCTAACCTAACCCCACCAAGAAAAACAAGTTAATTATTGATTGATTCGTTCGGCTCAAGATCGCTCCTCTGCGTGAGCGTCTGCACTAATAACACGTCCGCCCATACTCACTCAGCGTAGTATTTGGCGATGATGTGTGGCTTGTTGTGCTGGAATATCGTTCTCTTGGTGTGCCGGACATACTCGTGGCATGCGATGCTACCCAGTGTGTTGCGGTCAATTCCCTTGAAGGAGAGCTGCCGATTCGACAAGGGCAGCTCCTGCCGCGAGATCCAGCGGATAACTGCGTCGTATTCCTCGCGGTCCAACGCCATGGCGACACACAGACCTGGCTCTGTGCCAGCACTGTAGAAGCAAGAAGAGAACCTGCGGTGCTAGTTCAGACCTGCAATAACCCAGATGTGCTACTTATTGCTCTCTTGTTTATAAGAGTCCAACAATCAATCCACTTGAATTCCCTGCATCATAATTGATACTGGCCCATGTAACAAAAGTTTAGAAATAAAAAAAAACACTGTCACAGCTGGTGATGAACCCTTATAATGGCAAAACATTATTTATTCATATATATATATATATATATATATATATATATATATATATATATATATATATATATTCTTCATCACAATAGTGACAATAATATCAGAATAGTTCACAACAGGAACCGACACCCATGAACAGACATATATGTTAAATCTGAAAAATAATTTTAATTCAAACTGACCCAAAAATCCCAGGTCATTCCATTGATAAGCTAAACAGGAAATATAAAGGAAAACATATGCCCATATACATAACTTTAATCACCTTGGTGCTCTTCTCGGGCTCCATACTCGTTTTTGGCGAATGATTCAGAGCCGATTTGAACGAGAGACTCGTCGCCCTACACCACTTTATGGTTATCAACCTGATAACTTATGGCTGTAAATTAATTACAGTTCAGGTCAGGTGAATGGGTTCTAATATGATTTTCACGCCCATGTGAGACAATTTTGTTATTCTTAAATAAGGATGACAAAGTCAGGGAAAAAGGCAGCTCCTATCGCAGCCCCAGGTCGAGCTTCCTCCTCATTCAAAAGTGCTTCGAAATACAAGCCACTTTTGCTACAAGCCATGACCTCTCCATTGGAATTACATGGGAAAATTGTTTTAACTGAATAACTTAGTAACGGATGGTGATACAACATTTCTTTTAACTGCATTATATTTTCCTTGTCTTTGCGGTTCTAATGATATGCATTTTATCTAATTTGACCTAGCAAGGTCATACTAAGTATTTCATTCGATTCGGCTTGCTGCGACGATTCATACAGTTCAAATTGTTGTGCTCTATCTTTACTTGTTCAGATGGATCACCGAAAAACTTTCATTTACATGTTAGCCCTATGGCGGCATGTTTTGACCTCTAGTGACCATAAATGAAACCTGACAAAAAATGGTGCAAATATTTTCGATGGGGAAGTGGATGGGCTACCCAACGCAGTTTACCGTTCTTCGTTACCTAGCGTAGTTCTCGAGATCTTTGAGGGGCGGGCACCCGCCCCTCCCCGTCAAAGCGAAGGTGGCTCAGACCCCCGTCAATGTGCGTGTTAAAGGGAAATACACTAAAAATTTGTTTTTGGTGGTTTCTTGTTATCCAAAAATCATGCTTATGAAACTGCCAATTTTTTGTATCTTCGGCAAAATTTTGGGAGCCCACCTAACTATTTTTCAAAAATGTTAACGATACCGATGACAGGCTGGAACCTGCTCTTCATCTCTTAGTTTTTGAAAATTATTTGAAGTTTTTAAAATAATATTTTTTTTTCTAATAAAAATGTTACTCCGTATTTGAATTAATTTTAAATGGTCCTTAGAAACTGCAAAATGAATCAGTGTGCCGAAGAAATGGAGTATAAAATAAGTACTCAAGAAAGTTTTAATTACTGGCAGATAACTTTTGACAGCCGTAGTCTAGTAGTCTTCATTCCTGCCTCTCACACGGGAAGCCCGGGATTCCAATCCAGGAAGATGCAGTTTTACTGTTGCAAGCCAATTTTAGAGTTTCTGCTTGCCTACTTGTTTATTCCTACAAGTAGATGGAGGAGCTATTCTAGGGCCAAATTTTCCTGGTTATAGTTTGCACCTAGGTAGATGAAGGGGGTGGAGATATGAGCCCAAAAGATTTTCCGGTGTAGCGCATTTTTACATGCAAAGTGGTACCGGCTTGATCTTAAGCTCCCTCCGATGCTTCCCCATCCCATAGGCTGATCCAGGATTGCCCATCGGGGGGGCGCCATCCGAACCAGGGGGCGCCACTTTTGACCGGTAAAACCTATCAGGTGGGCGCAAAATCCTATCGGTGGACGCCGATTTTCGCATCCTGGGGGAGATGGGAAGCGCCCTTTCGGGGGGCGCCATCGGCCTTTCACGGGGACGCTGTGACCATTTCAGGGGGTGCCCAAGGTTGATGGGGGCACGTGCCCCCTTTTCCCCCCTGGATCCACCTATGCCCCATCCGTCGAATTTTCCTCCATTGGAAACCAGTTCCCCTGTTTTCTTCCTGCTTTGAGACGTTGTTTGCCTTTCAAAAAAAAAAAAAATGGTATGCCCTTTGCGGAAAATCCTTATGGATCCCTGACTGGTATTTGTACCAACCAGGAACCATGACAGAACATGACAAGAACATGCCGAAGAACATCACAGCCTATCGGAAGAGCCTGTCTTCATGCATATGGGGGGGTTGGGTGAAGGCCCCTTGCGGCCCATCCACGCTGGGCCAGCACCAACAAGGGTCAACCAAATGTGCACCAGGCGCCCTCTATGTGGGGCACCAGGGGCCGTCTCCTCTCGCTGCTGGGTCGCTGTAGCACAGTGACCCGTTATTCCGATGTTACCTGGCTTCTAGCCCCATTGATGGTGCACAGGGCACATGACAGAATGATGAGCGCCGTAGAGTTGTGCATTTCAGAATTTTCTTGAGTCGACTCAACTCAAGTGCTGAGAGCGGTTGACTCAACTCCAACTCATGATCAAGAGTTCAGTGAGTCAACTCAACTCTGACTCAAGGCTGAATTCATCTGACTCAACTATGACTCCACTCAACTCAAACTTTGACTCATTTGCAAAATGAAATAAATGATAAATATAAAAATAAGAAATAAATCAATAAACCAGCAAAAATCAAGATGTTCAGAAAGTCTGACACAAAACGAAATTTAATGGAAACATAATTAATTAATTGGCATTCAATTATTGGTTAACAATTAGCTAGCAACCACCTGATCTGATCTGATATAAACTTTCAGATTTTTTGGAGGCCACTAGGCCTGTTGGCTCTGGTCTTCCACAAACTCTTTGTATATGGGACCTAGCTCAGTCTTACTCAGGGACTTTTCCTGAGAAGAAGGGAAGACTGGCCAATTACTGCCAGTAGAAAGGTGAAGGAGGACTACTCCGGGCACTCTGAGACATCATACATGACAAGGGCCCAGTAGACGTCGAGCTTGGCCTTAAACTGGTCAACAGTGTTGACACTCGCCACCAAGTAAGGCAGGGCGTTCCAATCATTGACTATCCGAACCCAGAAAAATGTGTGACTGTCTCGAAACTGCATTAGGTTTCAACACCTTCCATGGGTGTCCACGAATGTGAGAGCCTCTATCCAAGAGGAATAACTGGGAACACCTCTGATCTAAAAGCCATGAAGTAGCTGGAAGACCCTAAACATATCCCCTCAATGACGCCTGTAGTAGAGATAGGGAAGCCTTAAGGCACGCAAGCGCTCGGGATACGATAAACCTCTCAATGTGCTGATCATGCCAGTGGCCCAACGCTGGACCCTCTTGACCAGCATCTGATCAGAATGGTTAAAGGGCCCCCAGCAACTATTACTTTATTCCAGCAATGGACGGACCAACGTCTTGTACAGAAGAGACAAAGTAAAGGTATCAGTATTGGCGAACAACTTCTTGATGACTCCCAATACTCTGTTTGCTTTAGACAGAGGGTGCTAACTGCTGCTGGAACTTGAGACCCCTATCCATAATGACACCTAGGTCTCTCTCATTGTCCGTTTCATTCAGTGTGGTGCCGCTCATCTGGTATACGTGAGGTGTGTTGTTGTTCCTGATGTGCAAGACAACATATTTCTCTTTTTTGAATGGCATCTGCCATGTGGACGACCAGGTCTTCACTTGGTCGATATCCAACTGGAGGAGTCTACTGAAGAGATTTGATCCACTCGGGCAATGGCATAAAGTTTGGTGTCATGTGCGAAAACCTCTGTGTGAAAATCTTTAAAAACATGATATAAACTGAATGTGTTGGGATAGTATACCTAGGTATTTTTTTCTGTTAAGGAATGAGGCTAGGTAATTTATATATATCAAAATTAATATGCCAAGAGTTTAATCAATTGAATTGAATTGAAGAGGAATAAGACACTTAACCTCGAGGGTTCACGTGTCTATGCCTATTCTGAAAGGTCTGAAAAGTGGAGTGGCTTTGGAGGGCCGGTTAATAATGCATGGCATAAACATACTCTCATTTCAACTTTCACGTATCACAGGTCTATTAACATTTACATTTTAAGCATGACATCCTAAATACGTTGGTAGAGGTTAATCTCTTTCAGAAACAAGATAATACTGTCCAACATTTTCTCATCGTCCCCTAGTAAAACATCTATAGTCATTTGCGCATCAAGACAAACAGCACGCAGTTTTCTGCGCTGTACCTGAAACTTTGGACAAATAATTAGTATATGCTCAACAGTCAGCCTCTCATCACACTCATCACATATCGGGGGAGCATCTCTATCTATAATATAACTGTGGGTTAACCTTGTGTGCCCCAATCGCAGACGAGCTACAATTTTTTCTTCACGTCGGTTGATTCTATATGAAGAGCTCCACTCTCCTGTTTGTGCTTTTATTTTCTTAAGGTTAGTCAGCGTATTTAAACCCTGCCACTTCCTGCCGACGTGCTTGTCCAAGCATCTCTTAATGTGTTTGTAATATTCCGAGTAGTGTACTTTTACTTTTGTTACATGCTCATACTGAAGGGATTTTTTGCTTTTCTGTCAGCCATATCATTGCCGGGAATTCCCTGGTGGCTCGGAATCCACACTATTTTTATTTCAAAGCCATCGAGTATCAAATCATGGTATAACTGCCGGATATTTATCGAAGTAGGTGACGTATCTTCAGGGTTTATGCATTTTTGAATCGCTGAAAGAGAATCCACACATATTATTACTTTCTGAACATTTCTAGACCTAATGAACTGTAAGCACCTCATAATGGCAAAAAGCTCTGCTGTGCAGATTGTCACATTATCGGTAATTCTTTCCTCTAGTGCTCCGGACCCAAAATAAACCGCACAGCCTGTTCTGCCATTCATTTGTGATCCATCTGTATACATAAATTGGTAGTCAACAAATTCGAGGAGAAGATCGACAAACTTTTCATGAACCTCCACCAGGGAGACACTTTGCTTATTTTCATGCATGAGTTTTTGTGTTTCAATGGGAATCAGATCCCAAGGAGCCGTTCCTGTCGGAGCATTCCCAAAATTATCAGGTATATCAAATCCAAAAAGGTCCATAATTTGCTTAAATCTGCAGGATATAGGGATACCGCAAAGGAGTCGCAGGCGTCTTTCACCCAGTTGCAGAAGGGAAGACAGCGTGGTAATTTGAACGTTGCACGGGTGATCACGATCAGCAATTGCTTTCAAACAGTACTTGGCCGTCAGGCAATATCTTCGATCCTGCAGAGAGGGGAGGTTAGCCTCAACTAACATTGCACTGACCGGAGTCGTGCGGAGAGCACCTAAAGCAATCCGTAAACAGGAATTTTGAACACATTCGAGAGATTCCACAAGTTTATTGTTTGCCCCATCAAATACTTGGCAGCCATACTCCAGGATTGGACGAATTAGAGATGAGTACATGCGAATAAGGGTTTTCCGATCTGCACCAAAATTGGGAGCTGAAACACAATTAAAAATCGATATTCTTTTTTCAGCTTTAGCTCTAATGTACTTGATGTGACTTTGGAGCGTCAGCTTTTCGTCCAAAATCACACCGAGAAAGCGTGCTTCCGGTACGAATTCCACATCATCGTTTCCTAGTTTAATACAGTTAATTGGTCCAACAAACTTACACCTCATCTTTCTTTTAAAGATGACCACCTGAGACTTTTCGGCTGAAAATACAAACCCATTGTTACTGGCCCAACCAGACACACTGTCCACAGCAGTCTGTAGAAGGGCGATAGCTTCATTAGTATTTTCATGTGAGACCCAAAGCGAACAATCATCAGCAAACAAAGCCTTTGATACAACATCCGGAACATCATCAAAAATATCATTTATCATACACATGAACAAAAGCGGGGAAATTACCCCGCCTTGGACCACCCCGTTCTCTTGGACAAACGTATCTGAGAGCACCTGAGTTTTAATTTGAAATGTTCGGTTGCTCAGGTAACCTTGTACGAAATTCATGACGACCTCTAAACCCCATTTTAATTAACTTGCTAATTAGTATGTCCTTGTTCACCATATTATAAGCGGATTTTAAGTCCAAAAAGATAGCTGCAGTACATTTCCCATCGAAAAAACTCTTCCTAATATCGGATTCCAGTCTTATAAGGTGGTCTGTTGTGCTTCTATTTTTCCGAAAGCCGCATTGTACCTTACAGAGTAACATTTCCTTTTCCACATACCACATAATTCTCTTTGTAACCATACGTTCAAAAGTTTTCCCTAGACACGATGTTAGTTGGATAGGCCGATACGATTTTAATGAAGACGTTATTTTACCAGGCTTACATACGGGAACAATATAAGAGTGACGCCACTCAGGAGGATAGTGGTTGCTTTCCCATATCAGATTATAGAAATTCAAAAGATGTCGCAACAGGTCTGAGGGTAAATGTTTTAGGAAGTCATAATGTACTCCATCGGGTCCCACTGAGGTGGATCCGCTGGATGACAGAGCGCTGCGAAGTTCACCCAGCGTAAACTTCGAATTGTACACCTCGTCATGGTTTGAAGCATGTTCAGTTTTATTGAGATTTCTTACAAGTTGCCTAAATAAATTACTGTAGTTATCAGAAGAAGAAATGTCGGAGAAGAATCGGCCGAATGCATTTCCGACCTCACGGGGATCAGAAATGATAGCTGCAGTACATTTCCCATCGAAAAACTCTTCCTAATATCGGATTCCAGTCTTATAAGGTGGTCTGTTGTGCTTCTATTTTTCCGAAAGCCGCATTGTACCTTACAGAGTAACATTTCCTTTTCCACATACCACATAATTCTCTTTGTAACCATACGTTCAAAAGTTTTCCCTAGACACGATGTTAGTTGGATAGGCCGATACGATTTTAATGAAGACGTTATTTTACCAGGCTTACATACGGGAACAATATAAGAGTGACGCCACTCAGGAGGATAGTGGTTGCTTTCCCATATCAGATTATAGAAATTCAAAAGATGTCGCAACAGGTCTGAGGGTAAATGTTTTAGGAAGTCATAATGTACTCCATCGGGTCCCACTGAGGTGGATCCGCTGGATGACAGAGCGCTGCGAAGTTCACCCAGCGTAAACTTCGAATTGTACACCTCGTCATGGTTTGAAGCATGTTCAGTTTTATTGAGATTTCTTACAAGTTGCCTAAATAAATTACTGTAGTTATCAGAAGAAGAAATGTCGGAGAAGAATCGGCCGAATGCATTTCCGACCTCACGGGGATCAGAAATGATAGCTGCAGTACATTTCCCATCGAAAAACTCTTCCTAATATCGGATTCCAGTCTTATAAGGTGGTCTGTTGTGCTTCTATTTTTCCGAAAGCCGCATTGTACCTTACAGAGTAACATTTCCTTTTCCACATACCACATAATTCTCTTTGTAACCATACGTTCAAAAGTTTTCCCTAGACACGATGTTAGTTGGATAGGCCGATACGATTTTAATGAAGACGTTATTTTACCAGGCTTACATACGGGAACAATATAAGAGTGACGCCACTCAGGAGGATAGTGGTTGCTTTCCCATATCAGATTATAGAAATTCAAAAGATGTCGCAACAGGTCCGAGGGTAAATGTTTTAGGAAGTCATAATGTACTCCATCGGGTCCCACTGAGGTGGATCCGCTGGATGACAGAGCGCTGCGAAGTTCACCCAGCGTAAACTTCGAATTGTACACCTCGTCATGGTTTGAAGCATGTTCAGTTTTATTGAGATTTCTTACAAGTTGCCTAAATAAATTACTGTAGTTATCAGAAGAAGAAATGTCGGAGAAGAATCGGCCGAATGCATTTCCGACCTCACGGGGATCAGAAATTACATCGCCGTTCTCCTTCAGAACAATTGGTGCTGGAGGTTGATATCTTTTCCCTGAAAAACATTTTATGAGATTCCACAGTCGGGTTAAAGGAGTCCGAACAGATATGGTACAAAGTAATATTTCCCAGCTTTCCTTTTTGGCTTGGCGAATGATGCGTCTCGCTGCCGCCTTCAGTCGCTTGTATTCGTACAATAGTGCTAAATTTTCTTTATTTCTCCTAAATCTGTTGAGGCCACGTTTTCGTAATGCAATTGCCCTCCGACACTCAGCTGTCCACCATGGGCAATTGTATTTGTACGTTTTTCTTTTATGAGGGATACTTTGTTCAGCTGCATTCATAATAATTTCTGTTATCACTTTGCAACTACTGTTTGCAACAGTCACATCGTCATCAACTGTAACGTCACATTTCTCCTGAAATTTCACCCAGTCAGCTTTCTTTGTGTTAAATTGCACAGTTGGATATTCATGATCTGTTTGGATATTTTGTATAAAGGAGATGTGTATAGGGAAATGATCACTATTACAACAATCAGTATCCACATTCCATGTCAACTCTGACGCTAACATGCTAGAACATAAGGATATATCAATATGTGAAAAATGTCCCAAAAATTCATCTAATCTTGTTGGATTTCCATTATTCAGGAGATGCAAAGTTTGTTCATGGATTATTTTCTCCCATATGTTTCCTCTGGAATCATTCCTTGGCGCTCCCCACATTATATGCTTGCTATTTGCATCAGTACAAATTATGTAGGGGAAATGAAACTGTGACAACATATCGTCCAGCTCATTTTTCCTTAAAGGCATGCCAGGAGGAAGGTATAATGAACATATAATAATTTTCTGTCGATTTATAACAGTCACACAAGCCACAGCCTGTAAACTTGTGTTCAAAAGTAACTGGTAGTGTGTAACTTGGTTTGATGCATAGATTGCTACACCACCCTGTCTTACATTTGTGCCTGCATATGCTTGGTAACAAGAATAGTTCCTGAGGCTGAAGTTATAAGGGTCATTGGGCAAAAAATGGGTTTCCTGAAGGCAGATAAAGATGGGTGACAACATGAGCAGCATCGGTTTAACTTCTGCCCATTTTCCTATCAATCCTCGACAATTCCATTGAAGAATTTCGTTAGTCAACATATTGGGATAAGGTTAGTGGTTCCAAAACACTTCCTGAAAGTCCTGAAAAAGGGAGCAGAAGTTGGTTACATCCATCCTGAAAGGGGTAAATCCTGGAATCATGGGGGTTAAATCCTGGAAAGGCATAAATAGGGACATCATGGGTACACAACATTTGGAGAAAATAATAAGGCCTCAGCTGAGCCCACATTGATGTTTGGGCCATCCATGATTGTTGCACTCTGATGATGAGGGAGAAGTTTAACCACTGTTTCCAGCGATGCCCCCAATCACAGCACCCACACTCACGGACAATGGATGTCCGCAAGTGAAGGGGACCAGACAACAGATGGCACCCCTGGGAACTGGTCAATATACTGGGCGCCTGAAATTCCTTAGAAACATGGTTTGTTAAGTCAAACAGTGACATATATCCAAGGAACACACACATACAATTTCCAAATATACCATCACACATACAACACACACATACCAGGCATCCAATAAGAAGATGTTGGTTAGTATCATATTCACTAAGGCTATGACTATGGCTAGGGTAACTACCAACTCTACATAAGTACTGTCTACGGGATAGGGTTCGGAGTACATCGCCAGAAACACTTTTCGCGGGTAGTAAATCGAGGCAATCGCCCTTGTGGATTATCAGGCTTTCAGCTCTCCAAGTGGAGGTAGCTTCTATTGCGCCGGACACGCAGTAAGCTAATATGTGATGGCTTTCAGCTCTCCAAGTGGAGGCGGCTGATATTGGCACCAAGAACACCGAAACAATACACACGAGATCATTTTCAGCTCTCCAAGTGGAGATAGCTGATATCGCAAAGGACACAGCATAAGCAAACCAGTCCCTCCAAGTGGAGGTAGCTGATATTGCGAAGTACACAGCAAAAGCAAACCAGCCCCTCCAAGTGGAGGTAGCTGATGTCACACAGAACGTTGAATTAGCCAGAGCGTGGCAGCAGAAAACCAGAAGACAGGAAGCTGCATGTCGATGTCGCAGAGCGAGCTCCTGGAGCGAACACAAGAATACACTGATAACGCTTTTGTGCTTTTTGAACTGTGATTGAATGTGAGTTGCAAACACCGAGTGACGAGGAGTTGCATATCCCAAAGCCAACACCTGAAGTAAACATAAGTATATACCGAAGATGTTGTGCCTTTTGAATTTGCCAGCAATACTGTAGACGCGTAAGTCCATTGGTGTGCAAAGAATGAAAAGTGTGACCGAAATCACCGCACGACAGCAAATGTGACACCATGTTCCGCGTGATATGGTCTGCATGAGAATGGAACTGAACTTATGAAAACTGTGATACCTAAAAATATGTACTGAGGAGTTCATCATTGCAGTATTATGTATTATAAATCTCCTCCGTATGCATCCTATCCAGTTCCTCTAGAGTTCTTGAAGAAAAGAACTGAGGACCTGTATCACAATAGGTGTGATCCTGAGAGCTCTCCTGAGAGCTTCCATGAGAGACACGCCCATTGGGACTCAGTCTGCCACCAGCCTGTCTACGTCCTGATCCACCTCTCAGGTTCTTGGCCGTCAGCCAGGGTCCACCCTTCTCCTGATTCGGAGGAATCTCCTCTTCCTGAGAGGACTGGATAACCTCATCTGTCCTGGCCTGCTCTACCTGGTCCTCGCCCTCACTACTACCCTGCCTCACCTCTGCCTGCTTTTCAGTTGCAACTGACTCCCTCACCTCTGTCTGTTCAGTTGTAACTGACTCCCTCACCTCCTCACTGCCTGACTTTTCTGCTACCTTTGTCCTCATCAACTCCTTCAACAACTCCACCACACTCTCCAAACACTTCTCCACCTTCTCCAACCTCTCACCAATACCTCCAACCATACTATTGCCTGCACTCCTGGTCACAGCTGAACTGAATGATGTGCCTGAAACATCCCTCCCCTTCAGCACCTCACGTCGCGCCTCTGTGTACGGAATACACCTGTCAACTTTCACTTTCATAATTTCCAGTTCATCTTTGTATGCCGGGCACACATTGTTCAGAGAAACATGGTCAGCTTTTCCACAGTTTACACAGTTCATGTCGCAGGTCAGGTGACCTGTCCCATGCTTACCCTTTCCACATCTGAGGCAGGTCGCAGGGGCCTGACACATGTGAAAAGTGTGTCCGAGCTTGCCGCAGGACAAGCACTGTCTGGGCTTGGGATAACTACGTCTCACAGGGTATGACGAGTAGTCCATCTGAATCCTAGAGGGGGTACCATCAAGTCGAAAGTGAGGACAAACAGGGGAGTCTTCACCTCTCTGTTTCCGACTTTTCTCTTTATCTGCTTAGCCTCCCTTACCCCATACTCCTTCAAACCATCTACCACATCCTGCTCCTCCAAGTCCATTAAGTCCTCAGCGTAAATCGTTCCTTTGCTTTCGTTTAACTTTTCGTGTTTTTTCACTTTCACCATCTGTCCCCCCCATCTGCTTTACACACAACAGCTTCTCGGTCTGGTTTTCATGAACTGTCTTTACAAGGAGCTTGTCCCCCAAAAAGCTCACCTTCTCCGCCTTCTCCTCCCCGAGCACACCCCTGAGACCAGCCTGTATCCACGGCCATCCCTTTCCCTTCATCGGCATTCCGGATTCAAACTCCACTACAACAAACGATCCCTGACCACACCTCCCTTCTCTCTCAAAGCACTCCTCCGTTATATCCCTGGCCCTCCTCTTACTCGGCCGCCCCGCCATGTTGGCGGCGGCCAACTACCCGGCCGGGATCGGTGCCCGGCTTGGGTACCTAACTACCTATACTGAAAAAAAAACAAACACTTATACCTAACTCACACGCAATAACTCAAACAACCCCTCCAACAAACACTCCACACACCTCAATCCTCCTACTCCTCCACCGACCCACTTATACAATTATCAACCGAGAGCTCAATCAGGACAGGACCGAACGCCACGAGGACTAACGACCGAATGAGGCCATCGACCTTTCACGGGGACGCTGTGACCATTTCAGGGGGTGCCCAAGGTTGATGGGGGCACGTGCCCCCTTTTCCCCCTGGATCCACCTATGCCCCATCCGTCGAATTTTCCTCCATTGGAAACCAGTTCCCCTGTTTTCTTCCTGCTTTGAGACGTTGTTTGCCTTTCAAAAAAAAAAAAAATGGTGTGCCCTTTGCGGAAAATCCTTATGGATCCCTGACTGGTATTTGTACCAACCAGGAACCATGACAGAACATGACAAGAACATGCCGAAGAACATCACAGCCTATCGGAAGAGCCTGTCTTCATGCATATGGGGGGGTTGGGTGAAGGCCCCTTGCGGCCCATCCACGCTGGGCCAGCACCAACAAGGGTCAACCAAATGTGCACCAGGCGCCCTCTATGTGGGGCACCAGGGGCCGTCTCCTCTCGCTGCTGGGTCGCTGTAGCACAGTGACCCGTTATTCCGATGTTACCTGGCTTCTAGCCCCATTGATGGTGCACAGGGCACATGACAGAATGATGAGCGCCGTAGAGTTGTGCATTTCAGAATTTTCTTGAGTCGACTCAACTCAAGTGCTGAGAGCGGTTGACTCAACTCCAACTCATGATCAAGAGTTCAGTGAGTCAACTCAACTCTGACTCAAGGCTGAATTCATCTGACTCAACTATGACTCCACTCAACTCAAACTTTGACTCATTTGCAAAATGAAATAAATGATAAATATAAAAATAAGAAATAAATCAATAAACCAGCCAAAATCAAGATGTTCAGAAAGTCTGACACAAAACGAAATTTAATGGAAACATAATTAATTAATTGGCATTCAATTATTGGTTAACAATTAGCTAGCAACCACCTGATCTGATCTGATATAAACTTTCAGATTTTTGGAGGCCACTAGGCCTGTTGGCTCTGGTCTTCCACAAACTCTTTGTATATGGGACCTAGCTCAGTCTTACTCAGGGACTTTTCCTGAGAAGAAGGGAAGACTGGCCAATTACTGCCAGTAGAAAGGTGAAGGAGGACTACTCCGGGCACTCTGAGACATCATACATGACAAGGGCCCAGTAGACGCCGAGCTTGGCCTTAAACTGGTCAACAGTGTTGACACTCGCCACCAAGTAAGGCAGGGCGTTCCAATCATTGACTATCCGAACCCAGAAAAATGTGTGACTGTCTCGAAACTGCATTAGGTTTCAACACCTTCCATGGGTGTCCACGAATGTGAGAGCCTCTATCCAAGAGGAATAACTGGGAACACCTCTGATCTAAAAGCCATGAAGTAGCTGGAAGACCCTAAACATATCCCCTCAATGACACCTGTAGTAGAGATAGGGAAGCCTTAAGGCACGCAAGCGCTCGGGATACGATAAACCTCTCAATGTGCTGATCATGCCAGTGGCCCAATGCTGGACCCTCTTGACCAGCATCTGATCAGAATGGTTAAAGGGCCCCCAGCAACTATTACTTTATTCCAGCAATGGACGGACCAACGTCTTGTACAGAAGAGACAAAGTAAAGGTATCAGTATTGGCGAACAACTTCTTGATGACTCCCAATACTCTGTTTGTTTTAGACAGAGGGTGCTACCTGCTGCTGGAACTTGAGACCCCTATCCATAATGACACCTAGGTCTCTCTCATTGTCCGTTTCATTCAGTGTGGTGCCGCTCATCTGGTATACGTGAGGTGTGTTGTTGTTCCTGATGTGCAAGACAACACATTTCTCTTTTTTGAATGGCATTTGCCATGTGGACGACCAGGTCTTCACTTGGTCGATATCCAACTGGAGGGAGTCTACTGAAGAGATTTGATCCACTCGGGCAATGGCATAAAGTTTGGTGTCATGTGCGAAAATCTCTGTGTGAAAATCTTTAAAAACATGATATAAACTGAATTTGTTGGGATAGTATACCTAGGTATTTTTTTCTGTTAAGGAATGAGGCTAGGTAATTTATATATATTAAAATTAATATGCCAAGAGTTTAATCAAAATTTAAGCCATATTTACTAGAATGCCTAGTTGCATTTGCTAATTCTAAGAATTACAGAAAACCCTAAACAAAATATACAATTTCAATTTATGACAAATGAAAATAGCAATGAAAATTCTATCGACTTTGATGTGTTGAATTTAAATATATTCATACTTTAAACCCAATCCAATTTTCAACTTCAGTCAGAGCCTCCAAAACAAAGATGACATACCTATATCACTCTTTAAACGAAATTGGAGAACGATTTCATAAAAAATTGCTAATGTATTGGCCTCGGTCATCGAAAGTGTTGGCACCTGGCGGATTTTTTGAAAACGCCAGTAGAGGGACTGACGTCTGGCGCGGCTGCTTCATATCCGGCGCATTGTTGAACACGATATAGATTTTGAACGTTTATTTTCAGTCGTGGTGAACTCGTTGCTGTGAAAAAGTGTAGTTCATGTTGGGTGGACGTGAATATTGAAGACTGGCGTTATTTTCTTGTTTGTTATAATCTTGGAAAGTTCAAAGAAAATGGAGGTGAGACGGATAACCATTACATCCAATCAGAACTGATGCGTTCCTCAGTGTGTATCCTTCCGAAGAAAGTGTCCAAGTCTCAGCTTTCACAAGTTTCCTCAGGATAAGGTGCTGTCCAAGCAGTGGAAGTCGAAACTGAGAATTGGGAAGAAGATGGGCTCAAATGCTGCTGTCTGTTGCAGACATTTTCAGCCATCTGACTTCCATTCACATCCACCTGGTAAGCGGCTGTGAGGCCAGTGTGCAAAGTATGACATTTTCGACGAGATCTCGTCCGTGCGAGTTCCCTTGGAGACAGGACCGAGTGGTGCGAACTTTATCAACCTGGTGCGAATTTGCGAGGATTAGTGACACTTAAACTTAACAAATAATGGCTGAATGGCCATTAAGACACAGGAGGTGCCTTATAAAAAGTCCTTAACTCACTAATGATTGAGGTAGCATTGCATTGTAGGGGTAGGAATGGGTGCATTTTTTCCCTGGTATGTGGCAGATTGGTGCGAATTTTTGGAGGCTGGTGGTGCGAGAATTTTAGATGGCTGGTGCGACTCGTCTGGCCTGCTGCCATACTTTGGAGACTGGCTGTGAGGCAATCTCCAGTTCTGCTTATGCCTCCTTCCACTCCCTTGAGCCTGCTTCCAGCAGGACTAAGCCTTAATCCTTGGGCCGTCATCATAGGCGGATCCAGGATTGCCGATCAGGGGCGCCTTCCCGGGGGGCGGCGCACCATTCTTGACCGGGAAACCCTATCGGATGGGAGCAAAACCCTATCAGTGGGAGCCGACTTTCGTATCCTGGGAGGGGGGTGGTGGTGGGAAGCGAAATTTCAGGGGGCGTGGCCATTTCAGGGGGCGCCGAGGGTCGATGGTGGGGGCACATATTCCCTTTGCCCCTGGATCTGCCTATGGGGCATGTGCCCACTTTGCCGTCCCCCGTGGATCCGCCTGTGGCTGCATTCCTTTTTTAGCCCGGAAAATTGACATCTTGAAATAATTTGGTAGATATACGCCTTTATTTGTTTCAAGCTGTCTGAAATTCCAGTTTGAATGTACGATGGAAAATGCGTTTCCAAACACAAGCGTCGCCACCGGCAAAGAAGTGGGGGGAGCAAACTTCAACCTGATGCTGACTACAAGCTTTGCTCCTTGGGACTAAAAACTCATCGAATTTGGATTCTTCTCTGCCTTCTGCAGTGGCTGGTTATAAGCCGCTGCCACATACCAAACATAAAACACGTATAATTCACCGCTTACCATGCTATTCCCGGGGCCCACTAACGTTGTTTACCTCTCGGAGTCCCTCTTTCGCGGCCATCTTGGAGGGCACACTAGCGCCTCTGGTGAGCGTAACCGGGGTCAATAGCTTTCAAAATAAAACACAGATGCCAATTAAGGGTCTCTGATCAGACAAAAAGGAAACATTAAATGATTATTCTGATTCGTGCGATAAAGACATCTGAAAACTTTTGTCGAATCAAAGCTCCAAATTTCAATGCTAATAGTAGCATTTGCTATTAATAGGCGGAATGAAAAGGGTGGCGGCAGATGGCGCATTTAGGACCAAGGAATCAAAAAAGCATGAAGGTAAATAAATATTTGTATCACTTTATGAATTATCACGTGATGTTTTCTGCTTTTGCCTTAAGGCTAATTAAGATTGAAACCATACTCGGCTAAATTTGTTCTTCAAAGACAGCAATGGCGCACCCACGGTTCCTATAGACCCTTTCAAGACATGCCTGTCGTGACGTCATTCGCCGGAGGCAGATTCCGCAGTCAGCTGGTGGATGGCAAAAAGCGGGCGGCCGCCATACATCGCCATGTATTAGTATGTTTTTTTCGTGTGTGTTTGTGGGTTGTAATGCGGTTCCAGGCTTGATTTTTTACTTTTTGGATTGTGAAAGAGTTTAAACTACCCACAGCAGGCATTAAAAAAGGTTTCTCGGACTCAGCAAGGCTAAAAATATGCCGTCATCTTGTGCGGCTTACGGGTGCAAATCCCGAGCTGGGAAAGATATGGTATCGTTTTTTCGATTCCCGAAGGATGGGGAACGTTGCAGGTTGTGGATAAATGCTACACGAAGGAAGGATTTTAAGCCTTATGTGGGATCAAGACTTTGCTCAAAGCATTTTATCACAGGTGAGCCTCTCTTTTTAAGCTAAAACTTGATGTTAGGAAGGGTAGAAGCTACATACATTCTTAACATAATCTCAACTGACAAGAGTTATATTTTCATAGGAAGTCTTGAGTTAGATATGTTTGGATGTCCAGGCATAAGTACCCAGCAAAGAATGTTTGCAATTTATGTAGGTTTTCGCACAGTCGTAAAGCACCACATTAATCTAGCTGGTGATTTGTCTCCACAATGGAAACTTGAACCCAGACAAACTTTTCTTACCTGCCCTAAACACAGGCAAAACTTGCCACAAACCAGTAAGTCTGTCCAGAGTCTGCCTCAAGATCTTGTTGAATTTTGTCATGTTCTGCAGGCTGGCCACTATTGGGAGAAAATTATTATTGTTTAAGTGAGAATGCTATCACTGACAACTATTAATGTATGCTTTCAGGCAAGCCAAGCAGCAGCAAGGAACATCCTGACTACGTCCCAAGCATTTTTGACTTCCCAGTTTCTCAAGGAGTAATGATCAACAGTGAGAAGAAAGTGGGCCGCTCCAATCGTGCAGTCCAAAGGAAGATTTATTTGCTACCCGATGAGCCCTCATCCTCACCTGTGGCAGATGTCATCAATCTGCAAGATATGGTGGGTGTGTTGGAGTTATGGTTCAACTTGACTGCAACATTCGAAGAGAAACTGGTTCCTCACACCTTCATGAGAGTTGAACTGAGCTATGAATTGCACATTGTAAACATCCTAAGCTTTTTGTGACTTTAACCCTTCAATGATTGTAAATCTTCCACATTTACTAAAACAAAATATTAAAAAATGTACAAAATACCTTTGTTGTTATGAAATACATGCATGGACTGAAAGAAGTAAAGCTTGTGAGGTAATTCCCAAAACAATATTGTTCATAAAGGCTCTTGCAATAGCCTAATTCATGCTATGATTCCTCAGGATTCTGGAGAGCAGCAGCCGCCTTCTTCTTCAGGCATGCCTCGTTCCTCCTCCAACAACACTAAAGGATGCCATAGTGACATGGACAGTGTTTGTCTGGACTCTTCAGAGACAGCTTGCTCAAATGAAGGAACAATAGGGAATCGGCATCACATCATAATCGGCAGCCTGCTACAAAACCTGGAAGAGCTTCAAGGAGAGGTCGATAAGCTGAAGGCAGAAAACTGTGACCTCAAACAAAACTGTGCCAAGTTTTCTTACAAACTGATAAAGCATGATGAGGCTAAGGTACAGTATTACACAGGCTTCCCTTCATCTACTACCTTTGAGTGGTTTTTTAACTTGTTGGCCTCCTGCAACCCCAAGCTCAGTGCTGAAAACCTACCAGACATGACTCTCATGACTGTTATGAAGCTGAAGCTAGCCTTGACACACAAAGACCTGGCATACAGGTTTGGTATACCTTTGGGACAGGTTTCTGCCTGTTTCAAAGAGCACTTGGAGAGCATGGCTCATCTATGCAAGAGTCTTATCATGTGGCCCAGCAAGGAGACGGTGAGGGCAAACCTTCCTCTATGCTTCAGGCATCCAAAATTGCAAAATGTAAGGGTCATCCTAGATTGCTTTGAGGTGTTCACAGAGAGACCCAAAAACCTGAGCTGCCGTGCAAAAACCTACAGCAATTACAAACACCACAACACGTTCAAGGTGCTCATAGGTATTTCTCCTGCAGGTGCTATCACCTTTGTGTCTGAAGCCTGGGGTGGTCGGGCTTCAGACAAACATATAACCTTGTGCTCAGATCTAGTAGACATGCTAGAGCAGGGTGATGTGGTGCTGGCAGATCGTGGTTTTACTGTGGCAGATGAGTTGGCCCTCTATGGTGTGAGAGTGATCACACCTGCGTTCTCTAAAGGGCGGAGCCAGATGACCAGTCAAGAGGTGGAAACGTCCAGACTCCTTTCAAGGGCGAGAATCCATATAGAAAGGGTGATTGGTCGTATGAGGATGAATTTTAGAATTTTGAAAATGTCAGTGCCAGTAGCACTGTTCCCAGAGATTGACAGCATTGTTACAGTGTGTGCAGGTATCACAAACCTGCACAAATCTGTTGTTTCATGAGCTTAAGGAACTAGGAATGTGATTGTGCAAGCTTTAAGGGTTTTCATGCTCTTGTTGTGGGCTGTATGTTTCAGGGAATCATATTGCTTTGCTCTATGTGTTTTCACTTCAAGAACCAGTGTGGGTCCTGCGCCTGTCCTGGCATGCAGATATTAGTGTGTTGGCATGTGAGAGCCTTATTTATTGCATGTTTTATGGTTGTGCTGTGTGCTACATTGTGCCTGGACAAGAAGGCTATCTAAAATATGAGGATGGCTTCAATAAAAATGTTTTTTTTTACTAGTCTGGGCTTTTAAATGTTCTGCACATCATCACAATTACCATGCATTATCTTCAGGCCTCTACAAAATTGCCTTGAGTGTTCAAACAGAACAAAATGCTGCTCAAAAATGTTACTTCTGTATTTTACATAAGATCACCTCAATATGTCTATGGTACGTCACCATCACTTGAAACTGAAATATTCAGCACCAGCTTATTTTGGCCTGATCACAGCAGGCATCACCTCATTGATGTAGAAGTACTGGAGATCGTTACTCATCTGACAGATTTGCTCTTCATCTCTTTGGATGAGCAAAACATGGGGTGCATGACCTGGTACAAACACCGCAAAGAAGGCCCGAAACAGACCAGTCACTAACAGTTGCCCCTGAACTTGGTACATGTATGCATGCTCCTCCAGCAGCATACCATTTTGGTCCAGGAAAACAGCATCCGGAGGGGACTTGTCCTTCAAACTGAAGGGACATTTGACCTCCAGCACTGCTCTCCCACAGCAGTCACATGAAACAATACCATCTGGTGACCCAGCCAGGAATGGAGTTTCCTGGCTGACAAAAAGCCCACACTGATGTAGCTTTGAGTTTGCATGTGTACCCTGGAGTACTTCTTCTACAGCTCTCTTGGCTGCATCTTCATGAGTCCTGCCCCACTTCACTGCTTCCACTTTCAAATCTTTGGGCGGGCAAATGATCTTGTTCAGAAGGGTCTGGCTGGAGCGGCCGCTTCTGACATGGTGCACCACTTCTCCACAGATGGACGCGGTCACACGAAGATGACGATGATTTTTCCAGATACGGGATGCACTTTGGTCCACTGTAGCACGTTCTAAATTCTCCAGTAAGTGACGTGGGTACATGTTGGGGAGCTTTCCCAGAAACTGCTGGCAGAATGATGTGGAGAGGGATTTTCCAGGCTCCATCTGCTTCTTCAGCATCATCATGGACTTGAAGAGTGGGTATGGCAGTTCTTCTCGGAACTGAGTGGTACCACAGCTGACATCCAATGAAGAACCCACAGCACAACTACCTACAGCAGAGAGGTTGATTACCTTATTCTTAATCTCTGTGTCACTGAGCATGCACCCTTCCCACTTTGGCCGAATTGTCATGCCAGCTTCCCTGCACAGGGCCTTGATAGTGCTTGGCTCCACCTTCTTCTTGAATTGATTGTTCCAAGCACATGCCTGGCTAGTGCAGCTTTTCTCCGTGAGCCCAAGCATGACTGCCGTCTGGGCCTTAAAAAGGCATGCTGCTACATGACTGCAGACTTCTCCGACACCAGCCTTGCAGGTGCAGTGAGCACTTTTGATGCTGCCATCATCTTTGCACAGAATCCATGGATAGTATTTTGCATCCGCTTTTTGACTCGCACGGACTTCAGCACCAAGAATCCTCAGGAATGACGTTGGTGATGGCCTGCAGATCTTCAAAGTACCCACATGACCAGATTGGAACAAGTTCCAGGAATCCAGGGACTTGTAAGCCTTGAGGTTATCAGCTGTGTACTTTCCCTTTGAGTTGATAAGGTACACATAAATGTCAGGGAACGTAATTCCCGGTAGTTGGCGTATGTCCACATTCCACAACTCGCTCGGAATTTGGTATGGGTCTCGCACCCGCATACCATCGACGACTAACTTTTCCTGATATCTGCGGCGATCCACAGGGTCCAGGTTTTCCATCTTAATGAAAAAAAACACTCAAATACCGAAATTTGTCAAAATAACGGCGAAAAACAGTCCCAACTCCCCACAACTCCATACAATCCAGCGTACTGCCGTCTGTTTTTTGCCATCCAGTGAAATGTCATTTCTGAAAATATATTTTTGTGACGTCACCGCCGAAAGGGTCTATAGATATAGGGCGCACGAGGGTAATAGAAAACACACTATTCTCAGAAGATCCGCCCCCTGAGAACTGACGACAACAATCAGCAGCGACGGCGACGCGTGTTGTAGGAGTGTTTAAAGTAAAGAAGCAATATTAAATATTGAAGATGATAAGTTTTTGAGAGATTTGAAATGTATTTTGTAGTGTGTTCCACCACTTCGAATGTTTAAGACAAAGCCAGTGATAGGAACCTGTTCAATTTTTTGAATATATGTATTATTTGTGCCTAGGGATTTCTTCAGACCGGATGGGCCTTAAAAATAAATAATTTAAACTTTTTCAGCATTTCAGGCATGGTTTCCGCTATGAAGTGACGCAATAGAATCCCACTTAGGGAAAGGGATCCGCCGGAATAACCGGCGCAGAAAAGGTACAATCAAGTAAGATACATCTGGCGAGAATGAATCTGTATGAGAATACAGATTCATTGTATGAGAATACAGATTCAGGAGACCAACCATGATGTTGAACAAGACTTCCCCAATACAATCGCTTTCTCGCTGACCTGCCCGCTCTGTGCCCTTGGGAGAAATTAACACCCATGGGATATTACGGTAGCTCATCTCGCTCTGCTATACTCATTTTGTCTCTTGTATTGCTTGTTTTTCTTTTTGTTGCTGCTGTCGTGCTTTTCCACTTAACTCACACTATTATTTGTCCTTTTCGTTTTGCTTAATGCGCTTTTAGTGTCATCTCTGCGCTCATTTCGCCTGGTTATGCTCTTCGTCTTATTTTTGCGCTTTTGGTTTCCTGCTTGATGCTTTGTTTTTGTTTCATTAACTGCCACTATTGTTTGCTCTTATCCAGCACATTTATGTGATCTTGGGTATTTTCCTCGTTTGTGACTAACTGAAACAGCATATGTGGGCCCACGACTTCAAACTAACTTAGAATTATAAATTTTTAGTTTTTTTCATTTTGTTCTTTTTGTTAGGCGTGTTTTGTATTATCTGATCGCTCACTTTGTTTTGTATTGTTTCTTCTTCTTTTTGCTTTTCTGAGGTGTTTTTGTTTTTTGTGTTATTTCTGCTGACCAGCATTGTGTTTATTTGTCAGGATCTCATAACATACTCACCGACCTCACTTTTACGTTACTGTATGACTATTGCTGCCTTTCTCATGTTTCTTATCTGCTATTCTTTTCCTTTGCTTCTCTTCACCTGTCTATATGGAAAATGAAATAAAAAATTGATTGATTGATTGATTGATTGAATCTGGGGCGAGAATTAAATGTGATGTTATAACAACTGTGATATTAAGAAGGCAGATGTGAAATTTGTATTGAAGGTAGTCTCCAAATGACACTTTCTGAACATAGTCCCCAACAATTCAACCCAAACCAGCGCCGGAAGCTGAGGCAGACGGGACGGTGGGCAGCCCCGTCTGCCCCCACTGTGGTAGTGCAAACAAAAGGAAACAGTATATTCAGTGTCGCCTCTGCCATCGGGAATGGCACCTTTCTTGTGTGCGCCTCAAGAAGGCTCAAGCGGAGGTACTTGGCAGCTGGTGGTGTCCAGAGTGCAGCAGTGGCAGCTCACAGTCTCAGAGTCTCGAGGCAGGAGACGTAAAGCACTCACAGCTGCCATCTCTGCACCCTCCCACTCCGAAAGTACGGAACACCCAAGAAGACTTGCCATTCACTCTGGCTTGTCAGAAACGCCGCGCCCTGTAGTTTGCAGGATCCCTAAGGGGGTGAGGGCTGTAGTGGCAGATGCTTTAGCCACCCTCTTAGAGAAGGCTGTCAATGGTAAATCAAGAGATGCATGGGAACGTCTCCTGAGCTTCCCGTACCTAGCCCTCAGCGTACTCCAGAAAAGAGACCGAAAAAGCTGACGCCACATTAACAGCCAAAATCAAACAACAGACAATCTCCTTCGTGAGACGGGGCTAGCAGTACAAGGACAGACAGCATCGAAGTGCTAACACACGCTAAACCGAACAAGAAAATCCGGCACTGCGCTACCAGCAGTATGAAAGTCAAACAGCACACGAAAACTCGCGAAAGACTGAAGATAAACGTGGCCAATAAGTTATCTGATGGAGACGTGCGAGGCGCAATACGCTTGCTTTCATCCGCAGATGTCATTGCTCAGGACTCAACTGAAGTTACAGATAGTCTAAGGAAGAAACATCCGGCCGCCCCAGCTGACTTACGCTTTCCACCCGGTCCAGACAGCAGTATCCAACCATTTCAGACTACCACTGATGAGGTGCTGGCTGCTATAGCCTCCTTTGATACCGGCTCCAGCGCGGGCCTGGACGGACTGCGGCCAGCACACCTAAAGGACTTGGTCAGTCGGTCCGCTGGGGAGGCTGGTGCCCGTCTGGCATCAGCACTAACCGGTCTCGTAAACCTAGCACTCAACGGGGAAATACCACTCTCGGTGCGCTCTTCATTCTATGCAGCCTCACTGATAGCGCTGAGAAAACCCTGTGGAGACGTCAGGCCCATTGCGATTGGTTCAACCTATCGGAGGTTGGCCACTAAGGTGGCTCTGCGTCCACTTAGCGCTCTGCTTGGCGAAGAATTACGTCCAGTTCAGCTAGGATTCGGTACACCCGGTGGCTGTGAGGCTGCTTCACACGCCACGTGTCAGTACGTAGATGCTCTCAAACAAACAGAGGTGGTTGTCAAAATTGATATGCGCAACGCTTTTAGTACCGTGCGCCGTGATCACTTTCTAAGCGTAGAGACCATACCCCCTCGCTCTTCCCGTTGCTGTGGCAAGCTTATTCTGAGCCAACACCACTTTACCATGGAACATCTGAGATCCAGTCCGTCACCGGGATTCAACAGGGTGATCCTTCCGGGTCCATGGTATTTTCACTTGCCACCCATCATATCGCCAGCGCGATCTGCTCCCCGCTCAATGTCTGGTTCCTGGACGATGGAACACTGGGTGGCGAGGTCTCCAGCGTTTGCGCAGACCTGGAACGGCTCATCCCTGCCATGGCTAGAATTGGCCTCGAGGTTAACTCGGAGTAATGCGAAATAATCCTTCCTAAAGCAAGCATGGAACAGCAGTCAGATACACTCAGAAAGGTTCATAACATCATCCCTGGGGCACTGCTGTTGTCTGACGCAAGACAGACGTTGCTTGGGGCACCTCTTACCGAAACTGCGGCTGAAACATCACTCAAGGAGAAACAGACTGAGCTGGACCAAATGATCAAACAACTTCAACACCTAGACACTCATTCGGCACTTTTTTCTTCTTCGCAATTGTCTCTGGATACCCCGACTTCAATACTTGCTCCGAGCTGCTCCCGTCTTCCAGCAATCCGATCTGCTCGAAGACCTTGATAAAGACCTCAAGTTGGCCCTGGAGGACTTGGTCAATGTTAGGTTTGACACCTTAAGTTGGGAACAGGCCGTGATGCCCACTAGGCTTGGCGATCTGGGCATCAGAAGACTGTCAGATATTGCTCTTCCGAGCTTTATTGCTTCGCTGCACCGCTGTCAAAAGGTCATCTCTTCAATACTACCAGCACACTTCGCCACGCGACTATTAGAAGAACGCTATCAAGCAACGGCTGCCTGGAAAGAGAAGGCTGGCGAAAAGACACCTCCAGAGGAAGATGACAAATCACTTCAGAAAGCATGGGACTCTCCCCTGGCTGAGCAGCAAAGAGATTCACTGCTGTCCGATGCAAACCAATTTAACAGAGCACGCCTTCTCAGCGCAGCCACCTCCGAGAGCGGGGCATGGCTTCGAGCCTTCCCGTCAGCCAGCTTGGGAACCCATCTGGACAACAATACCACCCGCATCGCTATTGCCCTGCGCGTTGGCGCCGACGTCTGCAGCGAACATCTCTGCAAGTGTGGCTCATTAGCAGACAGCAAGGGACATCACCACCTCACATGCCGTTTCAGTGCTGGAAGACATCCACGCCATACAGCGCTGAACGATATCGTGAGGAGGGCCCTGCAGTCTGCCGGTGTTCCAGCTCTTTTAGAGCCCCAAGGCGTCGACCGGGGTGATGGCAAGCGACCAGATGGGATCACGATATATCCGTTTTCCCAAGGGCGATGTCTGGTGTGGGACGCAACTTGTGTCAATAGCTTTGCACCATCGCGCGTTGCCTTTGCGGCAACAAAAGCAGGAGCAGCAGCGAAAGAAGCTGAAGATGCAAAGTGCAGAAAATATGCTGAGCTCTCCCAACGCTTCAGGTTCCAGCCAGTCGCCTTCGAAACGACAGGAGCTTGTGGACCATCCACAAGAGTATTTCTTAAAGAGCTAGGAGCTCGGCTGGCAGCCGCTTCTGGTGACTCTCGCGAAAGCGAATGGCTGCGGCAGAGATGCTCAATTGCTGTCGTGAGGGGGAACGCTGCATCAGTGTTACTGACTGTCAATACAACCAGCGGTTCCGATGTCTGCGAGAAGTCAGCAAACATGTCGCACTCTGCGCTTCCCAAAAATATGGTGACGACGCCCGGTAGCCAACCCTCAAGGAGGCAGCCCATCGCAGGGGATAATGAGACGGCCTACCCATCATCGTCACCGTTGGACAATTGTCGGTCCTCCTGCTCGCACCATCCACCCTCAGCAGATGAGGACACCCACCGATGGATTCGATCTGCCAGCAGAGCCAGTCAGTGTCTGGCCCACGAATCCTCGGTTTTGCAATTACCAGTCGGTTTTACTGGTCTGGAGAACCTTGGGAACACCTGTTACGTGAATGCTATCCTTCAAGTACTGGCGCACACAGATGGCTTTGTCAACTATGTCATCAGCGGCTCTCACCAAGAATGCTTAAACTCCACGTCGGTAACCCGTGGTCATATCGCTGATGAGGTGGCACGTCTTCTGATGGTGGTCTGGTCGCAGAGGTTTCGGTTTGTTTCTCCTCACCTGCTTCGTGGTGAGGTGGGTGCACACCGAAGGGAATTTGCTGGAAACCGCATGCACGACGCGCATGAGTTTTTACTGTTTTTACTTGAATGGCTACATGAGGACTTGAACGTTGCCACTCCCTTGGCAAGACAAGAGCTAATCCCACATGGTCCGGAGGATCAGACGGATGCCGACTGGGCTTGGCAACAGTTTTGTAAAGACAACAACTCCATAATATCGCGGCTGTTCTACGGACAACAAAAGTCAGTTTTGCACTGTACTACTTGCGGCCACGAATCACCTACGTTCGAGAACTTCACTCTGTTCTCTCTACCGTTGGCCTCAGGTCCAGGGACACCCACACAGAACAGTCTTTACCAGTGCCTCCGACAGTACGTCCATGGTGATCTCATACCAGATTGGATGTGTTCTTACTGTGGACGGAAACATGATGCCCACATGAAGCTCGATATTTGCCGATTGCCCTCAGTGTTGATCATGCACATCAAGCGGTTTACCTACAGCGGCAACACACTGCACAAGGTACACGCTCATGTATCTTTCCCACTTTGCGACCTCGATCTCAGCCAGATGGTTTCCGGCCCTCCGCAATTTTCTGGCGGCCTTGTGTATAATCTTTACGCAGTGATACAACACCATGGCAGCGCCCAAACTGGCCACTACACTGCCTTCTGCTGTAACCAACCAGAGGCTCGCTGGTATCTCATCGATGATACATCTGTTAAGGAAGTGTCTGTCGCAAAAGTTAAGGAGGCATCAGCGTATCTGCTGTGCTATGCTGCCAAGGGCTGTTGCTGATAATGTGGCACAAGCAGTTGTCGGCGTGGACGCTATGTGGCTTTTTGTTTGTGATGCGTGCCTTCTAATATACTACTACATTATTGGTTTATTGAAACAAATTGAAACTTTGATTTAAACTATTCAATCACTGGAGGTAAAATGTATTTAAAGGGGGTTAAAGGAGGTTTACAAAAGGTAGGCAAATTCAAACACTTACTTGACATCATGTTTACCTGTTGAGCCAAATTTTTTGTCAACTCATTTGACTCGCTGTTTTCACAACTCAACTCAACTCATTGATGTGTTGTGAACCGAATCAACTAAACTCAACTCACTTGTTTATTTTTTTTACTCAACTCATATCAACTCAGAGTTGAATGAGTCAGAATTTGAGTTAAACTCTGACTTTGACTTGCGAGTCGCACAACTCTAGTGCTGTGAGAGTAAGCAGATGTACCAATGGTATGGGGGTACTTTGTGCAGGCAGCACAGTACAGGTAGTCTAGGAACGGGCACAGACTGCTGCAGACATGCTCGGTTATGGTTCATGGTTTGGCTCAATGAGTCATCTCTGGGGCCAAGACGCTGATTTACAGTTTCCTAACCAGCTGGGGACACCGGCAACTGTAGCACCAAGGCTTGGGAGCAATCAGTATTAGCCTGGCACAGCCCACACCTTAGTGTCACCTGGGCTCCACTCCAAAAAGCTGCGAAGTAAAGTCTGATATAGCGTCTACCTTCTGCTCCAACTCTGCGGCTGTGCCTGGGAGTTGAGTGGACGTCTCAGAACGGTGGTCGGCGAATGGTAAGGGTTGCCGTAGAATAAGCAGCAGCTGCCTGGCTCCCTGCAGGCCTTCCCCACACCCTGAACTCCTAGCCGGTGGCATGGGTTTTCACCGGTGCTGCCTGATCCACCCCAAGTCACGCGCTGTTGGCCGAGGTCAGGCTGGCTCCAGCTAAGCCCACTCTCTCACCTGGTCCTGGAAAGCCCACTGTGAAGGGCAGCAGGGGCGACTGACTGGATTTTGTAGTTCTTGATGTCTGTTTTGACAATTGATAGCAGTGACTGTCCTTGTTGATGTATGTCAGAGAATTGATACTAGTGACTTGAAACTCCTTTGTGGATGCTGAACTCTTAAAAGGGGACACACATGTATTGTTTTATTTGTTGTGCAATGCCCATATTTATTTTTGTTTATTTTCAGGATTTTTTCTTGACAGAGTTGTGACACAATGTCTCTGAGGCAAATTACGATTTTATTGAAGAGGAGAAACTACGTACTTGTTATACTGGGTTTGGTAGTATTATACCTAGTGTGGTTCCAACTCGGTAAGTTTTTGACGACCGATTTTTTATAGCAACACATTGTTGTCATAATGACACCGTACTATCTGAGATACAAAACAGGTTGTCATCACGGTATGATTCTGCTGCAGCAGTTGCTTGCACTGCCTTTTGCGCTGGATTGATTGTTCTGTGCGTAGAATTTCTCTACTGGCTATGGAAATCGTTATTTTATTGGAAGCTATCTTCCATCGCAATTTTGTTAATGTATCTAAGATTTGTACTGACTGCTCCCTATGATCACGTGCAATTGAGGCTTCGCAGGTCCCCTTCCGTCTCTTTTTTTAAATATTTTTCTCAGATTTGTACCGACTACCCCTTATGACCACGTGCAATACACTCACCGTGAGTGTCATACAGTCACGGACAGTGGCTTCTCCATGTTACCGCGGCGGTGTTTGGTATCGAACAAGAGCGAGCTCACCACAACTTTTCTCAGGGAACAATTCACACTAGTTGTGTGCTCGGCAGATATCATTTGCGACAGAAACGCTATTTCACGGTCTGAAGCTCTGATTGAATGGGTTCATGAAACATTGCGTCGCAAAGTCATTGCACTGTTGATCTATCCTTTACGGTGTTGCTAATCTATGTTGACGGTGTCGCCCCTCAGCGGGACTGCGGATTCTGGAGAGCTCGGACCACAGTTCAGACCAGTGGGAGGAGCGGATGGCCAGGGAGGTGCACTCTCTGCGGCTGCAGGTAACTCGGGCTTCCTTGTCACGTGCGTTTTAGCAATACTTGTGAAATCATGGCCCGATGTGCTTTTGTGGCATCCTATTTGAATGCTTTAGCTGTATTGCATATTGTTAAATACCTAAATCTATGAGATCAGGATGTTTAGAAGACTAATTGTCCTGATTATACCTTATCCAGACTTAGATGCTGTCGTCGCAAGAATGTTCGCAAAGAGGGGCTGTGTTTTGTGATGGAGCAAAAATGACCGTTCTAGTGCTTGTTTTCGCTCAAAAAGCTTCCCGTTGGTGACGAAGCAAGTTTGGATCAACATGCTTGACAGAAGTATTTATCGTTGTAAAAATTGGTGCGGAAATGACTAAAGGGGTGGTTTATCCAAACTTATTGACCACGTACTGTAGAGTAGGTCCGATATGTCAGATATTCAGCCTGTGTGTTCAGTCAGATGTTGGCCTGCTATTGAGAAAATTACACTACCCTTTGGAAACATGTAGAATATGGCACAACTGTCTGTGATATTTAAGAACAGTATGGACGGAGTATACCCCGTCCATACTGTTCATAAGCCGGACCGTTATATGTTGCTTATAAGCCGGACCGTACTGTAGGTTTGTAACGCGGCACATCGGGCAGGGTTCGATACCCTGCCAGTTGCAGTGTACAGCCTCCGTGTCGCGGCCTGTGTGACCTTCTAATGCTGCATTGTGACCATCTGTGACCCTGTGCCAGTGGGACCCTGTGTCGGCCCTGCTGCAGCTGTGTGATGCTAGGCTTATCTAGCATCACGCTCTTCCTCCTGCAAGCCCCTCCCTAAAGTCCTAGAAAAAATGTATTGAAATCCACCATCCAATAGAAAGCTTGAGTAGATGATTGCACTCTTTCGGTAGGGGTTTGAAGGATGCTAGCGATGTCACAGCATGTTTGCAAGTTGTGTGACCCCTCCTCATCCCTGTGACTGCGGCGTAGTGGTGTGACTCAGCGGTCCCTGTGACTCTGTGCTGCAGTGGTGTGACTGTGACTCTGTGCTGCAGTGGTGTGACTGTGACTCTGTGCTGCAGTGGTGTGACCCAGCGGTCCATGTGACTCTGTGCTGCAGTGGTGTGACTGTGACTTCATGGTGCAGTGGTGTGACTGTGACTCTGTGCTGCAGTGGTGTGACTGTGACTCTGTGCTGCAGTGGTGTGACCCTGTGACTCTGTGCTGCAGTGGTGTGACTGTGTGACTCTGTGCTGCAGTGGTGTGACTGTGACTCTGTGCTGCAGTGGTGTGACTGTGACTCTGTGCTGCAGTGGGTCCATGTGACTCTGTGCTGCAGTGGTGTGACTGTGACTCTGTGCTGCAGTGGTGTGACTGTGACTCTGTGGCCCAGTGGTGTGACTGTGACTCTGTGCTGCAGTGGTGTGACTGTGACTCTGTGCTGCAGTGGTGTGACTGTGACTCTTTGGCCCAGTGGTGTGACTGTGACTCTTGGCCCAGTGATGTGACTGTGACTCTGTGCTGCAGTGGTGTGACTGTGACTGTGCTGCGGTGGTGTGACTGACTCTGTGCTGCAGTGGTGTGACCCAGCGGTCCATGTGACTGTGCTGCAGTGGTGTGACTGTGACTCTGTGCTGCAGTGGTGTGACTGTGACTCTGTGCTGCAGTGGTGTGACTGTGACTCTGTGCTGCAGTGGTGTGACTGTGACTCTGTGCTGCAGTGGTATGACTGTGACTCTGTGGCCCAGTGGTGTGACTGTGACTCTGTGCTGCAGTGGTGTGACTGTGACTCTGTGGCCCAGTGATGTGACTGTGACTCTGTGCTGCAGTGGTGTGACTGTGCTGCGGTGGTGTGACTGACTCTGTGCTGCAGTGGTGTGACTCAGCGGTCCATGTGACTGTGCTGCAGTGGTGTGACTGTGACTCTGTGCTGCAGTGGTGTGACTGTGACTCTGTGCTGCAGTGGCGTGACTGTGACTTTATGGTGCAGTGGTGTGACTGTGACTCTGTGCTGCAGTGGTGTGACTGTGACTCTGTGCTGCAGTGGTGTGACTGTGACTCTGTGCTGCAGTGGTGTGACTGTGACTCTGTGCTGCAGTGGTGTGACTGGACTGTGTGCTGCAGTGGTGTGACTGTGACTCTGTGCTGCAGTGGTGTGACTGTGACTCTGTGCTGCAGTGGTGTGACTGTGACTCTGTGCTGCAGTGGTGTGACCCAGCGGTCCATGTGACTCTGCTGCAGTGGTGTGACTGTGACTCTGTGCTGCAGTGGTGTGACTGTGACTCTGTGCTGCAGTGGTGTGACTGTGACTCTGAGTGGTGACTGTGACTCTGTGCTGCAGTGGTGTGACTGTGACTCTGTGCTGCAGTGGTGTGACTGTGCTGCAGTGGTGTGACTGTGACTCTGTGGCCCAGTGGTGTGACTGTGACTCTGTGGCCCAGTGGTGTGACTGTGACTCTGTGCTGCAGTGATGTGACTGTGACTGTGCTGCAGTGGTGTGACTGTGACTCTGTGGCCCAGTGGTGTGACTGTGACTCTGTCCTGCAGTGGACTGTGACTGTGACTGTCCTGCAGTGGACTGTGACTGTGACTGTCCTGCAGTGGACTGTGACTGTGACTGTCCTGCAGTGGACTGTGACTGTGACTCTGTGGCCCAGTGGTGTGACTGTGACTCTGTGCTGCAGTGATGTGACTGTGACTGTGCTGCAGTGGTGTGACTGTGACTCTGTGGCCCAGTGGTGTGACTGTGACTCTGTGCTGCAGTGGTGTGACTGTGACTGTGCTGCAGTGGTGTGACTGTGACTCTGTGGCCCAGTGGTGTGACTGTGACTCTGTGCTGCAGTGATGTGACTGTGACTGTGCTGCAGTGGTGTGACTGTGACTCTGTGCTGCAGTGGTGTGACTGTGACTCTGTGCTGCAGTGGTGTGACTGTGACTCTGTGCTGCAGTGGTGTGACTGTGACTTTGTGGTGCAGTGGTGTGACTGTGACTTTGTGGTGCAGTGGTGTGACTGTGACTTTGTGCTGCAGTGGTGTGACTGTGACTGTGTGCTGCAGTGGTGTGACTGTGACTCTGTGCTGCAGTGGTGTGACTGTGACTCTGTGCTGCAGTGGTGTGACTGTGACTCTGTGCTGCAGTGGTGTGACCCAGCGCTGTGTGCGGCAGGCGGCGGAGATGCGCAGTCAGCTGTTGCGGCTGGGCAGCGACCCGGCTCACTGGCGACACCCCGACCTGCCCACCATCTACGTCATCACCCCCACCCACGCTGTGCCCACGCAGAAGGCCGACCTGGTCAGGTGCGCCGCTGCCCCCTCTCGGGTCTCCGGGCTAGCCTGCACCCCTGCCCAGTGCACAGGGGTAGCCTACACCCCTGCCCATTCTATAGGGGTTAGCTCGTACCGCTGCCCAGTGTACAGGGGTTAGCTCGTACCGCTTCCCGGTGTACAGGGGTTAGCTTGTACCGCTGCCCAGTGTACAGGGGTTAGCTTGTACCGCTGCCCAGTGTACAGGGGTTAGCTTGTACCGCTGCCCAGTGCACAGGGGTTGGCTCGTATCGCTGCCCGGTGTACAGGGAATGCTCGGTGTCGAGAATACATGTTGCCTGTCGCCCCTGCCCAGTGGGAGGAATCTCATGCGCCCATGCCCAGGTTCTGGATGCTGATTTTCTAGCGGTAGAATGGAGCCCATTTTCGGTTTGCAACCTGAAAGCCTGATTTTTCGCAGTAATTTTGAAATTCAAGTATTTCTTTAAAGTGTTTGAGCTGAGTAATTCTTAGAAATGCACGGAGTGGATGCGATGCATTGTTGTTGTCGGTTTGTGCCGCCTGCTGACGCCGTGGGTTCGACAGGCTGTCCAACACGCTGTCGCACGTGCCGAACCTGCACTGGCTGCTGGTGGAGGATGCGGAGCACAAGTCGGACATGGTGCGCACCCTGCTGCGCCGCTCCGGCATCGCGCACACCCACCTCCACGCCGCCACGCCGGCCCGCTACAAACTGCAGCCCAAGGTCAGATACCCGCTACAAACTGCAGCCCAAGGTCAGACGCCCGCCGCAAACTGCAGCCCGAGGTCAGGCAAACGCTACAAACTGCAGCCCAAGGTCAGGCAAACTAAAATTCAGCCAGGTCAGACACCCACCACAAACTGTAGCCCAAGGTCAGATAACCCTACAAATACAAGGTCAGGCACCGCTACAAACTGCAGCCCAAGGTCAGATAACCGCTACAAACTGCAGCCCAAGGTCAGGCACCTGCTACAAACTGCAGCTCAAGGTCAGGCAAACGCTACAAACTGCAGCCCAAGGTCAGGCAAACGCTACAAACTGCAGCCCAAGGTCAGGCAAGCGCTACAAACTGCAGCCCAAGGTCAGATACCCGCTACAAACTGCAGCCAAAGGTCAGACACCCTCCGCAAACTGCAGTCCAAGGTCAGGCACCCGCTACAAACTGCAGCCAAAGGTCAGACACCTACCAAAAACACCGCTACAAACTGAAGCCCAAGGTCAGATACCCGCCACAAAGGCACTCAATGTGTATCTTGAGTGTAATTTGCTTATCAATCATAATTACCTACCATATGACGGTGCGGTCGGTTCTGACGCCACAGGACCCGCGCTGGCGGGTTGTGTGGCTCTGTGTGACAGTGCGGGTTGTGTGATTGGTGTGACAGTGCGGGTTGTGTGGTTGGTGTGACAGTGTGGGTTGTGTGGTTGATGTGACAGTGCGGGTTGTGTGTCTCTGTGTGTGACGGTGCAGTGGGGTGTGACGCCGCAGGACCCGCGCTGGCGGGTTGTGTGACTGTGTGTGACTGTCTGATGCGGGTTGTGAGGCTGTGTGTGTGACGCCGCAGGACCCGCGCTGGCGGGTTGCGTGACTCTGTGTGATAGTGCCGGTTGTGTTACTCTGTCTGATGTAGGTTGTTTGGCTCTGTGTGTGACGGTGCAGTATTGTGTGACGCGTTAGGACCCGTGCTGGCGGGTTGCGTGGCTCTGTGTGACTGTCTGATGCGGGTTGTGAGGCTGTGCGTGACAGTGCAGCGGGGTGCGACGCCGCAGGACCCGCGCTGGCTGGTTGTGTGACTCTGTCTGATGCGGGTTGTGGCTCTGTGTGTGACGTTGCAGTGTTGTGTGACGCCGCAGGACCCGCGCTGGCGGAAGCCGCGGGGTGTGCTGCAGCGTAACGCCGCCATCGCACACCTGCGTCAGACGGTGGAGATCACCGACGCCAACGGCGTGGTCTACTTCGCCGACGACGACAACACCTACAGTCTGGAGCTGTTCACCGAGGTCGGTACCGCCGCCTACCGTGCTGCTTGTGAGGGAGGCCGGGTCAGCCATAGACTCGTGTACTGCAGAGTGCAGAGATGTACTAAAATCGTGGGTTTGATTTTTCCCGTTCGAAGTGGAACATTCGTAAGGACCAACGTCAAAATCGTGCATAAGCTTTGAGATAGTTCTTCTGCGTAAGGTGCGAAATCATTTTGGATGTTCTTGCTTCTAACCATACCCAGAACACAATAGCACAGTCCCAGATTCTAGCTGACTGGTGTGTCGCCGTCAGATGCGGCAGGTGCAGTCGGTGGGCGTCTGGCCTGTGGGTCTGGTGGGGAAGGTGCTGGTGGAGCGCCCCCTGGTCTCTGACGGCCGTGTCACCGGCTGGCTCACACCGTGGCGGTCGGACCGCGCCTTTGCCACCGACATGGCTGGCTTCGCCATCAACATCAGGTGAGGTGTCCCGGGGTGTCCATCAACATCAGGAGGGACCTCAGAGCCGGTACAGCACGGCTGCTGAGCGCTGTCGTGACCGGCAGAGCCAGACCGTTGTGTGACAGGCGAGAGCCAGACTGCTGTCGCCGCTGAGCAGTCCACCGGCTCCGTAACAGTTCCGGTTTGGCTGATGTGGATGACTATCTGACGTACTGGTGGTGCAGCTGGGCTCTGACCCGCTGGCCGTGTTCACGGACCCGCCGTGTTCTGACTTGCTGGTCGTGTTCTGACCCTCTGGACTTGCTCTGACCCGCTGGGCGTGCTGTGACGTACTCGCAGTGTTCTGACCTACTCGCCGTGCTGTGACGTACTCGCCATGTTGGTACCTGACTGATATAGGTTTTAATGTCATCTACAACCCAAACAGAATTGGACAGGGTGGAGGAGTCTGTGACTGACCATTTGAAATCGAGTATGCCACCAGAGCAAGTGTTGTGGTGACTACACACTGCACTCTGGATAAAATATCCACTTCACTAGCTACTAGCACCTAAGTTACTGTAAAGAAGGGCGTGATATGGCCAAGATGCTAAAAACGCCCAAAAATCCCAACACACGCGTGACGTACTCGCCGTGCTGTGACGTACTCGCCGTGCTGTGACCTACTCGCCGTGCTGTGACGTACTCCCGTGTTTGACCTACTCGCCGTGCTGTGACGTACTCGCCATGTTGGTACCTGACTGATATAGGTTTTAATGTCATCTACAACCCAAACAGAATTGGACAGGGTGGAGGAGTCTGTGATTGACCATTTGAAATCGAGTATGCCACCAGAGCAAGTGTTGTGGTGACTACACACTGCACTCTGGATAAAATATCCACTTCACTAGCTACTAGCACCTAAGTTACTGTAAAGAAGGGCGTGATATGGCCAAGATGCTAAAAACGAAAAATCCCAACACACGCGTGACGTACTCGCCGTGCTGTGACGTACTCGCCGTGCTGTGACGTACTCGCCGTGCTGTGACGTACTCGCCGTGTTGTGACCTACTCGCCGTGCTGTGACCTACTCGCCGTGTTGTGACCTACTCGCCGTGCTGTGGCGTACTCGCCGTGCTGTGACGTACTCGCCGTGCTGTGACGTACTCGCCGTGCTGTGACGTACTCGCCGTGCTGGACGTACTCGCCGTGCTGTGACGTACTCGCCGTGCTGTGACCCACTCGCCGTGTTGGACCTACTCGCCGTGCTGTGACGTACTCGCCGCCTGTGACGTACTCGCCGCGCTGTGACGTACTCGCCGTGCTGTGACGTACTCGCCGTGCTGTACGTACTCGCCGTGATGTGACGTACTCGCCGTGCTGTGACGTACTCGCCGTGATGTGACGTACTCGCCGTGCTGTGACGTACTCGCCGTGCTGTGACGTACTCGCCGTGTTCTGACCTGCTGGCCCTGTTCTGACCCGCTGGCCCTGTTCTGACCTGCTGTCCCTGCTCTGACCTGCTGGCCATGTTCTGACCTGCTGTCCCTGTTCTGACCTTGCCCTTCGACCTGCTGTCCCTGTTCTGACCTGCTGTCCCTGCTCTGACTTGCTGACCATGTTCTGACCTGCTGTCCCTGTTCTGACCCGCTGGCCATGTTCTGACCCGCTGGCTCTCTGACGGCCGTGCTCCGCAGGCTGCTGCTGAACCATCCGACGGCGGAGTTCTCCTTGGAGTCGGAGCGCGGCTTCCTGGAGACAGACCTCTTGTCGGCCATCGGTCTGACTTTGGACGACCTGGAGGTCAAGGCCGACCTCTGCACCAAGGTCAGTTTGAGTGTCGCAAAGACCTCTGCCAAGGCCAGTTAAAGAGCCCCTTCTTGCTTTTCGCCAGCTCCTAGGGTAATTCCTGGGTGACGATCCCCACCTCTTGGAGGAACGGCGGAGGTCTATAGAGTTTTGAGGTGAAAATCCGTCGTGTTGGGTCTGGTTTTTCATTTTCCGGGGGCGGGAGATGGACGCGTTATTAGAGTGGGCAGTCCGTAAGGGGAGGGTGGATGGAGTCGGACTCGCCAGACAAGGGACGTGTGCTGCTCGGGTGTGTTGCGGGTTACCTTGCTGGAGCCTGAGCGAAGCTGGGCAACTAGGACTTGTGCACTCGTGGGTGGAGGTAGCGTCCAGGGCTCCAGGTGCTTGTGTGTATCCCAAGCCGTTCTTGTGGCGAATTTGAACGCGGTTTTCGCTATAGCTACCCGTGCCGACGGTCGCCCGTGCTCTCGCGGGTCTTCTAGTGCCAGCTCGTCTACCTGTTCATTGCCGCGAGTTCTCGGGTGTTCTGGGTTGCTTTTGACGTGTATTTGATGGCCCGGCGATGGCGGGGAGTTCACGACACTCCAGTTGTCACTAACTTCCTTGCATGTAGCGATGCTAGAGTTGATGATTGACTGGATAGACTTTCTTGCATACAGCGGCTGTGGGAGGGCACCGAAGTCATGGAAACGGCCCATCGTCGATTTGTTTTAAAATCCGCGTGCAGCTCTTCGTTTTCCTGTGATATGATTTTTTCAGGTAGCCTGCCCCTTCTCCCAAAAATACAGAACAAATTATTATTTGTTTGAACAAATGACTATAGTATAATTTCCTGCCGGGTTATGTCCCTGCAATGGTTCAACAAACGCTTAAGCGTAACGTTTGAAACTCTGGTCGGTGATGATGTTGATGCTGGTTATGTTGTTGATGTTGTGGTTGGTTTCGGCAGGTCCTGGTGTGGCACACGCAGACTGTGAATACGGATCTATCTACAGAGAGACTGCTGGCCAAGAAGGGCAAGCCAGCTACCAACGTCGGTATCGAGGTCTGATGTACCGTAAGTGCGGCACCAAATGTCCATAGGGACCAGCACTGTCGGACTGGCGGGTCAGAGCCAGCTGCAGAGGATGCTACCTCACGCGATGGTCGGCTGTCGTAAGTGAATAGTTCCGTTTAAAACCAAAGCTCGCCGAGGTCACGGAACAAGCTCGGACTCTCGCAGTGAGTCTCAGGTGGCACGTGGAGCGAGCTGCCGGCGCTGGCGCGTCCGAGGGGTCTGAGGTGGCGGAGACGGAGTAGGAGGTCCCCGCCGACGGTGCCTCAGTGGTGCACCACCCGGCTCCACCGGAGAGCGCCAGCGGCCGTGTTCTCAGGGCTGGCCCTCCGTAGCCATGGCGCAGTCGCTCATAGATCTTAACTGTGTGTCGCAAACTGAGTGCAGAAGCTCTGGGTGCGTATGGACGGTTGCCGTGGTTTTCCAGAGAGAGCCAGTCCAGAGACGCAGCCCCGGCTTCTCGCCGCGGCCTCTCGCCACCTACCTCAGAAGGGGCTGGTCGGATCACCTCCCGCCTGCCTGGGGCCCTCCCTGTCATTGACTGCGGGGCCGCAGCAGAGGGGAGGCCTCGGAGATTATTGGGCAGCGAGACTCATTTGGGACTGGGTGATTGCCTTGATGGATGAATATTTCTGTCTTAAGGTATGGTTTTATACCTCTTCATCAGCTTACTCGAAGATAGTTACGATGATGCGAATGAAGTTTGTTCTGAAATGGCCCGACCTGTGAATTTCAGCTGTCCAATGGAAGAAAGGCGTAAGTCACATTTGGTATATTTTACAAGAGGGCGCCTTTTGCGGCTTGTTTTACAATGGGACTAAGGTGAAGAATACGACATAAACCAAAATTTTGAGTGAGTTTGTCAGATAATTTGAGAAGCAGGTGCAGCTTGTCTTTCTGCTTCGAATGATTCCTTAAATCTTAAAATCGAAAAAAACATAGCTTTTCGTCCGCTGGACGGCAGATTTTCCCGATTGTGTTTTATCGCGGGCGTGTTTTTTTCTCTGACAGTGTTCCTAGGTGATTGAGCTTGAATTGTTTGATATCACGTGACGACGCATGAAGCCCACTCGCGCTGGCTGTCGAGTCGCCGCCACCATTCGTCTCGCTGGCTTGGCGAGACCAATGTCCTTAGCATTTCGCCAGCAGCCCACCAGCGGTGTGGGAACAATAGTTCAAGAAACGTCCGCTCGTTTCATGCAAACTAAGAGCTTTACACGTATTGAGCGGCGGACGAGGAGCCGATGCCGCAGGTCTGGCTTGGCCTGACCATATTCCGTTGTCTCAGTGGCTGTGTTAGCAGTAGGTCTCGGAACGAGCTTCGTGCTGGTGACGGCCACCACATTTGACAACTAGTCACGATGCGTTGATGTGGAAATGCTCACTTGTTAGCGCTATTTGCGCTACGAATGTGTTGGATGCTGTAGCTCATTTGCGGTCGTGGTCCGTCAGCTGAAAGCTGTCGCTTCCACTCGAGATGTTAGAAAACAATCATTTTCCGTCAAAGTTAAGATGGCGGAAAGCGACGACATGTTTTGCACTTATTATTGTGTATATTATGCAATTTTCATCTTCAAGTTGCAACCAATACTGCAAAGGTTCGTGATAGAATATATATTTTTGAAAGTTGTATGGGTTTATCTTAGTTGTCGATCAATGCTATTGTGCATGGGATATTGTGCTACAGAACAAACAGTAGGTAGTAATAATAATTTTGGGGGCTTATCGACGCAGTAACTGCCCGGGTCATACGGCGTCGCCAACTCTTTCCCTGTTGGAGGGGTTTCTCGGGAGCCAGCTTGCTTCTTGTTCAGGGAAGCCGCCGGGCCTTGAACCCGGGTCGGCTGAATGGAAGACAGCTTCGCTGACCACTCCACTACCGCGCCCCAAACAGTAGTTTTAAGTTTTACTTATTCCTTGGAATTTCTTATAACATGCGATCGGACTATGTGCGTACTTGCAATCAATTTGCTCATGGGCAATCATCATTGTTCCGGAATAGTGTTTAAGCAAGTAACTGCTTATAATTTCTCCCCTATATTTTCAGCAACATTGTTTTTGGCCAATACCTCAAATTCGTGCAAACCCCCAACATGGCGCGAAAAACATTCCGAAACCAGATTCCCAGTTAGTCATTCGAAGGAAAATACAATTTGGGTGTCAAGGGCGCAAAAAGAGTTCCTCGTTAAAATAAACCAAGCGGGCTCTTTAGATAGTTTGGGAGAAGTCCAAAATAACTGGCAGGATGACCTCGCCCCTCTGCTGGTAGTGATGGGAGGCGTTCCGGGCCTACAGTCCGGGAGACGTACATACATGCATGACACAGGAACACAACGTTCGTCGATCGCTCTCCGCCCAAGGGTCTTGGATATCCTGAACGAACGGGAAACCACCACAAGCATGCACACGCGAGGCTTGGTGCTTGTCAGATATGTTTGACGGGAGGAGCCGGGAAACTTTTTTCAGACAGACTTGCATTTTCATACATTGTCACCGGACATAACAGCGATGTATCAATTACTTACATACTTCAACACAGAGCTTCAGACCAAAGAAATTACCTCTCCTCTTGAAGTTTTCCACTTAACAGCAGGGTCACGATTGCTCGAGCTATTTTCAAGCGCAGCTGCCACCAGCTCGGATTCTTTATCGTTCCGAAGAATGCACTTTACATGGCAAATATCGAGATTTCTTCCCTCACGTATGACATATTTAACCACAATTATTACATGGCTGATAAAAGGATCACCTCCCACCCCAAAAGAGGCCTTACCGGTCAGTGAATTGTTCATCAATTCTCCTTACACCAATCATAACGAGCCATGCGTGTACCGTGTCCCAAAACTGTCTGACTGCTTGACATCCCCAAAATTTGTGCACTATCGTCTCTTCGTTGGTTTGACACCTCCTACAAGTGCTGCTCTATTCAATTCCCATCTTTTGAAGCAATATATTGGTAACCTCAATTCGCGTGAGTATCTTACAATGTAGAGTCCTGTAGATGCTACACCGTGTGACATTGATCACACTTGCGTATATCTCTAACCATTCGAGGTCTGTATCAAACCTTGAGCACCATTTTTGCACCCATATAGGGGTGTGATTCTTAAGAGCCGGGAAACTTTTTCGAGTGTTTAGTAGTGTCAGTTCTATAGTTGCCGTTGCAGCTAAATAGTTGATGTTGTAGCCTTCTTTCCATATGACTTTTACAGCTGATGCTTGAAATCAACCGTATTATCAGCACTTGTGAAGCTATTGTAATACTGAGCGCGATATAGCGAAGCCGCAGAAAGCATCCTTACCCCAATACACAAGTTATCCTCAAAGTTTGAATGCCGTGATTCATTGGTGAAAGATCGGCATTTGAATAAGCGAAATCAGAAGTTCCTGATCTAGAATCCGCGTGGAATTAACGTTGTCTTTCTTTTGTAACTGCTCAAGAGCAGGCGTATTTACTACGCATTTGTAACTAACCATCGTATTTGTGATAATCATCCCTCCATGCCGTTTGATTAAAGTCAGGAAGGAGAATAATTGATTATTTATAAACAGTTTTTTGTCGAAGCTCTACCATGGATATCGGTGCCCTCACTGCTCTGGAGATAACGAGCAGTTATACCGGACTTAGCGTCAATGTCGAGCAGAGAGCCATGCTGGAAAATTCCCTCGCCAAACTTCAGGCCGACAATAAAGCGAAAGAAATGAGGTTCTTGGGCTGCCTTCTGGGACTGGATGGAGATTACTTCCTGGCGCAATCTATCGGTGACGATGTTCTTATGGATGTTACATTCTTTTACAGGTGAGCTGAGAAGAGTTTGCAATTTTGAAATCAATTATCTTGATTTTATACGAGTAACGTTGTTTCCGTAAATAGGACTCTGCTGTAAATACGTGAACATCAAGCCTTGTCCGCTCGCTTGTCTGTAAATTCCGTCAAAACTGTCTGTACAGAACTGGCTTGAGCTAGGTGAAAACTGTTTTAGCTTGTGTATACATAGATTCTTAACAGTGGCGGGTTCAGATTTTTATGGGGGGCGGTAGTGGGGTTCAATCCAACCCCACCTTTTCCTCGAATATCCTCTTATTATGTGATTACTATAGGCACCCAGAAATCTTGGGGGCGGGAGGCTTGAGTCCCCATATCAACCAGTAAAATATATTCTCCCTCGCAGCACGGATACCACACACTGGAGCCTGCTGCAGGACTGTAATCCCAAACTAGTGGATGTCGCCAAGTCCATCAAGGGCCGCTTCACAGGAGATCCCGCTCACGACTACGACCCTCACGCGGGAGAGGGAGAGGGTGGCGGTGAAGAGCCGATATCTCACCCGGTAAGTCGAGCCTCTCCGGCTCCAAGGGGCCTGAAAAGAACAAGTCGGTAATTATTGGAGGTGCTATTATTTATCTAGATAGCGCGAGGCGTGATTTGGTCTGCCATCGTATGGATTATCTGTGAGGAACTTGACGTTAAACATGGCACCTACGTCCTGCCCCAGACCATCGCCACTGGTTTGTAGTCCTGATCACCATAAGCTGTCCAAGTTACCTTAGATTCTTCGCGCTCTGCCAGCTTTGCTCAATCTGAAATCGAGTTATTGACAAGTCTGTTCAACAAACATAAACCGGGTAACGCCACTGGAAAAACGAACGACAAAGGGATAAAAAAGAGTAGGGAGAGAGAGAGAGAAGACAGAGAGGACCAGGCCAGTGGCGGGTACACTAATCGTTGGTGGGAACACTCGTAACCCCAGTCTTGTTAAGTGGGTCAGATACGGCGAGCAGATATGTGACTGAGGCCAGACGGATGTGTTCCCTGTGCAGGGTTTTTTGAAGGAGGAGGATCGGCTGGCCTTTGTGGTGCACCAGATCTACCATGAGACGGCGGTCGTCCCGCGCAAGGCCCTGCTGTACAGCCCCAGTGGGGCGGTCACTCGCAACCCTTCCTTCACCGGTTGGTGCAATCACCTCGCGCGGTTGACCTCGCACAGTGGCAAACGCGATAGCTCAGTCTGAGTTTCAAAATAGATCTTGAATTCCAATGAATATTACTTTTGTGCATGAAAAGTACCCTTCAGCTGTTCCCTTATTACTAGTTATATTGTTTAACTTCGTTATCCAGACGAACAAAATAATTTGGACTTTGCCTGGGCCCAGTCATGCAAAATGATGGAAGGGAAGAAGGTAAGGAGATAGTAGAGGTAAAAACAGTGAAACACTTCGTAGGACAATGCAAACAGTCTTCAAGTACAATGATTTGAACTGCAGTGATTTGCTGGTCTCCTTTTTATTTTATTACATGTCTGAGCGTCGCCTCCCTGTGTTGGCTTTCAGGAGGATTTTATTGTTTCTTATTTGACCCCCCAAGAGGGTCTGCTATGGTATCTCTGACGCTATCCCCCCTCCGCCTCCCCCACCACCACAAAAACACCGCATGCTTTCCATGTAAGTTGAGCCACTAGATGCTTTATACATATTTAATGTATGCCGTAACTCATCTTGAATCGGGATCTTCCCGTTGAGAGCTTTTTTCACTCGAATTGCTCTTACGAAATTCCAGAACTAATCGGTTTTCGTCAGAGCCCAGAAGGTGCAGAGCGCAGAAATTATCATGCGCTGTCGGTCGTGAATCACTTTTTGAACGCAATCTTCACCATAGCTCAATCATTATCACGCAGTATCGCCAGCGGAACACGACACGGAAAACATGGGGTCGTGGCGGCTGCCAAAGGAGGCCAAGGTACGAGCCGTTGCTTATAGAGGCCAGCACCACCGAACTCGTGTGAGCGCGGCTGTCCGACTATGCGTGGGTGTGACTGTCCGGCTGTGTGCGAGCGTGACTGTCCGGCTGTAGTGAGGGTGACTGTTCAGCAGTAAGTTTGCTCGGCTGTGGGTGAGTCTGACCATGGACCGGCTGTGGGTGAGTCTGACCAAGGACCGGCTGGCAGGCCTGCGGCCGGTGGAGGGCGACCAGCTCAGCTCGTACATGCATCTGCGGGTGCCGCCGCAGACGCCGCAGAAGCGCTCGTTCGCCGACGCTGACCTCACCATCGACTTTCTGGAGCCGCTCGGACAGGACCCCTTCAAAGGTGGGTGCTCAGGCGACGTGGCCCGCGTTGTGCCGTTCCCCATGCAATCTGGTCACACGAGAATCCCGTTAGCATCGCAAGAGAAAACAATACTATTCGGTCCCTCCGACTGTAAAGTTCTTATCAGCAAAGTGATTGAGAACAAAAATGATGAGAAGAGGGAACTATTGAAGTGGGATGGAAATCACGTTGACAGATTTTGTGGGGGTGGGAGACGACGGGCGTGTGGAGCCGCTGCTGGCTGAGGTGGGTCTGGAGAGATGGAGGTGCACTGACCAGTACCGGCGGGCCCGGCTCCCCAGTGTCCTGGGTGGTCAACCGGTGCTACGGCAACAGCGTGGTGCTGATACGGAGTCTCACCTGGCCCGGCTTCGTCTTCTACCACCGGCTCAACAGCACCGAGCACGGCTTCTGCTACATGGGAACCGGCCAGCAGAACCTGGACGTGCCGTTCATGCTGCCGTCGGCGAGGCCGCCGCCGCCTCCCGACGTCGTCGTCGAGGTAGGAAGTCCGCCTGTACCCACCCGCGACTGAACTCCTCACTGCCTGCTGTGGAGGATCGTTCTAATCATTCTGATGCATGTTGGAAACAAGCAGCATGAGCGAATGGTAAATTTGCATCATTTCATCACCCTCACTTTCAGCCTTTATGGAGAACTGCTCAACGGAAGGGCATGGGACTATCTTTGATTAACTTCTCCTGAAAATATAACTTTCAGGAAGTTTAAAAAGGTATTTGCACCTCTTTGAAAAGAGTCATCTATCTGCACCTTTTAATCCATTTGTATCGTGAAAAGGGCCACTGTGTCCTCCAGTATAGGTTTTCCAAGTGACTAATACTCCCTCCCGGGTTTCGTGACCCCTCCCGCTGGCATCAGTGATTGCATGTATGAGGAGGGTAGCGGGCGAGCTGACACTTGAATCCGACAACTGCTGCAATGCAGCCGACCTCTGATGACTATTGATTCCAATCAAGTTATCAATATGAACCAACCTTGCATATGCGACGAAAACACGCGGAACGCATACACTTTGTCCCATTATCCCCAAAGGACCGCCATTACAGACTCCGAAGAGTATTTGTTTTTCTTCAAAAGTTAAATTCATACACACTTTTTCGGCTTTTCCTGGCTGACTAGGAATATGACGTCACAGGAGGGACAGCAAATATTAGAGGCGGTGCTTTTTTCGGTGAGTACATACATTTCAAAACTCGTACATCGAAAGATTAGCAAATAACGTCATCCTATGGCCATTCAATCCTTTTATTTATCAAGTGTGGCACTGGGACCTCTGAAGAGGTCCCGTATTCCATCGTATACGCGCCACGTAAACCCCTAAGTAGCTTAAGTAGGATAAGAGGTGTCACAGTCTTGTCAGTGTTGTGATTATCATGCTGTAGTATTGTTTTGACAGAACATATCACTACTTTAGGCCTTCACATGAGTTTGGTTATTATTCCTACCCAACTACGTACTTTTCTAACTGACAAATGGTCTTTTCATTGACGCCCGATGCCCTTTTTAGCAGCCAGCTCCATGTCGAAAAGGATGTTAAAAGTGTGGTTTGGACCGCGGTAGGCGGCTGCTGCACTAAAGCAACGGTTTCAACCGCTGGCAAAGCCAGACGCCTCGGTCAGAGGAGGCATGGCTGCCGGACACTGGTACTATTCACGGCCCGCAGCAACGACATACCACCTGCCTGGTGTTTTTTTACGAAAACATGTCGGATTTCGACTCCAATACTACAATGTTATAGCAGACCTAGTATTTCTTGCCTTTTATCTTATCGTCTTTCCCCAGTCATTTGTAACAACATACATAGTTGATATTGGATTTCCCATGGAGGGAAAGAACAACGTAGCAAAACAACGTCATTATTGGGTCTTTATGAATAATTGACAATTATTTGCTTGTCCTGTTAATTAACTGATGTCTTGGTCTTTGAGACGTATGTCAATGGCAAGTTCAGTCTTGCATGCATGAACCACCTGCGCCAGAAGCTGGCCTACATCCATGCCAATGTTTTACCGAACGGCTGCACAGGGCCGGCAAGGTCCCTCCCTACGGATGGATTAAACCTACTTTACTTATGAGGGACACGGCCCGGCCGAACTTCACCCTAATGAAATGATGATATCTCCAAAAGTATGCACTATACCCTTAACGGAGTCTTGACTCTCTTATTCCGGATCATTGGCGATTATTGAGCGTACATAAACGAGTCGGGTGGGGTGTTGGGGACGCCCATGACACGTGCTTGGGCATGCTAAATCATTGAATTGTCAAATATCGTGGCATGAATTGGTTCTGGTTCATCTGGACTGACCCAAACACTGTGTACAGCGTGAACCAATGCAATGATTGGCCCATATGCACCAAAAAGGGATGAACAGATCTCACCCCACACCGTAATTCAGCAACCACGAATCCAATAAATATGAAAATGTTGGCATATATTTGGGCTGATCTAAAAACAATATAGCGGTGGTTACAATTAGGGTCCTACGCTATGTGCTTGCATGCGCTCCCCTGCCCGGTGTCTCAGAAACTACTAGCTCGATTAAGTCGTGATTTGGTATGTGTGTGACTGCTACCAACATTAATGGATTGTAGGTACCAGCACCAGGTACATACACGCCTCACGGGCGCACGTGCACGCCCCTTTGATAGTCAAGCTATAGCATCTATGTGAAAATTCAAGAATATACCACAATGTCCCAAATAGATGATGTGGGGTGAATGTTGCACTGAAGTCTTCTGCTGAATGCTGGGACACAGTGGATACCAAATCGTCGGCACGCGTATCCAGGATTAACAGAGAAAATTTATACTGAGTAGGGGCTATGATGATAAATTTTAGCTTTTTCTTCACGAACTGCTCTCCTACTATGGGCGGAAGCCATACAAGACCTTCACCTCAGGGTGCAGTGCCAAATGACACGTTCTGTGATATACCTACTGTTTTGAGGAATCTTTTTCAGTTTTTACTACGAAAAACTACAAAGGCTGTGGAATTTCCGTCAAATCGGATGTCTAATTGTGCATTTCCGAAACTGTTGATGCGCGATCATGCGTACCAGTGAGTTAATTCTGGAATCATGCACCCAATCTGGCCAACCAATCATGCCCATTCAGCCCACATGATGAAAATAAAACCGATGTTCTGTGAGGCACGTAACAGTTATGGGGACATTCTAACTATTTGTGGATTATGCCCCTTTTAGGTTATAAATAGCAGGCGAAGGGATGATTAGAAATCGGAATCAAAACAATGAAATTGTAGTACCTGTTGGGAGCCTTTTTGAATTCTTGCATAGTGACTATGACCAAAACCCTATAAACTTAAGCGGAAAGATGGATGCATCCGAAAATTGTATTTTTCTAGTGTTGATGCACTCGTCAATTTTAAGCCTTTGCATTATCTGTTCTCCTTAGGAAATATGGTATTAAGAAGTTCAAAGTGTAATCTTGCAAGGTTATAATTATTTTCCCCTTAGACAACATATTTTCGAAACTATAAACTATATCAGGATTTCATTGCAGGTTTAGACTTTTAGCCTGGTGAAATGGTTTCAGCATTGCTGAATTCATGCACAAAATGAGAATGTCACGTTTAAACTGGTCCGCCGTATGAAAGATTCATTGGGACATTTTTAGAATACACTGACCCAGTCCAGCCCGTTTTTGTCATTTTGATGACTCGGAGAAAAAAACTGCGACCAATTCTTCTTGCATTGCGTTCCTCTTCAGTCCGGATACATTTCCATTGTATGGTCGTCAAAAGGCAAATATTTATTTCCCATGGGAAACAAAAGGAAACAAGGAATACAGCTTTCACAAAACACGTCAGCAAGGACTCGGAGTGGTCAAAATTGAATGGTTAATTAATTGTCTCTTGCGTTTTCAGGGTTTCTTGGACGGGGAGGAGGAAGAAGAAGACGACGAGGAAGAGGAAGAGGAGGCCGAAGAAGAGGGAGAGGGGTGAGGAGGGAGAGGGTCCGGATGAAAACGAGGAGGACGAAGCCAGTGAGAAGGCAGAGGCTAAGCCGGATGGAGAGGAGGGAGCTGCCGGTGGCGATCAGCCCCCCAGCAAACAGGGCAGCGCCAAGTCGGTCAAATCCAGCGGTAGCGCCACCAAACCCAGCGCCAGTGGCAGCAAGGCAGACGCCACGGGCAGCAAGGTAGACGCCACGGGCAGCAAGGCAAGCGCCACAGGCAGCAAGGCAAGCGCCACAGGCAGCAAAGCAGACGCCACGGGCAGCAAGGTAGACGCCACAGGCAGCAAGGCAAGCGCTACGGGCAGCAAGGCAGACGCCACGGGCAGCAAGGCAAGCGCCACGGGCAGTAAGGCAAGCGCCACAGGCAGCAAGGTAGACGCCACGGGCAGCAAGGCAAGCGCCACAGGCAGCAAGGCAAGCGCCACAGGCAGCAAGGTAGACGCCACGGGCAGCAAGGCAAGTGCCACAGGCAGCAAGGTAACGCCACGGGCAGCAAGGCAAGCGCCACAGGCAGCAAGGTAGACGCCACGGGCAGCAAGGCAAGCGCCACGGGCAGTAAGGCAAGCGCCACGGGCAGCAAGGCAAGCGCCACAGGCAGCAAGGTAGACGCCACGGGCAGCAAGGCAAGCGCCACAGGCAGCAAGGCAAGTGCCACAGGCAGCAAGGTGGACGCCTCTGGCAGCAAGGCAAGCGCTACGGGCAGCAAGGCAAGTGCCACAAGCAGCAAGGTAGACGCCTCTGGCAGCAAGGCAAGCGCTACGGGCAGCAAGGCAAGCGCCACAGGCAGCAAGGCAAGCGCCACAGGCAGCAAGGCAAGCGCCACAGGCAGCAAGGCAAGTGCCACAGGCAGCAAAGCAAGCGTCGTGGATAGCAAGGCTGGCAGTGCGAGTAGCAAGATAAGCGTTAGTGCCAGCAAGACAAGCGCCAAAACTTCTAGTGCGGGTGCGAATAAGGAGTGAACAAGGTGCAGACGACCAAACGTCATGTCTTTGGTAGCCAAATAATCATGAACAACTATTTTGTAATCAACCACTTGTGACCATTGACATGCAAACGTCAGATTCCTGAAGCAGGAGGTGCGGGCGAATGCTATAGCTCCATCAGCGGTGCCACAGCTTTGCCATCCGACCACAACAAGCCCTTCCACTCATGTTCAGACGCTTTCTCATGTGTAACCTGGACCCCTGGTAAAGACCAATTGGAACCGTTAGTCGGGTGAAACATAAAACGAGACAATTACTTAGGAGAAGTTTTACAGGTATAATTATTTGAAGGTGGTAGATGAAACTGGTCTAAGCTACCCTTGGTTTATTTGGAACCAGGGTGAGAGAACCTAGTTCCAAGTGGTTAAGGAATCAGGAGTATTTTACCATCGTTCGTTCAACTACGTGTTTTCCGAAATCAAATACAGATATGCATTTACCCAAGCGTGGGCGCAAACGAAGCTGCCTGGGTTTCACACTTCATGCTCAGGGAAGAAAGGCGGACATCATCATGATGATGAGCATTGGTATTTTAGGGTGCTGTGGCTTCTGTGGTCAATTTACGCATTTGGCGGTACTCAAGGGCAAGACGATGGCTTGACTGGCTTTGCGGCAAAGAAGCTGCAAGGCCAGCCAAGCTGTCTCGTCTCGGCATTTGAAAAATATTCAAAATAGGGAAAACATCGGGTGGGTTAAATGTGTTGCAAAGGCTTAATCTTTGCCTGGGTGGCGGATTTAAGTCACTCCCGTCATGGTAAGTACAAAAAGACTCCCTCTAGCTCGAAAATTAAGAGGGCTAAGAAGGCGTAACAAATAAAAACAATTGAAAGCCTGTCCCTATTCCAATGGAAGTTACTTCGGTCATTGCTTTTGTCAATATTGAAGTCTTCACCCAAAACCCACACATGACAGCGGAATCTTACACAATGAAAGTAAAGGTACGAGTATATGACATCAGACTCCGTTCAAGCTGTATGGTCACACGAAATGCTGACGTCACGGAGGCTTCTTCAGCTTCAGGCTACAGGGAGTTGGGTTTTCTTGGGTGGGCTGGGGAATTGAAATACTGAATCGATTTCACTAAAATAACTTTTGCAAAACTCTTGAACACGCGCACTGGAGGGGGCCTCGGAGGTCCCACCTCTTTTTCTGAGGTGGCCGGAACAACCCCCTCCCCCGATAGGACTTCGGCGCCCCCTGAAATGGTCACGGTGTACCCTGAAAGGTCAATGGCGCTCTCCTGTAGTCGCTTCCCACCACCAAGGATGCGAGTATCAGTACCCCCACGATAGGATTTGGCACCCACCTAATAGGTTTTGCCACCCAAGCTTGGTGCCCCACTGGTCTGTATGCCCCCCCGACCATGTACCCTCAGCTCGGAGATCCTGGGTCCGCCTATGGTCGTGGCCGATATCTGAAAGGAATTGAAGACTTGCTTGCGCTGCAATTATTGATAGAATTACCTAACAATGACCTGATATAATATGGAAAGTGGGGACTACGAGTAACTAGGAAACTGGGAGCATCTTAGTTTCCTGGGGCAATCCGGTCATGACTCCCCATTGCGAATCAGAGCGGGCCAACCCATATTTTGCCTCCCTCCCCCTCCCCAGGAAAATAAGGTTTGATAATTCATTAATCGGGGAGAACGTGTCCTTGGGTAAAAACAAAATAAACGTTTTGACCACTCAGGGGATACCATTCAATTAGCTGTAACTGTTTACCCCTGCCGAACGTCGCCCCCCCTCCTCAGTGATTTATTTGGTCCCACCGACTGGGGTTTTCCCCCTTCAACCAACAGGCAGGGTCCACATCTGTGAGCTTCTGATTGGCAGACACTTGTTGATAGTTATCTCATTCCTCCTGGAAAAATGCGACAAAAAGAGTTACGGTACGTACTATGTGAATGCTCGTTTTAAATGTAGGTCACATTTAGCATTCCCATTCCTAAGAGTGAAGAGGAAGTCTGTCCTTCCTGGAATCGCGTATTATCCTTGTAAGAGGCCTCGGTAGCTGCATAATGAGAAGTTGTTCATCATATTTCTGGTCCAGACGTCACAAAGTTCAAATGCGCGGCATTGTTCGCGCTATAGCTTTCGAACAAGGTGAAACGTGGCGCCGACTCCGACTTTTGCAGACAGTGACGGATCTAGGATTTCGTTAAGGGGGGGGCCCAGGCTCGGAGGGCGCCGAACCTGGGGGGGCGCCGAACCTGAGGGGCGCCAATTTCAGTGGCAGATCTAGCCGGTCGGTTTGGGAGGGGCAGACCAAAGTCGAAAAGCAAAAAAAAAAAAAAAACGTCACGCAGTAAAAAGCTGCGCTACCAATATCACTTGCCGGTAGAATTTTGGGTTTGAGGCGAAAAGCTAAAAAAAACGTCACGGGGTGAAAAAAACTATGGGCTCGAGATACTTCTCCCTATCCAAGGCTGGCTATACTATGACTGGTTTTATTATAACTGAGAATTATTGATATTTACTCCATGATTCTGATGAAGGGCTGTGCCCGAATATATAATCTTCAGTGTTTTTTACATTTCCGGATTCGAGGGGACAGGCCAGGGAACATCTTATCAACTTATGTTCTGTTTGAAGTTGAGAGTTGAAACACCAAAATCTTGCTTATAAACTAAAAAGGAGTAGGGGAAAAAGGAGGTCGATCGCTTTGGGGGTCAAAAACATAGTGTTGCCCCGAGCTTTTCCGTTTAGGGGAATGCCTTTTTGCCCCCCCTTGGATCCGCCACTGGCCAATTTACCACCCAAAAGGCGGCCAGTGTCAATGTAAAACGAGTTTAAAAAGGATTTGTAAATGCTTATTTTCATGAAAGCTTCCTCTTAGTGAGGACATGTTCACGTTTACCATCAAGCATTTTCGGGCCAGCTAACGACTGGCACCTTGGTAGAAAATGCTGAAGGCACCCACTGACACTAACTGAAGCACGATGAGCAAATAATACAGTTATATTCGGTCATGGCGAAAACTGAGGTGTCGTATCCACCACCTCCACTTATCACAGTTGTCCTGGCCAACTGCTCCATACTGAAATAGCCGATTTACGCTAACCTGAGCCTCATAGGCCGCAGAACCTCTGCGGGCCTGGGCCCCTGAGTTTTTTGGTGACTTCTCTGAGTTTATATCGAGTCCCCTCAGCTAATTTGGGACCGCTTTAGTTAACCAGGCCCTCACACTGAACTTGAAACCTATGTGTCGCCGCTGAAGCCTATTCAGCTTTTCGGGGCCCTTTTATTGATATAGGGCCCTCTCAACAGATCCTGGGCCCTCTGAGCTAAAAGTTGGAGCTCTGAGCTCTGAGCCCCAAGTTGGATTAGTGTCCCTTAAGCTGGTCAGGGTCCCCTGGGTTGGTACCGTTTTCGTTTAACTGATATAGATCCCTTCAGCTTGTTTGGGGCCCGTTGTGCGTATCTGGGCAATAGTTCGTCGAGGCACCCAGCTAGTCTGGCCCTATTAGTTTTATTGGCCTTCTGAGCTGCTGCAGGGTCCCCTCAGAGTGTCCGGGCCCCATGAGTTGAAAATTGGACCCCTGTGTCAATTTTGAGTCCCTGAGCTTATTTAGAAACCGTTTAAAGAGGTAGACACCCCACGCTGGTCTTGAGAATCCTGTGTTGGCACTGAGGTCAAATGAGCTCGTTGGGGGCCCTTATCTGGGCCCCCTTAACTGGCACGGGCCCCTCAGCTGATTTTAGAGACCCAAAATCCCTCCTACCGGATTCCACCCACGCTAGATTTCCTGACTCCCTGAGGGATCCTGGGTGCCATTGGGGATTTTTCCCGCGATCAGCGCTGGGGTCCCTCCCCGAGACAAAGCTTACAACATGTCTCTTTCTCTATACTCTAGCGTCTGCCAGAGTTGAGCTAGAATCATTTTAGGCACAATTCGCTTCCTCTCGTTACGGCGAATCATCAAATAATGTATAATATGACTATACTAGGTTAAAACATAAAAATGACCTCACCTAAGGTTAGGTCAAGGCCACCATCTAGCCTAGCATAGTCAATATGCATATCAATCAACTCACAATAACAATAAAAAATGGTATCAAAATACGGGTTTTATCAATATTTCCTGCAAAGCCATTGACCCAAGTCTTAAAACCTGCTTAGGAAGCCCCAGATGAACTCTCAGAGGTAACATGTCTAAACTTGCAACATGTACCGATAAAGAGACCCTAGGGTACCATGATTTGGGGAATCCGAAGGTATTTCAAGCGGCGTCTGCAGACATAGAGCAATTGTTCGGCAAATTTCCGTTTTATCCCATGCATTTTCAATGGAGAGGTCATGATTCGTACCTGTCCCTAGGTCATCAATGGAAAAAATCCCGGAATAAATTTATTAGTACTTTTTGGGCCCATTATATGGTACAAGTTTGAATTCGATAGATTCACCCTTTTCTTACTTACCCCAACAAACATTTTTTGGGGTGAGGTCACTTGACCTGCACTGGTGACCTAGCCTGAGATGACACAACCTTAAATTTTGGGGGAAAGTTGCGGAAGTGATCAATGGTAAGGTGTGACAAGTACTGAGTCGCTTCGCGCCGACGCTTTTCTTGCCACTGGGAGACCTCGAGGGGGTGTTCAAGCACACCCCAACGGGCCGGAATGGGGCGCCAATACTCTAGAACAGGGCTGAGGCCAAAAGGGAAGGCTCTAAACAATGTCTGAAATTGTGGGGTCAAGGTCCTTCAAGGTCATTGACCTATTACGACACAACCCAACATATTATGCCTAATTTACGCTATAACTAACGCTGCGCCCAAGCTTACCAATGACCTTTGATCAAGCCTTGATCATCAAGACCAGTCACCTTTAAAATTGACCTGTGACCTTGATCTAAACACTGAATAACCTTAACTTTGATGTAATAGCATACGTTATAATAGGTGTCGTAACGTTATGCAACGTCATTTAGGGGCTGTCCAGGAGTAACTGTGCTCATCAGGGACACCTATGCTCTCTGGAGGGGCCTTTGCTTCGATGAGGCACCTGTGCCACCCAGGGGCGCCTTCGCTCCTCAATGGACGCGACCTAGCTATCCAGGGGCATCTTTGCTGTTCTGGGGGTGCATTTGATACCCAGTGCCCAAGGAGAGCTTTTTCTTATCCAGGTTCACCTTGGTATTGAGGGGCGTATTTTTATTCAAGGTAACCTATACTACCCAGTGGCGCCTACCCTATGCAAGGGGCGCTTAGGCTATCCAGGGGGCGGCAATTTGCTATACATAGGGCGCCCTTATGCTCTCCATGGGCACCTCATTCAGAGGGTGCCTCTGATATTCAGGGGCGCTTTTCCTATCAGCAGGGTACATGTGCCATCTTGGGGCTATTCTTATCAAGGGACGCTGCTGTTATTCAGGAATACCTACACCACTGTCGAGGGTCGCCTTTGCTACCCAGAGGCGCCTTTACTTCTTAGGAAGTTTGGCGCCCATGCTTTAAGGAGTGCTTTGGCATCGATTGATTGCTCTATTATTGGGCTTAGGTGCGCGTGAACCTTGAGCTCATGTAGCGCCCATATTGTTGCTAAGGAACGCTTATGCTATCAAAGGGCGCCTTTGCTATCCAGGGCCTCTGTTTTATTCAAGGCAGTCTGTTCTATCCACGGGCATCTGATATTTCGGGGGCGGTGCCTAGGTTATTCAGGAGGCGGCTTTTTTCTCCACAGGGGCGCACTATTGCTTTCCAGGGGCGCCGTTACTGCCCAGGGGTGTCTTTCTATCCAGGGGCGCATATGCTCTCTAGGTGTATTTTTCAATCACAGACATGATTGAAATACATGCCCCTACGTTATCCTGGGGTGCTTTTTGTCTCCGGTAAGGCGTTATTTGTCTCTTCCGGGCACCAGTTTATCCAAGGCCACCTATGCTGTCTAGAGAAACTTTGTTATCTAGGGCTGCCTTCGCTGTTAAGGGTCACCTTTGCTACCCAAAGGAAGCATTTTACTTTCCTGGATTGCCTATTTCCATCTAAGGGGCGCATATGCTATCTTGGAGCGCCTTTGCAAACATGGGGCGCACTTTTCTATCCAGGGGCGCCTTTGCACTTGAGCGGGCGCCTCTGCAATCCAGGAGGAGCCCAAAATAGATGGAGAATAACAATTCTGAAATAAGGCGCTCGAACACTGAAATAAAGTGCCTAATTATCAGAAAAAGGCGCTCATCTGCTGAACGGGGAGGACTGCTGGTTGGTGAGGGCAACGTTCTCGGAAGTGAGGCGCACACAGTGACGGATCCAAGGGGGGGCCCAGGGGGCCCGGGCCCCCCTTAGCTCCGAAGCGCCTCAGCATAGCTTAGCTCATATCGGGCGCCGAAGGCGCCCGATATGAGCGGCGCGCCTGTACCCATTTCGTGCGCCAAGGTGGTAGATACCACTTATTCCACTTGAATTAACACATAGTCCTTAAAACCATGGCAAAGCGCCCCTGCCCAAACACTAGACGCCTTTACTGGTCTTTTGCGCCCCAGTAAAATTTTGAAGATGAAATTTAGAAAGCTAACAAAAGCGCCCCGGCAAAGAAAAGGCGTCACTAGATAGCAGGATTGCGCCATGGGGAACTAATGCACCCCTGAGTAGCCTAGGCGCCCCCTGGATGAAGCGCCCCTGGGTAGCCTAGGCGCCCCCTGGTGAAGCGCCCTACGGATATCATATGCGCCCTTGGCAAGGAAAGGCGCCCCTGGGCAGCAAAGGCAAATCTTGGTAACATAGGTGCCCTGGACAGCATAAGCGCCCCTTAGATAGAAATAGGCGCTTTAGGAAAATAAAATGCTCACCTTGGGTAGAAAAAGGCGCCCTTTGATAGCCTAGGCGCCCACTGGAAAAAGCGCCCTACGGATGTCATATGCACCCATGGATAGCAAAGGCGCCCCTGGACAGCAAAGACAACCCTGGATAACACAAGTGCTGTGGACAATAAAGGCGCCCCTGGGTAGCAAAGGCGACCCTAGGAAGGCACCCCTTCGATAGAAAAGCCGCCTTTGGATAGCCTAGGCGCCCCCTGGATGAAGCGCCCTACGGATATCATATGCGCCCTTGGCTAGGAAAGGCGCCCCTGGGCAGCAAAGGCAAATCTTGGTAACATAGGTGCCCTGGACAGCATAAGCGCCCCTTAGATAGAAATATGCGCTTTAGGAAAATAAAATGCTCACCTTGGGTAGAAAAAGGCGCCCTTTGATAGCCTAGGCGCCCACTGGAAAAAGCGCCCTACGGATGTCATATGCACCCTTGGATAGCAAAGGCGCCCCTGGACAGCAAAGGCAACCCTGGATAACATAAGTGCTGTGGACAGCAAAGGCGCCCCTGGGTAGCAAAGGCGCCCCTAGGAAGGCAAACCTTCGATAGAAAAGCCGCCTTTGGATAGCCTAGGCGCCCCCTGGATGAAGTGCCCTACGGATACAATATGCGCCCTTGGCTAGGAAAGGCGCCCCTGGGCAGCAAAGGCAAATCTTGGTAACAGAGGTGCCCTGGACAGCATAAGCGCCCCTTAGATAGAAATATGCGCTTTAGGAAAATAAAATGCTCACCTTGGGTAGAAAAAGGCGCCCTTTGATAGCCTAGGCGCCCACTGGAAAAAGCGCCCTACGGATGTCATATGCACCCATGGATAGCAAAGGCGCCCCTGGACAGCAAAGACAACCCTGGATAACACAAGTGCTGTGGACAGCAAAGGCGCCCCTGGGTAGCAAAGGCGCCCCTAGGAAGGCACCCCTTCGATAGAAAAGCCGCCTTTGGATAGCCTAGGCGCCCCCTGGATGAAGCGCCCTACGGATATCATATGCGCCCTTGGCTAGGAAGGCGCCCCTGGACAGCAAAGGCAAATCTTGGTAACATAGGTGCCCTGGACAGCATTAGCGCCCCTTAGATAGAAATAGGCGCTTTAGGAAAATAAAATGCTCATCCTGGGTAGAAAAAGGCGCCCTTTGATAGCCTAGGCGCCCACTGGAAAAAGCGCCCTACGGATGTCATATGCACCCTTGGATAGCAAAGGCACCCCTGGACAGCAAAGACAACCCTGTATAACACAAGTGCTGTGGACAGCTAAGGCGCCCCTGGGTAGCACAGGCGCCCCTAGGAAGGCACCCCTTCGATTGAAAAGCCGCCTTTGGATAGCTTAGGCGCCCCCTGGATGAAGCGCCCTACGGATATCATATGCGCCCTTGGCTAGGAAAGGCGCCCCTGGGCAGCAAAGGCAAATATTGGTAACATAGGTGCCCTGAACAGCATAAGCGCCCCTTAGATAGAAATATGCGCTTTAGGAAAATAAAATGCTCACCTTGGGTAGAAAAAGGCGCCCTTTGATAGCCTAGGCGCCCACTGGAAAAAGCGCCCTACGGATGTCATATGCACCCTTGGATAGCAAAGGCGCCCCTGGACAGCAAAGACAACCCTGGATAACACAAGTGCTGTGGACAGCAAAGGCTCCCCTGGGTAGCAAAGGCGCCCCTAGGAAGGCAAACCTTTGATAGAAAAGCCGCCTTTGGATAGCCTAGGCGCCCTCTGGATGAAGTGCCCTGCGGATACAATATGCGCCCTTGGCTAGGAAAGGCGCCCCTGGGCAGCAAAGGCAAATCTTGGTAACAGAGGTGCCCTGGACAGCATAAGCGCCCCTTAGATAGAAATATGCGCTTTAGGAAAATAAAATGTTCACCTTGGGTAGAAAAAGGCGCCCTTTGATAGCCTAGGCGCCCACTGGAAAAAGCGCCCTACGGATGTCATATGCACCCATGGATAGCAAAGGCGCCCCTGGACAGCAAAGACAACCCTGGATAACACAAGTGCTGTGGACAGCAAAGGCGCCCCTGGGTAGCAAAGGCGCCCCTAGGAAGGCACCCCTTCGATAGAAAAGCCGCCTTTGAATAGCCTAGGCGCCCCCTGGATGAAGCGCCCTACGGATATCATATGCGCCCTTGGCTAGGAAAGGCGCCCCTGGGCAGCAAAGGCAAATATTGGGAACATAGGTGCCCTGGACAGCATAAGCGCCCCTTAGATAGAAATATGCGCTTTAGGAAAATAAAATGTTCACCTTGGGTAGAAAAAGGCGCCCTTTGATAGCCTAGGCGCCCACTGGAAAAAGCGCCCTACGGATGTCATATGCACCCATGGATAGCAAAGGCGCCCCTGGACAGCAAAGACAACCCTGGATAACACAAGTGCTGTGGACAGCAAAGGCGCCCCTGGGTAGCAAAGGCGCCCCTAGGAAGGCAAACCTTCGATAGAAAAGCCGCCTTTGGATAGCCTAGGCGCCCCCTGGATGAAGTGCCCTACGGATACAATATGCGCCCTTGGCTAGGAAAGGCGCCCCTGGACAGCAAAGTTAACCCTTCTTGAAATAGATTATCTGGACAGCATATGCGGCCATGGATAAACTAGGCGCCTGAGGAAGAAAACAAGCGCCTCACCTGAGAGTACAGGCGCCCCCAGGATATCATAGGTGTCCCTTTCCATCTTCAGCTGCCCTACTGTCTATGGTTTGGCACACCTGTCCGACAGTCGCGCGCTCTGTTACAGGGCTCGAGCGCTCAATTTGAGCATGGACTGCCTTTAACCACATTTCATTAACCTATAACTGAAGGCTTAGTGCTCCATCGCTGCAACCGGGTGCCTTTTTCAGCATGTGCGCCTCACTTCCGAGAACGTTGCCCTCACCAACCAGCAGTCCTCCCCGTTCAGCAGATGAGCGCCTTTTTCTGATAATTAGGCACTTTATTTCAGTGTTCGAGCGCCTTATTTCAGAATTGTTATTCTCCATCTATTTTGGGCTCCTCCTGGATTGCAGAGGCGCCCGCTCAAGTGCAAAGGCGCCCCTGGATAGAAAAGTGCGCCCCATGTTTGCAAAGGCGCTCCAAGATAGCATATGCGCCCCTTAGATGGAAATAGGCAATCCAGGAAAGTAAAATGCTTCCTTTGGGTAGCAAAGGTGACCCTTAACAGCGAAGGCAGCCCTAGATAACAAAGTTTCTCTAGACAGCATAGGTGGCCTTGGATAAACTGGTGCCCGGAAGAGACAAATAACGCCTTACCGGAGACAAAAAGCACCCCAGGATAACGTAGGGGCATGTATTTCAATCATGTCTGTGATTGAAAAATACACCTAGAGAGCATATGCGCCCCTGGATAGAAAGACACCCCTGGGCAGTAACGGCGCCCCTGGAAAGCAATAGTGCGCCCCTGTGGAGAAAAAAGCCGCCTCCTGAATAACCTAGGCACCGCCCCCGAAATATCAGATGCCCGTGGATAGAACAGACTGCCTTGAATAAAACAGAGGCCCTGGATAGCAAAGGCGCCCTTTGATAGCATAAGCGTTCCTTAGCAACAATATGGGCGCTACATGAGCTCAAGGTTCACGCGCACCTAAGCCCAATAATAGAGCAATCAATCGATGCCAAAGCACTCCTTAAAGCATGGGCGCCAAACTTCCTAAGAAGTAAAGGCGCCTCTGGGTAGCAAAGGCGACCCTCGACAGTGGTGTAGGTATTCCTGAATAACAGCAGCGTCCCTTGATAAGAATAGCCCCAAGATGGCACATGTACCCTGCTGATAGGAAAAGCGCCCCTGAATATCAGAGGCACCCTCTGAATGAGGTGCCCATGGAGAGCATAAGGGCGCCCTATGTATAGCAAATTGCCGCCCCCTGGATAGCCTAAGCGCCCCTTGCATAGGGTAGGCGCCACTGGGTAGTATAGGTTACCTTGAATAAAAATACGCCCCTCAATACCAAGGTGAACCTGGATAAGAAAAAGCTCTCCTTGGGCACTGGGTATCAAATGCACCCCCAGAACAGCAAAGATGCCCCTGGATAGCTAGGTCGCGTCCATTGAGGAGCGAAGGCGCCCCTGGGTGGCACAGGTGCCTCATCGAAGCAAAGGCCCCTCCAGAGAGCATAGGTGTCCCTGATGAGCACAGTTACTCCTGGACAGCCCCTAAATGACGTTGCATAACGTTACGACACCTATTATAACGTATGCTATTACATCAAAGTTAAGGTTATTCAGTGTTTAGATCAAGGTCACAGGTCAATTTTAAAGGTGACTGGTCTTGATGATCAAGGCTTGATCAAAGGTCATTGGTAAGCTTGGGCGCAGCGTTAGTTATAGCGTAAATTAGGCATAATATGTTGGGTTGTGTCGTAATAGGTCAATGACCTTGAAGGACCTTGACCCCACAATTTCAGACATTGTTTAGAGCCTTCCCTTTTGGCCTCAGCCCTGTTCTAGAGTATTGGCGCCCCATTCCGGCCCGTTGGGGTGTGCTTGAACACCCCCTCGAGGTCTCCCAGTGGCAAGAAAAAGCGTCGGCGCGAAGCGACTCAGTACTTGTCACACCTTACCATTGATCACTTCCGCAACTTTCCCCCAAAATTTAAGGTTGTGTCATCTCAGGCTAGGTCACCAGTGCAGGTCAAGTGACCTCACCCCAAAAAATGTTTGTTGGGGTAAGTAAGAAAAGGGTGAATCTATCGAATTCAAACTTGTACCATATAATGGGCCCAAAAAGTACTAATAAATTTATTCCGGGATTTTTTCCATCGATGACCTAGGGACAGGTACGAATCATGACCTCTCCATTGAAAATGCATGGGATAAAACGGAAATTTGCCGAACAATTGCTCTATGTCTGCAGACGCCGCTTGAAATACCTTCGGATTCCCCAAATCATGGTACCCTAGGTCTCTTTATCGGCGCATGTTGCAAGTTTAGACATGTTACCTCTGAGAGTTCATCTGGGGCTTCCTAAGCAGGTTTTAAGACTTGGGACAATGGCTTTGCAGGAAATATTGATAAAACCCGTATTTTGATACCATTTTTTATTGTTATTGTGAGTTGATTGATATGCATATTGACTATGCTAGGCTAGATGGTGGCCTTGACCTAACCTTAGGTGAGGTCATTTTTATGTTTTAACCTAGTATAGTCATATTATACATTATTTGATGATTCGCCGTAACGAGAGGAAGCAAATTGTGCCTAAAATGATTCTAGCTCAACTCTGGCAGACGCTAGAGTATAGAGAAAGAGACATGTTGTAAGCTTTGTCTCGGGGAGGGACCCCAGCGCTGATCGCGGGAAAAATCCCCAATGGCACCCAGGATCCCTCAGGGAGTCAGGAAATCTAGCGTGGGTGGAATCCGGTAGGAGGGATTTTGGGTCTCTAAAATCAGCTGAGGGGCCCGTGCCAGTTAAGGGGGCCCAGATAAGGGCCCCCAACGAGCTCATTTGACCTCAGTGCCAACACAGGATTCTCAAGACCAGCGTGGGGTGTCTACCTCTTTAAACGGTTTCTAAATAAGCTCAGGGACTCAAAATTGACACAGGGGTCCAATTTTCAACTCATGGGGCCCGGACACTCTGAGGGGACCCTGCAGCAGCTCAGAAGGCCAATAAAACTAATAGGGCCAGACTAGCTGGGTGCCTCGACGAACTATTGCCCAGATACGCACAACGGGCCCCAAACAAGCTGAAGGGATCTATATCAGTTAAACGAAAACGGTACCAACCCAGGGGACCCTGACCAGCTTAAGGGACACTAATCCAACTTGGGGCTCAGAGCTCAGAGCTCCAACTTTTAGCTCAGAGGGCCCAGGATCTGTTGAGAGGGCCCTATATCAATAAAAGGGCCCCGAAAAGCTGAATAGGCTTCAGCGGCGACACATAGGTTTCAAGTTCAGTGTGAGGGCCTGGTTAACTAAAGCGGTCCCAAATTAGCTGAGGGGACTCGATATAAACTCAGAGAAGTCACCAAAAACTCAGGGGCCCAGGCCCGCAGAGGTTCTGCGGCCTATGAGGCTCAGGTTAGCGTAAATCGGCTATTTCAGTATGGAGCAGTTGGCCAGGACAACTGTGATAAGTGGAGGTGGTGGATACGACACCTCAGTTTTCTCCATGACCGAATATAACTGTATTATTTGCTCATCGTGCTTCAGTTAGTGTCAGTGGGTGCCTTCAGCATTTTCTACCAAGGTGCCAGTCGTTAGCTGGCCCGAAAATGCTTGATGGTAAACGTGAACATGTCCTCACTAAGAGGAAGCTTTCATGAAAATAAGCATTTACAAATCCTTTTTAAACTCGTTTTACATTGACACTGGCCGCCTTTTGGGTGGTAAATTGGCCAGTGGCGGATCCAAGGGGGGCAAAAAGGCATTCCCCTAAACGGAAAAGCTCAGGGCAACACTATGTTTTTGACCCCCAAAGCGATCGACCTCCTTTTTTCCCCTACTCTTTTTAGTTTATAAGCAAGATTTTGGTGTTTCAACTCTCAACTTCAAACAGAACATAAGTTGATAAGATGTTCCCTGGCCTGTCCCCTCGAATCCGGAAATGTAAAAAAACACTGAAGATTATATATTCGGGCACAGCCCTTCATCAGAATCATGGAGTAAATATCAATAATTCTCAGTTATAATAAAACCAGTCATAGTATAGCCAGCCTTGGATAGGGAGAAGTATCTCGAGCCCATAGTTTTTTTCACCCCGTGACGTTTTTTTAGCTTTTCGCCTCAAACCCAAAATTCTACCGGCAAGTGATATTGGTAGCGCAGCTTTTTACTGCGTGACGTTTTTTTTTTTTTTGCTTTTCGACTTTGGTCTGCCCCTCCCAAACCGACCGGCTAGATCTGCCACTGAAATTGGCGCCCCTCAGGTTCGGCGCCCCCCCAGGTTCGGCGCCCTCCGAGCCTGGGCCCCCCCCTTAACGAAATCCTAGATCCGTCACTGGGCGCACATGCTGAAAAAGGCACCCGGTTGCAGCGATGGAGCACTAAGCCTTCAGTTATAGGTTAATGAAATGTGGTTAAAGGCAGTCCATGCTCAAATTGAGCGCTCGAGCCCTGTAACAGAGCGCGCGACTGTCGGACAGGTGTGCCAAACCATAGACAGTAGGGCAGCTGAAGATGGAAAGGGACACCTATGATATCCTGGGGGCGCCTGTACTCTCAGGTGAGGCGCTTGTTTTCTTCCTCAGGCGCCTAGTTTATCCATGGCCGCATATGCTGTCCAGATAATCTATTTCAAGAAGGGTTAACTTTTGCTGTCCAGGGGCGCCTTTCCTAGCCAAGGGCGCATATTGTATCCGTAGGGCACTTCATCCAGGGGGCGCCTAGGCTATCCAAAGGCGGCTTTTCTATCGAAGGTTTGCCTTCCTAGGGGCGCCTTTGCTACCCAGGGGCGCCTTTGCTGTCCACAGCACTTGTGTTATCCAGGGTTGTCTTTGCTGTCCAGGAGCGCCTTTGCTATCCAAGGGTGCATATGACATCCGTAGGGTGCTTTTTCCGGTGGGCGCCTAGGCTATCAAAGGGCGCCTTTTTCTACCCAAGGTGAGCATTTTATTTTCCTAAAGCGCCTACTTCTATCTAAGGGGCGCTTATGCTGTTCAGGGCACCTATGTTCCCAAGATTTGCCTTTGCTGCCCAGGGGCGCCTTTCCTAGCCAAGGGCGCATATGATATCCGTAGGGCGCTTCATCCAGGGGGCGCCTAAGCTATCCAAAGGCGGCTTTTCAATCGAAGGGGTGCCTTCCTAGGGGCGCCTGTGCTACCCAGGGGCGCCTTAGCTGTCCACAGCACTTGTGTTATACAGGGTTGTCTTTGCTGTCCAGGGGTGCCTTTGCTATCCAAGGGTGCATATGACATCCGTAGGGCGCTTTTTCCAGTGGGCGCCTAGGCTATCAAAGGGCGCCTTTTTCTACCCAAGATGAGCATTTTATTTTCCTAAAGCGCCTATTTCTATCTAAGGGGCGCTAATGCTGTCCAGGGCACCTATGTTACCAAGATTTGCCTTTGCTGTCCAGGGGCGCCTTTCCTAGCCAAGGGCGCATATGATATCCGTAGGGCGCTTCATCCAGGGGGCGCCTAGGCTATTCAAAGGCGGCTTTTCTATCGAAGGGGTGCCTTCCTAGGGGCGCCTTTGCTACCCAGGGGCGCCTTTGCTGTCCACAGCACTTGTGTTATCCAGGGTTGTCTTTGCTGTCCAGGGGCGCCTTTGCTATCCATGGGTGCATATGACATCCGTAGGGCGCTTTTTCCAGTGGGCGCCTAGGCTATCAAAGGGCGCCTTTTTCTACCCAAGGTGAACATTTTATTTTCCTAAAGCGCATATTTCTATCTAAGGAGCGCTTATGCTGTCCAGGGCACCTCTGTTACCAAGATTTGCCTTTGCTGCCCAGGGGCGCCTTTCCTAGCCAAGGGCGCATATTGTATCCGTAGGGCACTTCATCCAGAGGGCGCCTAGGCTATCCAAAGGCGGCTTTTCTATCAAAGGTTTGCCTTCCTAGGGGCGCCTTTGCTACCCAGGGGAGCCTTTGCTGTCCACAGCACTTGTGTTATCCAGGGTTGTCTTTGCTGTCCAGGGGCGCCTTTGCTATCCAAGGGTGCATATGACATCCGTAGGGCGCTTTTTCCAGTGGGCGCCTAGGCTATCAAAGGGCGCCTTTTTCTACCCAAGGTGAGCATTTTATTTTCCTAAAGCGCATATTTCTATCTAAGGGGCGCTTATGCTGTTCAGGGCACCTATGTTACCAATATTTGCCTTTGCTGCCCAGGGGCGCCTTTCCTAGCCAAGGGCGCATATGATATCCGTAGGGCGCTTCATCCAGGGGGCGCCTAAGCTATCCAAAGGCGGCTTTTCAATCGAAGGGGTGCCTTCCTAGGGGCGCCTGTGCTACCCAGGGGCGCCTTAGCTGTCCACAGCACTTGTGTTATACAGGGTTGTCTTTGCTGTCCAGGGGTGCCTTTGCTATCCAAGGGTGCATATGACATCCGTAGGGCGCTTTTTCCAGTGGGCGCCTAGGCTATCAAAGGGCGCCTTTTTCTACCCAGGATGAGCATTTTATTTTCCTAAAGCGCCTATTTCTATCTAAGGGGGCGCTAATGCTGTCCAGGGCACCTATGTTACCAAGATTTGCCTTTGCTGTCCAGGGGCGCCTTTCCTAGCCAAGGGCGCATATGATATCCGTAGGGCGCTTCATCCAGGGGGCGCCTAGGCTATCCAAAGGCGGCTTTTCTATCGAAGGGGTGCCTTCCTAGGGGCGCCTTTGCTACCCAGGGGCGCCTTTGCTGTCCACAGCACTTGTGTTATCCAGGGTTGTCTTTGCTGTCCAGGGGCGCCTTTGCTATCCATGGGTGCATATGACATCCGTAGGGCGCTTTTTCCAGTGGGCGCCTAGGCTATCAAAGGGCGCCTTTTTCTACCCAAGGTGAACATTTTATTTTCCTAAAGCGCATATTTCTATCTAAGGGCCGCTTATGCTGTCCAGGGCACCTCTGTTACCAAGATTTGCCTTTGCTGCCCAGGGGCGCCTTTCCTAGCCAAGGGCGCATATTGTATCCGTAGGGCACTTCATCCAGGGGGCGCCTAGGCTATCCAAAGGCGGCTTTTCTATCGAAGGTTTGCCTTCCTAGGGGCGCCTTTGCTACCCAGGGGCGCCTTTGCTGTCCACAGCACTTATGTTATCCAGGGTTGTCTTTGCTGTCCAGGGGCGCCTTTGCTATCCAAGGGTGCATATGACATCCGTAGGGCGCTTTTTCCAGTGGGCGCCTAGGCTATCAAAGGGCGCCTTTTTCTACCCAAGGTGAGCATTTTATTTTCCTAAAGCGCATATTTCTATCTAAGGGGCGCTTATGCTGTCCAGGGCACCTATGTTACCAAGATTTGCCTTTGCTGTCCAGGGGCGCCTTTCCTAGCCAAGGGCGCATATGATATCCGTAGGGCGCTTCATCCAGGGGGCGCCTAGGCTACCCAAAGGCGGCTTTTCTATCGAAGGGGTGCCTTCCTAGGGTCGCCTTTGCTACCCAGGGGCGCCTTTATTGTCCACAGCACTTGTGTTATCCAGGGTTGTCTTTGCTGTCCAGGGGCGCCTTTGCTATCCATGGGTGCATATGACATCCGTAGGGCGCTTTTTCCAGTGGGCGCCTAGGCTATCAAAGGGCGCCTTTTTCTACCCAAGGTGAGCATTTTATTTTCCTAAAGCGCCTATTTCTATCTAAGGGGCGCTTATGCTGTCCAGGGCACCTATGTTACCAAGATTTGCCTTTGCTGCCCAGGGGCGCCTTTCCTTGCCAAGGGCGCATATGATATCCGTAGGGCGCTTCACCAGGGGGCGCCTAGGCTACCCAGGGGCGCTTCATCCAGGGGGCGCCTAGGCTACTCAGGGGTGCATTAGTTCCCCATGGCGCAATCCTGCTATCTAGTGACGCCTTTTCTTTGCCGGGGCGCTTTTGTTAGCTTTCTAAATTTCATCTTCAAAATTTTACTGGGGCGCAAAAGACCAGTAAAGGCGTCTAGTGTTTGGGCAGGGGCGCTTTGCCATGGTTTTAAGGACTATGTGTTAATTCAAGTGGAATAAGTGGTATCTACCACCTTGGCGCACGAAATGGGTACAGGCGCGCCGCTCATATCGGGCGCCTTCGGCGCCCGATATGAGCTAAGCTATGCTGAGGCGCTTCGGAGCTAAGGGGGGCCCGGGCCCCTGGGCCCCCCTTGGATCCGTCACTGTTTGCAGACACATATGACAAAGACTTAACAGTCACCCGAGTCCTTGGGATGGGAATGGCTGTTGGAATCTGCCAAGGACCTGGAGCCAATTGTTTAAATCGTTCAGGGAGGAATACCGAATTCGTAATGGGAAGCCCAATAAATGTGTTGGGAAAAAAATGATACGTTTTTATAATCGAATGCATCAGCAGCCTGTTTGTAGCAATTTTTTCCTATTTGTGCGTGCTTCTTTGCCTACATATCAATGTTTTTTTCTAAGGAACTTGCAGGATGATAAGAAATGTGGTCTTCACGGATCTCCAGTAATGCTGACAAAGTCCCGGAAAAATACCGGTTGCGGCAGTAGTCAGGTCAAGGAGTGGAGCCTTTAAGCTGAAATCAGACAATGCGGAATTATGATGTGCCGCTTATGATAGGCTGACTTGGCATGCCTCGACTTCGTCTTAAAATAAAGGAAGCTCATAGATCTCCCGAGTCTCCCGAGAGTTGATCTGGAATCATGACCTTTGGCCTTGACCTTTGATTTTGACTTTTACACTGGGTTACTTTAAGGATGACGTCATTGCATTATAGGTATATATCATACTAGGTAACGCCATTTGACCGGAAGCATTGGTGCCAATAACCTCGGAAATGCGGATATGACTTTGATTTTTTACCTTGAAATGAACCTTTATGTGAAGTTACCTTGACATATATCGTTTGTATGGCGTTGTGAGGCCACCATTCAGTCTTCAATGCAGCCGACTGGGGCGACCGCGCGATCGTGGTTATCTCAAAATGTAGGTCTGACTTTTTTATTTTAATAGGGCCACTCCCAACAGCCACACTTGCCCAATTACAGGGAGTATTGGCGTGGGTGTTTAAGGATCCTCTCCACCGGGTCAGACCGGACACGGAAGGCGGTTTCCCGCCGTGGGGATTGAATCCACGTTAATCCATGCTATCCGATCCGAAGACTGGCAGCGAAGCCACACGGCCACCCCGGCCCCTAGAATACCTACACTTTGATAGTCTATAATCAAAACTATTCTGGCCGATTTTCAGCTTTTATTTCATCAATCGAGGTGCCGTTGAAATCTCTCAGATTTGGTTGAGTAGTGTTTTCCGGCTACCTGCGGTTCTCCGTCTACCTCGGAAAAATTAGGTGGGGGCTTCGGCGGCCCCTTCCAGTGAGCGACGACGGAGGCCCCTTCCAGTGAGCGAGCCCCTTCCAGTGAGCGTGTTAATCCAGCTTCTTAGTTCTACCGCTTACCCTCTAATTTCTACTGGCTCTATTCCGCACAATCACGGCGTTTCGCAATAGGTCCCCAGCACAGGCGAGATTCGATCTTTTGGACCTAGTTTGACCGTGTAGATATTGACCTAGGTCAATTAAAGTTGGCTATAATGTAGATCACGATAACCCCGACACACCCCCAAAGGGACGTTTTTCTGGCCGTCTTGCTTTTTATCTCAACGTGGGGGAGGGCAGAAGACCCCCTGAGATATTAAGACCTAGAGGGGGAGGCTATCTAACCCCCTCCATCTGGTACATACCTTCTTGCCCATTCGTTGTGCTCTGCCATAAGCGGATCCAGAATATCCGATGGGGCAGGCACATGGGGACCCTTGAGGCATGGCTCGATGGCACCCGTGCCATCAGACCAGGGAGCCCCATTTTTGGCGGTAAAACCATCAGGTGGGCGCCAAGTCCTATCGCGCGGGCGGCGATACTCGCATCCTGTAGAGAGGGAAACGACATTTCAGGGGGCCGCCATTGACACCTTCAGGGGAACCCCGTGACCATATCAGGGAGTGCCAAGCATAGGTGGCGGAATTAGGGATGGAACCGTGGCACAATTCCTTTAAATTATACATTTTTACACTAAGCCTGTGGCCAGGGGCGTCGCCACAGTATTTTTACTGGAAGCAGATGGCCCCCGGAATGACGATGACTGGGGGGTAGAGATGTTTAAGAGGAAAATTATGATAGTTTTGGCTGCATATGAAACACTAACGACGATTCACTTCACCAACACATGTAGGTATGTATATGTACGCAGTTAACAAGAAGAAAATGCAAAAAAGTCGGGACCCAACATTTTACGTAAACAACCCCCCTTGATTAGCAAGTAGAAGAAACGCATCCCCCGTCCCCGCTTTCGACGCCCATGCCTATGGTGTTGACTGGAAAGGCATGGATCAAAAATTCCGTGGATCCCCTCTTAAATCCGGACCCTCCACCGCCACTGGCGCCAAGAGTTGATCGGGGGCAGGGAAGGTGCCCCCATTTGTCCCTTGGATCCGCCTATTGTATTATGTTACCTAGTCTTTTCCTCTTAGTAGCTTCAATATCTCGCCACATGGCAACACATTTTGAGTAAAAGGCAACAGATTTAGGGTCGTATTCCCGCAGGATTCCGCTGAAGCCGTAACCGCTGAAGTAAGCGTTCCTAGGATGCCTCCATCGTTCCCACTTCTGCGGCGTTGTGATTGGCTAGCTCGGCTGGTGTGCCTCGCTGTAATTGGCCGGCGGCACGCACGGTGTGCGTGCGGTGACGACGGCCAGCGGTGGGCGGGGCCTGCGGGAGGGCAGGGAAAGAGACGGTGGCAGATCCAGGGGCGAATATATTTGGTTCACCTCAAACAAAAATATCGAGGCAAAATTATGATGCCTCTCCCTCAAAGCTGTCGACCTTTTGCCCCGGCTCCTTTTTTGTTTATAAGGCAAGGCTTTCGTGCCTCAAATGAAGCAGTCAGCTGCAAACAGAACCCAGTCAGTGTAAACATAGGACCTTAGTCCTCTTGATATTTAAGATCGCTTTTGAGTGAATGATCTTCGAATAGCAAAAGCCTGAAATGGCCTAAAATATTGAAAGGGAGTTTTAATCAAGCGCGGCCCTGAAGGTCCTAAAATCGGCTTCACCCGTCTCCGAAACGGTCCGAGAGGCTTCAAAGTGAAGCGAAAATTTGTAGAAAAGTCACCCATCTAGGATTTTCAACTATGCTTGAACACTCTAATGCTGATAAATCGACACTGTTTTTTAAACCTGAAATTCTGCTGAAACCGCGTCGATTGGTGAGGTAATTTTGAAAATTTGTCACCAATGTTTTTAGGTACTCATAAGCTTTCAAAGTCAGACCTATATTTTGAGACCATCACAACTGCACAGTCGTGCCAGTTCACCTGCACTGTATGCAGTCTATAAAGTCTCGGTCTATAGACCGAGTGGTGACGTACTAACGTCATATAATCGGGTTCATATGTCAAGTTCATCCCACATGAAGGTCAAGATCAAGGTCAAATGTTACAGGTCAAGGTCTTTGACTCTAGTTTTCTGGTCCGATAACATTATTTGGTATGACGTATGCTATGCTTTGACTTCATAGTTAACCCGCGCCCCATTGGGGTTCGGCGCCACCTTCGCCCCAACGGGGGCATCAATTGCCGCCCTCTAACTCGGAAAATATGGGGTTAGCGCAAATCTGCAGAGTGCATTAGAAAGCTCAAATGAATTCAGAATGACTTTACCTCAAATGTTTAAGCGCTCATGACAACAGCTTGACCTCCAGAGGTCAAGTTAGGTCACGATAGGCCATTTCCACTAAAATATGCAATCTTAAGAAACCTGGGCATAGCTCTCATGCCATTAGAACTATTGATATCTGGTAAAGTGTAGTTGATAGAAAATTTCCAGGGCTTCCTCGGTTCTCCAGAATGTAATAACCTCCCACCAGTGGTTTGAACTCCAAAGGGCACCTATTAACATGACATGACGAGAGATCACGAGAGGTCAGAAGTGACCTTGCCGTATATCGAAAGAAAGCCAGTGACAAAGCATACACGATGACGTTTAATTCGGTGCTCCAGCTTGATTAGGTCAAAAGGTATCGTCAAAATACTGTTTGTGACCCCTGGTGACCAGCAGGTTAAGCCTCCAGCGGGTCAAAGAGAATGTGTTGCCCATGGAATCCGTGGAAGGGTGACCAAGAGTGTTTTTCTGAGAAATCGTAGCATTTGCAATCATTTCTGTGACTTTTAGATCATAAGACAGTTTTTCCCCGTGCTTTGTCGATGGGAAGTCACTTCGTGGCCTAATCTCAGGTCACTAAATCGAAAAATATCGGATATAACTTTTGTAGACCCTGGAAAGGCCATCAAGTGTAAAAAATTTCAAGTCGATCGGATTAGAAATGTAGCTATGGTAGTGCTCAAAAGTTCAAGTGAGGCGAGCTTGGTTGACCTCGCCTGTAGACCTGACGTAGTGTGGCCCGGGGTAAAAAAATTCAGGGCTGGTGGGGAAAATGTAGGGTGAGGGGAAGACCCCTCAACCGCGTTGCTGCGACTCGTCTTTTTCTGCTATTCTGAAAAAAACTTTAGGGGGCATTCATGGCCCTGGTGGGGTAAGGGTTAAGGCTTCTTATTTTCAAGGTCAAGATCACACGCCAATTTCGAAGGCCTTTTCAAGGCAAACCCTCATTTCCCGCCCTGCGGCTGCTATAGTGCCAGTTATATTGTACGTTATTGGGAATATGTAATATTGTTACGTCATAGGCCATTGACCTTGAATTTCCTTGACCTCAAACTTACAGTGATCACCTTCCCTTTATGAGCTCAGTTCACTTTGGTATATTCTCCGCGTTTTCCCACATATTCACGGCATTTCCCAATAGGTCTCCAGCACGGCCCATATTTGACATTTACGTCCTCGTTTAACCTTGAAGATATCAATATAGATAAACAAAATTTGGCTATAATGTAGATCACTAGCTCCTACGCACCCTCAAATGGGCGTTTTCTAATCCCTTTGGTTTTTTAGATCTCACGGAGGTCTCGGAAGCCCTCTTCTACTTTTTCGAGGTGGCCAGGGAACCGTATGGAGCTGAAAATGTTATTGTCTGACATTCGAGAGAATAGGGAATGCATCATATTGTGATGTCATATTTCATGAGCTTGAATGGTCATAACCACAGAATTTCAGGGACTTTTTGGGGACTTTTTTCTGTATGCGTCGATTAGTAAAAAAATTCAATATTGATCCATAATATTTTGAATTATGAGCTTTCAAAGTTGAACTTAAGTTTGGAAATTGCTAGTAAGGTGTACATTAAGAGAAACAAGGCATATTTTGATACCATAGGTCAATGCCATTGAATGAATGTTGCCTCAAAATTTGCAAGGAAATTGTATGGAACCTCTATCCGTGACCTGGGTCCGCTTCCTCTTTATTCGCGGCTTTCTCTGCATTATCATGGTATTTCCCAAAAGCTTTTCTGCATGGCCCAGATTTGACATTTACGACCTCGTTTGACCTTAACCCTCGCCCCACCGAAGGGGGCCATCGATGGCCCCCCCCTAAGGTTTTTCCGGGATAGCAGAAAAACGACGAGGCGCAGCACCGCGGTTGAGGGCTCTACCTCTCACTGCATCATTTTCCCATCATCCCTGAAATTTTTTACCCCGGGTCACCCAAGGTCAGGTCACCAGACGAGGTCAACCAAGGTCACCTCACTTCACTTTAGAGCTCTGTAAGAGCTACATTTCAAAGTCGATCGATTTGAAACTTCCTACACTTCATGACCCCTTCAGGGTCTACAAGGTGTATATCCGGGATTTTTCGATTTCGTGCCCTGAGGTCAGGTCACGAGGCGACCTCTCCCATTGGAAAAGCATGGGGAAAAGCTATTTCATGATATAAAAGCCACAAAAATGATTGCAAATACTCAGACTGCTCAGAACAACGTTTTTGGACACCCTTTCACGGATCCCAGGGGTCATATTTGCCCTTTGACTTTTCCAAGGTCATCCAAGGTCACCGGAGGTCAAAAACAGTATTTTGACAATAACTTTTGACCTAATTGAGCTAGAGCGGTGAAACAAACACCATCGTGTTTGTCTTGTCACTGGCTTTCATTTGATATACGGCAAGGTCACTTTTTGACCTTTCGTGACCTCAGGTCATATTAGGTCACGAGGTGACCTCTGGCGGTCAAACCACTGGCGGGAGGTCTTTACGTTCCACATAGCGGAAAAGTACTGGCAATTTGCTATCAAATGTACTTTACCAGGCCTCAATAGCTCTAATGACATAAGAGTTATGCCCAGTTTGCTTAATCATTGCATATTTGAGTGAAAATAGCCGATCTTGACCTAATTTGACCTCTGGAGGTCAAACCATTGACCTGAGCACTAAAACATGCGAAGTAATTTCTTACTGAATTCACGCGAGCTTTCTATTGCACTTTGCAGATTTGCGCTAACGCCCATATTTTCGGAGTTAGAGGGGGGCCATCGATGGCCCCCCGGTGGGGCGAAGGTGGCGCCGGACCCCCGGTGGGGCGCGGGTTAAACATATCGACTTAGGTCGGTCAAAGTTGTTTATATTGTAGATCACCATAGTCCTCAAAAGTCTCCAAACGGGTCATTCCCTAACCCCTATCGGGTTTTGAGATATCAGTTGGGAGTGGGCACCCGAACGCCCCTCTAATGCGCGTTAACACCAGATCCCCTCCACTGAGCGTGTTCAGGGCACCCTGAGGCCTAATTGGGCTACCATTCCGTACCTTACCTTAGGCGTACTTTTAGCCAAAAATAATGAAACCATTCATGATTTCTCTGAAAAGTGTTCAATAAGCTCAATATTTGGTTTTTAAAAATACTCCTTTAGGAAAATAAATAAATATCTGCCTGTGGATGATGTCATGATCTGGCAACCACTATCATACTTGAAATGCTTCAAGGGCTTCGATTGGCTGATACTCATCGTGACGTCAGCATATGTCGTCACACCAGCAGCTCTCAACAATGGCCGCCCGACGAGGGGTTGATGAGGGGTTGGTGTCAGGTAGGTTTTAGCTTTTTCTATGGAAATACCGAGTTCCAAGACAAATGATATATGGAGTACCGGGTTTTCCGACTTGCTTTACAACTTGGCTATCTCAGTTAAAATCACGTTATGAAGGTGCCACATTCCGTTTAACGTTTAGGTGCGTTCTCGCCTCTAAGCGTTGTGAGTCTCAGTCAGGCGCCACTGATCTTCACTTGCCGATGTCGATGGGGCGCTCCCCAGGCAGCGGCGGATCCAGGACTTCATTCCAGAGGGAAGGAGGAGGTAGGGGGGCTCGAGCCTTCCGCGCCATTGCCTCAGAACGACCACCGGCTAGGCAATTACTAAATATGCACTCTGACGTGGGGTGGGCTTCGGCCCCCTTATTCCCCTTGTATCTGCAGCTGCCTGCAGTGCACTCTTGTGTTCTTTCATCTGTTAGAACGCGATACCTTGCAGACTTTACTATTGAGTGACACGTTCAGTGATGTCCTTATGAGAGCATCTGGCCTGCGATCCCGAATGTGGGCCCCAGAGATGTAATTAGAAACTGTTTTTTCCCTTTCTGGCACAGACAGCAGGGTAGAAAAGATCAGTTTTGAACAGTTTGTAGTTTTTGTGGGAGGGGGGGATAAGGGGGTGCCCTTATGATTGTTTTCTCATTTGCATGATTACCCATGCAAATGAACACCGGAAATTACGAGGTGATATCCGTTCCACAAAAACTGCGCCACCCATTTGACTCAGCCAGCTGTTCTGCATGCAGATTTTGTTTATTTTTGCCCATTTTCTGGCATTCATTGCCCCCGAATTAGATGTCTAAAGTATGCTAATTAATACCTTGTTTCATTTCTCCCGATGAAGAAAATCCGTTGAAGCACAGTTAAATATACACCGGCATAGGCAGATCCAGGGGGGCAAGGGGGCACGTGCCCCCCGATCGACCCTCGGCGCCCCCCTGAAAGGTCGATGGCGCCCCCCTGAAATGTCGCTTCCCACCCCCCCCAGGATGCGAAAGTCAGCGCCCACCGATAGGATTTGGCGCCCACCTGATAGCTTTTGCCGGTCATAAGTGGCGCCCCCTGGTCCGGATGGCGCCCCCCGGTCCGGATGGCGCCCCCCGGGAAGGTGCCCCCCGATCGGCAATCCTGGATCCGCCTATGTACACCGGTACGATGTCCACGTCACATGGGCCATACTACCAAGGCTGTCAGAGCGCCCTAAAACAAACCCCAAACATGCTCAAGGGTCAGCGTGCCCTCCGCCGGTACGGAGGGCGCGCGTACCCGCCCCGCCTCCTGCGATCTCAGCAGCCATGTTAGGTAGAAAAAGCAGAAGGCGACTTTGGACCAGTCTTGATCTCTGCAGAAATTTTATATACCGCTTAATGGTCAGGTCGCTTTTTAGGTCACTAAAGGTCAGAGTAAGTTCTCATAGGAATACAATGGAAGCGTACGCTTCCTGTCATAACGGTTGACCGGGCAGAGCTATATAAAAATGTACAAGCACGATCGGAATCCCCTCACCAAGCCCGATTGAATGATGTACCTTATGACCTTAGCAGGTAGAATAATAAAACTGACCTGGTCTAAGGTCAGATCAAGGTCATCACATGCCATAATATATATGATTCGAACTGCAGGTGCAAGTCAAACGCCATGACATCCTCTATGATCTTGTTCTGACAAGTTATTGGATTTTAACAAAATTTCCCATGCATTTCCAATAGACATGTCCAGGCCCTGACATGAATTCAGGTCATCGATATAAAGCTCCCGCTACGGAGCTCGTTTTACTAGGAGGCCTATGTCTGATGTGAATCTCAGATCAATACATTGAGTCTGTCCTTATTGCTGCATTTCTAAACATTTTTCAGGTTGGGCAATTTACCTGGACTGGTGGCATGACCTGATAAAAGCTGGACCTACAATTTTATCGTAATACGCAAAGAGCACAAAGCAATAGGCTTTCCATGTATGGTGACTCTCAGCGCTGCTATTTTTAGGTATCTGTGAGAACCCTCGGGTGGGTATCCACCTCTCTCCACGCTATACTGGCCGCGTGTGAAGTACACCAGGTGCTGACTACTGCTTTTCCCCACGAGTCTAGTACATATGAGTGTTACTGTTAGAATTGGCTCATACTATGGGCAGATCCAGTATTTCCAAACGGAGGAAATGGAGGAGGGTACATGGTAGGGGGAGCTGTCCTGACTAGGAGGCGCCATTTTGGGCGGTGATGGGAGCCAGATCCTATCATTAGACACCACGTGGTTGACTGTTTGATCATGTGGGGTTTTGGCTGTGGTGTTCTAATGACACTTTGATTTGGAAGACCAATGACTCCTTGGAAAACGCTTAGAAGAGTATGCAAGACAACGTTAGACTCTCAAATCACGGACAGTTCTTCCAAAATAGAAATACTGCATATTTGTAAGGATGGCACCGAACGCGGTAAAAAAACAAGCAGAAATGTCACCGAGAAGCTTTGTATTACTGCGACCAACTATTAAAAAAACGGAGGCCTCATGGCTATTTCTCATGGGCACGTAGAAAACAGTCAGAAAAACTAGAATTTGAACTAGATTTTATCAGAGGCTCCAATGGACAGCCTCACGGTTTCCCAGGTGTAAAGTGCGGTATACAGACATCCTTAGAGCGCGTGAGCGGGAATCCGGTCCTACTCGAAGAGTACAGAAACTGTGAACACATGGAACGTTTATCACATGGCGATACGAGACATGCCGGACTAAGAGTAAGCGATTATTTATACATTTTAAAATCATTGGCAATTCCAATCGTTACTGTTTTAACCTTATCCAAACCGATTTTTATCTGAACTCATGGCAAACTGGGGCAAGTAAGAGAAATACAGCATTTGTCAATTTAGGATCAAAAGTAAAATGTTCTGAGAATGCGTCAACGCGTCAGAACTCGTTAGAATAGACAGGACCAGGGGGAATTTGGCCTCCAATCCTCATTTAGGTAAAAAGATCCCAATTTCAGTCACTTTGGACAAATCGGAAGATTGTGTAACCAGTTTTTTGTTGCAGAGGGAAAGCCTTTGAATCAGCAGCAGTTTGGAGATTGCCCGGCCCCTTCATATTTTACCAGTGTCAATGCTTCTGGGACATAACGGGTTTTTGTAGCATGCTCCTCCAAATTGGGTATCTCCAAGAATATATACACGGAGTCGATAGTGGGTATGAAGCCAGGAAAACAAATGTTCACAGAAGTTTGAAGCGAAATTGTATCAGCTCATACCTAAGCGTTGCGACCGGAAAAAAGTGAAGATGCCAGTCAATCTTCAACCTACTACTGACAATAAACTGACTCCTCTGGAACTACAGAATTGGGGCTAATCGTTGCCCTTTGCGCTGGTTAGTTGCAAAATGTTACGATTTCTTCTAAATTTGGCTGAGTCCGGAAACTTTCCATGCAGAATAGGAGGGGCAGGCCATGTCACCCCTCTCCGTCTTCCTCACTGTACTACTAGGACGCATATTATCGCCATTTCATTTAAAGCAGGCAAAATACAGAGTCTCAAAAATGCCCGTTTTACGCTTCCGGTCATGCTCTTCACCGACTTCTCCGGCCGTTGGAGATTGAGGATAGATTTATCGGATGTTTGTTTGCTGTTGTCCACCATGATTTAGTCAGACTCTCTAAGGGAGCAATTTGGCCGCCTGGATGGGCCCGTCTGCCGCGGCGGCCGGTCTGACCGCGGTGCAGAGCGGAGAAGCCGTCGCTGCCGCCGCCGTCGCCGCATGCCGGCGTTCCCGGCCCGGACCTGCCGACGCGGCGGCAGCACCGGGCCGGGAACCCCGCACCACCGTCTCCCAGTCGGACCGGGCCGCACCCTGGCCTGGTCCCGCCCCTGGACCCGGCGGCCGCGGCGGCGCCGGCCCAGGCGCCTCCCCGCCACCGCGCTGGTCCCGCCCCCGCCCCCGGCTGCCGACGGCGCGCCAGACGCCAGACACTCGTGACCCCCTCCCCTCCCCCATTAGCTGGCGGCAGGGGGGTGTAGGCGAGACGCGGCGTCTGTTGCTAGCCCGGCTGACGCTGCAATGCAACCGTCCGCAGCGGCGGCGGCGGCGGTAGTGAGAGGGCGGCCCAGTGGCGGCGGGACCGCTCCTGCGAGGCGGTCAGCACTGGCGCCCCCTGGCCAAGGACCTCTGGGGCCGTGCCTGCAGCAGAGTGCTGCAGTGTAGCTAGCGCCCGATACACCGTCGCAGCCAGAGTGGTGACCGGGGGTGCGCCAGAGTGTAGCGCCAGAGTGGCACTTTTGGAGACAAAGCACCGCAGTCGGCGCCGGGCAGAGGTGAGTTCCCGTTTTTAGGCGGTTTCGGTGTTGGTCGGTGGAGGTGGGGCGGCGGTCGGTTTGGACCGAGGCCTGGCTGCCGCCGCGCCTCGGTTGACAGGGCGTTGTCCCGGGCCGCCTACCGCTCTGTGTCGGTAACAGCCGGAGTCGTGCCCCGCACCGTGCTCCAGCACGTTTGCAATGCACATGCCTTGAGTTGCCGTCATGGTTTTACCTTCCATGGCAAGAAATAACATTTCATGAATTGTTCAGCCTGGTGTAAAAGGAAAAGTGGGGCCCAGCATCGTGAGGTGCTCAGGCTCCAACTACCGGAAGTCTGAAGAAAGCCAACTCGAAGGTAAGTGGCTGAACCCTTCAACACCTGAAGACTGTGATTTATTATGTTCTCTTTTGTCCAAGAGTGTTTCAAGAATTAGGTACAGTGAGTTATATGTCGCAAAGTTCCAATCTGGTGAGCTGTTTCTATGACCTCATTGTTGATGGAAAAACCACAGGCATGAGCCTTCACTTTAGGGAGTGCCCACAGTAAATCCTAGGGATGCGCCGGACCTGGCATCAGGCCGACCGGGCTGAACAATCGCGCACTATTTGAAATTTTATACGATACCGGATTTAGGAGCAAAGCCTGCCACGTTTCCCAGATTTGTGTTTGAAATAGGTATTTTTATATCATTTTGTGGAGAAAAAATCGTTATACAAGTGTGAAGTTTTCACTTTATATTAAGTTCTGGATCAAATAAGTTTTAATGGTAGCGAATATTGAGTGAAAGAGGAGCCTAGGGCCCATATAACTTATTTGAATGACAACTCAGAAGCAATATAATCGTTTGCATTTTTTACACTAGAAGCCATTGAACAAAACAGAAGCAGAATCTACCACCGGATGAACTACCACGGAATGGTTTTGACCACCACGGAATGGGCAGATAATTATCTTTCTGTACCACAAACTCGGTTTTGACTACCACGGAATGGCATAATACCTGACCACAAACTCGGTTTTGACTACCACGGAATGGGCAGATAATTATCTTCTGTACCACAAACTCGGTTTGACTACCACGGAATGGGCAGATAATTATCTTCGTACCACAAACCGGTTTTGACTACCACGGAATGGGCAGATAATTATCTTTCTGTACCACAAACTCGGTTTTTACTACCACGGAACGGGCAGATAATTATATTTCTGTACCAAAAACTCAGTTTTGACTACCACGGAATGGGCAGATAATTATCTTTCTGTACCACAAACTCCAGATAATCGTTACAATGTCTGGCCGCATCTCCACTGCAAAGTACGTCTAAAATGATAAGTTAACGGTGGATTGACACTGTGAAACAAAGACACAACAGACGTACGCTTTTTGACTCTCGGTCTTTTTCAAAATCTGATATTCTAAAACAACGAACAAGAAACACATACCGGGATATACTGCTATTTTATCGTCAGTACTTCACATTCTGTTCAAAATTATCATGTGACGGATTTTTAATAGCACAGTCATTAATAAACAGGTTATAATTAAAAACCAAGTGATCTTACCTATGAGAACGTCACACACGTTTTCCTTTAAAACAAAGAGAATAAATAAGTGCTGATAATAGCAACAAATTACTTTAATTACTCTAAAAAAATTCTCGCAACCACCGCTTATTTTGCCAACTTCACAAGTCTAGGCTTAAGATTGAAATTTATTTTCAAGAGGTATATGTATGCTGATTCTGTGTCATTTCTGCTATATATGTTATTGCAAATTGTTAGGCTTTTGGTTCTATCCCAGTTTCGTGAATGCTTATTTGTTAAAAGCAATGATGGAAAATGCACTTAGTTCCAAATTATACTGAGTTTTCGTTTTGGCTCTTTTAATGTTGTGTTGAGAGTCTTCGCATTTTCACCTATATACGATTTTGTACACAATCCGTAAGGGAATTGGTAACCTGCACCATCTGCCGTTACATTAGTCAAACTTTATTTTTTAGCTCGGATGCGACTTACTCCTTTCCCGCTCGTAAATGCTACCTTTAATTCCGTTCCATCAAGTTTATTTACAATAAAATCAGCTGGTCTTGTATCTGGTATCGTAACGAATCATTTCCGCTCGTTTTTTGTTAGCTAGCGCAGATCGTTTTCCTATGTCAAAAGCCTCATTTGCCATATTTATAATAAATCCTCCCGGTTATTTCAACTTTGTGAACGATGTCATTATATATTTAATTTTCCCCAATATTCTTCACCAAGAACTGCGAAAAGCTGTGACAAAAAATCCTATAAACACTCTTCGTTCCAAACTTTTACTGTGGTCTGAATAAAAGTGCACGTAACATTCTATGCTTTTATCTTTTGACAAGCCCTGTACTTTACCTGGTGATTATTACTGTATTCTCAGTGTCAAGAAAGCAAGAATTTTCTGATTTTCCCTTTCGAGGGTAAACACCATTTCAGAATCGAGTGAATCAAGTTCGTGAAGTACTGACTTCAAGTTCATATCAGTGGGAACCATGTCCATTGCGTCAGCATAACGGGCCCTCCATACTGTTTCCGTTATCTCTGGAGAATGGTGCTTCTCAAACCATTGCATGTACAGAAACGCAGACACCGTGGTTAGCGGGGAACACATCGCAAGGCCGCTGTATTGAAAGGTCTCCTTCGAATTTAAAGTGAACCCCTTAAGCCCATGCACATTGTTAACAACTTTAAGTAGTCATCTCTTGGAAATGGCAGGTGGTTCGGGCTCATAGATAAGTTCTACAGATAATGTCCCGACCAGCTTTGATGTTAAATCCTTGTTCACTGACGTGTCAATACATGGGGCGCTCAGAGCTGTTAAAACCGTCACAGACATCAACCCTGACCAACTGCCCTTGTCAACAGAGGACTACTTAAAGTTGCTAAGAAAAGTGCATGGACTTTAGGGGTTCACTTTCAGTTGGAAGGATAACTTCCAATACAGCGTCCTTGCGATGGGTTCCTGGCTAAGCCCTGTGACTGCGTGTCTGTTCATGAAGTTGTTTGAGAAGCACCATTCTCCAGAGATAACGGCAACAGTATGGAGGGCCCGTTATGCTGACGTAATTGACGTAGCTCCACTGATATGAACTTGAAGACAGAACTTTAGCCACTTAACTCAGTGGATTCTGGAATGCAGTTTGCCCTTGGAAGAGAACATCAGAGAATCTTTGGGTTATTTGACACCGATATGACCAAGAAGGATCCTCAGGTTAAGTTTACTGTTTATCGAAAGACTAAAGAAAAAAACATTGCCTGCATTCTCACTTGGGCCATAGTCAAAGCCATAGTCATAGTATTCTATTGAGGTCTCCATTACATGGCTTTTCAGCCCCCGCGCAAAATACAAGGCATAGAAGACCAGAACCCGGTGAAAGTCAAACGAACAAAGTTTCTAAAGAGTAAAGGAACTAAAAATGTCAAAAACTTCACGTTCCTATCAGCGTCTCTTAGCGTAATAGGGTCAAGTGATAGTCTGTACGGTGAGGAGTGATTTTACTTTGTTTTTACAGCTTTCCGCGTTTTTAGTGTAGAATACCTGGAAAAGGAACTGAAACTATAATGATAATCGTTGACAAAACAGAAATATCTGTCAACGTCTCTTATAAATAGTATAAATAAGGTGTTTACATGCAAAAACTATCTACGATATCTAATAAATATATTGAGCAGAACCAATTCGTTACAATACTAAACTCAAAACCAGCAAAAATAATCCCAAATAAACTTGAAGAAACGGGATTGTAATTTGTATTTACGCACGTAAAAAGCAGTAAGTGGCCTCCTAGCAAAAAAGAAAGCTTAGCTCATGTAGAAGCAAACAGTGTAATTTACCGAGCACATTGCGGATCGTGTAAGAAATCGTATATAGGTGAAACTGGGACGGATCTAAAACAAGATTAAAGAGCACAAAGGAATCTATAAAATAGTCTGGAACCACCGCATTCGTCATCCTTTAAAACTAAACATTTACAAAACTGGGATAAAGCAAAAGTGTATCAATCTGAAAAAACTAAGCTAAAAGGAACGCCACAGAAGCAGTAGATGTACCGAGAAACGAACATTTAAAATTTAAGCTTGGGTTTATGAAATTTGCGAAATATCCCGCAGCGTTGGGGATTGGTTATGCCTATCAAAATTATCAAGTATCATTATCTTATCATTGAGAGCAACAAATTGTACATAAGAGTGAAAGAAAAACGTTGAAGTTCCAATATAAATCCTTATATATATATATATATATATATATATATATATATATATAAATTATAAAACAGAGGAAAAATATATATGTTCCCTGTTTTAGAACTTCTGATGTTAACAAAGCCTTAGAGTCGAAGCCCATCCGTGCGTTGCGTACTTGCTTTACTGCGGTGTCAATCTATGTCAGTCACTGTTATATGATTTTACATTTTTCATTGTCCAGTCATACTTTCAGTCTGAGGTAAAAAAAGTTGCAGTTGTGTCATCGTATACATTATGTGTCTTAGTCTTGGTCCGGGTCTGCAACTGCACAGCCCATATCATGTTGATGAATAATCGTGGATGTTACCTGCAACTGTGTGTCATGACCATGGCAAAGTGGCAAACAAGGCCAACGCTCTAGGAGGACAGTATTCGAGCATGTTTCTTTTAATGAGGAAGCTTTCAAAACACTTCCGTAACTGGTGCATTTCACTGCTGCTGTAACAGGATATTTTTTTTTGTTGAACCATGCATTCATTAGGGCATCTCCTTGTCAATTCTCACTTCGCCCTTGTCTTTTGGTTTTTAGAGCTTTGCCTTTTCTGAGATCCCCGTCCTCCTTATCCAGCCAGATTAACAAATTCCTGGTCCAAATTAGACAATGTGGTGCCCCTTCCATAGAGGAATAGGGTTTCCCATCCCTGCACCAGAGGAGGGAGAAAGAGGGAATGGAGCTGGCTGGTTTTGTCCTTTTATTTCAGTGGCAGAGCAATGTGAGGAGTTTTTTCTAAGATTGGAGATAAAAAGGTTGAATGCTGTCATTGTGAATAGTCCTAAAAATAACCGTCTTACATTCATACTATATATTGAAGAGAAAAGGCCAAGATAATAAGCTATTTTATCTTGGCATTTTCTCTTCAATATATAGTATGAATGTAAGACGGTTATTTTTAGGACTATTCACAATGTGAGGAGAGGGTGGAAAATGTTTCTTCCCAGAACTATTTTATTGCCCTGTACAGCAGACCTGTCACCGGACTCACCGTCAGCACGGCGGATTCTTAGCATCTGCTCATAGTGTTCAAGAGCAGACATATCTGGTGGTTGGGGTGAAGATGGTAATCATGTTCGGTCTTCGGCAGCAGTTTACTCCGCTCAGATAAGCTCAAAAACATCCTCCCTGATAAACAGGAAACGGTGCAGTAGATAGCCGCTTCCCTGACGACGGAAACTGTGCGAAGGGGGTTTACATTTCCAGGACTACGATTTCAATGCCAGCTTTTTGGCATTGAATGAAAATGCGAATTGAAATTAGTATCAACTCAGTATGTCTTAATGAGAGATCACAAGTAGCCAAAGGATTCGCGTATGAGTCAGAGGCGTCGTAACCATGGGGCCATGATACCCATGACCCCCGCGATCACAAATTTATGGGGAGTGCCCACCATGTAAATTTAGGAGGCCCTCTGCTAGAATCAGGAGACCCCTTTGGAACCAGAAATCTTTGATAGGCTCAAGAGCGTGACGAAGAATATATTTCCTTACAACAGACGCCTACGACTACTTTTAACATCTAAACTCCTTTGACCGGTATGGCGAGTCCCCTGACCGGTCAAAGTAGTCGCTGGACAAGTCAAGGAGGCTCACCCAGGGATTTGACTGACACGAGTAGGCTCGATTAGCAGCAAAGGTACCTCCATTTCAATTTATATGTGCTCTACATTTATTTTAGGCCTCTGACATTCGTGGGAGACCTCCCACTAACAACGAAGCCTTCTATTTGATAGAAGATGCTGTCAGGCCAGCCATAGAAAGTTATATTTTCCATGTTTTAAGGACAGGCGCCTGAACAAGTCAGAAGGCCCCATTCAGTGAAATCAGTGGTACGCTGAGGCTCCACATAGGGCATAGGAGGCCCCCAAGCGTCATTTACACCTGCATCACTGCATCAGCCATATCTATCTAATGCCACCGGCATGCAAAAGCGACGCCCTGATCAATAGAGGAGGCCCTTGAATGCTAGGATATGCTCTGCAGCCAGTCGCGCAAGTCAGCTTGTTATGTATTCCAAGGGTGGACCCCTTAAACAGGTCAAGGGAACTCGTATGATAGCTCAAGTTTAAAACGGAGTCAACACTTTCGGCAAAGGAGGACTCAAGTGTCAAATATGACTCACTGTACCTGTAATTAAGGCCCTAACATGCACAAGAGCCCCATTACTGGTACATGGGGCCCCCTAAATGGAAAAGGGTGCTCTTAGGTCAGGAATGGCCTTTAGTCTCTCCTTTAGTTCCAGGTCGGCGGCCACAGCAGCGACCTAACCATAGTTCAAGGTCGGATCTTTGGACTGGTCCTGGAGGCCCGATTCAGCCAAGTAGATAGTACACTAAAGCCATTCTAATGCAGGGGCTACCCCAGCATAATTAATGCGTATGATATTTATAGCTAACACCCCTGGAATGAATTGTAATCCTCTGGCTAATAATGAGGGGTATCTAAAAGCGGACAAGATTGGCTACAATGGTCTATAAGGAAAAACTGAACATTGTGCCCGCCCGCTAGTGTAAGCCCCCAAAATTGGCAGGCTTCCCTCAGGGTTAGGGATAGGGGCCCCTTACAATCCGGTCCCCACAAAAATAAATTTATTTTGAACGCCCCCGGTACGGAAGTTGCAGTCTGTGATAGTGTAGTTAAGAGTGATACCAGCACTTTCCAATTAGTTTGGGCCTCACTTCTCTTTGGCTGGGAATACAGATACATTAATTCACACTCTTGAAATTTCAAATCGCTAAAAATATAAATCTGGCTGGATAATCCGGGCGGATTTGGCCATGAAATATGGAAAACCTCCGGCTGGGTTTCAGAATTTCAAACCTGATGCATCCCAATAAATCCTAACAGCACAAGTTATCGGCTGGCCGCTCGCCTCTCGAAATTAATAAATAAAGGTGTTTACTGATTAAACTGTCCACGTGATTCGGAAACAATTCCAGTATAACAGGGACTCCATTTATTCTCAGTCTGTCACTCCCTGGCCTCCTGGGGCAAAATTTCTAAAAAAAGTTATTTGGTGGTGCACATTTCACTTTCTCAGACCAATGAACCACTTTTCTGCTGTAATTTCCCGGGATTTCAGGAGACTATTTCATTTGCAATTCTAGAACTAATCAGACATGATTATAAAACGAAGCGATCAATATGCTGGATTGCCATTAGGTCCTTTAGTCTTGTTTTTAATGTTTCAAATAGGTCCAATACGTGTTTCTTTGCGTTTGCTTGACTTAATCTGTTTGAAGTCGACTGACACTAATTTAATCGAAATCGAGTGATTTTAAACTGCCTCAAAAGGCCTTGAGTCCTTTTCAAGTCAGATAATGGTGTCAGAACCAGCTCAGCATTGCAGTCCCCAATGCACTGAGTTTTATTCTCTGTGTACTTCTCCACTTGTATACCTTACCAAGCGACTTACTTTGATGGCCACACATTTAGGAATCATAGACCCCCTAAACTTAAAATATGATGAGGATGATGGTGAACCCAAGAGAAAAGGGTCTGACCCCATCCCTCCCTCCACGAGCTTCTTTGATCAAGTATTCGGCACGTCCGCACTGCGCCGCAACACAAGGATATACAACATAATTATATGCAGCATACTTATACCAGGTCACCAAGTGCCCCTTACCACGCGCCTCGCTAGGGAGGGTGAAATTCGCCCCTTGGTTTTAATCAATTCCTAACTTGCCTAATATGATGCAGTAATTAAGGCCTATAAGTCTGCTGTCTCAGAATCGTTATTTGTTGACCTCAGATAGGCTACATTCTTTGGACACGCCATTATAAGAATATGATTGAACATAGAAAGGACTCTTTTTCAGTAAACACTGGATAGATCAGTTTGAAAATCCTCACACCACGCATTCTAAGCACTTCCTTACCAAGATACCTTGACTTGAAGGTACATTCAAGAGGGATTCCTCCACGCCCAAGTGACGTCACACGGGCGTGGAGGAATTCCTTCACCATTGATCCGTGTGTTGAACTGCTGCTAATGGCACTTCCGGCTTACGAATTTGTGAGGATACACGGTAATCAAGTTTATCCCAAATGCAATGGATAAGCATTTTATTTTCGATTCTGGGCCTCTTTCTGCAAATATTTGGGTATTTAATCATTTAGTTTTCCCATGTTATATGCTACGAGGTGTGTCATCACATCCGATGGTCTGCGCTTGCTGTTGGAGGGGGCTGCTTCCTTACCATCAATCTGAGGCTTTAAGCATCTGACCTTTCAAAGGTCATGCGAGGTCACATGGACAAACAGTGATTATGTTGCCAATAACTTCGTACTCAATTGAGATACAGCTTTGCATTTTGATTTCATTTTGCTCATTTTGTCACGGGAATCTTTTTATATACAACATAACTATACCAGGTCACCATGTCATCCTGACATAGTTTGAGCTTAGGTCATTTTTAACATTTGACCCATGGCTGGAAATCTCTTCTCAATCCAGGGGGTCCTGGGTGGGTTAACGCTGGTACGGCCATACAAGCCCTATACAAAGCCTATGGGAGACCCAAAATCCAGGGGGGTCCTGACCCCCAACCCCCGGGATTTCCACCCATGATTTGGCCTATCATGGTGATGTTATACATCTTTCGATTTACCACAATTGAAGGACTCTAATGATTCCTAAATATTTACTCTAGCTATGCCTATTACATATGTAGGGAAAAATTATAGCGCCCTGTCGTAAGCATCATGGAACCTTCCTTGACCTCTGGTGACCTCAATGTTGACCCGAAATAACACAGTTGGTATAATTATACTTTGTTTCGTCGAGAGCTTTCAAACGCCGTTATTTTGTCTGGGCTTTTTTGGAATGGTATATGGTATACGGTATACGGAAGGGTGAACGAAATGGACTCTCCCTAGCGAGGTGCGTCATGACAGGGACCCCAGTGTGGTGTGCGTCAAATTCGGACACCACTGGAAGGTAGCGTTTTTAGTGATTTCCCACTGGTCCAGATGCTACCAGCAGACCGCCTGCCCCCCCCCCACTCTCCCATGAGAAATCCTGAACAGGCCTAAACGAAGGATAATTTTCGAACTTCTCATCTTCATTTTCCTCGGTATTAATTTTAGGGTGCCTTGTGCTTTTCTAGCGGTTTTAAAAGCTCATATTCTCTTTTCACATCCACCATTTTGCAAAAAAATCTTCTTGTTTGTCGAATCTGATAAACTTCCATGAATTTAAAAATTACAAATCTATATATATTATTATTGTTAGTATCTTTCAGCCTAGCGATAAGACAACTCCACACTTTAATTACAAAGTGGTGACTTATTTATTAGATTATGGCAAAGTAGTCCGGGCAGTTTCCAATCGTAAAGTAGCACATTACTGAAAAATGTATTTTCATCATCACTTTAAACACTTCGAATGCAGGGCTCCAGGGGAGGAAAACTCACCATTCCAGGGGAGGAAAGCCCACCAGCTCGCCAACGAGAAATCACCACAGACCTTAAACAGCGCAATCGTTAAGGCGTTTGACTTCTAGGAGATGAGTGCTTGGTTCAAGCCTTGAACGGCTCTTCGATTTTCACCTTTCGTCGGCGTTGGGTTGCAGTGTTTTTGGTCGGCGTTTATTACGGAGGAAAATACTATGCATAAATGCATGATGTTTGCCAAGCGAAATTACGAACTCATAGAAATGGTTGATCTTGCTTTATTAATTGATGCACCATTCTTTGCATTGTGTGTAAATTTAGTAGGTGTCTCTATCTAGTATCATCTACATATGCATCGACATTGTAATGGCGTCAGCTTTCGGCATTTGACATTGGGTTGGCGACAGGTCTGAGCTTTTCCTCCCCTGGTCAGTGGAAAAAGCCAGATGATTGACATTGAATGCTTGAGGTGAAAGCTTTTCATTCAGCTCACATTCAACATATGCAAACATTTCCGCCTTCTCTTTCCCGGCACTGGCAAACTAGCACAACCATGGCTACTGAGTCGTCCAAACGCACTCGACTGACACTGGGTTAAAAAATGTTGAATTTAAAGCGCTTAATTGTGCACTGATAAATATGTCACTGGCAAAATGGAGTACATGAAGGTTCTGACTCCGGCAGCCTTGAGACAGACATTTTTCAAGAAGGCGATGTTTGTATGAACAATGAGCCGACCCAAACTCTAGGCTTTGTTTTGTTGATGGTTCTGGCTCTAGGTTAAAAAAACATGTCAAACTTAAATCTGAATTGGCTGCAACACATGTTCAGGCTCTTATATTGAATGTCAAATCTTCGACACACACATACTCTTATTTAGTTCAGAAAATAGGACAAAGGGTATACTTTAGGTAAAAATATCGCTCATAATTGGTTGTGAAGTCAACAACTGACTTCAAAACCCTGTCTACAAACGCAGAACAAAATACCAGACAAGTTTAGGATCACAAGAACGTTCACATAAAGCCCACAGCGCTTTGGTAATACATCGGTGTTGATCTCTGTGGCGCCCCAATGTTTGAAGCAGCAACTGGAACTGCTATTTTCTTTAATTATCCTGTGAAGGCTTCAGCATACCTATGACCGCGCCCGTCAATGTCACTTGTTGCCTTCTTCGAACTGAAGACCCAAAGTTGCCGAGACAGCCAGAGCCCTCCTCGCCTTTAGATCGGAGCCTAATAGACCCAGATATTCAGTCCTGTGCAGGGGCTTGTGATATTTCAGGCTGCCCGTTATAGTGTATCAAGTTTCTGCAGTCAGGGAAAGTCTCATTCGTCATTTTCTCGGTGGACAATACGTCAATCAAAAGCAATATTCTCAAAATCCCATTAGAAAGGAACCTGGAAGACACCGTCGCAAATATGGTCACGGATAGAAACTGTAAATGACTGATTTCGTGAAGGAGTCATTATGGCTCTGATCTGACCTCTCTTATATGCAGGTCATAAATGGAAAGCGAAACCATCCGAACCCAGGCCAGAAGGTGCTGACTTTATCGCGGGAGGTGCGTGGCTCCGTGACTTGAGCGCTTGTCTCCTAAGCTACATTACTCAGGTCCACTAAATAAGTTACAAATGATCCTAAGTGACCTCCCAACATGGTGGAGTTTGTGACACCGTATGACCCTAGCAGTTGGGACGTCACAGAACCTCAACAATTATTTCTGACTTTGATCTTTTGATGAGTCTATCAGCTCCCTTAAGGTTTCAACGTTTCTAACGAATAACGGTAACACTGTTTGAGGCTTATCGACGCACCAACTGCCAGGATCATATGGCGTCAGACGTCGGGCGCCCTATTTATTTTCTGTTGGGAGTTTTCATGAGCATGAACTGTTTTCTATCGCTCCAGATGTCTTTTTCGAACCACTATTTGTATGGTCGCAGAATGGCGCCCTCCTTGGCCTGCCTAGCCACTCTTGAGCCAGAACTCACAAGCAGCAAGGCGGGATGTCTTGTTGGAAGGAGAAAAAACATACGTACGGATGGACCTGTACAGGGGCGGACGCAGACCCGAGTTTTTTTTGGGGGGGGCAAAACCATGTCTGTCTCTCCTCCTGAGGGTGGAGCAAAGAATTTTTGCTCTACAGACCTAGTGTAAACACCTTTTTTCAAAAATTTATCCGGCGTTTTGGGGGCAAAAGATAGTTTGCCCCCTCAAGCGCTTTGGGGGCATGGCCGGAATCCCCCTGCGTCCGCCAAATGGACCAGGCTTCAGCGAATATTCCTGCTGAAAGATTTCCGGATTTTTGCGACAGATAGCCAGAAGCGCTTGGAAGCCTTCGAATTCATTTTCGAAAAATGGTCTCAGTTTCTCTTCTCCCCACGAGTGGAATCTGTAAGACCCTGGGCAAACGGAGCCCGCTGTCTTAAATCTGGAGACCAGCAGTAACCCGCAACCCGCTGTGATCCCTGACGTCAGGCGCCCTGCTAGGGGAGGGGCTTAGTTAACCCCTCTCCGTGCTTGAATTACTGAAGTAGTAAAATTGCGGGTGGTGATGTAACACTCCGAAAACATTAAGTCATTAGAATTACTTTAGACAGTGTCAATATTGAGGTCAACAGAGATCAAATAAGGTTTCATGGGTTTATAACGGGGGATTGTTTATTCCCCCACAAATTTGTACTGCGCGAAGCTAGAGAAACATTTTAGGCAGCAATGGAGTCCAATCGTCATGTCAAATCAAAGTATGTATAGTATGACCATAGTAGGTCAAATTATGAGAACGACCTGACCTCAACCCAGGTCAGGGTCACATGGTGACCAGGTATGGTCAGCTTGCACATTCATCGACTCCCCGTGGCAAGATAAGCACAATGAACAATGAAATAAAAACAAAACATATATATCAAGTCAGTAAGAAATTATTGGCAAAAGAATCGCACCATAAGCGTCGGAAAAAGTGGGTCAGGGGCTTGGGCCCACAATTTTGGCCAACAATTTCCTGATCTCAGTCAAAATGGGAGAAAACCGGATATTCTTATAACCAGCCGCTGCGGAAGGTAACGAGGAGCCCAAATTCGAACAGTTTTGGTCCTAACGTGGTAAGTTTTTGTCAGCATCAGTTTGAAGCTTGACTGCCCCCTTTTTTGCCAGTAGCGACGCTTATGAATCACAATGTGCTTAGGTGATGTGCTCATGTGCACAATGTCTCAGACATGACCTTGAGAGGTCAGGTGTGCAAACACACAATTTGATGTTCAGGGACGTGCTAAGAATATAACTGGTAGGATGACTTTAAAGCTGATCAATACTGTATGTACTGAAAAGGAACCCTTTCTAATTTCCACCACATACTTATAATAGATACACCCAAAATTGACCCGATCTTAGGTCAACAATATGAAAATTCGAGATAGTAGATTTGTATATGCCGATGACAATCATATTATGAAGCTTGGAACTGATCGGCGGCAGATGCTCCTTTGGCGCATGTACTTTACCATATAATTATGACCCTGAAAAACCGTTGAATTTTGCATTTTACATAACTGAAATATGTGGTAATTTTACATGAATTAGGTATCTGTCAATAGTACTTGGTTTGCGAGATCAAGCCCGAGGACTAAGAGTTCATATAAAAAATCATATTTTCTCCCTAACCGCAATGTTCGGAATTATTATATTTCTTTTATTTTTAGGACAGAGCTTAGCGTGAGGCAAATCGATCCCACTCTGATTTTTTTAAGATCGGACGGCTAGATTTTGGGATCTAAGAGGGTGGGAGGACGCTTCACCTCCCTAACAAGAATACAGGTAGCTAGGAGCCTGGGAGGAATAGGGTTAAGGGGGCTCCTTTATTTGTCAAGGGACTTCCTTGACATGTCAGCGGCGTTAAGCATAACTAAGGCACGCGTCGATGTCTTTCGGGACTGACTTCTGCGGGGGGAAATTTCAACTTTTCACGGGCCTGACTTTGAAATATTGAAACGGTGCCCTCCTAAATCTGAACTAGAAACATTCTCTGCAGCTGTTAACCCTCACACCACCGGCGCCATCGATGGCACCCCTCAAGGTTTTTTTCAGAATAACAGAAGAAAAAGACGAGGCGCAGCACCGCGGTTGGGGCGTTTACCTCTTCCCCCATCATTTTCCCGCCATCCCTGATTTTTTTACCCCGTGCCACACTAGGTGAAGCCACCAGGCGAGGTCAAACAAGGCCACCTCACTTCAACTTTTGAGCTCTACCATAGCTACATTTCTAAGCCGCTCAATTTGAAACTTTTTGCACATGATGACCACTCAAGGGTCTACAAAATGCATATCCGGGATTTTCGATTTGGTGGCCTGAGGTCAGGTCTCGAGGTGACCTCTCCCATTGAAAATGCACGGGGAAAAGCTGTCTTATGATCTAAAAGTCACAAAAATGATTAAAAATGCTCAGATTTCTCAGAAAAAGCATTCTTAGCCACCCTTTGACGGATTACAGGGGCGATAAAGTCCCTTTGGACTGTCTGAGGTCATTGCAGGTCACTGGGTCAAAAGCAGTAGCTTGACGATAAACTTTAACCTAATCAAGATAGAGCTCTGAATTAAACCTCATCGTGTATGTCTCGTCATCGGCTTTTACTTGATATCCGGCGAGGACACTTTGTGATCTTTCGTGACCTCAGGTCATTTTAGGTCAAGAGGTGCCCCCTGGAGGTCAAACCACTAGCAGAAGGTTATCATGTTCCACAAAGTGAAGAAATCCCCGCCATTTTCCTATAAAATTTACTTTACCAGATATCAATAGCTCTAATAGCATGAGAGCTATGCCCAGGTTTCTTAAACATTGCAGATTTTAGTGGAAATAGCCTATTGGGACCCAACTTGACCTCTGGAAGTCAGACCTGGCCTGAGCACTTAAACATATGAATTGTAAAATCCTACTGAATGTACACGAGTTTTCCAATGAATTTTGCAGATTTGCGCTAACCCCCATATGTTCGGAGTCAGAAGGGGGCCATCAATGGCCCCTGATGGGGCGAAGGTGGCGACGGACCCCCGGTGGGGCGCGGGTTAAGGCTTCCTTCATCAGTCAGGAGGTCACCCATGTACGTGATGGTGATGACATGTAAAAAGCAACTCATATCAATGACTATTGGTTCCCCTTTGTCGTTGGTGGGACCCCTCCTGCCACTTCCGCCATCGGGTTCGACCCTCCTTGACCTGTTGTGACTTTTTCGTTGGTCAGAAAGCCTCCCCATGGGGGGTTTGGCCGGCCAAGGGGTCCAATATAGAACTGTAGTTTTAAGTAAGAATCTATGATTTATTATTAGACTCTTGAGACTATTTATAAGACTCCCGATACCTCCAAAATTGAATGGTTCCGCAGAGTCAAGCGGATGACCTCCACAAATTTCAAGGAGGCCAGGCCCTCATGAACTGAGGGTGGCATCCCTGGTCTTATTACGTGCAAGGAATATGAGGTGAATAGTTTGAACATACTCCCACCGCTGCCACTTGGAAACATTTGTGAAGTTCAGGTCACCTGACCTGGCCCAGTGACCTGACATGATATGACTTTGGCTTTAAATTTACAGTAAAGACTTAAAAAGGACCAAGAAGCAGCTGCACCAAAGACAAAAAGGTAAAATAGGGAATTGTGTGCTGCAATTTTTCCGGCCATCTCAAAATAATCTTAAGGTGGAGGGGCTATAGAACCCCACATTCGGAAGATTTAGTCAAAGCTCTTGGTGAAAGCCTTCAAAGAACTAAAACGTGAGGACCAGGTCAATTAGAGGGGACTAAATGTTTGAATTACAGTAGGAGCGGTGTGCTTTTGTGGGTACGTGATTGGAACCACTGCATGTGCGCGTTATTGTTGGCAGGCCAGAATTATTTATAGCTTGACTATTTTGATCGACTAATAGTATGGATCCGTGACTTAACACTTATAATGTGCCATTTTTTAAGATATGAGTTCCAGGCAAACAAAAGGTTGCCCTCTATCAACTAAAAGGCTGAACTTGCCCCTAGCCCGCTGAGAACCTTAACAATACCCTTAAAAATCGAGGCTTAGAAAATAAGGGACGGGTAGCTATTCGGAGTCCCTAAATAAGAAGTGAAAAGACGGAACAATGGATTGACTCCCTGCACTCTCAGAAGTGAGGGAGGTACATTCCGAGGATGGTGCTTACTCCGCCAGCCCGGCGGCGCGCCCCATGATAGCGCTGCAGCAGCCGAACCGCCATTTTCCCGGGTTTGGCCGTTGGTGGGGGTGCAGGGACAGCGGTCACACCCCACACCCGGCCCGTGTCAGCCGGTGGCAACGATTCGCCCATGACTTCCATTCGGCCAGTACTCCTCCAAAGCTGGCAGAGCTTTGACCGCTCAACCGGCGTCCAGAGGTACAAAAGGCTTTCTCCTGCTCCGTTCTTTCTGCCGCGCTCGGAAAGTCCGTTGACGGCACTCTGCAGGCGGAGGGTGAGCAGCGCCGGCAGTACCGGAGCTCTGCCGGGCGCGCTCGGCAGAGCGGCGATGGCGTTTTGCATCTCTGGCGGCGGCGAGGTCGGTAGGTTTGAATGCAGCGCTGCGCCGACGCGGCGCCGCCGCCGCCGAGGGACGCCGCGTCGCGACGCGGGACACTGCACGGCGGCGGCGGCCCTCTGTCCGGCTGCCGTTGAACCCATTCGGCAGGTGGCCCTCCAGCCCGCTGGACATAACGCAAAGTTTTACAGCACCCAGTTCAATTTCTGACCAGCTCCGCTCAAAGAATATTCATGGCTCTTCAAATGATCTTTTTAGGATTTTCAGGTTATGCCACTTTATGAGTTGAAGTTTTTAAATATGCGATGCCGGATGTTTCAAGCTTTATGGAAATTAGTGATATTGAGCCCATTTACTCTGTCTAAATCAGCTAGGCGCTTACAATCGTCCCGACCAATTCACATTTGCAAGTTAGTGGCATCGATATAGAATAAGATCAAAGAATCAGCAAGGTTACAAAGCTGCATATGATGAAATTAATTTTGCATTTTTGATTTGCATATTGCATACAGAAAATGTCCACCAACACCCAGTAGTCACCCTGACGCCTTTTGTGATAGAAATGAACGATACAAATATCAACCAAAAGCGAAATTCACTGTGTGACAAGAATAAGGATGGGACGACTGAAGCGGAAAGGCAGACATTTCCAAGCCGTACGGTTGGGATTCATACCTTAACGGATTAGGTTTTAGGGATTACCATTTTTAAGTGCCTCCAGACTGAACTGTCCGATCAGCGGCGTTTCGGTGTCGCCGTCGCATGTCGCGTGAGTTATTTATACTGACGGCCCTCCTCGCCGGTACTGTAAAGCACAGAAAATGTGTACCACCGCACGTCGTAGACTAATGTTCCAGGGCTGGAGTGACTCAGACGGGTCATGGTGTTCGCGGGAGCTCATACTGGAATTCAGAACACCTTGGAAAGAGCGGACCTATATTACAAACCTGACTGATGGTTTTCGACCATGGGCTGAACCCTTTACCAGCTTAGGCAAACATAAAACGCAAACCTATGAAATCGGTGAAACATGATTTTAACCATTCCCCCTTCCGCTATAGCCTTACAAATACTACTTGCCAGGACGCAGAGCCCACAAACTCTTTATAGTATCGGTATTTGAGTGATTTTTGCCCCAGAATGTAAGGTTGAACAGGGGTGGACAAAAAGTATGTTCCTGCCATGAACCCTTCACTACTCCAAGCAGCGAAAATTGGTAACCGTTTTCTTACTCGCCCTTAGCTGCTTTTCCTAAAATTAAACACTCCGTCTTTTTCAATATATTTTCCGGCATGGTCCCCTTCCAAACTTCTTGTGTAGATTTGTCCCTGAGTAAGAAAAGGCTACACCAATTTGTTGCTGATTTGTTATGCCTTTCCTCCAAATCTAAGCGAACCTTATTTCGGACCTTGACGGAGGCTTCACCATGGGGACTGCTCTCTTCCATCTAGAAAAGTGGATGTTATTTAGCCTCAGAAATACATTTCCAGAAACGTTTTCATTGAAATCAGGAAAACTTTGAATTCCAAGAATTTGTTTTTGTGTCACCTGTATAGCCACTGCAAGTCATTCAAAGTTTTATTGAGAACAAAAGCATGGAGAACAATTATAGTGGCTGCTCCAGCATCTTCCATGAGAGAAAGATCCAGGTGAGGTTGCCAGGTTCTTTTAACAAAAGAAGACAAGTAGTGGACTTCAAAAGCTTTTTCAGACCATCAAAAGTCAATCAATACTCAGAAGGGCAATATTATGTGCTTGGTTACACAAACTTGGTTTTCGTACATAATATTCCTGATTAGGGAACCATAACGACTTTCAGCTGAGAACGCAGTAGCACCTATGATGCAACAGAGTTCCCCGCATACGGAGAACTCATCTGTACGACTGAAATGACACCGGCCCTTGTGGAAACTCTGAATGGCTTTGGTATAGAGAGCAATGGATGGAGCTCAAAGATGTTGCGCCACTTTTAGCAGCAAGCAATTAGTGCGAATATGACCAGCCTGAAGTTATGATGTAATCTGGAAGGTCATTCGCTAACTTGTCAGTTTAATTCTGGTTTTCTCAAAAGCTCACCCGACGGAGCACGAGCCGACCTTTTCCGAGTTCTTACATGTCCTAGACTCACAGACTACTGTTTTATAATTCATATTTATGTCAGAATTATAACCAATGGTTGATCTGTAGAGGATAATCGCAGGTGGTTAGCACGCGCGTTCGGCTCGGTCTGTGGCTCTCAGCATGTTCTGCAGAGTTCGCGGGTTCGAGCCCACCAAGAGGCATGATTTTGGTCCCTTGTCCTAGGTCAGGCCTGACTTATTTCCATCTCTCACCGACGCTGTGTGACCTAAGTACGCGTCGGAATAATGAGAGCCAACTGGACATGGCTTCCCGCTTTTCATTCCAAAATTTCCTGATTTAAGCCGAATTCGGAACCATTATGCAGCTAGCACACGTGGAACATATCAATGAGTCCAAATTTGATGAGTTTTTTGTTTGTTTCTGGGGGAAGCATTCTCATCAGCAGCAGGCTGGAGGCCACGGGACCTGGCTGCCCACTTCTCGTCCCAAAAAAACTTATGTATCCAGCTAGTAAGGAAGGCCACAATGAGTCCAAATCTGGTGAGTCTTTATTTCCAGGGTAGGGTTTTTCGTCGGTAGCAGGCTGAAGATTGACTGGCCCCTCACAACAGTTGGTGCTTCGTTAATACCAAAAAATAACGCAAGGGTTCGGGGAGACCGGGAAAAACGGGTCGCTTTAGTGTTTTATGAATGGAGTGAGCTCATTTTTACCTGAAATAGTTTGATGTCTACATGCTCGTGTTACGTGATCGACTGTGCATCTCACTTCAGAACATGAGGTGGGTGCAGAAACGAATGAAATAAAGAAATCGAAGGCAATGCCTTTTTGCCGTTTTACCCCACCCCTGGGGTAAAACGAACAATTGAACGGGGAAAAACGGACACAATATAACCAGTTGGTGTTGCATGCACATTTCCTTTTTGACTTAAACCTATTCATGTCAGACCCTGGCTAACCATATTCCTGTCGGGGGAGGGGAAGGCAGTGGATTCCCCTACCCGCTCGAAGATATCAAAATCTGCTGATGTGATTTTAAAATTCAAAGTGGACTCAATTCTTATCACGCTGAACTCAATTAAAAAGTACTGTTTTAAAGGTGGGCAGGGGCGTGCGAAGTATACATTTTTTGTATCTTTTAATTTTTCCATACCATTTTGCCCTGTTGTTTGCGTTTCACAAACCTAGTACCTACGTATTAACAGCTCATTGATGCAAAATTGTCATAGCTTTCTGTTAAGTGAATGTAGGATTGGAAGTATGGTATAGTAACTTTTATTCCTCCCGGCTATCCTATAAGCAGTATATTCACTCAGCAAGAGTACAATCCAATTACAGTAGACCGTCCCCCCTGTTTTGAGTCGCTGGAACCGCTTCTGTCTAAGAATTACATGAATATGAAAATACCTATCACCCAGCATATTATTCATCATAATCAAACATTCTGCCTGCTTTCGGTATTGTTACAGATGGCTGTGTTGTATGAATAATGCATCGTATACGATAATACCTCGGGATCTAATCCAACGGGATCCAAAAAAAACTTTACATCAGGACGATAGTTGATGACGCCCATGACCTTTACGGCTGGTGTGACTTTGGATATTAAAATGGAAAATATGTCATAAAATATTAAATTGAGCATCAGGAGCACAGCCGGTGTGTTAGTTGTCTAAGCTCTGTGAAAGAGATGTCTAGGTTTCAGACATTGGGAACTCCATCTCGATGATACCCTATTACATTTGCTGAAACCATGACTTGGCCGCCCCTCTTAAAAAACAGCGTTCCTGTTGCAAAATTAGACTTTCTTCTGCTCGATACGATTTTTAAGTACTCTACTAAAAAATAACACCCCAAACTTAAGTCAGTAGCCGCCTTTCGTAATTTCCAAGATGCAGCTCTGTTCGTCTGGGCTCCCTCGTCCTCCCAGCTTGTGAAATCATAGGTTGAGTCCGTCACTTACCCTGGTCAGCACCAGGGACATGGGTCGCGCTTCCTCTTCTCCGCTTTTGTTACTCATTAGAAATATTATATTTTAAATCGAGAATACCTATATTGCAAGAGTTACCCCAAAATTGATGTTTGGTATTTCTGAGACAAAATGATGTAGGTAAATGACTATATCCATGCTTTATTTTCATTTCTTTTGTTTAAAGTTACAATAGCGATTCTATAAACTATAGATTTGGGCACTGAAAACGTACTAAAACTGTTTCTGTATTGTCCTTTCCCGTTTTGAATCCGTTTTATTCCAAAGTCCGTTAGTCCCGGTCTCACTTATCATATATAGATAAAAGCCAACATTCAAATGAATTCATACTTTACAGGCGGGCAAAGGTGCCTTGCACAGAACGCCTTATAAAAAGTCCTTAAGTATGTGAGTGGTCTGGTAAGTCTCAAGTAAATAAGTAATTCGAGGTGTGGCTACACTATGACCGATAATTTTTGATATTTTCTACACGATTCCGATGAAGGGCTGTGCCGAATATATAATCTTCAGTGTCTTTTACATTTCCGGATTCGATGGGACAGACCACCTTATCAACTTATCATCACCTTATCAAGTACCTATGCAAGTAAACGAATTTATTACGTCAAATAGCAATAGCCTATGTCAGAGTTGTGCTGGAGTCCCGGTATGCGTGCGCCTGGCGGCCGCGGCTCGGCTGATGGGCAGAGGGGAACCGGCTGTGCGCCGCCTCCGCCGCTGCGCCGCAGAGCCGCAAAATGGCGGCCACGCAGATCTGGCGGCTCAGACCCAGGCCACTTCCAGCAGATGTCGTGTGGCCAGCACAGCAACAGCGCACCCCGCCAGAGGCCCCTCCAGCTGCACCACAACACTGCCTCGTAAGGAAGCACATAATGCGAGTAAGGCGAGTCAGCAGGCTTGAGGACAATGCTGTCCTAACAGTGGCACGTGAATTAGTCTCATCGGCTTGGAATAGTCTTAAAATCAGCTGCACCTCCACATAGTTAAGAGACAGCAGCTGGAGGGTTTTCCCGTGGCACCTGCAGCCTCCAAAGTCGAGGCTACTCTGACCTCCTCGACAGTTATCAGTATAGTTAAGATTCCTCCTCCTCTTATTGTAGGGAAGAGGGCGGTAAGACGGGCATAGTTGTGTTTGAGACTGTGTGTGTCACTCGCTTTTCATTTGACAGTGATGAAATTTTGTTTTAAGCTTCAGTACACATTTATTTGTCCCTGCGCTTAAACATCCATGATCCGTGCATATTCCTAGCAGCAGTAACGTTTACCATAGAATGCTGCAAAAGCCCATCTCACCCCAACAGGCGGGGTAAGACGGGTTTTATGAAAGTAGTTTATCGTAGGCAAGAACTTTTTGACAACAACCTTACCACGTTGAGCAAAAATGAGTTCTGAAACACTTTACAATGCATTGTTTCGATGTAATAGTCGAGAGAAAATTATTTTGCCGAATTTCCATAAAATCATAATTTTTCATTGGAATCTTTCAATCAATCATTAAAAGTTCCTCAGCCGGTTTGCAGCAGACCGTCAGACTGATTCCTTTCAACCATGCAAAAACGCAGCGATAAAGATTATAATTCATAAGGTGATGTAGTATTTCACTCCGTGCCCGTCTTGCCCCATGCTAATATGTTAGAAAACATCATTCTTGGGGGTCACCGTGCTGGGGTAATATCAACCTAAATCACGTAATGTATGTTAACGCTCTCTCGAGACAGGTTGTGCATACCTATTTGACCTTCCAAATAGGACCAGACACTGCCATAATGTTGCACTCAAAACTACTAACAATGGTAGGGTGAACCACTAATGTCGTTTTTCTAAAATTTTGACAAAACAATAAAAGCTAGAACTTTGTGTTTTTGGCTCATGATAGGACATTTCAAGACGCATTAATGCAAATAATGGGACATTTATACCATAACTGGTCTGGTCCAAAGAGCCTGTGCCCGTCTTACCTACCATGCCTGTCTTACCACCCTCTCCCCTAGGTATATTTTTGGGATGTATGACCCCAATGGAGGTGGAGTTAGAGTTGAACTATCAATTTCATTTGGTCTTTTTTCAATTTAAGGATATTAAAAAAATCACATTGTTTAAGAGGCCTGTGGGGGTTCAAACAGAGATTATAGTTAGGTACTCTCTCTTTCGCTCTCCCTCTCTCTCTCTCTCTATCTCTCTCTATCACTCTCATTCTCTCTCTCCCTCTCCTTCCCTCTCTCTCTCTCTATGTCTTATATGGTTCTAGGCAAAGTTCAAATTCGGGTAACCCTGATAGTATTTTAAAAATCCAAACCTCTGCTATTCCATGAGGGGTTCCAGTTTCCTCGTCAGATTTCACACAACAGCTCTCGCACCTTTCAGGAGCCGTACATCACACCACAACATATACCACCACACATCGCAATACGTACCACAACACATCACGACAACGCATACCATCATACACCAGTACACAACACATACCAAAACACATACCACATACCACCGCACATCACAACACAACACATACCTACCACCACACAACACATCACAAATGCATATAACATCACACACCACTACACAACACTTACCAGCACGCCTCACAACACAACATATACCATCACACAAAACATCACAAAAAACACATAACATCACACACCACAACACAACACAACACAACGCTAACCACAACACATCACAGCACAACATATACCACCACACAACACAACATAATACAACATATACCACCACACAGCACAACACAATACCTACCACAACACACAACAACACAACACGTACCACCACACATCACATCACAACACAGCCCATATCACCACACATCACAACACAGCACATACCACAGGACATCGCAACACAGCATCTATTTCTGTCAGGGGGGTGAATTCTGTCCAGCCCTGATATGTTCCAAGATATCTCTAAAACGGCTCGTTATAGGCTTTTGAAATTTTCTGAGTGTTCCTAACACTAGATTAAACAGATTCCCTGGAAGTTTTGGGATAATATATTTACTAGGGGCGGAGCTATGACGCGGTATATAGGCAGGATCTCTTCGTAAACTCAGTAGGTATTATCGTGCACGGCACGTTCTTCTTACAGTAAAATCAATAACAATATTGACTGCAGTTAGAATATTGGAATATCACAAATAAGATGTCAGGTGACAGTTGATTTCAATTTTCATGTGTCCTCTAACAGAGGCGCTTCCAGCAACTCAAAGTGAGGGGTTTGTCGTGTATTTTAGTTATACTCTTAAAGGGAATGTGGCGCCTTGGCCGAATCCTGGCATTTAGTGTAATTAGGCGTACTTTTAGTCAAAAATAATGAGACCACTCATGATTTCTCTGAAAAAATGTACAATAAGCTCAATATATGGTTTTTAGAAATACTCTTCTAGAAAAAGAAATAAATATCAGACTGTGGATGATGTCACGATCTGGCAACCACTACCATACTTGAAACGCTTCAAGGGCTTCGATTGGCTGATGTTTATCGTGACGTCAGCATATGTCGTCACACCAGCAGCTCACAACAATGGCCGCCGGCGACGGGGGCTGAGGGGGGCTGGTGTCAGGTAGGTTTTAGCTTTTTTCTACGGAAATATCGAGTTCCAAGACAAATGAAATATGGAGTACCGGGTTTTCCGCCCTGCTTTAAAACTTGGCTATCTCAGTTAAAATCACGTTGTGAAGGTGCCACATTCCCTTTAAGGGGCAGGCTCCGCAAAGGTAACAGCGCCATGCTCCCAACCAGAGGTGGTAGCATGGGTTACAGGGGGCTGTACCAGAGGTGGGTACAGGGGTACAGCGGCTATGGGTTCAATTCTCCCGAAATGTCAGGGGGCCTTAGGTAAATGGATATCCGGAGCCTGTCCCGAGGTCATTGTGGGGGGGAGGTTCGAGCTCCCTGGGCCTCCCTCGAAGTGAACCCGCCACTGCCCACAGCCCTATAGGTGTTTTATGATAATAAAATAACACATGGGTGTTCACGTATTGTACTTAAGGAGGCTTCACTTTTTTGGGTCTCGTGGTCCCAAGACCGATGGACAAAAGTAATCCATACGAGGATCAATGAGACAAGAGAATTAACCTGCGCCCCCGTGTGGAATATTTGAACACCCCCTTTCCCGGGTTTTCCAGCGGCACGAAAAAATCAGCGGCGCGAAGCACCACCGTACTTAGCACACATTACCCTTGATCAGTTGCGCAGCTTTCCTAAAATTTAAGGTTGGGTCATATCAGGTCAGGTCACCAGTGCAGGTCAAAGTAATCTCACCTCCACAAATTTTTCACGTGGCATGAGTAAGAATATGGTAAATATATTGAATTAGAACATAGATTACATAATGGGCCCACCGAGTACTACAAAATTTATTCCGCGATTTTTCATATCGATGAACTAGGGTCAGATACGGATCACGACCTCTCCATTGGAATTACATGGGTAAAACAGGAAATGTGCTGCACTTGTGTAGTTACAGCTGAGAATACCTTCATATTCTCCAAATCGTGGTATCCTGGGCCCCTTTCCAGGTTCATGTTGCTATTTTTGACCTGTGATCCTCAATGATGTCATCTGGACTACTTAACAGGTCTCCATGCTTGGGTCAATAACTTTGCAAAACATGACGATAAAACTTTTTTGATACCATTTGCTTAAATTGTTATTGCGAGTCGATTAATGTGCACATTGTCTATGCTAGATTAGACAGTGAACTTGACCTGACTTGAGGTCAGGCCATTTCTGCGTTACTTTTTGACATACCGGCTGCCCAGATGGCAAGATACCGCGCAGTCTCTGACGCTTGCAAATCGATGCAAAAAAACTTAAAATATGTACATATACCTTATCAAGAAGTTCTAGGAACCATGGAAACCGTAGGAACCGTTGGAACTCTGAAACTGCCATTGAATTTTGAATATTCATAAAACTGAAAAAACACGACAGTTTCTCATCAATTTCATATGAAAACGTACTAGTTTCTTAATCAAACAGAGCTTAGAGTCACGTAGAATCTAAGAAAATGGTTTAACAAATTATATTTGGCACGCCCCTGGCCGGAATTTCCCAGATTTTGATTTTGTTTTAAATTGAGTTCAGCATGAGACGTGTCAATCCCACTTTTGATTAAGCCAAACGGGTATAAACCGTTGAAACAAATATGCCCTCCCCCGTGACAGTAATAAGGGGTTCTTGAAAAATAATTGTGTGGAGTTCGGATGTCGTAAATATTCGTTCGGACTTACTCCACAAAGAGTTTTTAGGGTTGGAGCTTTTTAACTGTATTACAGAGCTTCGTCAGCGAATCGCTTCGCTGACGAAGCTCTGTACTACAGTTTGAAAGCTCCGACCCCAAAAACTCTTTGTGGAGTGAGTCCGAACGAGCATAGTGATAGGAGTAGCAAGGAGCCGGACAGGAATAGGGTTAAAATAAATACTGAACCGCTGGGCTTTCCGCACACACTGTAAATGTACATATGCCCCAAAAATTTAAACATGAGACACTAATCATAGAATTTTCTTTCCTCCCAATACAAGATTCTGAGAGAGCTTTCTGACGTGGGGCAGTTTTCGCGATAAACAATTGTCATACACATTGACTTTTTCTGCGCGTTTGTTCAGGGTGTCAATGGAACGTTCCCGAGGTGCCAATATTCATAGCGCTGCTGAAAATTGAGCCCTGGGAAGCTCTGGAGATCCCTATCCAGATCTTCATATCGATTATATTTATTCTATTCAGAAAGGCTATCGATAAATACATTTCTTCAATAAAGATTTCCCCTAGAACCACTACAATCTGAAATTGTATCGAGGAGCCATATTTTCTACCAAAGGACTACAAATTTCAAACTGATCAATTTTCTCACCTGTTAAAAAATCAGAAGAACCATTTTCCTGTTTTTTTATATAATTTTTGAATTTTTGAACAAACACCAGATACAAATAAGAAATATGATATACCTTGCACTTCGGTACAATCGACACACATACCATTGAAGAGTTCGAACAAATATGGCAAAAGAGGACCAGCTCACATAGTAATCTTCCATGATAACAACACAAAAACACGTATAAATACCACGATCCCTCAGTGTCTTGCTAAACGTGGCCGTTTTTTATTCCCATATCGGGTTCAGGGTGAACGTCCCCACTCCCTGGTTAAGGGATGACCTACTCATCATGATTTGGATCGATTCTCACATTGACCTCTCAAATCACTGTGGCTCGATCACCAGAGAGACCGCTTTGCCGGGGTTGAAATATTGGTCGCAGTCCAGCCACTGTTCGGCCAGGCGGGACAGTTCGGTGCGTTCAGTCGCATGTCGGATGTTGGGCAAATATTCCTTCAAACGGACGTTATTTGGTGGGCTTGTTTCTCCCACGTAAGAAGCCCCACACTGGCCTGACGTCTCATAAAAACCTGGAGGAGGTACTGCAGACGGTACGTCGGTGATGGTTTCATAATTTGGCTACACAGCTTAGAAAAACTGGGAGAATTTCATCAACACATAAATATAAGCCCAAACATAGATTTCACCAAAGAAGTGGCGATAGATGGGAAGCTGGCTCTCTTGGATGTGGAAGTATCCAAAAATCAGGGTCGTTTGAAAATGAACGTTTTCCGCTAACAGGCAGCGTCTAATCTGTACATAAAAACAGACTCAAATCACGCGAATTCCATGAAACGTAGTGTGCTCAAGTGCCTGTCTCGCCGGGATAGCACCATCTGCGATGACGATGATTCAAAAACAGAAGAAGTTGACTTGTTACAAGCAGTCTTCAAAGAAAACGGTTACGCCGGAATATATATTCAACGTGCCCTGAAGCCAAAGGAAGCAGCATCATTTGGTACAACATCAACGACATGTTCAGAAGCTGGAGGAACGTAGCCTAACCTATTCAGAAGCTGGAACGTAGCCCAACCTATATCGATGTCACGTGTTGTCGCTAAATATCCTATTAAAGGTGAAAGGAAAGGTGTGTTTATGAGACGTCATGCCAGTGTAGGGCGTCTTACGTCAGAGAACAGGCCGACCACAAAGCGTTCATCTTAAGGAACACAAGTGTTTGCAAGTGTTCACAAGTGTTACCCCAAGTTTGGCCAACTTCCGATATGCGACTGAGAGCGCCGAACTATCCCTCTGGCAGAACAATGGCTGGACTGCGGCCAGGATTTCAACCCCGGCAAAGCGGTCACTCTGGCGATCGAGCAACTCTGGTTTAAGAGGCCAGCGCGAGAATCGATCGAAATTAGCACAAGTAGACAATCCAGTAACCAGATATTTGGGAAGTTCGCCCTGAACCCGGCATGGGATAGTTTTTTAACAGCCGTGCTTAGCAAGAAACTGAGGAATTGTGATGCTTGTGATACGCGTTTTATTGTGCTGTTATTATGAAAGGTAACTTTGTACGCTGTTCATCTTTCGCCATATTTGTTCGAACTCTTCAAAGGTATGTGTAATTGAAACCAAGGCCTTTTAATGTAGAGGTAGAACGTTCTGCTCTCGAAAAATGGCAACCTCTATTTCTAGAGACTTTTACGTTTGTGACGTCAGCAATTGCTCTCGAGTAGAGCCGCCCATTCATTCAATGTAAATCGGCTACGGATTGTGGGGCGTTCTTACGGTTTCAAGATGCATCTGGCGGGGGTAGACCCAGGATTCATTACCCCACGTCCACAAAAACAGTATTATTGCCCCTAACACGCAACCTATCTGCTGAGCCCCGCCTTCTTCAGTACACAGCGGCAATGCGTTGCTTAGCATTTCTAGGCGATCGCTGACGTCATCGCCATGGAGAATGCAAGATTTGCGGTTGCCATTTTTGGCCTATGCTAATAAGCCGGAGCGCATCCCCCTGATTGAACCGAAGTACAGGGTATATAATGTATTCATATCTTTACATAGTGTTGGTCCGAAGTATTCAAAAACATTCTGTTATGTTAAAACAGATGTGTGTCGAGAAGATGATTAATGTGAGCTACTAGTGTACTGTCACCATAACTAGTCAATAACTTTCTGGCACCCTCGAGACCTGATAAAATTGTAACCGTGATACCAAAACGCTCTACGCGCGCTAAATAATATATAAATCTCACGCACTATTATTTCAAACAAAAATAGTTTTTTAACCAGGCCGAAGATACATCGATAGCCCTACAGTTGTTCTGTTCTCCCGCGGCGGAAGCTCGATTGACAGGAAAGGCCGGCTCAGTAGCGCCATCACACCAGAACGACGACCGACTTCGGAAGGCCATCCTTCCCTCAGTTTAAAGGTGGCGCTCTAAACGGGTGCTGAAGTCTTCATTCCCGTACCAGCCGAGTGAACCTGGCCTCGTTGCCTATGTGGAGGGGAGTCTGGAAAGTCGTACCTCCAGTGAACCTTCGATGCTTTATCGAAGTTTTAATTGCGTTCATAGAAGACATCTCAGCTCACTTAGTGTATGGGGGCTCTGTCTGTTCTTCGAATAGATGTTTGTTTCACTCTGTGGAAAGTGTAAAACAAGGTTTGTATCACTTTGGATGTTACGTGGGTGGGAGAAAAGGCACTTTAGGATATTTTCCAGGGCGTGTATTAAATCTAATTATGTCGGCACTGGGTTGCGGTAGTGAGAGTACCCACCCCCTGAAATGTTTCGTAGATAGCCTAGAAGCGGCGGCTGGCATCGTCTCCGTACTTTATTTACCTATCCTATGACCTTGTTTACAACTCGTAACAATATTTAAGGTTCTGCTCATATCAGGTTGCGTTAAAAGCCCAGGAAAAGTGACCTAACCTCAAATAAAGTTTAGAGGTAGAGCAATAAGAGCATGCATAATCTATTGATCTGAGTTTGGCATGGTGACATGCCATAGTAAGGTCACCGAGTACAATAACTTAGGTTGATAACATTTTGTACCGAAGACCAGGGTCCAGATAAGGAGTCGTCCATTCCATAAATAACGTAACGCATATCCTTGTGATTTTTTAGCCGCTCCTCAAGGCCACACTTGATATGCGTAACCATTGACAACGCTGTGACTGTTTCTGCCACCTCCCTTTGCGTTAACAGAACCGTTCACAGCCAGAAACGCTACTCGGCTACATTTGAGCGTTTTCATGAGCACGACGATTGGTGAAATAATTATTTAACATTGGCCAATAATGTTCTGAAGTACTGTCTTTCAAAGTCAGACCCATATTTTGAGACCGTCGTAATCGCGCGGTCGCACCAGTTCGCCTGCACTGTAGACTGAGTGGTGACGTAATAACGCCATATGAACGAGATTATATGCTAAGATCATAACACATGAGGGTCAAGGGCAAGTTCAAAGACCACAAGTCAAAGTTATACCAGAATTCTCAAGCTCATTTGCCTCAGTGTTTCCGGCGAATGACTTTACCCAGTATCACGTATATTACGCTATGACGTCATAGTTAAGGTAACTAAATTAAAATGTCAAAGTCACCGGTCAAGGTCAAAGTCACAGGTCAAGGTCAAAGGTCATGGGTGTCAAGCCTCATTTCTTGCCAAACGGTTGCTATGGTGCTGGTCACTGTGTAATTATATGGAATATATCATATTGTGACGTCATAGGTCAATGACCTTCAACCGCTTTGATCTCAAAATCAAAATCTTCGTGAAACATTTTAGAACCTGCTGGCTATGACGTTGTATCATTCTTAGTGTATTTTAGACTTTTCTGCGCTTAACCTCGCCCCACCGGGGGCCATCGATGGCCCCCTAAGGTTTTTTTCCGGGATAGCAGAAAACGACGAGGCGCAGCACCGCGGTTGAGGGCTCTACCTCTCACTGCATCATTTTCCCATCATCCCTGAAATTTTTACCCCGGGTCACCCAAGGTCAGGTCACCAGACGAGGTCAACCAAGGTCACCTCACTTCACCTTTAGAGCTCTGTAAGAGCTACATTTCAAAGTCGATCAATTTGAAACTTCCTACACTTCATGACCCTCCAGGGTCTACAAGGTGTATATCCGGGATTTTTCGATTTCGTGCCCTGAGGTCAGGTCACGAGGCGACCTCTCCCATTGACAAAGCATGGGGAAAAGCTATTTCATGATATAAAAGCCACAAAAATGATTGCAAATACTCAGACTGCTCAGAACAACGTTTTGGACACCCTTTCACGGATCCCAGGGGTAATATTTGCCCTTTGACTTTCCAAGGTCATCCAAGGTCACCAGAGGTCAAAAACAGTATTTGGACAATAACTTTGACCTAATTGAGCTAGAGCGGTGAAACAAACACCATCGTGTTTGTCTTGTCACTGGCTTTTATTTGATATACGGCAAGGTCACTTTTGACCTTTCGTGACCTCAGATCATATTAGGTCACGAGGTGACCTCTGGCGGTCAAACCACTGGCGGGAGGTCTTTACGTTCCACATAGCGGAAAAAGTACTGGTAATTTGCTATCAAATGTACTTTACCAGGCCGCAATAGCTCTAATGACATAAGAGTTATGCCCAGTTTGCTTAATCATTGCATATTTGAGTGAAAATAGCCGATCTTGACCTAATTTGACCTCTGGAGGTCAAACCATTGACCTGAGCACTAAAATATGCGAAGTAATTCTTACTGAATTCACGCGAGCTTTCTATTGCACTTTGCAGATTTGCGCTAACGCCCATATTTTCGGAGTTAGAGGGGGCCATCGATGGCCCCCCGGTGGGGCGAAGGTGGCGCCGGACCCCGGTGGGCGCGGGTTAATCACGACATTTCCCGATGATTTCCCATCATAGCTAACATTTGATATTTATGATCTCGTTTTCCCTTGAACATACTGACCTAGGTCAATGAAATTTGGCTATAATGTAGGTCACGTCACCATAGCCCCTACCCACCCCATTAGCGTTTTTCTAAGCCTCCTAGTTTCCAAGATCTCAGGAGGAGGCCTACCATACCCCCTCCAGTGCGCGTTAGTGCCAGACCCCTCTCCAGTGCGGATGATAAAGCAAACGTTAGCAGCCCCTGGCAGTTTTAGGATACAAAAAGGTATAATTTTAACAAAATGATGCCATTATGACGACATGAGTACCAATTAACCCTCGCCCCACCGGGGGCCATCGACGGCCCCCCTAAGGTTTTTCCGGGATAGCAGAAAAACGACGAGACGCAGCACCGCGGTTGAGGGCTCTACCTCTCACTGCATCATTTTCCCATCATCCCTGAAATGTTTTACCCTGGGTCACCCAAGGTCAGGTCACCAGACGAGGTCAACCAAGGTCACCTCACTTCAACTTTAGAGCTCTGTAAGAGCTACATTTCAAAGTCGATCGATTTGAAACTTCCTACACTTCATGACCCCTCCAGGGTCTACAAGGTGTATATCCGGGATTTTTCAATTTCGTGGCCTGAGGTTAGGTCACGAGGCGACCTCTCCCATTGGAAAAGCATGGGGAAAAGCTGTTTCATGATATAAAAGCCACAAAAATGATTGCAAATACTCAGACTGCTCAGAACAGCGTTTTGGGACACCCTTTCACAGATCCCAGGGGTTATATTTTCCCTTTGACTTTTCCAAGGTCATCCAAGGTCACCAGAGGTCAAAAACAGTATTTTGACAATAACTTTTGACCTAATTAAGCTAGAGCAGTGAAACAAACACCATCGTGTTTGTCTTGACACTGGCTTTCATTTGATATACGGCAAGGTCACTTTTTGACCTTTCGTGACCTCAGGTCATATTAGGTCACGAGGTGACCTCTGGAGGTCAAACCACTGGTGGGAGGTCTTAACGTTCCACATAGCGGAAAAAGGACTGACAATTTGCTATCAAATGTACTTTACCAGGCCTCAATAGCTCTAATGACATAAGAGTTATGCCCAGTTTGCTTAACCCTCGCCCCACCGGGGGCCATCGATGGCCCCCCTAAGGTTTTCCGGGATAACAGAAAACGACGAGGCGCAGCACCGCGGTTGAGCGATCTACCTCTCACTGCATCATTTTCCCATCATCCCTGAAATTTTTACCCCGGGTCACCCAAGGTCAGGTCACCAGACGAGGTCAACCAAGGTCACCTCACTTCACCTTTAGAGCTCTGTAAGAGCTACATTTCAAAGTCGATCAATTTGAAACTCCCTACACTTCATGACCCCTCCAGGGTCTACAAGGTGTATATCCGGGATTTTTCGATTTCGTGCCCTGAGGTCAGGTCACGAGGCGACCTCTCCCATTGGAAAAGCATGGGGAAAAGCTATTTCATGATATAAAAGCCACAAAAATGATTGCAAATGCTCAGACTGCTCAGAAAAACGTTTTTGGACACCCTTTCACGGATCCCAGGGGTCATATTTGCCCTTTGACTTTTCCAAGGTCATCCAAGGTCACCAGAGGTCAAAAACAGTATTTTGACAGTAACTTTTAACCTAATTAAGCTAGAGCAATGAAACAAACACCATCGTGTTTGTCTTGTCACTGGCTTTCATTTGATATACGGCAAGGTCACTTTCTGACCTTTCGTGACCTCAGGTCATATTAGGTCACGAGGTGACCTCTGGCGGTCAAACCACTGGCGGAGGTCTTTACGTTCCACATAGCGGAAAAAGTACTGGCAATTTGCTATCAAATGTACTTTACCAGGCCTCAATAGCTCTAATGACATAAGAGTTATGCCCAGTTTGCTTAATCATTGCATATTTGAGTGAAAATAGCCGATCTTGACCTAATTTGACCTCTGGAGGTCAAACCATTGACCTGAGCACTAAAACATGCGAAGTAATTTCTTACTGAATTCACGCGAGCTTTCTATTGCACTTTGCAGATTTGCGCTAACACCCATATTTTCGGAGTTAGAGGGTGGAGGGCCATCGATGGCCCCCGGTGGGGCTAAAGGTGGCGCCGGATGGGGCGCGGGTTAAGGTATTGGCGCGATATATAATGCTGTAGTTTTATCTGTAGGTATTTGCAGTAAGCAGCAATGCACCTAGATAGGTATGTATGTATCTTAACTGTAAAAATATGAATGAATATGCATTATATATTATACATATATATATATATATATATATATATATATATATATATATATATATATATATATATATATATACTATTTCGCAATGGGATATAAATACATATATCATGACGTCATAATATTGGGTTCCTCACACAGCTGGGCTAGATATCATCAGAAACCTTGAAGTAACCCGCAGACCTCAAAAGTATGCAAGAGAAAAAAACATGTCGTTTATAAGTTATGAAAGCGTTTATGAAGTCATTTATTTAGTATTTCTAATGAAATGACGTCATAAAACATTTAACATTACTTTTTTGTCTTCGTGGCGTGAAATTACCCATAACCCTCTTTTATGAGTAACGGAGGAAATCAGAAATGATGAATTTGTAAATTGAGAATTACTGCAAAATACACCTATATTCAAGACATCCTCTATACGCATGTGACACGAATACGGGTCCTGCAAAAATGCATCGAGGACAATTTTTTGTGTTGCTGGTACAGATCGTGTGGCTTAGATATTTACGCTGTCTGGCCAAAATTTAACAAAATTTATGATTTATACGATTAAGTGTATTTTCAGGAACAAAGAACATAAGAACACATCTAATACCATGTATCGCTCATGACGTAAAACAAAAGTTACATGGGTTTAAGGACAATTACTTAAGCAATATGTCTATATACATTTCTGTTATAAAGATGCCACTTTACCTTCAGAAAAATGAAGAGAAAGATGAACAATGGTATTTCTTTTAAAAGCCGCAAATATATGACGGCACTTTGACGTAATGGGACTAGCGAACTTTATCTGGATGCCTCTAAAGAACACAATAAAAATTTATTGATAGGCAATGTCATTTTTGTAGTCTGCGTATTAAGACTAACTATGTATGATTTAAAGCGCGAAAAGTGGCGTTAAAAACTTTTTATCAGTCACGGTTTCACTCTTGCCTTTATAGTAAGGACTGGGTAGTACTATTTATCTGATCTAATTGATCTATCAATATCATTCACAAAGTGAGATGCAAACCGATATGGCCAAACTTTAAAATAAATATGTTAACTTCCGTACATTTCTCCAATTGTTTCAGAAAAACGGTTGGAAACGGGGGACCCCAGAACCTAAGATCAAATTGCATAAGGTTGGCCCATTAAATAATTTCATCCCGGTGGTGACATCACAGCTAGAAATGGCAGTGGTATGGCTAAAGTAACTAAGGTATAACTTTTATGGAGGTGCAGAGCTGACTTAAGACGTACCATTTTTAATTAACCGGAGGCCCTCGTGAGAGGATATATCTTTGAAGTCAAACTTGATGTACCATTATGATGAAAAAATTTTGAATCCCTCTAAGACATACTGTACCTTTTAAAAGCGTTTGAAAGATGCCAATTTTAACATGAGACCCTAAAGATAAAAAATGTCATCGCCAGTGCGATGTTATGATAAGGCCAGTCATCACCACTGTCATCAAAGCTTAAGAAAACTATGTCTCGGACATGACCTCCATATCGCACTCTCTCTAAGGCGGTGGGACGGCTTTCTTTGAACCTCCCAATCTCTCGGTGATGCTGTGCGACGCTCGACTCTCTCTTTCTCTCACTCTCCCTCTCTCGCTCACTACTCTCTCCCCTCTGCGATGGTTTGATCTGAATTCGTGTGGGACGGACGGCCGCGAGCGGCCGTTCCCGAGCCCCAAAGGGTTGCTTCTTTGTGCTTGAGGGTAAAAACTGAGCGACGGAAGGGACAGCCGGACCGGAGCCGCACAAAAACTGGTGCGTGCCGGCGCGGTGTGCCGGCTCGGCGAGCCGGTCGGCCGCGCGCCCTTCCACGTCACAGTCGGGCTCCGTCGGCGGCGGCGGGCGTGCCTGCCACCGGCGCACACAGCCCCCTGCCCGAACCCGTAGATCCGAACTTGTGGTTGAACAGCGGCACAAGTTTGACTCTAAGGGCGCAGGCCGGGGGCGGCTGTCTCCCTGGCTGCGCCGCCGCCCGGCGCTGACGTCTGCATGGGGGAGGCGGCATCAGCAGTCTCGGCAGTGGAGAGGCGCAGTGACGAGAAAGCTGGGTGGACTGTGAGACAGTGGCAGTGCGCGGGCGTCGGTAGCGATGGTCACCGCCGATCGTTCCGTGACAGTCTGAGCTGTCCGCCGATCGCTCTGAAGCAGTCTGAGCGGTCCACCGATCGTTCCGTAACAGTCTGAGCGGTTCACTAATCGCTCTGTGACTGCCTGAACGGTTCGTGGATCGCTCTGTGACTGTCTGAACGGTTCGCGGATCGCTCTGGAACAGCTCGAGTGGTGTCTCGGCCGTCGTGGCTGATTGCTGACATTTGTAGAGCTACAAAGGGAGGCAGCTCTGCCTCCCTTTGTTCCGGAGTGAGAGAGAGAGAGAGAGAGAGAGAGAGTGAGTGAGTGAGTGAGTAAGTGAGTGAGTGAGTGAGTGAGTGAGTGAGTGAGCGAGTGAGTGAGTGAGTGAGTAATGAATGAATAAATGAATTTTTGAGAGAGAGAGAGAGAGAGAGAGAGAGAGAGAGAGAGAGAGAGAGAGAGAGAGAGAGAGAGAGAGAGAGAGAGAGAGAGAGAGAGAGAGAGAGAGAGAGAGAGAGAGAGAGAGAGAGAGAGAGAGAGAGAGAGCGGGGAGGAGGGCGTTAGGGAGTGGCGCACTGTCTTTTTGAAGCGATGTTCAGTGTTTTTGCGTTTTTGGTGCCCGACAACCTTGCAAACGTATACATTTAGTTGTGCTTGCTTGTCAAGATCTTTTCAGGAAAATGAAATAAGGAACACACATTTGGTTTATTGATTATGTAGTTTGATTGGTTATTAGGGATTATGTACACACCAGCCTGTCGAGTCATATAACGCCTAACAGGTTTTGACGCAATCTTATATTAAGAACCTGCTATTTCGTACCGGCTGTGCGCTGTGACAGTGTCTTTAACCTTTCAAGCAGTGACGCGCTCCCACGTGAGTGGAATGCGATAGTTGTGTTTTTTGCTGGGTTCACCGTGGACACGGTTTTTGCGGCTGTTGCCATCCTGGCCCAGCGTTCGTCGTATGGACTGACCTTCAGCACTTTGGAGTGGATGGGTTTTGACCTCGCCACGCCGTCCGAATCACGCCCTCACGCTCAATAAAGCTTTGCCAATCATTCGACCTCACTGGGAGGGCGGGAAGTGGGACTTGAACGAGCTTAGCGCGCCGTGCCTCCCCTCGCGTCGCGAACGACGACCAGAGGTGAAAAACGAGACGTTTTTATCCCGTCATCGAGTCACATATGGCTAAGGTTATGCTCTTGTCACGTTCCCCATTAGAATAAGATGCACATAACTCCGGCTGAGTCCCGTCAAATCTTACCGGCACATGCGACGAATGTGAGGCTGAGTTCACCTTTTGTGCTGTGAGCGGCGTTGCGTTTTTGGGGTCTGGCCGGCTGTCTAGACGGCGGGTTTTTGTGGGCTGCTCCGGCGCGGCCGCTGACCCGCGCCATGAGCGCCGAGCTTGGCTGCGTCGCTCCTCCGCCCCCCGTTTATCTGTTTGTTTTCGCCTGGCATGGGGTTGTGTACCGAGGATCAGCTAACGCTGTATGGTCTGGTCCTGCATTGTTTCTTACTGACCGCAGATCAATCGTGTTTATCTTGTGCCTTGCACAGGAGCTTTTCACCCCATTCATGTTTTTTAGCAAATATCATTAGTCTTTATAGGTTGCGCAACAAAGCTTTCAGTCCCTGTCTAGAAATTATTTTTTCGTACTTTTAAGGCAACTAAACGAAAACTGTACATCAAATTATGTCAAGATGATATCAAAAACTTAACACGCGCATTGACGGGGGCGGATACCCGCCCCCTCGGGTTTTTCGGAGATAGTAAAAAACGGCGGCGCTACGCGCCGCCGTACTTGGTATGCCTTTTCCCTCATCATTTTTACAACTTCTATGAAAATTTTAAGGTTAGGTCATCTCAGGTCAGGTCACCAGTACAGGTCAAGTGACCCGACCTCAAAAAAAGTTTAAGATAGCATAAGTCGGAGCAGGGTGAAGTTATCCGATTAAAACTCATATCACATAATGGCCCTACCGAGTTCTCTAAAACATGTTCCGGTATTTTTGATATCGATGACCTAAGGTCAGGTACGACGCATGACCTCTCCATTGGAAATACATGGGAAAAATGGTTTTTACGGAATAACTCAGTAACGGATGGTGATAGAGCATTTATTTTAGCTGCATTAGACTCGCCTGGGCTTTGCAGTTCTAATGATATGCATTTTATTTAATTTGACCCTGACCTGACCTCAGGTCAGGTCAAATCCTTGATTTGACCTAGCAAGGTCAAATTATATATCATTCGATTAGGCTTGCTAAGAGGATTCATATGGTTGAAGTCGTTTTGCTCTATCTTTACTTGTTCAGATGTAATGCCCGAAAAACTGAATTTTACATGTTATCCCTATGACGGGCATGTTTTGACCTCTCGTGACCTTAAATGTGACCTGACAAAAAATGGTTCGAATGTTTTCGATGGAGAAGTGGATGGGCAGCCCAACGCCGTTTACCGTTTTTCGCTACCTACCGTGGTTCTCGAGATCTTAGGGGGCGGGTACCCGCCCCCGTCAATGCGAAGGTGGCTCAGACCCCGTCAATGCACGTGTTAAAATCCTGAAAGGTATACTTTCATGTTTGCTTTCATTTCTTAGCAATATAGAGTAATTTTGATAAACATGTTGAAGTCCTTACTGTCGGACCATTTCCGTTACATCCGTGTTAACACACGCCCCGCTGGGGGTCCCTGACATGACGCCCCCGCTGGGGGGGTATTTCGCTCCCCTCTGCATCTCATTTCTCGGAAAAGTTAAAGAGAAATAACGAACGGAACTCGTACGTTCTTGACAAGACGAAGGGAGATTATAAGGAACTTGTTTATGCCAGGTCAATATTGAGGTCAGCAGAGGTAAAGGAAAGTTCTATAGGCTCACAACAGGGCAGTGTACATACATTTCCTCTCTAGATTTTCCCCAGCGGAGCTAGAGAAATCTCAAAGGGAATGTGGCACCTTTGTAACGTGTTTTTAACTGAGATAGCCAAGTTGTACAGCATGCCGGAAAACCCGGTACTCTATATATCATTTGTCTTGAAACTAAAGATTTCCGTAGAGAAAAGCTAACAACTACCTAAAATGTACCCCACATGTATCCTTAGCAGCAGGCCATAGTTGTCAGCTGTTGGTGTGACGACATATGCTGACGTCACGGTGAGTATCAGCAAATACAAGCCCTTGAAGAATATCGAATATGGCAGTGGATGCCAGATCATGACATCATCCACAGGCCTATATTTATTTCTTTTCTAAGAAGATCATTTTAAAAATCAAAATATTGAGCTTATTGTACAGTTTTCAGATAAATTTTGGACGCATCCATGGTTTTTGGACAAAAGCTCCCCTAATTACGCTAAATTCCAGGATTCGACCATGGTGCCACATTCCCTTTAAGACATCATTGAATTCCTCTCATGGTGGAACATCTAATGATGTATGATATGACCTTGCTAGAATGATGAAAATGAGCTGACATGAAGCTAGGTCAGGGTCACAGGGTGACCTGGTATGGCCAGGCTGCATGTCAATCGACTCCCCGTGACAAGATAAGCATAATGCAAACAAAATGGAAGCTTTATCTCAGTTCAGCGTTCAGCTATTGGCAAAATAACTATTGCATGGTCATGTGACCTCAAATGACCTTGGAGAAGTCAGATGGTCAAAACACAAATTAATGGTCAAGATTGTGGTAAGAATTAATGGTTTGGGATTTTCAAGTTGACCTATCCAGTACTTACTAAAAACGAGCTCTTACTATTTTTCACCATCGACATAATGGGTTGACCAAAAACTGACCCCATCTTAGGTCAACAATATGAAAATATCAAGATAGCAGATTTTTGGCCCTAATGAACTTGCCCCATTGTTAAGGTTTGGAAGGGATCGGTTGGCATATATTCCTTAGGCGTTGCTTTAAACTCGTCATTTTGGGTTTCGATGTTGGGTTTCCTGACCTTGAATAGCTCCTTAATCTATCATGACATGACCTAAACAATTTTTTAAGATGCGTGAAATCGATCAGGGATAAGTTGTGTTGTTCTGCGTCTCTTCGCTTTTGCGTTGTCTTGGGAAAACTGGGAGGGGCGAATTGCACCCCCACGGAGCGGGACACTTGATAATTTTGAAAATAGTTCATCAGGTATATTTAGCGCAAAATGCGTTATGAAATGTTGTTTAAAAAAGAGACTTGTTTGTTTAAATTTTACGTTTGGACAAATTGTCACCCAGTTAGTGCAAAACGAACCCAGAATCCACCCAGTATTGAGTTTTTCAGTAGTCATATGTAGGTATGTTTCACGAATATAGAAAGACGTCGTGAATGTATGTTGCATAAAACTACACACATAAGAAACCATTTTTCTTTTTCGATCAAAAGTCTTTAAGCGATTGTATCTGCACTTTCACCCCATGAAGGCTTGTAAAAAACAATGTTCATATTTTTGATGACGTCATTTCATGAAAAATACTAAATCAATAGCTTATAGTACATAGCTAAGATATCGTGGACGAGGAGTAACCATCTCAGTGAGGTGCCGGCGAAGGTGAGGGTGACTCCATACCGCCGAGGTTCAATGACTTCTTCACTGGCAAAGAGCATACAATCTCAGCTTTCGGTGTTTGTTGCTAGCCTTCGTCAGCATGCCATCAGTCGAGTGCTAATGGTTTAAAGTGTGGTTCAGAGTGTGCTAGTCATGATTAAAGCATATAAAATTAACCGATAATCGCTCATGATATTCCAAAGTAATCAACGGGACCAACGAGTAAATTGCAATGAGTCAACGCCGAGTGTTGGTCAGATAAGCTTCTGAATTTAACACCAAAAATTATTTGAATTATTTTATACAATATCACTATATTATTTTTTTAGATACAAAACTTCCAACTGATGAAGACACAGCGTTGGAATAAAATGATATACTCTTTGGCTCTTTTGATTACTTTTGATAATTAGAAGTGATTATCGGTCAATTGTCTATACTTTAATAATTATTCGAGTGATACGGGTAACCGGAGTGATTAAAAATTAATACTCAATAAAATTGCCTACTGCATTTTATGAATGAAAGCACACGAAGACCAAGAATAAATAACTGAAAGCTGGGATTTTATGTTATTTGCTAATGGAGAAGTCCTTTGAGTTCCTCTGCTTCCAACGAATCCTCCTGTCTTCCAGTGAATACATGTCAGTTGCACCCCACGCACCTCGGCCCGGCGTGATGTGACCGGGATTCAACAACCTTTAACAACTGCTATTTAGGGAGCATGTTTCGAAATAACATAATGCAGGGAATTCCGCCATATCTGACTTATCGTATCTTTATTCCAACTCTACCCGGCTTATTCCGTTTACCGCTCTATTCTATTTAGGAACAACCGAGACATGGAGGCTGAAATTCAACGGAAAACCTATACCTACACAATCTCGTGCACTCACTCTGAAAAGGGTAGGTCCTGGTGTCGAGAGACCTATCTGAGTTCTGACCAAGCTAGTGTTATCACATCAAAACATTAACGTGAATATAAAGGATATGTGTTTCTATTGGATATGCAGCACAATGAATATTTTGCTTAGGTTTGTAAGAAGACGAGTTCTGTTTAGTTTCAAAGCTGTCAATTAGTTCGGCTAACAGTGGGAAGAATGGGTATTATGAATTGTTTTGTATTTGTTCAGTTCAAAGGAGAAAGGTGGTGAACATATGTAGACTGTGTTTGTGGGCGTACATTATGACTACGACATTAATAAGTTGCTTCTAACTTGCTCAATAGCTGTGCTCAAACTATTACTAACTCTCAGTCAAGCATGGACTGGGAAATACCACAACATTCTCGTTTACCAAGGACATTTTCAAAGCAATTCTATAAACTAATATTGCAAACCTAAAGAAGCGTCTAAGCACACATCTTACCGGATTCCTTATATTTTTTGCCTCTTAGCGGGTCTATATATTTCTCCTTCCCCATTTTAACTTGATATCTAAATAAAAAATCCAGCAATTTTACTTCACACCTGGTTTCGCACCTTCACACACGGAATCGGCAAATACACCAGAGTAGAATGAAACATATCACAAAACAAGAAAAAACACAAGAATGGCGCTCATAAAAACACTTAGCAGTACCTCCTCAGCTCCTCAGCCTGTCACACTGTGCTCTACAAGGCCAGAGCACCCCATAAAATCAATCACTTTGCAGACCGATACACATTTTCGTTTCAGTGGTTCTGTGCGGCCGTATACCAGCTTGCCATGCTAGCCGAACGCTGCGGATCAGCACCGCCATCTATGATTGGCTAACGGAATTACCCATTCAAAGTTCTATGGACTTTAAAACAGTATTACAAGTCACTGAAAGCCTTAATAGTGCTGTTTTTACAGCCATTCGCTGCCGAACTATCGATTCGTTGGTACAACAGCAAAAATGTATTCATAAAGCTGTAACTGGAATATCAACTTCGAGGATGTACAAAATTTGATAAAAGCGAAAAATTTAGCGACCGAGCGCGGAAAAAAACATTTTAAAAAGTAAATATTTTGGTATTTCTGACCCAATATCTGTGATTAGCGCCCTAAAATGTAACTTTAAAGGTGTTAAAAAAATGTTATTGAAGCTTTTTGCTAAACCGACCAATGCACTCAAAGCAGCGTGCGATGGTTCCCGCTACGCATACCTCTGGGAAGTGGCCTTCGCCACGTGTACCACTGAGAAGCACTCCTTCTACCTCGCCAAGTATACCGCTGTGAAGCGGTGTACAGGTGGCCAGGTACCGTTTCTGCGTGGCGTGGCTTGCAAGCGCGTCGGCGGCGGCCCAAGCGTGGCGCTGTTGGCGAGGTCAGGACGGCCGCGTGCCGCGTCTGCGTGCGGCTGCGCAGAGGGAGGGGGGTTGAGGTAGGCCGGAGCAGCTGGTGCAGGCCCGCGCTCGATACAGCCGCCGAACGGTCCCGCCCGGGCCAGAGCCACCGGGCCGGACCCAACGGAGGAGCGGCGCACAGCCAGCCGGCGCCTGAAACCCCGCAGACAGCCGGCGACAACACCCCAGCTTAGCTGGCCAAATACCTGGCTTGTTGGCGTGACCGTGAATATAGAGGAGCTAGGTACGTCATGACCAAGAACATGCAGCTCCCATTTGGTCCATATAAAAATTATGGCAGGAAAATCCAGATTAATCCGTTCTTACACAACGATGTGATACCCAAATCAAATTCAAGCTCGAAAAATACAACAAAAAATGAGTCTCAATCCACATCAACATCTAACACTGTCCAAAACTTCTAGCCAATGCAATCAGATCCGTTTCGTGGATCAAACTGGATCAGTCGTCCACTCCGCTGTCCAGTCCGTGAAGCACTCTACTTGAAACCCTCTGAACGGCTCCCGACCGGGAGGCTGGCACGCAGACCAGCTGAAGCCCTCTCCATTGAGCCCGCTACCGTTCCCCCTGGACGCCGGCAGCCCTCTGCCAGCGGGCCGTCCCCGTCCCAGCTGTTCACCTCAGGCCCGCCACTGAACCCACCAAACCGCCCCGGCAGCGGGCCCACGCTCTGTACAGCCGCACCGTTCACCCTGCTCCCGCCGGCTGAGCTGCGGTTGGGGGTGCCAGTGAAAACTCTCAGATGGCTGAGACTGAGCTCAGTCGACAGCCCACGTAAGTACTGCAGGCGGGGCGGCGCCAAGAAAATTATATGTATCCTTTATGTGATTTTTTTCGATGAGAAGAACAACTTCATCCCTATGAATTTTACAGTTAAATTAACCAAAAGTTCCAAAGAGTTTTATCATGTGTTTAAAAAAACTAGAATACATCGGTGCGATACCAGAAAGAAATGAGGTAGACATTCCAGTCGTAGTTTTGGGTCTAAAATAGCAAACTAATCAACGAATGGCGGCAAGAAATTCAGCGAACACAGCTGATTTGTCACGCCCCAATCCTGCAAGAGGGTAGATCACTGGCATCAAACGAATCCGTCCACCCTGCAGTACTTTTCTAAGTGGCTCACAAAACCTGGGCAACCAGGGCATGGATATGTATAACTAAACAATTGTATCTTACCTATTTAAAGTCAACCAGCAGCCAGCGTTCTCTTAGAGAACTCTGGAGACTCATAGAGTTAAGTTCTGAAAGAGAACTAACTGTAGAAAGAAATTCTCATAGAGAAGTTAACTCTAAAGAGAAGTTATCATAGAGAACTCTGAGACGACTTGTCTATCGCGTACCTACGACTCGCTCATGCCTCAGACAGGACTAGTGTGCCCTGCAGGAACAGCGGCCTATGTCTGGGCTCAGCGGTGCAGCATGTGAAGCTGACAGGCCAGCAGTCACCGAGGCTGGTACCGGGCTCGGCCTCGCATTCTGGTACTGTGTTTTTGCTGTTGCTATCAACATAACGCAGCGGCGAAAGGCCGGCTCGCCTGCCAGCCGCTCTCAAACTATTACCCAGTTTATTTCTGGCGGGTAGCGTCGTCAGCAGCTTCAGTCGGCCGCTCCAGAGGCCACTTTCTCTGGAGAGGCAAGTCGGATCTTGTTGCACCTGGTCACCGATTAAAGAGGCTGTAAGAACGGTGGGTAGATGGTAAATGTTTTGGGCATATATGTTGTGAATATCGAAGACGCCAAAAGAAAGGCAAATAATGAGACACAAATTACAACTCATAAGGCTTGGCGACACAGAGCTTCGAACGACGCTTATAATATTTCTTTCCAAGCGAAGCAAAGATACCGAAGTAACTGGCATAACTTTCGGCCATGGTTTTCCGATGAAAAAGAAATAAATGCATAGAGACGATATAAGGGGTGGTGGGGTGGATTTTCGGAGAAGACTAGCCACCCAATAAGGGGCACTGGTGAACTGAAGGAGCGCCAACAGTAAAGTGCGATTGTGCACCAGAGGAGTCACCAGGTCACTAATTGTGCACCAGAAGAGAGCTGTTTATGCAGGGTACATGCAGGGCTTATGCACCGTGGAGGGTACCGAAAGAAGGGAAAACATTTTGAGGATCTAGCCGCATGGGTGCGCCACTTCCAGACCTATAACTTTAATGAAGATGCAGTTGTCTGCACTGGACTCTACGTCATCGCTGGCAGTTACACAGTTCAGTGCGAGTTTGTTTCGGCAAGGCCAAGAACATTCAGACCTACAAGACCCCGTGCTCAGGTAGAATATGACGTCGTATTTTCCTTCGGGATACTGATAAATATAGTGCGTCTAGCTATAAATACAAAAAAATTATACAGTCATATAAATGACAAAACGTCGCCCCACCTCGGCTAGCACCAAAAAACGCCAAACCAATTTGACATCCAAAACGGGCTAATCGTTTGGCTCGAAAAAAGTCCAAAACGGAAAAACAAATTTTATCCATTTTCTCTTCTTTAGCCGCTGCAAGATGCGGAACACAACGCATTAAAACCGCAGTCGGCGTCAAGTTGAGAGATAGGTACACTTGGATGCATTATCATCCATGGTCGCAGTCACAAAACGTTATCTATTATATCAAGGAAAGTGGGAATGCCAAGACACCAATGTTAAAAGTACGAAATGACAATAAGAGCCGATAGTACGTGTAACTATTAGGACATGTAAAGCTTCTACGTATTCTCAAATCCTAAACTTCGTTAGACCCGAAAAAACACAGCGAGTTAACAGAAATTTATATGTAGTGATGCAATGTTGTATCCTCTAACCAGCCATGAAAAATTAGCTCGCATCAGTTGTCCCAGGGAGAATGTCACTTTTGTGCGGCAATGTAGTCCAAGTAGCGCGGTAGGCCGGCGGCTAGCGGCCGTCGGCTCATGTTGCGCGGCGATTCGAGTACGGACGGCTGACAGGGCGCCGTGGTCGAGTCGTGACAGGGGAAGGCAGACTTGCAAGACGCTGGGCAGAGATTCAATCTGTGCAAAAATCGATTTTAACACGCGCACTGAGGATGAGGGAAGATCAGAGAAGAGTCACCCATTTGTTCATGGAGAGCTCAAAACTACGACCAGAAGGACGCTGTTAAAAAACAAAAGATATTTACAGGAATGTTTTCGTGCTACCATGAGTCTGGTCGTCGATCAGCCAAAGGCGGGAGGGGGCAACGGCACAGCTAATGAAGGAAACACAACCCGCCGTTCTTTCGGGAACATCCGACAGTTCAGCGAGGTTACTGGGGTAAGCCTGGATCTGCTACAAAGGTTTTCGGTAATATTAGCAGCACTATCCTCATCAGGGGCGTGGGCAGGATTTCACTCGGGGGGCGGCGCCGAAAAGGGCCCCTGCGACAGCGCCAAAGAGCCCTGATGGGTAAAAGGGCCATGCTTGCTACATAATCGTGTCGTCAGGGGGACCCTTCGGACCCTCAGGGGGCGGCTGTTCCTGCCCCCTTGGCTACGCCCTGATCATCATCAAGAACAATCGAAATTGAAAGTATCCGGCCTATGCTGTAGAGACAGCGAGGCTGTTTGTAAACGTGTACCCATGGTACAGCATGCCGGCAACCATACATAAGGTGCAAATGCACGGGGAAGATGTTACTGAGCGCAGGGGTGTCACCACCGGGGGGTCAGGGGCCCTGGCCCCCACTTGGCCAAAAATTTCCTGATCTCAGTCAAAATTGGAAAAACCGGACATTCTTATAACCAACCGCTGCAGAAGGCAACGAGGAGCCCAAATTCGAACAGTATTTGGTCCTAACGTGGAAAGTTTTTGTCAGCGTCAGTTTGAAGTTTGGCTGCCCCCCACCCCACTTCTTTGCCGGTGGCACGCTTATGACTGAGAGCCTGAAAGTTTCCATAGGAGCATACATGGTGGAGGCCCAGTAGGCAAGGAATAGAGGTCACCTTGCATTCAGGCAATATCTTACCAGAAAGACATCCATAGTTGACAATCACTGATCAGTACCAGTATCTGCTTATCACCAATGACCTCGTGGTAACATGATCTCCAATGATATAAAAATCCAGAAGGCCCATGACAACGGAGGTTTCGAGCCTGGCAGTAACCCTCTTTATAAGCTGAAAGATAGTGGCACTAACCATTAATAATTCGATGATGCGTGAGTGGGTACTTGGATGTAAGACTGCTGTAAGAACTACCTAGACTTCAACGATAATTATCGGGGTTAATGGATAGAAGGCTGGATAAAGGGACGCGGGATGTTAAACAGTAGAGTTACAGAAAGATGCAAAAGAGGTCGCATGATTTAATGAACATTCCCTGTGAGTTTAATGTGTTGTCTGTTTCCACATGTTTGTGCTCATTTTATGAGAAGAGTGACGGTAATCATTCCCTGAAATCGCGCTTAACATTATTGTGTCAATAAATGCAGCTCCCGCACATGACCCGAGAAGTTTCGATATGGTTCGGTACTGGATTTAAAGATGTCAATTAGTGAAAGAGTGAATTTGTGCCATTATTTATCATGTGGTGCTTAATAGTTAAACCATAGTGAAGGCGCAGCAAGACCTCTGACCTATGATGACCTGAATATGTCGGATCGGTTTTGAAATATTACTTTTGTTTTTCCTTACATTTTAACTGTCACTGGATTCGCCTTAGCTGATTCTGTCTCATTGAGTGTCTGCAAAACTGGAAAGAACGAAATCGAATTCCGATATTTATAAACCTTGAAAAATAGTCTATCTGATATGACCTGGTGTAGATACCCAATGTTTTGTGGCTGGGTAATGAAGTTCAGAGCAACAGCTTTCATTTGAGCACAAAAAGTATTCTTAATCAAAGTATTTTTTAGTTACGAGGTTTTGGCCTATCTTGAAGCCCAGTTGCCCCAGTGTGGCTAGGGGCGTCCCCCACCGTAGCTAGGGGCGTCCCCCACCGCGGCTAGGGGGTCCCGCCAACGCAGTTACGGGGGTTCTCCACCGCGGCTAGGGGAGTCTCCCGCTACGGCTAGGGGCGTCCCTTACCGTAGCTAGGGAGTCCCCCGCTGCGGCTCAGGGCGTCACACTTTCCCAGCGTCGCGGTCCATAGGCGCTATCAGGTATCACCACGTGACGACACGCAACCACACGGCATGCGGCTGTCCATTGTCCTCTCCACATACCGGCTGACGAATAGCCAACTCAGATCTACAAACTGCACATAGGAATGTATAGGAACAAATGGAGAGACAGATAGACATATAGCTTTTAGTCATTTTGAAGCAGAAACATGTACGCATGGCTAGTAGACAAATGCACATTTTCTTATGACTCAAATCGGTACGTACTTCAAGGTTAGAATCGCCTACACCGTGTTTATAAAGCACAAGTGGCGTGATTATTTTATCGGATTTTCATCCCACCTTTCTATGATAGTTTTGCAGAGTATCGTTGAAACACGGAGGCGGCACCGTGAAAGCTACCCTGCAGTTCTTATTTACTTTTCCCCTGGATGACCGTTAGGAACTCTCAATGGGATTGATTTATATGGAGCTTTCCATCATTTGGACCTGTTTTGTTTCCTGTCAGAAATTACGAAAATTGCTGGCTATTGCTTGTCTTCATTTTACCATGAATGGGTAAATCTAGATGCTGGGGCTCAAGTAAAATAACTTAAATCAGATGCTACGCATTATAAGACCTAACAACCCGTCCAAGCGCAAACACGGGCGAATTCACAAAGACGTTCTCCCGCCTTTCTTGTCCTATGTTGTGTAGAACCACACAATTTCCACGCGTGTCACCAGTCCGGTGGTCAGAAGTCAGAAAAAATGTCAAGTGTCACCAACGGAATTTCAAACCAAGCTTCTGTAACCAATAATATTGAGCTTTGGCACCATAATGATATTATTTTCCAGACCCCTGCGTCCTTTTCAATATTAAATAGCGTATTGGCAGGCTGAGCGTCAACTTCTCATGCTGAGGTGTGCACAATCTTGCCTATTTTGTCACCGAAATGATCTACTTTCGTCACAAACATTGCTGGCGAGTTGGCAGATTTTCGCCCTCTGTCGGTGGTTTCCAAAACGCTGAAAACATGGCAGTGCCTCCAAACATTCACTGGTAGATCTCACTTAAGGTGAGCGTCACATTTTGGATGGTAAAGTGCGGCCGTGTTCTGTGAACGACGGTATCGCATAAGGACAGTTGCATCTATGGCATGCAATACATGTTAGGTCATATAGATATTACAGGCACTAAAGAGCCCCTAAAAGTTTAACCCGGTACCGGCTGGGCTCTTTTCATACCCACTGCCTCCAGGGCGGTCTGATCGGAACCACTACGATCGTGGAAACTGGAAATGCTACGGAAATGGTGCCGTTTGTACGGCAAAATTGAAATGGTGCTGAAAGACTCTTTTAGAAAATCAGGTCAGATATGCCACAAAGTATCTGACGCTTGCCAATCTAAACAAGGACAATTTGGTGAAATGTGTACGCTTCATCCTATATTTATCACCCTACAGCCGCCACGAATTTTGATATTTTACTAAACTGAGAGATATGACAATTCTACATTAATTATTTGTCAATGCGTGCTAGTTTTGTAAAAATCAAATAACGGGGCCAGTAGTTAGGGAGAATAGGGAAAATTTCATTGAACGACCCGAAAAATAAGTTTTCGCAGTTCAAAGCGCCCTGAAAAGGAATCGGACTAAACTAGGTGAAACCATCAGTGAGGGCTACACAATCAGTCATCGGATTCGAAGACTGTCTGAGACTCTCTTCACTCTCTTCAAACAGAACGTATTGGACAGGACCGGGTGAAGTGAGACTCACTAGAGCAGGAAGTTTTGCGATGTCAGCCACACTAGACTGAGCAGCGATATCAGGATGCGAAAGCCGACGAGTCTGAAGAAGATGAACAATGAAAGAATTCAAACCACGGCACTCTATTGGGGATGCGTCGTCCCTATGTAGTTAAATCAATACAAAAAGAAAAAAAGTTTTCATGATTAGTGTCCCGATATCATATTGGCGATAGTGATAGTAAAATCATCAAATATTATTCTTTTTTTCCATTTTGGAGATAATAATATAGAGTAACGTGTTCTTCCAGGATAAAACAGAATAAAAGGATACCCAAGGCGACCCTAGCACTTGGTGGGGCTAATATACGGGTGGAAGGCCTACCACAAACAGCAAATCCCACAAAAGAAAAACGAGGTCATGTCAAACATATAATTTGTCATTTAAATTATAGCACATCGATTTTTGTAGCCCAATTTCTCAAAATTCTACCTGAAGAAAAATTGCAACCCGTCATTAACACGAATTGTAATCTAAGTCGAACCCCGAATAGATAATGAAATATATCACGTTTTGAAATATATGAGTTTCATGTTGCTGAGACTCAAAGCTATCAACGGCCTCGTTCCCAATTTACAGCGAACCAAGTTTTGCTGCGATTGGCCTCCATTGTAAAGCTTTCAGTGCCTCAAGGAGAATTCGAAGCCCTCACGTCAGATCCGGTCCTGCGGATGCTTAAACAAATTTTTGGCTGTCTCTGAAATACCGAGGCAGTTCACTAACACTAAAATGGGGAAATTTAACGTAGCCCTGCACATATAAGAAAGAAAGAGAGAGTCTGCCTAAAACCTAGGTTCCATCCTATTGACTGTTGGTACGGGGATTCGGTCTGTTCCACCAGTTGGAAAATGCCTCCATATCCTTGGCTTTTGTTGTCCTTGTAACCCTCCAAATCTTACAAAAATCCTTCAGATAGGTTAACGAAGTCATTTGTGAATTCTGGAGAAGAACACTTTTCAAAACCTATTTAGCATATAGCTGATACTCTGTTCTTGCTACCTGTTATTTGATTGGTGTCGATATTATCGGATGGGTAAAAGCCTGATGTTAATAAATCTAGTCTTAAAGAACGGATTTTTAGATCCCTTATGTGCTCTGTAGCGCCTGACGAAATTACTCAGCTTCCAAAAGCGACTTTTCCAAATAATTTGACTAAGAGTACTATTATGTATATACGCACCAATATCTTTGAAAGCCGCTGTTTTCGTTCCTCGGTTTAAGGCAGAGATAGGCGGTTGTAAGCACACCACCAGGACCCGACCCGGCGAGGGCAGGCCTCCAGTCCGCCGTGCTCTTTGATCATATCGACCCGACCACCACACCCATCCCACAATTTGGACGTGCCCGGCCCGCGCCCCGAGCTTAAGAACTTCGATACGACCGGCTCCTTAGAAAGCTCCTTTCGGTGAGCTCCATACTTAGCTCTAATAACACTGTGCTCTCCTACCCAGGGTCTACGAGGATATGATCAGCGGCAGGTAAGTAACTGTCATCAGGGGCGTAGCCAGGATTTCACTCAGGGGGGCGGCACCCCGAAAAGGGCCCCTGCGACAGCGCCAAAAGGGCCCTGATGGGTAAGAAGGGCCCTTCTTGTTACAGAATAGAGTGCTGAAGAGTGCTGAAGAAGTCAAGGACTGAGGCGTACTCAGAAATTTGGAAAGAGGGATGCCGTGTCAAAGGTCACCACTCGCACGAGTAGAAGCCCTAGAACAATAGCTTTGCGGGAGTGGCGATGACAAGAATGGCTAGAACAGTAACTGGAGTGTCGCCACCAATTTCTTATCATAAGGACCAGATTCCAAAGTAACCTCCTATCCCTGATCCCAAGGGGCGTTCACACTGAGGTGAGCTATATGCTATGCTGTTCCCTCCATACCATTGTAGCCAACATTTACCTATTGTTTGATATCCTCCTTTACAAGCCTGCAATGTAAGGGCCTGCAATGTATTCCAGGAGAATAAACTATCAATAAAGGACGTATGATGATGCAGAGGGCCCATCTGCCATAAGAAAGGGGCTCTGCGTTCCATGTCTGACGACGGACGAGCCTCCTCGACTTTTCCGATGGCCTGACCTGTTCCATTTAGGGAGGCGCCTCATGCATACCAGAAGCTTGGACTATGAGTATGTCAAGCTATCAGTGGCGCTGAGTACGTTATTTTCCAAAATACAACTATCAGTGCCTGGTATGTTATTTTCCAAAATTTGAATCTCTACTCGCCTCCTAAATCGTGAGACGAGGCTTCCTTGATCTGTTTCAGGGGTCAATTTTTGCACATTGAGCGGGTTGCTAGCTCTCGTGATTGACCTAATAGTATCCAGTACAATTTAGTGGGAATGTCTTATAAATCACTCGTTCCCCAAATAAATGTCAGTGACCTTACATATAACTGAAACACGTATCGATGACGCTGGAGTCCTTTTCTGCCGGAACTGGGCCCTCCGTGTGTCACCGATTTAACTGGTCTCATTGAACTGTTCAGGGGCCTGACCTTAAAATGTTGGAAAGCTCATCTTCTGTTAATGGCATAAAAGCATTCTCTACCGCTTACAGGACTACTTTGTCAGTCAGGAATCCCATCACGCATGTCAGAGGTCTGAATATAAGCAGAGTACCTATCGATGGCGATTAAGGTATTTCTGCCGTTAGTAGACACCCTCTCCCACTCCTCATTTACATGGTCGGATGGAGCTCCTTGACCTGATCAGCGACCTCTCTCGGTCAGGAGGCTCCCAAATAGTGGTGCAGGGTGTTCCAATGCCAAATAGGTTTTAGGTAATTGTTGGGAACGCATCTTCAGTTGATCAGACTGCTGAGCCTATCAAAGACAGCCAGCAGCGAATGGGGCCTCCTGAGTCCAGCGGAGGGCCTCATGGAATTTATATTTGTAATTGTATTTATTCACACAAATGCCCCCATGATTTCCATGGTGGAAACACCCTTGAGTGGTACCTACAATCAAGATTATGTTTTTACATCAACTACTCATAAATACACTTGTAAGGCTTGGGGAGACATTCTTTAAGTAATTTCTATTGAATGGAGGTTTCAATTCCTTCAATCTTTAACGGCTCACTTGAAATTAATGGTAGCGCTATTTTCATGCTGAAAAACAGCCGAAATCATCAAGAGTCTTTGCTCAATACTCTGTTTTTTATCAGATATATAAGAGCGTAAACTAGATTTTTAAAAGGATGAATCAAGGAAAAAAGGTTTTCACCGTGGTAGTTATTTTGCGTCGGGGATTTAACTTAGGCTGTCATGAGAGAGAGAGCTTACACAAGTCCCTCACTACTATCTCATTCGTCTTAGAGTTCACAGCACGCGGCAAACACCCTTAAAAAGTACACCTTTACCCCTGCAGACCCCATCCCCTGGGTAGTTTCGTGATGGTCGGTAACCATAGCAACGCGACGTAATGCTGTCGCCACGCTGGATGGACAAAGCCTTGTTGCCTCAGCCGTCTCAAAACCTATGGCATGGCGCAATATAATGTCCTTGTGCCGGAGAGAAAGTTTTGAACATTGTATAGGTGCTGGATTTGCCTGCTCCATGCTATGATTATTCGTCATACAAATATCACAAATACGCAAGGTGATAACAATATCATTTCAATCACTCTATGAATATTCATCAGCCGGGTAAAAAGTGTCTGGGATGTGAGCAAAGTACAAACCAGAGATTACTGCAGACCGTATAAATTCGTGGCGTACATTGCAGCAAATTCCATTGACGATAAATGACAATTAGAAGCAATACCAAATAAGGATGGCAGGCCTGTAGGGAGAGCCTTTACTCGTAGGAGGCGAGAATGAAACTTTAACAAAATATTGAGAGGAGCGTTACTTTGCACACCTATAGGATGACCAATTTAACAACTTATGATAAGCAATTGTCATCAGGTTAGGTCAGGTCAACAAGTTAGGAGGTCATTTCTAAATCCATGTAAGCCGATTATGGTCATCTAAAATGAAGCTGAGAACACCGGGGTGTACCACGACTTCTAGAAGAGCTAGGTCATGTTTGTAAACATCATTCGAAAGCTTTGAAGCTAAAAGTTTGCATTCTATCATTAATTTTGAGGTCAGGTCAATAAAAATTTCACCAGAGGTCTCCAAAGGTCAAGTTTTTTTAAATCGTCTGTATCTACAACCATTGAACGATATAAGATTCCACAATATATTTGGTATCATAGTGACGAGCTTGACTCACGAATTCCAATGATTTGCAGCATGACCTCCAAAAGCTATTATTGGACCTAAGCCTCAAGTCATGGTCACGATGTGCCCTTTCAAGGTCACGCTGCATATCTTAACAATTCATGGGTCAATAAAAACACATTAATACCTTTGGCTTTGTTCTAGGTCTATTGGTTGCCGAGTTACAAAGGATTTCCTAAATGGATAATCAATTTGACTCATTTCGGCTCTCTGTGACGTCACGGGTCCACGGATATGGTTTAAACTCGGTTGGAGAGTATAAGACGGTAAGGCGCTTCCATGCCGTTTCATTGTTTCTGTATCACTTCCGGTTTCCGAGATCGTGGTGGTCCGACCGAAACCCCCAGACGTTAGTGAGTGTGAAAAGAGCCCAGTCGGTGCCTGGTTAAAGCTAAAAATCCTAAACGGTCAAATTAATTTGCCGAGGATACTTAAGAAGCCCACTTGCTAGCAAAGCCGTGGTACACTCTTCGGTTGTGAACCACTCGTCATATATTTTTATCCACATCTTTCTTTCCATTTTTTTCATATTTTCACTGCATACTTCGTGCTGGCTGTTTTGTTTTCTATATTTCCTGGATGTTTTGCACGTTAATTTTTATTTTTTCTCACTTACTTCCGTGACATATACCCCAAACACACATTTTTCCGGTTGTTACCCTCGCCCCGGTGGATGGTGTTTGAACCCCCTCGGGTTCTTTCGGTGGCACCAGAAAATGGCGGCGCTAAGCGCCACCTTGCTTGGTACAGCTTATCTTTGATCAATTCCAAAACTATTCCTAAAATTTTAAGATCAGGTTATCTCAGGTCAGGTCAGCAGTGCAATTGAAGTGACCTTACGTCCAAAAAAGTTTAAGATAGCATAAGTAAGAAGCGTCCATCTATCCAATTGAAACTTATATCACAAAATGGACCCATTGAGCGCAAAAAATATGTTCCGTTATTTTTCATATCGATGACCTAGGTTCAGACACAGATCACGACCTCTCTATCGGTAAATGTATGGGGAAAACAGAAATTAGACTGTATTTATGTAAATACCGCTGCGAATCTCTCAATATTCTACTGATCGTAGTATCCTGGGCCCATTTCCAGGTTCATGCTGCAATTTCTGACCTGTGACCTCTGAGAGGTCATCTGGGGCTACTAAGCTGGTTTTCAGACTTGGGTCAATACCTTTGCCGGAAATGACGATAAAGTTTTTATTTTGATACCATTACGTTTGAATTGTTATTGAGAGTCGATTGATATTCACATTTACTATGCTAGATAAGATAATGACCTTGACATGACCTCAGGTCAGGTCAAGGTCTTGTCAAGGTCAAGGTAAAAAACATCTTGTTTTTTGCTCTTACACTACATACAGTAGTGCACAGGGCACCCAGTCACTAGGCTAGGTCACACATTTTGACTATTTCCTGGTGTGTATTGCGGTGACAAAATACAGATTTTGGCTTTATGGCTAGAACACAAACTAAATGTTTCCGAAATAAAGAATCAATTGCATACTACTATACATACCAGCTCCGAGTACCAGAGAAAGCATATAGTTAGTCTACTTTCAGCACCTCTGGCTACGTATTCGGACTGTTAGTCTCGTCGTGACGTCATGAAGTGTCAGTTGAGTCGTGACGTCGCAATATGTTAGTTAAGTCATGACGTCGCAAAATGTTAGTTGAATCGTGACGTCGTAATATGTTAGTTAAGTCGTGACGTCCCGAAATGTTAGATGAATCGCGACGTCGCAATATGTTAGTTAAGTCGTGACGTCCCGAAATGTTAGTTGAGTCCTGACGTCGCAAAATGTTAGTTGATTCGTAGCGTCGCGAGCTGTTAGTTGAGTCGTAATGTCTTGTTGTCAGTTAAGTCGTGACGTGGCTAACTGTTAGTTGAGTCGTGGTGTAGCAAACCGTCAGTTCTTATGATGACGCGAACAAAGCTGAATTCTGATGTTGCAAAATGTTAGTTTAAGTCCGATGCCGCGAAATGCTGTTTGAGTCGTGATGTCGCAAATGGTATCATGGTACCATGGTATCGCGAACTGTTAGTTGAGTCGTGATGCTGCGAACTGTTACGGGGTAGTTATGGTGTGATGTTGCAAATTGTTAGTTTAGTCGTGATGTCGCAAACTATTGGTTGGGTCTTAATGCCGCAAACTGTTAGCTGAGTTGTGATGCCGCAAACTGCAGGTAGCTTTGAGTCATGATGCCGCGAACCACTAGTTAAGCAACCATTCCACGAACCGTTAATTCAATCGTGCTACCGCGAACTGCCAGTTTAGTCACGGTGCCAGGAACTGTTAATTTAGTCGTTATGCATGAACCTTCCGTCTGACCGAGATGCTGCGAACCGCCACTCCGGCGGCATTTCTTTGGAAGAGGTGAGGTAGTTGGTTGTGTAGCTGTCTGTTACCACCAGCTGCACATTCTTCTACCTTTCCTCTCGCACTACTGCAACGCTGCTGCATTGCTGGGTCGATTCTGGCTCTGACGAATCCAGGGTGGCATGTTTAATGCGAAACTTTGTGTCAGAGTGCCCAGCAAATGAATTTTTTGCGAGCTTCCCGCAGAATTGCTGCGGAAAATCGGTCACCTCATGCAAGCACGAGTCTCGCGAGATCTCTAGAAACATAGGTGCCCAGAAATATACAAAAGTATTAGTGCTTTTCTACTTTCTATGAATTTATTTCTATCTAATCTATTTAAACGTTCGAAATTACGAGTGCATATATGTCTGTAGTTCCATTCGCTGCATATGTATGTGTGCAAAACAGTCGAATCAACGATGGACCCTCGTTGGATAAACAGTAACGCTGACGTACTGGGCGGTGATGTAAAGACTCGGGCGTGTGATGCTACTATCCGAGTGTGCACATCATTCGTCATGCCCCGCCTCTCGAGGAGAGTGCGCGCGTCCCTCCGGCCAGGCCTGCGCGGAGCAGACCCGCCCGTCGCCAGTGTTTTCTGCTGGGTTCTTGTATCGCTCGCTGTTGTTGCAATAACGGATGCAGTGACTCGGCATTAAGTGAACTACTCTCCCAGCGTAGATGCACGCTTAATACGTAACGTACATCCCTTCGAGAGATCTTAGGACTTGTAATCATCCGCCATCATTGATCGTTGATGCATTTGCAATATTCCAAGCTAAATGTATGTGACTGCACTAAACCGTCAGCAGCGCCAAACACGAGAAGGCTAGTTTTCTGAGCTGCCTATTTTCAGACAGTTTTGACTATCTCCCTATCTGACCTATTTTACATCCCTGCCCTATCCTAGACGGCGGGCCACTTCAAGCCCTCATTTTGCCATAACTAATACAGGTAGAAAGTTACGACAAACTGCAGCACATCGTGACCTGACCTCTCCGATGGCATATGTTTGTTTGACCTTAGGTCAATTGGTGACCATGAGAGGTCACATATATGACCCGACTATGCAGAAACATTGCAAACAATGAGTGAAAGGGGGTCCGAGGACCCTAAGCACTCTCCTCCAGCGTTGCGCCTATAAAGGGGCGTCTCCTGGTTTCCCAGCTCGGGCAGGCGTCCACTGTCTACATCCCCTCTCCCGCCCTGCTTTCGACGCCCATGCCTCTGACACAGAGGAAGTGTTTGTGGTGGCACAACTGAACCAATATTGAACAGACCACACAAGGAGGCCGAATGCACAGGCGGATGAAAAACGGTCTCTGTTGTGCGAGTTCTTTGTTCGTAGTACGGCGCACAGCAGCCGCTGGGGGCGGTTTTGGAAATGGCAGTCTGCTTATTGCTGACGGAAATTTCATCAGCTGACCTGGCCTTTTTAGACGAAGCTAACCTAGTGGTATCAGAGTCGAAAAGTTTTCCAACTCATTACCATTCCATCCGATTGTTATCCTGCTTCGGAGTCTGAAATACCCGTTCGATCAGATAACCTGTACAAATATTGCTTACTTTATAAACACTTATGTATATACACATATTAAGCCAAAAGATTTAGATGTGATAAATAAGAATGATTTGTTAGGCCAGGGGTACGGGTAAGTATACTTAGTCAAGAAGTGCTGTGGTGTAGATTCTTCTTGACGCTGTCACGAAGGGCCTTTTCTCGCGGGAAGGGGGAGACGTTTGGATGGAGAGGTGACGAAGGTTATTCTGGAGGCGACCAAAGCGGAGGTGGTGGGAGGTGTAGCCAAAACCTGATAACTGTTGGGGGACAGACTACCCAGGAGTTTCATTTACTTTAGAAAACATTTTTATGCAAGGTTTGCTTGCAGGAAGGCCACACTACACCAATATCCTAAAATACTGAGCACTCTATTAATGAATCATAAAAAACAATCTCATAGAAAAATGCACAAGTACGAAAGGAAAGCAGAAATAACAACAACGCGACACCAGAACCCTAAAATATTAAAGTTGAGACCGCTTACTTCCAGAACTTGGGTTCATGCCGCGTAACTGCGTCCACGACCGGAGCCTGGCTGAGTGAATCTACCTTCTGGGCTACTACCCATGTCTTGGGGGTCCAGGTCAGAGTTGCCAGCTTGGCATATTTACGGCCAAAACAAGCAAATTTGCAAATATTTCATGCGCGTTTGGCATGCTATCCCAGCGTTTGCAATATCTTCTATTCTGGCATATTTTTGAAATGTTTCTGGTCCGCTGACATGTTTGCTAGATGCTGCGTCTTCGGGTTTTGTAAGCTTATCAAAACGCCGGAATAAGGTAAAACCGGAGTGGGGTGTATCTCCTGCTCGCCAGTATGCACGAACGACACTTAAGTGCTCGTCAGCCTCGGAACGGACCTTCCTTTAAAAACAGTTTCTTTGCAAACAGCTCAACAGGTTTAGGGTTTATCTAACTGGCTGAAAACACTCGTATATGATGAAATCGTATTAATTGCTGCGTTCCCATAAACCAGCCATTATGCATTTACTACGCAGCCTTTTCATTACACATCTGCAGTCAAATGGCGGTGATGCTCCTTGAATTAATGATTAGTTCCCTCTCCACGAAATACTTGAAATGCTCAAAGGATGTCGTTCAATTTCAAAACAAACCGTGCAACTTTTGTAGGGGCTTCCAAGCTTTATTCAGCAAATTAATACAATTCACAAGGGAATAGAGTGGAGCCGTGCAGAGCCCAGGATCGTGTAATTTCCTGCAGACATCTGCTGCTGTTCCTGCTGACACGGATTTAAGCAGGCGGCGAAGGTGGCGGTCCCCTGCCCCCGAGGTCTCCTGAGGCATCCGTTGTACTCGTCAGGCGGCGAAGGTGGCGGTCCCCTGCCCTCGAGGTCTGCTGAGGCATCCGTTGTACTCGTCAGGCGGTGAAGGTGGCGGTCCCCTGCCCCCGAGGTCTCCTGAGGCATCCGTTGTACACGTCAGGCGGCGAAGGTGGCGGTCCCCTGCCCTCGAGGTCTCCTGAGGCATCCGTTGTACACGTCAGGCGGCGAAGGTGGCGGTCCCCTGCCCCCGAGGTCTCCTGAGGCATCCGTTGTACTCGTCAGGCGGCGAAGGTGGCGGTCCCCTGCCCTCGAGGTCTGCTGAGGCATCCGTTGTACACGTCAGGCGGCGAAGGTGGCGGTCCCCTGCCCCCGAGGTCTCCTGAGGCATCCGTTGTACACGTCAGGCGGTGAAGGTGGCGGTCCCCTGCCCTCGAGGTCTCCTGAGGCATCCGTTGTACACGTCAGGCGGTGAAGGTGGCGGTCCCCTGCCCCCGAGGTCTCCTGAGGCATCCGTTGTACTCGTCAGGCGGCGAAGGTGGCGGTTCCCTGCCCTCGAGGTCTCCTGAGGCATCCGTTGTACTCGTCAGGCGGTGAAGGTGGCGGTCCCCTGCCCTCGAGGTCTCCTGAGGCATCCGTTGTACACGTCAGGCGGTGAAGGTGGCGGTCCCCTGCCCTCGAGGTCTCCTGAGGCATCCGTTGTACACGTCAGGCGGTGAAGGTGGCGGTCCCCTGCCCCCGAGGTCTCCTGAGGCATCCGTTGTACTCGTCAGGCGGCGAAGGTGGCGGTCCCCTGCCCTCGAGGTCTCCTGAGGCATCCGTTGTACTCGTCAGGCGGTGAAGGTGGCGGTCCCCTGCCCTCGAGGTCTGCTGAGGCATCTGTTGTACTCGTCAGGCGGCGAAGGTGGCGGTCCCCTGCCCCCGAGGTCTCCTGAGGCATCCGTTGTACTCGTCAGGCGGCGAAGGTGGCGGTCCCCTGCCCTCGAGGTCTGCTGAGGCATCCGTTGTACACGTCAGGCGGTGAAGGTGGCGGTCCCCTGCCCTCGAGGTCTGCTGAGGCATCCGTTGTACTCGTCAGGCGGTGAAGGTGGCGGTCCCCTGCCCTCGAGGTCTGCTGAGGCATCCGTTGTACTCGTCAGGCGGTGAAGGTGGCGGTCCCCTGCCCTCGAGGTCTGCTGAGGCATCCGTTGTACACGTCAGGCGGTGAAGGTGGCGGTCCCCTGCCCTCGAGGTCTCCTGAGGCATCCGTTGTACACGTCAGGCGGCGAAGGTGGCGGTCCCCTGCCCTCGAGGTCTCCTGAGGCATCCGTTGTACACGTCAGGCGGTGAAGGTGGCGGTCCCCTGCCCTCGAGGTCTCCTGAGGCATCCGTTGTACACGTCAGGCGGCGAAGGTGGCGGTCCCCTGCCCTCGAGGTCTCCTGAGGCATCCGTTGTACTCGTCAGGCGGCGAAGGTGGCGGTCCCCTGCCCCCGAGGTCTGCTGAGGCATCCGTTGTACTCGTCAGGCGGTGAAGGTGGCGGTCCCCTGCCCCCGAGGTCTCCTGAGGCATCCGTTGTACTCGTCAGGCGGCGAAGGTGGCGGTCCCCTGCCCTCGAGGTCTGCTGAGGCATCCGTTGTACACGTCAGGCGGTGAAGGTGGCGGTCCCCTGCCCTCGAGGTCTCCTGAGGCATCCGTTGTACTCGTCAGGCGGTGAAGGTGGCGGTCCCCTGCCCTCGAGGTCTGCTGAGGCATCTGTTGTACTCGTCAGGCGGCGAAGGTGGCGGTCCCCTGCCCCCGAGGTCTCCTGAGGCATCCGTTGTACTCGTCAGGCGGCGAAGGTGGCGGTCCCCTGCCCTCGAGGTCTGCTGAGGCATCCGTTGTACTCGTCAGGCGGCGAAGGTGGCGGTCCCCTGCCCCCGAGGTCTGCTGAGGCATCCGTTGTACTCGTCAGGCGGTGAAGGTGGCGGTCACCGGCCCCCTCGGAGCAGCTGAGTCGGACCCTGCTCACGTTAGGCGTCCTTGTCCGCACCGAAGGTGGTATAAATCGATAGGTAAACGCCTTAAGATTCCTAAGCCTTGTCGTATTTTCGCTGTAAAATTTAGTTGACCAGTTGGCCCAGGTAGAATCACTCTCTTTCACATTACTCTTCATTGACACCAGCCTCCCACTATCAGCTGCAGACTCCGGCTTGTCTATATTGCGCTTATCTAGTAAAATTAGATTCGCTACGCTCCGATAAAGATACATGCGCTGTGTGAGATCATTCAACGGGTATCCTGGAAAATAGCAGCCATTTGCCATTTATTGACAGCTACTGCAAATTGTGTTTGCCTGCCTGTAGATACTACGGAAATGTGTTCCAAAACGCAAAGATGGGAAAGAGGGGCTAACAAAAGCCTCCTCTGCCAAGTGCGGGTTGACACAAAAGTATGTGATTTCGTAGCTTTATGTACAGACTTATTAAGCCACCATAATTTTTTATTTTCAATATAAGGTGTTCAACCTGTCTAAAACGACTTTTCACGAGACAGCTTATCAGCCAGTTACCTAAACTGGTAAAACCAGGGCAAGAGTTAAAAACTACCAACACGTATGCTAAACATGTTAAATCAATGATGTGATTTACAGTTTGAGGATTTGGAAATTTTGTGTCTATTTATTACATACTTTGGCATTAATTTGACATATTTGGCGCGGGGGCGCGGTAGTGGAGTGGTCAGCGTAGCTGACTTCCATTCAGCCAACCCGGGTTCAAAGCCCGGCGGCTTCCCTGAACAAGGAGCAAGCTGGCTCCCCGAGAAACCCTTCCAACAGGGAAAGAGTTGGCGACGCCATATGACCCTGGCAGTTGGTGCGTCGATAAGCCCCAAAAATTATTATTATTATTATAGACATATTTGGCGTGACCTTGACCTTATGTGCTATATTTTCTACCCAGAAATCTGACGACCGTGGTCTAGAGTGCCTCGATGGGTCGAGTACAAGCTCTGCATCCCGAGTTTGACCAAAGCCACATAGTCCTCCCTCCGCGCTGTAATTCTAGACCAGCGTATTGCCACCGAGGCGACAACGCCGAATTCTACTTGCGCCTTTAAAATATTATTTTTCTTTGCCAGAGGGTCGAGCTCGTAGCCCCTTCAAGTTCTTCAAGACGCCAGTCGAATCTCGAATGTATTTGTCGGAGCTTTCGCATGTCATACGACTATCTTCGTCAGCGATTAAATTCCCGGCCAGCGCTTAGGCCAAAACTACACAATTTGAAAAGTGTGAGATCACATTCGCAGTGAAATTAAAATCCTATTAATTGTTTTTTTATTTTTGGCCTACGCGCTGGCCGGGCAATTAACCGCTGACGAAAATAGTCGTATTACATTTGAAAGCTCTGACAAATACATCCGAAATCCGACTGGTGTCTTGAAGAACTACTCAACGAACTCGATATGTCCCAGTCTGATAAGGGGGGATGAGGTGGCTTAGTGGATAGCACCCTTGTCTTCTAAGCCACCGGTCCCGGGTTCAAGTCCCGGCGGAGCCTCTGAATAAGTCGATCTGATCCCAAAAATCCCTTCCAACAGGGTGAGAGTTGGCGACGCCGTATGACCCTGGCAGTTGGTGCGTCGTTAAACCCTAACAATTATTATTATCCCAGTCTAATAAGATCTAGCGCAACATGAGGCTCGAGCCTTTTCAACCACAATTCTGAGAATATCATGGGGCAGGGTCTAAAGCGGACTCTCCCCTCCTTTCTTACATATCTTATTGAGATACCAATGAACCGTAGCACACCAAAGCGTGGATGCGCTAATATAGTGCACTGCAGTTTGTCGTCTCCCATTTGGTACCTTAAGCTAGTACCAGCAAAAGGTACCAAACGGGAGACTTGATTACTTAATCAGATCCCGACCCGGGACCCACCTCGGACATGGTCCGAGTCAGCCCCCTCCAACAGCAAGCGGAGACCACCGGATGTGACGTCACACCGTGTAACATACAAAATGGGAAAATTAAATGATTGAATATCCACATTTTTGCAAAAAGAGGCCAAGAATCGAAAATAAAATGCTTACCCATTGCATTTGGGATAAACTTGACTGGCGTGTATTCTCACAGATTCGTAAGCGGGAAGTGCCATTAACAGCAGTTTAACACACGGCTCAATGGTGAAGCAATTCCTCCACGCCCGTGTGACGTCACTCGGGCGTGGAGGAATCCCTCTTGAACGTACCTTCAAGTAAAGGTATCTTGGTTTCGAGTCACATGTGGCTGTTGTGCTATTGGTGGTTCCGGTTCAGTGTCACTTAAAAAAAAAACACGAATCTCACCACCGTTTCGGAATGCAATTGAGGGCTCAAGGGTGTGTGTACTTCTTTGTATTATTTTGTTTTATCTTTATATGGAAACATTTTGTTTTAGTAGCTGGTATTTATACAGAGAAAGCACAATATGTACAAAGCGAAAATTTACATTTTCCAGCACTCTTATGAGACAGCAGCACGACATTCTGCGGTCATAAGCTGCTCCGGTCTCCCCAAGCCGCAGCGCTCGGCAGAAGCCAAGCCCTCACATGAGCGCCGCGGGCGGGAGACCGGACCGATGAATCACTTTTTTAAGGCCGGTCAGCCCGTGCACCCACAGACAGGGACACCGTCCACTGCTGCGGCGAGCACCACCTGGTGCACCGCCATCTCCCGGGTGGGAGGCGACCGTGGAAAAGGCTGCCACATGCCAGCCTTGATCTAGGGGCCTTCCGCACCCAACATGGCGCCTTTTCCAACTGCACTACGGGGGTGGTAGTTGTGTACATCTTCCTGGAAATATATAACTTTCCCTGCCGGCACTGGTGCCTCTTAACGCATACACACACGCACACACATGCACACATGGGGAGGAGATGGTTGCAGTCCACTATAGTATATATATATATATATATATATATATATATATATATATATATATATATATATATATATATATATATATATATATATATATATATATATATATATATATATATATATATATATATTTGTTACCTCACAGAAGCAGACTTTTGGAGTCGCGACTAAGAGTCAGAGTCGACTCTGAGTCTACTCAGAATTTCATTGAGTCAGAGTTGAGTCGACTCACTTCCAGGTTTGGATTGAGTCTGAGTCGACTCAACTGCTCGACCAGTTGAGTCGAGTCAGAATCAGAGTCAGCCTGTAAGCTGTGAGTCGGGAGTTGAGTCGACTCAGCACTCTTTTTTTCTTAACATATGTGATCACATGGCTGACATTTTAGAAATGTTTGTAAATAATTTTGAAGGATTTCATATTGCAGTTTGCTAATAATAGGGAACTTATTATTATTCATATCAACTCTACACCCATCCCGGGATCAGTCATTAGCAAAAACGAGTAGTGGAAAATACACAGTCTCAAAAACACACACACTTCCTAGTATTTTCCATTTAATATTAGCAATAGCATGCAAAATCATACAGACAAATGCAATTTGGCACGCATTTAGACTTTTCAACTTTGAGGGTGCACACCATAAAAAGTCCTAAGCTAATAATTATCCAATAATTCACTTCTAGGAAGCCACGTCTTTATTTTCTATTTTTTTTCCTTTGGTTAACTGAAAACACTACAAAAACTAAGTAATATAAGCGACAGATAGAGGGTACAAAAAAACTTGTTTTGCAAATAAACCTTGAAATTGGTTAAAACAGAAACTAAAGGCTTCAATTAGCTGCTTTTTAAAAGTACTTTCTTGATTTGTCATGGTATGAGGACATCCCCTAGTAGATAATATAAGCACAGACGACACAACACTGTACCTACTGTTCTCTTTATCCGGAAAGTAAAACTCAGTCCTATCTCTGGCATTGCCTACACATCAAGTCTCACAAACCACCACTCTTTAAATTATGTTGATTATCATTTACCTATTTAGCGCCCACTGCCCGCACAAAACATAGGACTGCACTCCCCCCTTCACCCCACGCGCCAAGCGTCACAAAACCGTCATTGTGCGTCACAACATACTAGTTTTGCTTTGTAGCCTGAGGGCAGGTTCAGCAGATTTTCTCAGGTTTTTTTATCACGTGACTTTTAAACTGCTATTTATCGTTATTCAACAGCCCTGATCGTCACCTTTTTGTCTTATCGGAGGTTAGGTACGCGTAATGTCTTCAGTGCGCCATCTGTAGTATTCACCAACCATAGCTTTACCGGGACGACAACGCGAGTATCCAATGTTTTGTTTTTGATTGAGGTGGTGCACGGGTTTGGTTCGACGCGGCTTAGCATGTATTTCTAGGCTTAATTTGTCACAGGATTGTTCAGAATGCACTAGGGTAGGAATTGTCACTCAAAATGTCAAATGTTAAAATACTGAGTCCTGTTTGTTTTGTGTTTGAAACCTCGCTTATTGCCTCGATTATGACTTTATTCATGAAGGACATACCTTCAAAATGAAAAGCCTTCAGGCCCTTCATCTCACTCATATCTTCGCATGCAGCACCTATCTTCATTCCTATGCAGACATCATATGTCATGGATTAATGCATTGTAATTGACATTTTATTGAAAGAAATGTGCAGTTAGTAAATAGTTAATACCATGATTAAATGTATTGGAATTTGTGTACTATTAAAGGAAATGTGAATTTTTTGTGTACATACTTGGCCACCATTCTGAGTCGGAGTCGACTCCGACTCAATGTTCATTTGAACCAGAGTTGAGTCGAATCACTTCTGAATTTTAGTTGAGTCGCGCCAGCTCACCATTTTCAACACAGCGAGTCGAGTCAGAATCAGAGTCAGCGCTTAAGCTGTGAGTCAGAGTTGAGTCGACTCAAAAAATTTTTATTCATCAACCAGTCTGCACAGAAGCCGGTTTGAGTTATAGTGCTTTGCAAGTCTTTTTGACACGCGCGGGTACAGGAGGCTAGTACCCACCTCTTCCCAATAAGGGTTTCACAGATGGCGAAAAATTATATGCCCTGAGTACCGTCGTACTTGGTGTACCCTTCACCTGGTCTTTTCTCCAACCCGAAACATAATTTTAGTCCCAGGTTATCTCATGTCATGCCATCTGTCAAGGTTAAGTGATTTAACCCCACGAAACTGTTTGGGATGCATCGGTGAGAGCACATTTAATTTATAGACCTGAGGCTCACATAAAATCTCGAGGTCATCGGATACAACAACTTGCGATAACACTATTTCTTTTGTATCGATGACCTAAGATCAGGTGAGGCCCAGGACCTGTCCATTGAAAATGCAGGGGAAAGCTGCATAAAATCGACAACTTTGCGGGTAATGACAGCGTAGCCTTTAATTTAGAGTTAGTGTGCTTGGTTTACAATTGCAGTTAAAATAATTTGCACTATGACCCATACTGAGGTTGACCGGACCTCAAGTCAGATCATGTCAAGGGTTGACCCAGTAAAGTCCTGTGATACATCATCCGATGAGGCTTGACGAGAGGATTCCAATGGCTCTTGTGTGTTCTCTGATGCCCTGCCGTGTCAGCCAATGTGACACAAAACACATGCTTCCATCGCGTTACTGTGGTAGCCTTTGTTTACCTCCATGTGACCTGACCAAAAACGGGGTCTACTTTCTCGGTAGAGATCAAAGGGGGCTATCTTATGTCGTTTTCCGATTTTCACTACCTGGTGTTGTTTCGTCTTAGGGTGTGTGTGTGTGGGGGGGGGGCAGTGGAGGGTACACAACCACTGTACCGGCGACGGTTGCAGGAATACCCGTAGTAGCATGCGCTACAATCAAATGCACGTCTTCTGGCGGAATATTTCACATGAATTACATAGTTTGTACATTTGTTTTGGAAATTTCATTCTCTCCAGAATAAAACGTGACTATTATGGTCCTCATATGAAATCCCAGCATCGAGGATGGGAAGGTTAACGGTGCGAGAAATACCTAATAGGCATAGCTGCGGTTCATATGATCAAAATATCACATGCTAATTATTTATTAGAGGTGCACAAATTCCAATCGGTGGTGCCCGTCACAGTAATTAGGTCGGTAGCGGAGCCCCAAGAAGATATAAATTTGCACCCCCCGATAGTTCATGTCACGTGCATCTCGACACTGCACTGTGAGTAAAGAGCTCGACATCAAGGACTATTGGAGTATAGTCTCCCTCGTTCGGCTTTTACTGCTTTCTAGCGCGTGGGCTCTATCCCATTTCACTTCACTTCGACCCTGAGAGGTTTCAGGTCCTTCGACTCGACTTCTTAGTCCTTCAGCTAGCTCTAGATCAAAGGGTCAGTTGTCTGAGTCGAGGGCGAAATGGCACTATGGATTATTTTGATTTGCCATGACACTTTCCATTGCTTTTTCATGGAAGGCAGCGTCGAGTTACTGCTTTCTTCGCTAAAATAAATTTCTGTCAGGCGGGTCTATTCAGCCCATCTCATTATCTCATCCGATATCTCCAAAACAATGACCAAGATACCTCTGGAACTGTCTGACTTTTCCTGCAACAAAATGGGGCAGATTCTCCGAAGGGTCTGGACAATGTCTTACCCAGAAACGGATCTATGGCCTGGCTTTCAGGCAGGATATATTTCCAAGCTGTGTTTTTTAGCGCAGTGTAAACATCGTCTTGAAGCAAAGTCATCTGTAACAATATCGAAAGCATTTAGAATATTTGAATGTTTTGAAAGAGATAACAGGTGGTGGTTTACTCAGCTTCATACCATTTTTGTTAGAGCTAAACAAGCTAGAGCTAATACAAGTATTTAAACCACACTCCCAAGCCCATAGTTTACGAGTAAAACACTTTTACTGGGCATAAATGGGCGGACTTTCTTTTTCTAGCGTGCAACTGAATTTTGCTCGAGTTTCAGCTGCAGTGAATGAAACTGAACTTGAACTTCAGTGTGGATGAATGCTGTACAACATAAAAGTGTCTCTACCTATAGTCTAGCTTAGTTTAGTTTATTTGATTCATCACCGACGGGCCAATAGAGCCCATTTACGGATGACGTCAACACTGCAACATACAAGGAAGCGCAATAAGATACGTGCCAACTAGCAAAGTAATTCAGTAAAAGCACTAAAACACAATAATAACACTCACTTCTATACACCCACAGAATACGCTATAACTCGTTTCCTAAAATCTCTGAAATTAGTATTCCATACGTCCATGTTTCTGTTGACAATTAAAAACAAGTTGCATACACGAGGGACTCTTACAAATAATCCCGATCTTACTGTGTTAGTCCTGGCATAAGAAACATCAAAAAGTGCCAAGTTACGGAGCGCACTTTTTGAAACAAAGGCACCAGCTAGTCGATCAATATGCCTCTTAGACATCGATAATTATTGCTCCGCTATCCCGGCCCATGATCCGAGCCTCTCAACCAGCCGTACCGAACTTCGACAGAATTCAGAAAACATGAAATTGCAAATACTTTCAGTAGGGCATAGAGCCGTAACCAGGACGCCTCCCCTATCAAAACCCCTTCGAGCACGTCCTAATACCCAGATGTACTTATGAAATCGCGCACTGCGTTGCATCAGCAGCCCTTATGTCTGGTATGAGTCACACATAGGTCTGCAACAATAGTACAATCAGACCTCGCAGGATAATATTCAACAGTGATAATGATTAGACAGGATAAGGATAAAGTAGCGTAAGATGAGATACCAAGTGTTCCTAGGAGAAGCTACCTCTGCCAAAACACTGGCGGATCCAGGGTAAATCGCCAGGGGCCAAAAAAGGGTTCAGTGTGTCACCATTGATAATATCAAACCATAAATGTGTCACCAGTCCAGGCTTAAAAATGTGGCACGTTCTGCGTTAGTAGGATACCAATGAATACTCCTGGACCACCCCAGTTGTTGAAAAACATTGCGAGCTCAAATTACAGGTGCCAAGTTTGGTGATCTGTTTCGTTATTGGTCTAGAGGAAGCATTTCGGCTAAGTTTTGTCACCTTGCCCACCTTGGGTTGTCACCATATAGAATGCCAAAATGGTAGGCTTTTTGACCCCTGGAAATCGTTCCCAAGCCCCAATGCTTCCCGACTTTCTTAAAAAAAAACATGTTTTCCACGATGTTGGGCTCGTTGCCCACCCCCCCCAACCGTCGATCCGCCTTGTGCCTAAGATCGCGTGGTAAACGTTTAGCAGCAGTAACTTATTCCACTTCTGAAGAAAATATAGCTCGGCTACCCCACTGCATAGCTAAAATACTAATCCAGTTGGACACACCATAAAGATCAGAGCACATGCCGATTTAAAGCTCTTATAGATGGCGCAAGTGCATTACCCTAAGCAGATCCAAGCTTGCTACTTTTCCCAGGTAGCGCTACTGCCTGTGGATAGATGGCAGCACCAAACAAGTGCCACTGCGTTGGCTGCCGTGAGCTCCGTGGTCGAGGATCCAGCCAAGGAGAAAGGGTTATATCCCCTCCCCGGCTTGAGTAAAGCAGCTTAAACTAGATCTGCGGCGATTTCATCGAAGTGATTACTGCGAGTTCCTAGATTTGGTCAGTTCTGCATATGTGTCCTGCAAGATGTACACGGTGTCTCAAAATGTATTACTACGTCAAAACGTGCATAGAAAAGAGGAAAAAAGATTAAAAAAGATTAAAGAGAGGATATATTCAAGAGGTGGCAAATATTCTTTGTCACACTATTGCCGTTATTTCTTTGTATGAATGCTTTCTGCTCTTCCACGAAGTATATCGTGCATCAGAAAAAAACGTTTCCAGTGTGGGAATCTTTTCCTCTACCACTAAAAAAGGACTTATAAAAATAGCTTGCACGGGAGCATCGGGACAACACGAGCACATTACCTTGCCACAGCACAATTTAGATGCGGGCAAAGGTACCTTGCACAGAACGCCTTATACAAAGCCCTTGGTTGATTGATTGATCACCTTGGCACAAAACGCATAAACGGAAGCTAATAACGAAGTGCGACACTTACAAGACAAGATCAATATGTTTATAAAACAAAATGCCTAAGGGCTTAGAAATACCTGGATCGTTAGCATTACCTTTATGTATAAAATCATATTTATTGGCTGCCTATCCTGCTCAAAAACGGTTAAGCAACTCGGCACAAATACTGAATAAGGACTTTTTGGTCCTTGATATCCCCTTCGAAGGGTATGAGAGTTGACGAAGCAATATGACCTCCGCAGTCGGCGTCAGTTGTGTATAATCGTACCCTGCCGGTGTCGGGGATCGCTCCTCAAAAGTACAAAGAAAACACTCATAGAGTAACCAAAGCCCCGACAAATATCAATTTTTCAAAACGGAGACAAATGTTTTACCTCGTAAAGAGTCTTTAGAGCCTTATAAGGTTTATGTAAAGATTTTCGATACCAGATTATATTGAAAGGATTCTTAACACCCTAACCCGACACCGCCTGCGCTCTTACCATCTCGAGAACCGGGAGTGATCGAAACATATATTGAAACGGTGCTGGAAGCACCCTATTGTCGTCTACTCAGGAGTCCAGTTTGAATCATATCCGTTGACCCATGACATCACAGTGGGCCAACATGGGTTAAATTTAAACCCATTTAGAAACTCCCTAATAATAACCTAGAACCTAACAAACTTAACCCTTGCTCCGCCGGGGGAGCCATCGATGGCCCCCTAAGGTTTTTCAGGATAACAGAAAAACGACGAGGCGCAGAACCGCGGTTGAGAGCTCTACCGCTCACCCCCTCATTTTCCCACCATGCCTGAAATTTTTGATCCCAGGTCACCCAAGGTTAGGTCACCTGTCGAGGTCAACCAAAGGTCACCTCACTTCAACTTTTGACCTCCATAAGAGCTACATTTCTAAGTAGATCGATTTGAAACTTATTACACTTCATGACCCCTCCAGGGTCTTTAAGATGCATATCCTGGATTTTTCGATTTCCTGGCCTTAGTTCAGGTCACGAAGTAACCTCTTCCATTGAAAAGCATGGGAAAAACTGTCTTATGATCTACAAGTCACAAAAACGATTGCAAATGCTCGTCTTGCTCAGAAAAGCGTTCTTGGACACCCTTTCACGGATCACAGTGGCGGAATTTTCCCTTTACCTCTCAGAGGTCATCCAAGGTCACCAGGGGTCGAAAACAGTATTTTGACAATAACTTTTGACCTAATTAAGCTAGAGCGCTGAACAAAAACATCATCATGTATGTCTTGTCACTGGCTTTTATTTGATATACGGCAAGCTTACTTTCTAACCTTTCGTGACCTCGGGTCATATTAGGTCACGGAGTGACCTCTGGAGGTCAAACCACTGGCGGGAAGTCATTACAGTTCACATAGCGGAAAAAAGTCTGGCATTTCCCTATCAAATGTAGTTTAACAGATCTCAATAGCTCTAATGGCATCAGAGTTATGTCCAGTTTGTTTAAGCATTGTATATTTTAGTAAAAATAGCCGATCTTGACCTAACTTGACCTCTGGAGGTCAAGCCATTGACCTGAGTGCTTAACCCTATTTCCGGCAGGGGGGGCTAATATTGCCCCCCCCAAGGTTTTTCAAGAATATCTCCGAAACGGCTTGCGACAGAACTTTGAAACTTCCTGACTTTTCCTCAAACTAGTACAGACAGGTTTTCTGAAATTGTCAATATTATATATTTACCAGGGGCGGAGCTATGGCTGGGTTTTTGGGGAGGTTCTATCCACAAACCAAGTATTATCGTATGCGATGGGTTCTTTGTAAAAGGAAGCCGTCTCTGCTGATCCTGATACCAGTTATATGGTTTTATTATATCATTTTTTATGTGAGATGATAGTGCATTCACAATTGTCACTATTTGTATTCATCAGGGGCGGTTACAGCAGTTCAAAATGGGGGGAATGTTATCAAGAAGGACTAAACGTTAGTAAGTGAGAAGACTGCTTACAGCCGTGCCAGGGCGAATACAATTGGGTATATGAAAATTCAAAATAGTTATAACCAAATTCTAGATTACCAGAGGCGTGTCCAGTCACTACACATTTTCAAAATGCATATTCCCAGCCAGTATCACCGCCGCGACTCAATATCGTTGTATATTAAAAATGTGTTTCCAATCACCCCCACCCGCCCCCCCACGACGAGAGTCCTTAATCCGCCTATGTCACCCCCTTTCCCAGAGCTGCCATGGTAGGGTAAAAATTATCAGAAATAAATTTCAACTAGTCGACGGACTAATATACTCATGCATACCACTCGCATATTGTTGGGATGTATTTTACCCCACTGTTTTACCTTACTGCATCCGCCCCTGATGAGTTTTTCACTTTTTCATTTATTTATGTGTCAAAGATGCCAAGCAGTATATCACGGCTTCTAATCCGCATAACAAAAACTTTTAGGTTGTATATATTTCCCCTCATAGTCCTGGTCCTGGAACTGCCATTGAATTTCGAATTTTTGCGTAACTCGAGTATATGACAATTTTGGGTCAATTATTTGTAAATCTGAACTAGTTTCGTGAAAATCGTACAACAGAGACAAGGGTTATGGAAAATCTAAAAAATACACAAAAATTGTATATTTTGCACGACTTTCTCCTTAAAAATCAAAATTTTGAAATTTTCTTTTTTTCAAAATAAAGTTGAGCGTCAGGAGAATCTATAGCACTTTGAATTTTCAAAATCGGCCGGTTAGATTACGAGATCTTAGGGGGGGCCGATATTGCCCCCCTGCCGGAAATAGGGGGTAGCCGGGAGCCTGACGGAAATAGGGTTAAACATGTTGAGTATTTTTTTACTGAATTCACACGAGCTTGCTAATGCACGTTGCAATTTTGCGCTAACCCTCATATGTTCGGAGGTAGAGGGGGCCATCGATGCCCCTCGGTGGAGCGAAGGTGGCGCCGGACCCCCGGTGGGGCTCGGGTTAACCTGAATTTAACAACCTATACAATAGTCTAGGAGAAAATAAAAGAAAAATCCGCGAGTTTCAGTCCATGAACTAATATTTGGATTAAACAAGTGACATACAAATGTCATGTTTGCCACACCACAGCCACTCAATGCTTAGCACGCGCATTGAATGGGGGGCGGGTACCCCCCTCCCTCGGGTTTTTTGGAGATATAATAAAAACAGCGGCGCGTAGTGGCCCCGTACTTGGTACACCTTTTCTCTGATCATTTTCACAACTTTTAGCAAATTTTAAGTTAGGGTTATCCAGGTCAGGTCACAAGTGCAGGTCAAGTGACCTGACCTCAATCATGGGATAAAGCAGGAATTCGCTCAGGGAGGGGCGACGCCCCGAAAAGGGCCCCTGCGGCAGCGCTTAAAGGGCCCTGATGGGTAAAAAGGGCCCTGCTTGTTACAGAATAGAGTGCTGTAGAGGGTTTAACCCGCGCCCCACCGGGGGTCCGGCGCCACCTTCGCCCCACCGGGGGGCCATCGATGGCCCCCCCTCTAACTCCGAAAATATGGGCGTTAGCGCAAATCTGCAAAGTGCAATAGAAAGCTCGCGTGAATTCAGTAAGAAATTACTTGGCATGTTTTAGTGCTCAGGTCAATGGTTTGACCTCCAGAGGTCAAATTAGGTCAAGATCGGCTATTTTCACTCAAATATGCAATGATTAAGCAAACTGGGCATAACTCTTATGTCATTAGAGCTATTGAGGCCTGGTAAAGTACATTTGATAGCAAATTGCCAGTACTTTTTCCGCTATGTGGAATGTAAAGACCTCCCGCCAGTGGTTTGACCGCCAGAGGTCACCTCGTGACCTAATATGACCTGAGGTCACCAAAGGTCAAAAAGTGGCCTTGCCGTATATCAAATGAAAGCCGGTGACAAGAAAAACACGATGGTGTTTGTTTCACCGCTCTAGCTCAATTAGGTCAAAAGTTATTGTCAAAATAATGTTTTTGACCTCTGGTGACCTTGGATGACCTTGGAAAAGTCAAAGGGCAAATATGACCCCTGGGATCGGTGAAAGGGTGTCCAAAAACGTTGTTCTGAGCAGTCTGAGTATTTGCAATCATTTTTGTGGCTTTTATATCATGAAATAGCTTTTCCCCATGCTTTTCCAATGGGAGAGGTCGCCTCGTGACCTGACCTCAGGGCACGAAATCGAAAAATCCCGGATATACACCTTGTAGACCCTGGAGGGGTCATGAAGTGTAGGAAGTTTCAAATCGATCGACTTTGAAATGTAGCTCTTACAGAGCTCTAAAGGTGAAGTGAGGTGACCTTGGTTGACCTCGTCTGGTGACCTGACCTTGAGTGACCCGGGGTAAAAAATTTCAGGGATGATAGTAAAATGATGCAGTAAGAGGTAGAGCCCTCAACCGCGGTGCTGCGCCTCGTCGTTTTTCTGCTATCCCGGAAAAACCTTAGGGGGGCCATCGATGGCCCCCCGGTGGGGCGAGGGTTAACGAGGGCCCTGTCTGGTATGAAAAATTCAAATTTGGCCACAGAGCATAGTGTGGGCGAGCCGCTCTTCACGCGGCCCACGTCCTCAAGGGGCCCTTCGGGCCCCTCAGGGGGCGGCTGTCCCTGCGGCCCCCCCTTGGCTACGCCACTGACCTCAATAAAAGTTGAAGATAGCATAAGCCAGAACAGAGTGAGCTTATCTGATTGAAACTCATATCACATAATGGCCTACCGAGTTCTACAAAATGTTTCCAGTATTTTTTGATATCGATGACCTAAGGTCAGCCATGACCTCTCTATTGGAAATACATGGGAAAGTGGTTTAAATTGAATAATTTGTAAATTAAAGGTTGTAGAGCGTTTATTTTCACGGAATTAAATTTTCCCTATCCTTGCGGTTCTATTGATATGCATTCTGACCTAATTTGGCCTTGACCTAACCCCAGGCCAGGCTGAATCCTAAATTTGACCTGATTTCACCTAGCAGGATCATATTAAATATCATACGATTCGGATTGATGCAAGGATTCCAATGGTCTAGAATGTTGTGCTCCATCCTTACTATTTCAGATGTAATGACTGAAAATCTTCGTCTACATGTTATCCTATGGAATACTTTGACCTAAAGTGACCTTAAATGCGACCTGACAAAACATGGTTCAAATATTTGCTTTCGAGATTTTAATGGGCTGTCCAACACCATTTACCGTTTTTAGCCATCTAGCGTGGTTCTCGACATCTTAGGGGGGTCGGGTACCTGCCTAAGGGGCGAAGTTGGCTTAGACCCCATCAATGCGCGTGTTAAGATGACGTCACATATGATGTCAGTGACCAAAGGGGAGAGGAGTCTAAAATTGTCTGTTTTTTTGGCTAATACGCGGGACTTTTACCAATCGCCCCGCGAAGGGGGCGAAATTCGCACCCTCCTGGTTTTCCCCAAATAACGCAAAAACTAAGACTCGCAGACCAATGTAACTTGCAGTACCTTATTTCTGATACATTTTACGCACCTGAAACATTTTTTGATTAGGACATGCCAGGTCAAGGAGCTATTCAAGGTCAAGCGACCCGACCTCGAAACCTATAATCACGAGTTTGAAGTGGGGCCAAAAAAGCATCTGGCAACCAATCAATTTCAAACTTCTGCAATATGATAAGGTCATTAGGGCCTACAAATCTGCTGTCTCGGAATTTCTATATTGTTGGCCTAAGATGGGGTAGATTTTTCGGTTACGCCATTATAAGTCTATGGTAAAAAATAGAAAGGGCTCGTTTTCAGTAAATGCTGGATATATCAACTTGGAAGTCCCCAAGCCATGTACTCCTACCACGGTCTTGACCATCTGACCTTTCAAAGCTCATGTGAGGCCAGGGGCGTAGCCAGGATTTCGCTCAGGGGGCGGCGCCCCGAAAAGGGCCCCTGCAACAGCGCCAAAAGGGTCCTGATGGGTAAAAAGGCCCCTGCTTGTTACATAATCGTGTCCTCAGGGGGCCCTTTGGGCCCTCAGGGTAAGAGGGGTAAGACCGTGGTAAGGGGGGGTGCCTGTCCCTGCCGCGCCCCCCCTTGGCTACGCCCCTGTGTGAGGTGGCAAGAGCATACAGAAATAATTTTACCAATAACTTCACACATCATTGAGACAAAGCTTCCGTTTTTCTTTTATTGTGCTTATCTTGTCACGGAACCCGATTGATATGCGACATAACTTTTACCAGGTCACCATGTGACCCTGACGATTTTCACCATTTGACCTGACAAGGTCATATTATATATCATTCCATTCGTCACGATAAGAAGACCCAAATGATGGCTAAATATTTTCTCTCGCTCCGCTCAGCAAATTTCTATACGGGAAATGTGCTCTACCCTGTGGTAGGCCTAAAAAGCTTTCCTTGACCTCTGTTTACCTCAATATCGGCCTGGCTCAAAAATTAGATTTATGATGCCTCTTATCGTCTAGAGTTTTTGAACGCGGTTTGTATTTTGTAAAGTTCTTTTTTCCGGGAAGTGAGATACGGGAGAGGAGGCGAATACGCCCTCCTCCCCCGGCAGAGCGCGTTTTAAAACATCAACGACTATTGATGGTTTACAATGACTTGATTCAAACTGGTAAGAATATCCAAACTATTTGTGCCGGTGTAATGTGCAGTTTAAAGTTATTTATTTATATTCAACGCCATAGGGTTCATGACAGAAAGCTGAAATATCGAAGGGGGCATTGCCCCCTAGCCCGGTTGCTACGTCTATGGGGATGATTACAATATTGAAATTTTCGTAACGACTAGGTTTTTGGAGGTGGTATCTGAAAAATTGCCCCGGTATGGTGCTTAAAGATATTATGCTTGAATAAACAAAATCAATAGAAGTCAAGTTCCAGTGGAACCTAAGTTCCTCCCCTCTCCACCCAGTCTCAGTCTCCACACCCATATTTTTCAGACCCCCAGTCAGTAGCAGGTCGACCAGCCCATGGGATTTACTGCTTTACTGCTTGGAAGCAAAAACTTCCGTATCAATTACCGATCGCAAAACATTAATTCGAAATTAAATAAATATTGCGCGGTCATGGACTTGCAATCGCGGATCAACGAATTATCGGTGGTGGAATAGTAATAGAGGACTACATATTTTTTGACCCCGTGAAAAGCACTGCCCCATAAAACCTGCAAAGTCACGTGCATTTCATTTGAATCGGCTCAGAATCATGCGCAAAAACTCGGGCGGGGTCAGATCGAACCCTCTTTTCTGAGATTATACCTGAGAGGTTTGTAATGAATATTTGTTCAATCAGTATCTCCGTTTTATATCTTTAGTGATGTCATTGTACAGTAATACAGAACTAGGCTCTATGACTGTGTCATGCCATTACATGGTATTGAGCAGTAAACACCCAATAGGCACAAATGTTGTTGTTCATCCAATTGGTAAGCAGCATAATTTCGGTCTAATCATATTGATAAAAGACAGCAGAGCATAACTTTTCCGTTTACATGCCTAAGAACACCGGGTTTCACATACCTAATTAAGTTTCTCGTGATGCTGGAGTGTGTATTTTCAAGTACTTTCCTCAGTGTGTCAGCCTAATTTAGAACTTATTGGTAGTGGAAAGTATGCATTTAGATCAGCTGTTGTGCATAACGTCTGCTTTGATGTGTTTTTCTATGAAGACGTTATCACTGCTTAAATTTGGAGCGTTCAAGAAGTTGCCTTACACGTAGATACATTGCTATTTGTCTATGATCGGTAAGAACTTCACTTGCAAGCTAAATATGTATAAGGCTGCCTAGGTCAGATGCATGAAATCATTACAAAGTTATATAGACGAATTTGTTCATATTTTCCTCCTCCTTTGTATTTTTGTTGGAGTTGCCCAAATGGCCATTGGGGTGCCCAGTACATCGTTGGGGTGCCGAGTCACCCTCAAAGAGATATATATCTACGCTCCTACTGTCAGCAGTAAGATGAGCACGAGCTCTGTTAGCTAACGAGAATTAACACCCGCACTGGAGGAGGGTCTGGCACTAACGCGCAATGGAGAGGGCCTGATAGGCCCCCTAAGATCTCGGAAACTAAGAGGTGTAGAAACACTAAATTTGGGAGGTAAATAGGGGCTATAATGATCTACATCATGACAAATTTTCATTGACCTAGGTCAATATCTTCAAGGTCAAACAAGGTCATAAAGGTCAAATATTCGCCATGCTTGGGACCGATTGGTAAATGCCGTGATTATGCAGGAAAATGGCGGGAATGGGCTAAAGGCGGACCAGGGTCATATAGAGAAGGTTTCAAAGAGCCTTCCCTACAATTTTGGGGTCAAGGTCATTCAAGGTCATTGACCTTTAAGGTCACAATATGGTATACTTCTTATAATGTACACTTTGACTAACACAATAGCCACCGTTTGGCGGGAAATGAGAATTGACCTTTCCCAATGACCTTTGACCTTGACCTTTGAACTTGACCTTTGTATTGGGGTACCTTATCGATGACGTCATAACATAATATTCGTCAGACCGGGTAACGCCATGTGACCGGAAGCACTGTGGTCAGTGACCTTGAAAGTGCAGATATGACCTTGACCTGTGACCTTTAACCTTGACCTTGATCTTCACGTGAGGTGACCTTGACATATAATCCCGGTTATATGGCGTCATGACTTCACCAATCGGTCTCCAATACAAGCTAACTGGTCCGACCGCGCAATTACAGCGATCTCAAAATGCAGGTCTGACTTTGAAAACCTATAAGTCAGAAAGTTTTTGAATGATTTTCATAAAATCTTCACCAATCGACGCGCTATTAATTTTTGTTAAATGTGGAAAAGTATCGTTTTCCGGCTACGAGCGGTTCTCCGTCCACCTTGGAAAAACAGGTGGGGGGGGGCTCCGAGGCCCCCATCCAGTGCGCGTGTTAATAGTATCAGTGGCGAATACAAGGGGGCTAGGAGTTAAAGCCCCCCCCCCTCCCAAATGCCCGAGTGTCTATAGATAAGGTTAAGCTGGAGGCTGTTCCGATGCAATGGCGGGGGAGGTTCGAGCCCTCTGCCCCCCCTCCCCTCCCCCTGAGATGAAGTTCTGGATCCGCCGCTGGACGGTATTTTCCAGAAATATCGGATCAGCAGCATCTGGGCCGGTGCGCGGTGTGCTGCCAACGGCCCTATTCTCGGCGCGGGTTAGGAGACGGCGCGGGTACACAGACGCGGCCGTTACACCTGTGACAACTCAGGGCACCGGCGCTGCCGCAGCGTGCGTCTATGTGTCGTTCTTGGTCTTCGTACTGCACTTCACGTGTAAGGACGCACACATTTCCAGCCTTGGGCTGCTGCCACTGTATGCTGATGTTACTGCTCCTGCTGATATTGGTACCAATTAACTGTTTTGTCGAAGAGTTTGAGAGGCGATTTGTATTTAATGCGATGCTCCGGCTAAGCCAGGCTAGAGGAAGGACAGGAGGTTAGACCACTAAATACTCAAATGGATAAGGAAGAGTAAGTGAGCGGTTTCATCAGCAGGACCGTCCACGCAATAACTTTTATATAGCATCTGGGGACGCTTCTATATCCCTGTTATTGACCATATTTTTCGTTTCCATTTTTTAGATTTGCCATTCTTTTAGATTTCCAGAGATATCGCTGAGATCCTAGGCTCAAAGAACATTTTTTAGAAAATCATATGCCTCGGAAAAATTTATCTACGCCCATCATTGCTTACCAAAAAGGACAAATTGAAACATGTCAATAAGGCACCATTACCGAAGGAAAGGCAAACATTAATCTAGTTTTATCATCCATAAGAAAAAAATCGAGCAGGGAATTTGGCACTACAGCTGATTTTTAATATATTAGATTAACCCCAATAACTACATTCCTAAATATTTTGAAATAAACAACATTCAACCATCTTCGTAGGAAACCAGACAAACAAGGGTAATGACAGAAATTGATGAGCATAATCCCAAGAAGAAAATAGGTATGGAAGGTTGAAAATAACAATAACAGAATGATCTAAGGCGATAGATATCTTGTGCGCCTATTGTCTTGGAAACGTGCTCGTTTACAACATAGCAAGGTAAAAAAGTAACAGAAAAACGCAATTTTTATGGTAAAATTTACAAGACCCCCGCCACGTCACCAGCAAGCTATGTAAGGCATTTTAATTTTTGGAAGGAGTGTTTCCAGTCATGGGGAATAATTCCCAGCATTAGTACCTATCATACCTATTACTGGAAAGTCTGACCACAGTTCTCCCACTGACACGCATTTCCATTTTTAAGGAGTGTCCACTTTTGGAAACAGCGTTTCAAATTATGGGTGATTCCCCCAGTGATTGGGAACGTAGCTATTATTGGAAAAAGCTTACACGGAAAGCAATCCTACTCGAACACCATGCACTTCAGGTTCCTGTGTGTTGCTTACTATAATATGCTACATAGACTTAAGTTCCGCAGGCTCTACCTTATCGTATCTTCACAGGTTCACACTCAATTCCCAGGCGTATTGTTTTGTCGCTTTTGTGCAGTTTGTGTAGATTTACCGTCCAACTGTTTTTGCTGTGTAACTATGGTCGTAGGGGGGGGGCGCGCGGCCCCCAGCCGACCCGGGTCAGGCCCGGCGCCCGAACAAGGGCAAGCGGCCCCGAAAACCCCCAACAGAAGAGTGGCACGCCAGACCCGGCAGTGGGCGCGATAAGCCCCAAAATTATAACATGGCGACCTGAACCAGGGCCAAAAAGTGTTCAGGTGTCACCATTGAAAATGCCAAACCATAAATGTGCACCAGCCCAGGCCAAAATGTGGCACGTTTGAGTTAGTAAACCAAGGATACTCCTGCACCATCTAGTTGTAAAAACATGCGAGTTTAAATTACATGTGCAATTTTTGCTATTTGTTCCGTTATTCGTCTGGAGGAAACATATCAGCTAATTTTGTCATCTTGTCCACCTTGGGCAGTCACCATTTAGAATGCCAAAATGGTAAGTTTTCGACCCTGCCTTGAACGTTCTAGATGCTAAAATCATTGCAACATGGTTCCGCTAAATTGAAGATACTAAAACTGTAAATGTGATTTCCTTTCAAAACTAGGAATGATTAGGCAGATAAATACGCAATGAATGCTTTGTATTACTGGTAATACCTTACATATGCTTACGATCATTTTCGTTTAAAAATTAGCGTGCGACGTTTTGGGTTTCTAGCCGCATAATTTCTGTAAAACCAATAACAATCGCCACCATTGGGTCGTATGTTAAAATCTGGCAACTATGACAGCGGTATTCAGGTTTTCTGCAGCGGGGAGCCCTCTGTGGTTTTAGTAGAAACTGAGTGTGCAGTTGAAGAAGAAAATTACTACGTTGAAATACTCGTTACACGCTTGATTCTGTATTTCAAAAACATGTAGTTTGAATTTAAATCATGCAGCTAGAATCTATATTTTGTCATAACCATGCACCTTCAATAATGCAAATGTGTCACCTACCCCAGAAGCCGAGTTGGCCAGTTTCTGCACCTCTGTTGATAATCTTACAGGCCTGCAAAGCGGCGTGCATCTCATTTGAATCGGCTTAAAACAATTCGCCAAAATCTGAAGATGGTCTGATTGGGCCATGCTTGGCGGTGAGGGAAAAAGAAAAGAATACAATATAAACTATTATCAAGTCGTTTTTCTGCCACTTGTTTGTATTGTATTTCATATAAATTGGTTGTAATTTATATATTTATCACAGTTTCACTCACTGTGTGATTTTGCCCTGTTTATGTTAGAGAATAAAGATGAACAATTCATACAAGAGTTCGGTCTTCACTTGCCATCACTTTCAGAAGCGTCTACTCCACTATCGCCAATGAACACATTTTCCCGGTAACGTTATCGGGCATGGGAGGACAGAACTGTGTGTGAAGATATGAATATAGATTGCTCTTGCTCAACGTAGCGTCGAACTGGGTGCCGAATACGTGCCTGGTCAGGCAGTAATTTGACTCGGCCGTTGGTGAGGCAGGTGGTTCCCGTGGGGTTTGCAGAGGCCCCCGGGCTGAGACCATACTTACCCGACGCTGCGTCGGCAGCAGCGGCACCCCAGCGCACCCACAGGGGTGAAAAACATACCCGTACAAATGGCAGACGCGACCGACCTCACTAGAAGCTGCTCCTGGGCTCCACATTAGGGGCAGAGTGCTCGCCTCGGGCTATGGCGAGGCATTAGCACCGTGAGGAACGTCCGCTCTTTTTGCCACCTCTGTACGTTGCAAGGCCAACCGGCGGTCCAAGGTCGGTGATCGGGCACGCAGCCGTTGAAGCGACGCTGGCGCAGCCGGCGTCGCTGCAACCAGAGGTACAAATTCCACCCAAAATCCCGTCCCGACCATTCACGCGGACCCCTCCGGCGCCAGGAGAGGCTGCCAGAGCTATTGAAGTTTAGCTGAGCATTTAAGCAGCTGAGTGTTTCGATACTGATGTATAATTAGAAATCAGAGCAGGTCTGGAGTTCTGTGATTTTGGCAGATTTGCACCACCACGTGCAATGGCGGCCATCTTGCAGCGTGCCGCGTGCTGAGGAGACGCCCCGGCCGCGTGGCTGCGCCACCAACGTCGCCGACGCGCGAGTACGCTGCCCGGCACCGGTCGACAGGTCTCTACGGTGGCGCAAGACTGCAACTCGTCTCCTGTGCTTCACTACGGTAAGTGATCTGACGTCGCATTATAGTGCATGGCGATGGTAGCCAATTGTGGCGCCCCAACCTACTGCGCATTTATCCCGCTACTGAGCAATTCGGGAGAAAAAATTGTTTGTGAATGGTGTGTTAACGCTTGTCAGGTGGGTTCAAAATGGATTATTTTAGATTATTCTGGAACACCTGAATATTAAGTTATAAGTACAATTGTTTTTTGCGATTTAATACTGTAAATTCAACTGCAGATGAAAAGTTCATCCGAATATTTAATTAGTATGCTCAGGCCCAAGCTTCCTTTGCCATAAATAAGTTAAAGAACTTCTGGAGAAGTTAGCTTGTGGCTTTTGCTATCGCATTGATTCTAAAGAAGGATATAATGAAAAATGGACTTACCAGTTTGATTTAATTCTCCATGCCTTTGTTGAACTCTATTGCTTCTATTATCGATATGCCTCAAGTATAAAATCCTGGTTGTCTTTATTTATTTCGTACCCTTCTCCCTGAGCTCTTTACGCCACTGTCCATTCTCAGGTTCTGCGATCTATTAACCGCATGGTGTTGAGTGAAAGTGGAACTTTAGTTCTCTTCTTTTAACTTTCACTTAGCTTAGCTGATCCAGGGTACCCCATATATCTTTCCTTAAAACATCGCATTGCGTAGGTTTATATATATATATATATATATATAAATATATATAATATATAAGTATATTCCATTGAACAATACTGCATGCTTACATTTTGCTGACCGCTTAGTAAGTTTCTGTTTTTTTTTACTGCCCAGTACATTACAAAAACCCTGAAATGATGAGCTTTTGATGGTTATTGTGATGATTTTTATGTGTTTATGATATTTTTTGTGATGTATTTTTGTTATATACCAAACAGCATTTGATGCAAGTGAAGTGAAAGTTTTGAATGTACATTTTCCTCATGATCAATAGTTATGAAAGGATTTTTGGAACTCCTGATGTTCAAAGTGGGAAAACCAACCGTACATATTTACATTTCATTCTTGATAATGAATGTTTAATGAATACATTCAAATGGATTCGAGTTAAAGCTATGGCCAGCGTGGTATATTCAATTCAATACCTGATAGCGTAAATAAACGATCAGCGAAATACAGAAAGTCAGCAAACGATTAGCTAAATGGAAACATGCAGTGAATTGCAGTGGTCTGTGCTTCCAAGAAGTATTTAGAAGTATGCGACATGGCTAAGTATCTATAATAAGTTTTCTTTGGTTTTGTGTTTCAAGTGGGTATTGATTAAAACGCCAAAGACATGTTTTTTTGCACTTGGCTATGTATACATACTTGTGGATTCAATTATGCCTTAAGCAAAGGTCTAAAATAGAAGGAAACATAAGGAAGTAGGGTATTAATTTTGCGGTTCAAGTTTATTGTTCATAAATTTATTTTCAAAACTTCGACACAGTAGAATAACACATACATTCAAATTGATTTGAAATATCAGGAATGCCTTTGAAAAATCAAGAAAATATTGCTGAATATTTACTCTACGGCTGGGAACTTTTCACTAACAAAGTGTAGACCACTTGTGGTCCCCAGCTCCTCCTACAAGTCACACTTTTTATAATCTTACCTGCACTGAAAGCGATGTTCCTTGGTCTTTTATAATTGCAGATCTGAATTGGGTGATGATTAATTTGTCTGTTTCAAGGCCGGCATAGTCACGGAGCTGCGCTTATTTTCTCAAAGAAAAAAAGCTCCAAGCGAGAAAAAAACAGTTTTTTTCTCAGTTTTTTTAAACGCACCACCTTTCAGCCATAAGAGTAGGTTGCCATTAACATGTATTGCATTTCTATATCACAGTGAGAAAAAAGATGGTGCTGCGGAAAATCCTACCTGTACCGACATGCATATTGTCCACAACTCAGATGGTTCAAGTTTAAAACATTTGGTTATAGTGCTTGACCAAATTTGCCATAGGATCGAGGTTTTTTTCAAATTATTGCTGACCCTAATTAGCCATGAGCTCGGTACATTTTTTTCAATCAATAATTTATATACAAATATTTAGCATCGAATCCTAGTCATGAATTCACAAGTGCCAAATCATGACCTAAGTCAATCTGCAGGGCATCACACAGTATCTCCCGAGCTGGTGGGAACTCTGTCAGAGGCAAGTATGGGCAAACATGTTAAGACACGTGAAAGTTCGGACAACGTGGCTGAACCACAAACAGCCAAACAGAACGTGAAACTGTTTTATATTAAGAGTATGAATTTCATATAAAATAGCCAAACTCTTCAGGGTGAGAGCCTCCTCTTCAGTGACTAAAAGAATATAGTTTTCTTTTTGTCATGGACGTGGATTATTAACAATTTACGGGATGACAAAAATTAAAACAATGTCCCTCATCAACACATTGATTTGTGGCTGTATAAATTACAATGCAATTTACCCTTCCCATTGGCCTACTGAACTACATGAAACGTATTTAACACCCGGTTGCCGAGCTTCATCATTTTCAACTAATGTAGGTAGGGTCAGTACACTTAAAAAGCCATAACATATACAGTTAAATTTATACGGGCAAACCTCATAAAAAGGAATGTTTGAAACTACGGTGGATTATTACCATCGTTCGGTTTATATCATTTAATCCACAGGTAGGTCATTACACAAAAATTAACATCATTATTCTCTAAAGGATTCATAGTTAAGTGTTTGCCATCTTACTTTCAGATGTATCCAAAATTTCATTTATACGCATTACCGACCTAAATGACCACAAAATTCAATTGTTCGAAGGATGGCAGCCCAACACCGTTACCGTTTTCGCACACCGTGGTTCTCGAGATCTAGGGGGGTACCCGCCCCGTCAACAATGCGACCCTCAATGCGCGGTTAAAATCCTTAAAATTAAACGTACGAAAATCTGAATGCTATACTAACACTACTTAAATGTTCCATTTGGGGCGCCCCAGAGCCCCCAAAGATATACTCTTAAGCCCACACCCCTGCCGTGAGTTATCTCATCTTGTCCCATTCCATTTTTGCTGGTGACATGCTCCGCAAAAAACATTTCCCACCCTGAGTGAAACCTGGAAAGTTCTGTCCTACTCCGTCCCAGTTCACTCTGTTCCCAAAATCCCAGTCAGCTTAATGTTACACCCCCACCTTTACAGCACAACGATCCGTGCAGCAATGACTCAGGAGCAATTCACCTGATTCACCTTTTCTTTGAGCTCGCGCCAAGCTCGCTACCTTCATATGACTAATAGGCTTATTGGAAACTTCTTCATTCAAATGAATTTAGTATGATGTTTATCATATGTCTATAGCAACATATGCTTTCGCCCCGGAAGTGGGTATGAACCACATTAGACATCGTGGGGATCAAATAAGACCCCCAACCCGCTTTCTATTTGAACTTGAAACTAATATAGCAAGGGTAATGTGGTAGAAACCAAATGAAATATAGTGCGAAATGCAGTCGAATTGTTAGGTTGGTCAATCTATTTGCAGTCAGGTCAATATTAAAGTTGAAATGATTAAGAATAAGTCAAAATGAATAAAAATGAGGCATAATAGAAAGCCTTGCTGACATCAGAACTAAGCTAAATATTTTCCTTAACACTATTCAAAAGCGCCAAGTTAATTTACCCAAGTCATGACGACACATTTCTGGTCAGATCAATAATTTTGGTACTTTAGGCAGACATATGATATTTGGGGTGCACGGACACCCAAAAATGAAATGTCAAAGTAGTGTCAAAACACTCTGAATTTTTCATTTGAAGGATCTGGAATTGGCGTCTAACAGTCCAGCTAACACGTGAAAGGCCACAGCACACACTATACATTGCTATCGCATTTTAATGGGGTGGCTATTATCAGATATAGGCACCCCCATTCATTAAAAAATCCATTCCTCTCTCTGAACACCACGACTCCAGGAAATTATATTAAGGTCGAAATATCCTCCTGGATTGATTTTGATGCCATTTTGTTCACTTGGGAGGAAATATAGAGCAATATTTTGGGCGCCATTCCAAAGGCAAGATAAACTATGTCATGCTATCCTGCTTATCCTGTTGCAAGATGGCGCCTACTATGTAAGCCTTGAGTCGATTTCAGATCCTCTTGGAAGATAGTAACTGATCCTTTTTAAAATGTGTTTAATGCATTTAAGTTGAAATACTTCGCAATCAAAGGGCTACTGGGGCACCCTGGTGCACCAGGGTCTCCTGCGGTCATCTCCAGATCACTCCTGCAACGAGCGCTGCAGGAATTCAGCATATTACGAGCCTGTCATCAGGAGGAGCGCGAAAACCTGCGCTGACCGGCGGCCGCGCTGTTGCATCAGTTCTCGTGTCCCACTAACGGCCGTGCAGCCGGTGCCGGTATTCTGCCGCTCTCTGTCCAGTGCCGGTGCCGGTATTCTGCCGCTCTCTGTCCAGTGCCAGTTCCGGTATTCTGTCGGTCTCTGTCCAGTGCCAGTTCCGGTATTCTGCCGCTCTCTGTCCGGTGCCGGTATTCTGCCCCTGTCCAGTCTCGGCATTTGCCGCTCTCTGTCCGGTGCCGGTGCCGGTATTCTGCCGCTCTCTGTCCGGTGCCGGTATTCTGCCCCTCTCTGTCCGATGCCGGTATTCTGCCGCTCTCTGTCCGGTGCCGGTATTCTGCCGCTCTCTGTCCGGTGCCGGTATTCTGCCGCTCTCTGTCCAGTCTCGGTATTCTGTCGGTCTCTGTTCAGTGCCGGTGCCGGTATTCTGCCGCTCTCTGTCCGGTGCCGGTATTCTGCCGCTCTCTGTCCGGTGCCGGTGCCGGTATTCTGCCGCTCTCTGTCCGGTGCCGGTATTCTGCCGCTCTCTGTCCGTCGGTGCCGGTATTCTGCCGCTCTCTGTCCAGTCCGGTGCCGGTATTCTGCCGCTCTCTGTCCAGCTGCTGCGCACCACAAACGCAGCCCGCCGCTGGCACAGTTGGCCGCGCTGGCGCCCCAGTGACGTCACGCGCGCCAGGTCGCGGCGGACGCTGCGCACGCCGGCGCGCGTTTTTGTCGCCGCCGGCTCCGGTCAGGTTAAGGTCGGGAGAGAGTGGTAGCTGTAACCAGGTCAGGTCACGGCCACTAGCAGCCCGTCTTTGGATGGGGCTGCCATTCTTTCGGCTAGTGGTCGCCAGCTCATTGGCTATGTTTACGGACTCTTCAGCCGGTTAGACCAGGAAAAGAAAGATCTGCCCGTGACCTCCTCTCCCGAGGTGCTCAATAAAAATCATTTGGCCCCGAAGCTGGTACTTTGGTTTAACAGAAACTATTTAATTGGTCCAGCAGGTAACCCCGTTTATGGTTGAAGGTGTTGGCGAGAAAGAAAGGATATGAAGCAAGGTTAAATAAAGTTTGTGCTCGATTCCTTCGGGTTTTCTCCCAGAATACTGCCTTTCAGCTCTCAACGAATAGTTGTCCCTCTTCAGTCAGAAAATTGAAAGGAGCTACTTTTCTTTTTCACAAATTGCCTTTTCTCCCCTGCTGGAGAGCAATTTTCGCTGTCACTAATATCCGTCCACCTCCTAAACCAATGGCAATATAATAAGTTAAATATTGTCTTCAGAGCCCAACATTTTTTCTGGAATCCTTTCGAGTTAGTACCCAGACGTAACTGGATACCTGATATCCCTCGAAGCACAAAGTGAGAGCGTGTCTGTCGATGCATTGTGCCAAGTTAGTGCACCGTTGAACACATTTTTCCATAACCAGACATTTTTTATTGGCTCCTGCAGCCATTGAATTCATGTTCTAAAACTTTGACACAATCGGGTGGAGACTTTATCAACATCTGCTTAACCCTCGCCCACCGGGGGCCATCGATGGCCCCCCTAAGGTTTTTCCGGGATAGCAGAAAAACGACGAGGCGCAGCACCGCGGTTGAGGGCTCTACCTCTCACTGCATCATTTTCCCATCATCCCTGAAATTTTTACCCCGGGTCACCCAAGGTCAGGTCACCAAACGAGGTCAACCAAGGTCGCCTCACTTCACCTTTAGAGCTCTGTAAGAGCTACATTTCAAAGTCGATCGATTTGAAACTTCCTACACTTCATGACCCCTCCAGGGTCTACAAGGTGTATATCCGGGATTTTCGATTTCGTGCCCTGAGGTCAGGTCACGAGGCGACCTCTCCCATTGGAAAAGCATGGGGAAAAACTATTTCATGATATAAAAGCCACAAAAATGATTGCAAATACTCAGACTGCTCAGAACAGCGTTTTTGGACACCCTTTCACGGATCCCAGGGGTCATATTTGCCCTTTGACTTTTCCAAGGTCATGCAAGGTCACCGGAGGTCAAAAACAGTATTTTGACAATAACTTTTGACCTAATTGAGCTAGAGCGGTGAAACAAACACCATCGTGTTTGTCTTGTCACTGGCTTTCATTTGATATACGGCAAGGTCACTTTTGACCTTTCGTGACCTCAGGTCATATTAGGTCACGAGGTGACCTCTGGCGGTCAAACCACTGGCGGGAGGTCTTTACGTTCCACATAGCGGAAAAAGTACTGGCAATTTGCTATCAAATGTACTTTACCAGGCCTCAATAGCTCTAATGACATAAGAGTTATGCCCAGTTGGCTTAATCATTGCATATTTGGGTGAAAATAGCCGATCTTGACCTAATTTGACCTCTGGAGGTCAAACCATTGACCTGAGCACTAAAACATGCGAAGTAATTCTTACTGAATTCACGCGAGCTTTCTATTGCACTTTGCAGATTTGCGCTAACGCCCATATTTTCGGAGTTAGAGGGGGGCCATCGATGGCCCCCCCCGGTGGGGCGAAGGTGGCGCCGGACCCCGGTGGGGCGCGGGTTAATCTATAATTGAGACCAATACATGTCTTCTCATGATAAGTGAATGATGAACCAAACCCAGACAAAGCTGATAAGTGCCCATTCATCAAAGCGTCTGGTGCTATTACGAACATGAAACAGAAAATTGTACGCAACTATATGTAGAATAAGGTCCTTTAGGGTTTCTTAAAGGGAAGGTGGCACCTTCATAACGTGATTTTAACTGAGATAGCCAAGTTGTAAAGCAAGTCGGAACACCCCGTACTCAATATATCATTTGTCTTGGAACTCGAGATTTCCGTAGAAAAAACTAAAACCTAGCTGCAATGTACCCCTCATGTACCCCTAGCAGCAGGCCACAGTTGTCATGGCTGTTGGTGTGACGACATATGCTGACGTCACGATGAGCATTAGCCAATCCAAGCCCTTGAAGCTTTTCGAGTATGGTAGTGGTTACCAGATCATGACATCACCCACAGGCATATATTTATTTCTTTTCCTAGTGGAGTATTTTAAGAATAAAAATATTGAGCTTATTGTACATTGTTCAGAGAAATCATGAGTGGTTTGATTATTTTCGGTTAAAAGTACGCCTAATTACATAAGGCACCCAAAAAGTGGGGGACCAAACTTCAACCTGATGCTGACAGAAAACTTTCAATGTCAGGACCAAAACTGTTCGAATTTGGGCTCTTGTTGCCTCCCGCAGCGGCTGGATATAAGAATGTCCGGTTTTCTCTCATTTTGACTGAGATCAGGAAATTTTTGCCAAAAGTGGGGGGCAGGCCCCCCGGCCCCCTTTTCCGACGCGTATGCCTAATTACACTAAATTCCAGGATTCGACCAAGGTGCCACAAACCCTTTAAGAGGTTGACGGCCAAAGTCAGTCATGCGATACGATGAATTAGAAAAAAGAATATGACTTGCATAAACGTCAGAGCAGTGGCGAATACAAGGAAGCTAGGTGGGTTTGAAGCCCCCCTCCCACCCTTCCAAATGTCCGAGTGCCTTTGGTTAATGCATAGCCAAAGGCTGATCTGAGGCAATGACTGGGAAATTTAGAGCTCCATAGGTCCCCCAAATGAAGTCTTGGATCCACCATTGTGTCAGAGCCCCGTGCGTTGAACAATATCTCCCGTAAATCGCAGGTATTTTAGGTAATAAAAACGCATAAAAATACATAAGATAACACAAAACTGTCTTTTGGAAAATACAATGATGATATTTCTGGTTCTCCTGAAGCTCAGGCGAAGCCAGGCTTTTCCATAGGTATGTCAGATGGAGAAATCTTGATAAGAGAGTGCAGCTTGGGCCAGGGTAACAACACCTTTTGGCGGCACCACCCATCAGGAGAGTGTATTTGTTGGCATTTCTACACCCTATGTAAGCCCCTATTTGACACACTTGTCTATAGGGTTGACTGTCTAATGCGGGGTGTTCGCAGCCACGCTTATGAAACGCAGCTGAGGCTGTTGCGGAAAGAAACAAAAAACAGCAAAAAACAAAAAAAAACAATTTAAAAAAAAAAAGAAAAATAAGCCAGAGCCGCGACGTCTGCGTTAACGTATGTGCGAAAACAAGCCGTGCGGTTTTGAATAAGGTTACAACTTACGTAACAACCCACCCCATCCGAGCAATAACCAGGCATGAGCCTTTGTTTCCCTCTAGCTGCACTGCCGATCCTGCCTCATATACAAGTGACCTTGGAGCCAGAAATAGGGCAGGGGTGGGGCTTCGCTTCTTCCGCGCAACATTGAAATCAATATCACTCCTACCGACAAAAAGTGACCCACTTTGCAAGCCAGCGCTGTCAGGCTCTGGCGCTCAGTAAAAACTGCAGCCGCGGGGCCGTCGGAGGTGGCGCCGCGCGGCGGCCGCTCTCAGAACTAGCTACGCGGCCGGGCCGGTCGGAGTGAGTGGGTGAGGTGGCCGGCCGAGCGGCGCCGCGTGAGGGGCGGCTCTGCAAGAGCGGCGCACGGCGCGGCAGTGAGCGCACCGGCAAAAACCTGTGACCTAGTGAGCGCTGCACAATGAGGAGGCGACTGAGCCGGCCGGCTGCAGCAGTGCGTCGCGGCAGTGGCGGCGGAGCGGCGCACGCCACGGTGGCCGCCGCCAGTCGCGGGCCGGGCCTTGGACGACAGACCAGTGGTGGCAGCCTAGCCTTGGTAGAGTGAGTACTGCTCAGATCAGGTAAGTCGCCGCACTCCGGTTTTATAGCCTGCGGGTGCAGTTCAAACATCGGAAACGCGCCTGATATTGTATGGGATAAGCACGTAACAAAGGCGATATTTCCTTGAACGGTAATGTAGTGAAATTAGACATCTGCCCGTACATCTTACTTTCCTGCTAAAGGCTATGTAATCTCAGGCGCTCGTTTTTCCCTAAACTGTAAAAACTACTAATACATACTACTAAGTCAAACATACTACTAAGTCAAACATACTACTAAGTCAAAACGAAACGTTTCCTCAGCGTGCCCTGAGTCCCGACAATGTCATAGAGACCAGCTTATGTGTAATTTCATGCGTTTTCAAAGGCGATTATTCTTACTTTTTTTGGTTTGATGTGGAACTGGAGCATACAGCCTGCACGTAAATTCAAAAGTTCTGATATCACACATAACAATACGTAATGGAGCCTGTTGCATTGCACCTGAGCTCCCACACCGGCATGAGTGGTCTTCTGGCGCTGGTTGTGGTTAGTCTTATATAGGTGGTATTCCACCATGATGGAAAACGTTGAATGTGACGGTTGGTATCTCTGAGCCGATCAGACGGCTCAGATGCAGTTCTGATTCATCCCTGCCCAAGGCCACGTTTGAATGTGAAACGTCACCACCCTCCACAGACTTAGGATTATTTCTTGATGTAGCTGCTGTCAGACTCTGCTAGGCCGGATGGGGACAGATGGGGAAAGCCCTAGGCGGTAAATTTAAGGACCAGGCCCTCCGTCCCCTACGTATCTTGACGCTTTGTGCTGTGCATTGTAGCTAGGCAATGTTAAACGTGCCCCTGGTATGTTCTCCATTGTGCATGCCGGCGTTGGTTGCAAAGATGGCTGACATATAAACTAAGCTTGGACGTATCCTAAATCTCCGCTCTGGCCATCGGCTTGTCGCTGAGGAAGACGTTGCTCTGTTCACTGGCGCGCGCCGTGTCTGAGCAGATGGTTCATTGAACTCATACTGTCGTAAGCTAGTAGCTCTTCTCTGAATCATCTCTAATGAACTGGTGACCAATTATACTGGAACGATCCGCTAGTTACAGCGTTACGGCCTTGGCTGTTATGTCAGCATTCATAATTTCTTGTCACACTTATTTTCTTTAGTATCTCTAGAGGGAGCATATGTATTGTGGTCTGCTGTTTGATTGAACTCCACCGTTAATTGAGGAAATGTTTCTTATGTGGTCTTTAGTTGGATATTGGTCTCTAGCTGGGATAAGCTGGCGGAACTAGGACCGCGACCTCTTTGTTTCCTTTGTTTTCGATATATTTTGGGAGATAATGCATATCAATTTATATTATGCCTGGCACTGCTCCTAACCCTGCTTCTAAATACGCAGTCGGAATAACCTTTTGTAGACTTTTTTCCTACTGAAGTATTTTATAATGTTTTCCTCTGGTACTGCAGACACTACTTTTACTATCAAAGCCTCACTAAAGTCATGAATGGATTTATTACGGAAACTCAGACCTCACCATACGAACGAGCAATTCCCGCAATGACAGGTTAATTTAGAAACTAAAGATTAATGTCCCACAAGGTACAGGGACAGCCGCCCCGCTCTGGTCAAACTCTCGCCAGTCAGTTGCCAGTCGACCTACGTCAGATAAATATTGAACGCCGAAGCGTCTCGGGGAATTTATCCCAAGCTATCATCGGTGCACTGCCAATATACAGTTTTCTGAGCAACGGACCTGGGTCCAGCGCTCTACCAAGTGAGCTACTGGGGCGGCGTTTGTGCACAAGGGTGAGAACAAAATGAATCTCAAACCCCCACTTGGAGACGATTACGTTTTATTAATGGATCTTGCGCAGAAAGTCAATTTTCTTATATTTGGATGCAGGCATTTTCCTCACAAAATTTTTACAAATATTTGAGGAAGGCAATAAATAAATTAACGCACAGGTTCATAATGGTACTCAGCAGCGCTATCGTCTTGTGACAAATCTATAAAAGCAACAATTTCAGGTATCAGAACCAAGTGACTTTCACGAAAAACACAACCGCAATGAAACAGTAGTCGACTGCTCCTCCAAATCCGGAGGTATTCCCGCGTATAACGGGCGACGGGCGGCGGAATAACGGTAGGGAAGCCAGCGACAGACCTGTTTGGTTGACGGAACCCGGATTCTTTCATTTGGCCATAAGCAGGGCACCCACCGCTCTTATTCATAGTAAACGTGCAAATTTGGCAATGCTGTACGTTGGTTGCTTCTGATTTGTTACATCTTCGGTTGTTAACGAATTACAATATAGTTTTGTCGATGGTTGTTCAGTTACGTTTATAACTTACTTAACGTGTTTAAATAAAAACGCTCTCTCATCTATCATGGATGTCCCACTCTGGCTGTTTGATGCTGCCTTCATTGAGTTAGTGTGGCTGATTGATGATGCTGCACGTTCAGCAGGGTCTCAGAAAACTGGGGATGTTCGTAACGATGGCAACGGCACTGCGACGACACAATTTATCAGTCAGCTGACGTCAGGCAGAACGCTCGGAATAAATTTTCTAGAAAGCAATCCGCTATTATTTTGAACCAAGATTTTGCTATATCCTTAGCCGTTTCCGGGAAATGCAATTGACGCTCCCGATGATGCATCGAACCTGAAGCCTTCTTTTCGACGTTGGTGGCGGTTGAAAAAAGGGCGAAGAAACATTCGGGACTAGTAAAAACAAATTTGTGAATAAAATGAGCATACATACAAGCCAATTTCTAGTCATTCTTTCTATTACCAGCTTTGGTTCAGGCGTCAGAAAACCCCTGATCTTTTTAAAATAGTTTGGGTAAAATCTTGGATAAACCAGAAGACAGGATAATGTCAAAACTGAGGTGCTTAAATAATCCCTTAGAAATAACAGTGTATCACAATATAGTACCTGAAATAATCATTCAGTGCGTTGGAAATAATCATTTCCTCTCCTGTGAAGCTCCAAAAGTCATTTTTGTTGAGGGAATTTTTTCTTGCGATGTAAAATTTGTCTCCCTCGGGGTATGCTTTTCTGACCTCTACTATGACTATCCAACTAACTTTTAAGCAGTTTTAACCAGCTCTTTGGAAAAAGCTAACACTATTATTGGGCAAGCATCCATTTTGAAGGTCGGGCGATAGCCTACCCTGCCGAGAATGGGGAGTCGAATCGGGAAGTGTGGGGTCGCTGCTTTAAGTCTTAGCATAAAACTTGACCGAAATAACAAGAACCATCTTGCTTATTTTTTAGATTTTTTAACGCGGAGTGATGCCTGACTGTGAACAGTTTGAGTTTCTGGTGGTGTATTCAGATTTTCGGCCGATGTCGTTTGGATGGTACTAATGAGCTAGTTGGCGAGTTGCAATATCGAGTGCCCTCCTCTGTCCCTGAAATTGTCATTGCACCCGCAATATCGGCTTGCAAAATGAAATAGACTTGAGTTGTATCATTGGGAAGGCTTAAGCACAACCTAATAAGAATGTTCTATCAACTGTTCCATTCATTGTTCCAAAGACCTGAAAAAGTCCTTGGAACCTTTCCAGGCGTGACGAGATACTTTGAGGAAAGGACACATTTTTTACTCGTGAAATGCGAGGCAAGTTAATCTAAAAATATACGAGGAGAATATATCCGCTATATGCCATAAATCAAGCACCAGAGCAAGCAGAAATGAAGACAACACGACGAACAGTTCATTAAAGCCTTTTACCTAGTGAATGATCATCTTCCCATTCATTTTCTCTTGAAGGTTGCCTCCACCAAGTTAAAATTATCAGCTCCAATTAACTCTATGGTCGAGTTAAGTGTTGGGGTCATTAGCGCTAGGCCAGACACGCTGGGGCGGTGCGAGCGGAAGCTCAGTCTTGCTCTGGAGCCGCAGAGCTGGGCTGACGCAGCTCCCACTCCCCTTGCCCGGAACTGCGGGCGTCCATTGATCCCCGGCAGGTCAGTTACCCCTGAGCTGCGCCGACGGCCCAGTTGAGGCAGCTCGGGGCGCCGCCCGCTCGGTCGACGCAAAAAGGTGGCTTGGTGAGCCACACCAGCGCCTGGGAAACAGTGACACTGTCGCCAGCTCCTGGGCTCTGGGTCCAGGCGCTGGATTAGCGTGTTCCGGCGCTGGCTGGTTTGGGAGGCGGCGGGGTCAGTGACCTGACGGGCGGTCGGCAGCGGCAGCTGACCGGCCCTGTCGGTCGTTCTCGGCCGTTTTTACCGGCCGCCCTGTGAACACCCAGCGCCGCCGTCTGTGCTCTCCCCACCGAGCGTCGGCAGCGGCGCCGCCGCGTCTGCCCCCGATCCTCCCCACTGCTGCCCCGTGGTAACGCGCGTCAGTCACTGCCCCCCCCCCATTTCTCTGGCGTTGTGAGAGCGAATGTCACGGTTAGTGTTAATGCTAATTTTCCAGTTGGTTTGCTAACAACGCCTCTTTATTTAAGAGGCATACCTATACTGTATACACCCACTGTTCTGGGAAGGTTAGGGGTGCCTTTCTCCACCATCTCCCTTTCATTTTTGCTGCCCAGTCTATTTGCCAAAATGATTCGTTTTTCCGCTCTCACTACTAAATTACAGGCTCCAAAAAAGTTCCCTGGTTATATTTTCGGTTGACTACAATGCTGTTTCTGTTCTAAGACGTTCGTAACCTTGGTGGAAAACCTGGCCCAATGAATATGCAAAAGAGTTGACAAACCATGCAAGTAATGCGGTACACTATCGCCAGCTTATGCGACAGCCGTAACTCCCAGCTCAATACAGGAAGGCCTGGGAGAGACACGACCAGTTTTCCCGGTGAAGGTGACACCGTCTTCACGTGCGAGGAGCTCCTGCAGCATAATACAGCCGTGACTTATCGGCCGACCATCTGAACCAGGCCCGTCTCGACTGTCGTCTCCGACTCTCCCTTCCCCGCCGTCTGCCGTCGTAGAGTCGACACCGCCGCGTGGTAACCACGTCTCCGCCGCTACCAAACCCCCTATATCGATCCTCACAGTTTTTGCGCGTGTGGCGCGCGCGCCAGTGCAAAAGCGGGCTGTGCTCTCAACTCGAGCGAGGGCGTCGACCGCGACGTTAGCGGCGACGTCCGCGGGATCGGCGGGCCTGCTGCCGGCGCCCAGTTCAACATATTGATTGCACGCGCCGCTGTGGTCCGTCGGCCTCGGGCGCGGTGGGCCGCCGCTCCCCCATCGTTGTGGACGCGCGGCCAGCTTGCAGTGCAACGGCCGCCGCTCTGCGTGGGTGCCGGTTACCGAGACGCTGCGGGGAGCACGCCCGCGGACTGAGCGGTCGTGTCGACTGTGGACGCGCGGTGCACCCGTTCGACGATGGAAGCGCGCCCACTAGCAACTGATGGGAGGCTGTAGAAACTGCAGTCCAGCAGGGCTGTAGGTACCATTTCTAGAACCACGATTGGTTCAAACATTTAGAAACCATACGGTATATGTAACCTATGAGATTTGGAGATGTTTCGAGAAGTCCTTTTGAGTGTAACTTTGCTTCAATGTTCGCTAGTATCCCTCAAGAAAAATATTGTTTCGGTTTCCTTTCAACAAACTAAGAAGAAATATTAATGACACAATCCCTATTTTTTCAGGGCTGTGCTTTGTCAATTGTGACAAAGTCATGTGTGTCATGTGTGACATTTTTTCTGAAGGAGCTTCCACGTGATTCGTCTCAGCGACCTTGGACCAGCCCCACCACTTCAACCCAAACCCGTGCACCGCCCACTCCCTGAGACCCTTACTTGTGAGGCTAATGACGTCACAACTAAGGTGTTCAGGACCTGGGAGGTGACGTCACGGCTCACCAGTACAGTGACTCAGCGCCTGGCTACTCTGTCCGATAACACCGGCGACTGTTGGAGCCTGTACAACGAGCGCCGCCGCAGCGTCTTCCATTTTCATCCGTTCGTGCACGACACCCCGTAGGTGAAACGTCCAGCTTTGAACAGGTTACTGCGCCGGGCAGTGATTGGTGCGTTCCTGCACCCGCTACCTCCGAGGTCTGAAGTTGAACAAAGCCGGTTGGCTTGCAGCTGAGCTTTGTTGCCGGACAGAGAGACAGAGAGTGTGCGTTGCCGCCGTTGTCAGTCGGGAATGAGGTCGATGACCCACAGGCGGGAGGTTCAGGTGAACGCTCCCCTGCTAGGCTGGAGACACGTGCCGCTGTCCCTCTGGCTGGGGTCGCCTGCACCACCGAGGTGCGTGCGGCCCTTACTTTGGGAGGACTAAACTAAAGTTGTATGGTCTTATTTATGGCCCTATTCGGTAAAATTATGTCCTCTAATAGCATTACTGATGCGTCGAACCGGTGAATTTATTTTCAAAATTGTACGAGACTAGTGGAGGTAACATGTGGACGCACAAAAGAACAAAACCGTGTTTTCTTCTTTCTTTTTTACTTACGAATTATTATTATTGTTTGTACACAACCTAATTTGGGAGGGGTGGGGAGGAAGAAACCGGCTTCAGTAAGGGGACGATACCATTTTCCTATCATGAATCAGGACTTTCTGTCCTCAAGAGAAGGACTGGAGAGGGGGACCTCTGAAATCGTTTGGAAAATGGTACTAAATCTGCATGAAAATAGCGGGTGTCCATGGATTTCGAGTAAGGGGTAGGGACTGATGCGTCCCCCACTCTCATACAATAACGTTTTCATTTCAGTCAGCAGGAGAAGTTCAATATTATGTTGTGAGTATGAGTGGGATGCAACAATGTTTCAAAGTACGTTTTGGTTTTAAAGGTATCATCTTCTTTCCGTAATGAGTGAAATTGGCAAAGGAAGGATGGTGGCCCGGTGGTGCTGGGAGCCTGCTTTCTAAAGTGAAATTCCTGGGTTCAAGTCTCCTTCAAAAGAACCTGATCTGAGCCCCGCAATCCTACTAATAGGGTAAGAGTTGGAGATGCCATGTAACCCGGACTGTGTGATAAGAACCACATAACATTACAATACATTACATATATTTAATTTCAAGTTAAAGTTCCACAGAAGGCCTGTTTCTCCACTTTCCGTCACCGGCAAAGCTTTTACTTGAGTCAAACAAAAACAAGTGGTGAGAAAAACTAGCCGATAAATAAAACTGCAATGCAAACACAAAGCTGACCAAAACGTTATGTTTCAGAATTCCATTCAGCTTGAATGAATCAACGCTGTCTTAAATGGAAAGTAGCTATAAAAACAGCTGCTTGCTGTTCATAGTAAGTTGCGGAAGCAGGGGCGTCACCACCATGGGGGCATAGCCCCCGTGGCCACAAATCCGTGGGGGCTATCGCCATGCATAAAACTCATTCAATGATAAATTAGACCTCTTAGATGATAGGGAATGCTCTTAGTCAATAATTCAGGGATTGCCCATATTTCAGGGGTAGATCCCTAAAATAGGTTAAGAAACTTCGTGCGACGAAGTGGGAAGTAGAGGTCTGAATCGTTGCAGAAAAGGGTCAAGCACCACTGATGGCTTTCTGTACTTGCATATAATTAAGACCCTGACATGCACAAGTGTCCCATAACTGGTAAAGGAGTCCCCCGCTCGTCAGTAGACAAGGATACTCTTAGGTCAGCAAGGATTGCTAAGATTTTTATATTTCATGTTTTGGCCTTTGAAAAAGTCGAGTAGACTCCGTCCGATGAAGTAGATTGCAGGAAGAGGCCCTCTCATGGCAGAGGAGGCCCCCAGCTCATTAATATATATCTTATTGATACTTAAGTCTCTTGAAATATAACACCCCTCTTTGACAATGGAGGACATCAAGCAGCACTAACAGATAAGCTAAAATCATTGGCAGATCCAAGGGCGGGGAGGCAAAGGGGCTGTGGCCCCCATCCAAGGTTTAAGATAGTATTTTTGCCCCGCCCCCAAAACGACCGAATTTTAGCAATTTTTCTTAAAAATGATATGTTGTAGCGATTTTTCATCTTCAATTTAGCCCCCTCCCCAACTCCTTAGTTTGGTCCCTCCAAAAGTTGCTCCTGGGTCCGTCAATGGCTACAGTGGTATATAAAGCAAAACTGCGTATCTTGCTCTCTCCATTGTGTAGGAGGCTCCCCAAACTTCGGAGACCGCATCACGGTCAGGAACAGGAGAAACCCTTGGGGCCTGGCCCCATAGAGAGAAGTGCGTGGCGGCAGTACCGTATGGAAGGTCATAGCAATACCCTGGTTAAAGTACCCTCGGTCATAGCTTTTAAACAAGGTACGCAACAATCCCCTAGTTAGTCTGTTGGGGTCGCAGCCCGCACTGTGCACTTCACAGGGATCTCAGTGGCGTGCGCCCTTGTCGGTGTCTGGGGTCCACCTTTAAAGCTGTATAGCATGTGGCAGTTAAGGTCATGACTGCTCCCTTGCTCACGCACAGGCTACGACCGTGCGGTGAAAATGCCAGTCCTGCTCCAGTCTCCATCGCCGCCGCCTCAGTGGCCAATGGCGGCGCCCGGCTCATGGGCCTCCGCCAATAACCGACGAGAGAAAAAATCGCCCTCCCAGCCTACCCAGCATGGCGGCGGCTCGGGGTGGGGACGCCGCCCGCGCGGGGTGGGGACGCCGCCCGCGCGGGGTGGGGACGCCGCCCGCGCGGGGTGGGGACGCCCCCGCGCGGGGTGGGGACGCCGCCCGCGCGGGGTGGGGACGCCGCCCGCGCGGGGTGAGGACACAGCCCGCGCAGGGTGGGGATACAGCCCGCGCGGGGTGGGGGCAGCAACGCACCCGCGCGTCGGCCCGTATAGAGCTGTATGTCGCAAAGCACATGTATTGGGGCACTGTTCCAGCGCGTCCTCAGAACAAAATGAGGAGAGAACAGAGGACGTCGGAGCAGATGCGAAAATCGGTGCCCGCTGGAACAGACTGGGAGGATATGTCAGCTGTTTGTGACTGATCAGCGCCAATATGGTGGGCGTAGTGAAGCTAAGGAATTATCTAAATTCGGTCCAGCCATTAGTGCCCAATGCAATGTGTTTTGGGACGAAGTTATTGACAATTTTATAAGTATAATTGGTGAAATAATTTCTAATCTCGTTTCCCCGTGTTCCACCACCCTTATAAATAGTTCAGAACCTACTCAAACGTAAATCTGTGCTTTATTTAGAGTCCTGTCCTAAAAAAATGACCTCCGAGACTAAAATAACCTTTAACGTTAAAAATAGCATTCATATTCCGATGTCCAATTTTCAGGTCTGTGGTCTTCAACATCACTCTGAAGCCTACCAGTGTCAACGCACTTCCTTCAACATATCTGCTGATCAGAGCCTGTTCTTTGTAACTTATGTACAACATTTGTTACAGTTAGTATGTGAAATCCGTTGTTTTGCAAACTAACTAGTTAATTTGCAAACTAATTAGGAAAGTTGCAAATTCCCTAGTTGAGACCGTGACACGTGTATTCAGCGAAAGAAAAAAAAAACCGCAACAACAAAGACAGACGTTGGGTGCGGCCGTGAGTCATAAACGCTACGAGGGCAAATACAATCATACAGCGTACATAGAACTGCCACATCCATAAACCGAATCGGCCCATGAGTCCACCCTCATCCCCGGATATTGTAACAGCGCGCCGGAGTGGCCAAACTCGGTGCCGCCGCCAGGGGGCAAGCGCAGTCCCTGCAGACTACGGCCGGCCAATGACGCCGACAGACGAGCGGCCAGCACAGCATCTGCCCGGGGAGCAGGATTGCAGGACCCTGTCCCGGACAGACCACGGCCAGCACAGCAGCTGCCCGGGGCAGGATTGCAGGACCCTGTACCGGACAAACCGCGGCCAGCACAGCAGCTGCCCGGGGAGCAGGATTGCAGGACCCTGTCCCGACAGACCGCGGCCAGCACAGCAGCTGCCCGGGGAGCAGGATTGCAGGACCCTGTACCGACAAACCGCGGCCAGCACAGCAGCTGCCCGGGGAGCAGGATTGCAGGACCCTGTCCCGGACAAACCGCGGCCAGCACAGCAGCTGCCCGGGGAGCAGGATTGCAGGACCCTGTCCCGGACAAACCGCGGCCAGCACAGCAGCTGCCCGGGGAGCAGGATTGCAGGACCCTGTCCCGGACAGACCGCGGCCAGCGTGAGGCACACTCGACATTTAGTATCTTCGAAATTAGTTAATTTACAGAATAACCGAATTACTTTCAATCTATGGTGTAGAAGCTGATCCAGCTCAGTTTCGGTCTCACAACTGAAAGATTTATAGCCTGAGATATACCGAGATCGTCAGCGAAAGGGAAGCACGGTCGCCACGCAGCCTACCTGAGTACTTCTTGTCATGTCAATCATAGCCAGGAGCCGGTGTAAGCCTCAGAACAAGGGCAGGGGCCGGGGGTGGCCTCCCGGTCTCCCCTTACTGATCATCCGAAATATATATCATTTTAATCACATAAGGGAAAGCTGAAAGTAGTGCAAGATATCCTGGGCCTAAAGATGCGTGACAAGTTGCAAAAAAGACCAGGTAACACGTATGAAAAAAATATTCTGAGCCGATTTAAATGAGAGGCGCGTGGGTTTGTTCTAGGGTGATCCATTTGACAACTAATGACCAAAAACTGGCATCAGGACATATCCGTTCAATGAGTTATGACGTCATTTATAAACCTATGTTAGGCGACTATGGTCATCTAAAATAAGGCTGACACAACCAGGGAATCCATTTTTAGGTCAGGTGAATGACAAGGTCAACAGAGTTCATCAAGTTCACAGTTTTAAAATTCGTTTGCGTCCATAACTTTTGAACGAGATAAGCTACCACAAGAAATGTAATATCATAGAAACGAGCCGCCTGACACAAGGATTCAAATGATGTGCAATATGACCCTGAAAGGGCATTATTTGACTATGATCTGAGATCAAGGTCACGAATTAATCTTTTAAGGTCATTTTGCATATCATTCGAATTCTTGGGTCATTGTTGCACACATTGTTGCCTTGGTATAATACCTATAATACCTTCCAGGTATTATGATTCCCAAGTTATAAAATGTTTCCTAAATAGGTCGAAATTTGACCCATTTTGGCCCTCTGTGACGTTAAGGGTCAAAACATAGGATTCAAACTCGACTTCAGCGTAGAAGACGGTGAGGTGCTTCCAGCACCGTTTCAATTTTTTCCGTTCCACCTCCGGATCCGTGGGAGATCGTGGGAGGGGTCTGATCGCACCCCCAGGCGGTGGGGGGTGCGGAAAGAGACCAGGCGATGCCGGGTTAATGAGCGTGGAATATTTGTAAACTGAAAATTTTCATTTTTTAGGGGGGAGGTAAAACCAGCTCTTGCTCCCGGGACCAACTATTGGGGTCACTGATACAAACTTCAAGACTAAGTCTTGGTGACCTATGAGACCAACTCTTGGGGGTTTGGAGAACAATATTTTGAAGAACCCTGATACCAAGACTTGGGGAGAGGGCCTGAGACAAAACTTGGGGACCCTCAATACCAACTATTGAAGATCTCCGATATCATCTCTTGGGGCCCCCAGACAAACTCTTGTGGGCCCCAGAAAAACTCCCGGGGTCCTCAGACCTGCTCTTGGGGCGCTCTAGACAAACATTCAGGTGGCGTTTGGGTTCCCCGGGAACGCCCATCAGACATCATTGGGGTCCCCTGCAGAAAGCTTTGCAGTGCTAAACCTCAGCTCATATGGGGTTGCTCCTATTGACAGAGGATCCGCCCTTGAATGGGACAAAGACCCGTACAACATGCGCCTCCCAGTAGGCACCCACTGGCTTCCAGGTGCATCACCTTCGGTAAACAAGTGAGACAGGCAGCGCAACTTCAAACTACAACCGGCAGAAATCTGCCCAATCTAGATCCAAACAATTTTCGAATTTGGTTTCTTTTTTGCTTTCCGATAATCTTGCTTGCATAACTTTCAACGTTCTCCTATGTTATAATAACGCCTACTTCGGATGATAAGTAAGGGAAGACCGGGAGGCCACTAACGACCACTGCCCTTGTTCTGAGGCTTACACCGGCTCCTGGCTATGATTGGCATGACAAGTAGTACTCAGGTAGGCCGCGTGGCGACCGAGCTTCCCTTTCGTTGACGATCTCGGTATATCTCAGGCAGCCTGTCAATCAGTTGTGAGATCGAAACTGAGCTGAATCAGCTTCTACATTATAAATTGAAAGTAATTCGGTTATTTTGCAAATGAACTAGGGAATTTTCAAATTCCCTAATTATTTTACAAATTAACTAATGAGATTTCTAAATCACTAGTTAATTTATCTACAATCGTGCGATGAAAAACCTTGGCTGATTCATTTATAGATAGGCGCATTGACGGGAGGGGGGCAAAGGAGGCAGGTACCCTTGATCGACCCCCGGCGCCCCTGCAGTGGTCACGGCGCTCCCCTGAAAGGTCGATGGCACCCCCTGAAATTTCGCTTTCCACCACTCCCCCAAATACGAAAATCGGCTTCCTCTGATAGAATTTGGCACCCACCTGATAGGTTTTACCGGCCAAAAATGGCCCCCTGTTCGTGATGCTGCCCTCCCAGGAATGTACCCCCTTTGGAAATATTGGATCCGCATCTGGCTGTATAAGCCAGAACATCATCTCCCCCATGTGCGACAAAAGCGGGGGGGACAGGGGGACATGTCCCCCTGTTGGCCAACCAGGGGAGGGGACGTCCCCCCAAATTTTTGGGTCCATCGTCATTAATGCTGTCAGGTACCGAATATGCTCGAAATTTGCCTCCCCGGTCAGCACCAGCCCGGGCCCGTCACCCCTGCAAAAATTTCGTGGCGGCGCCCCTGATCTCCCCCAAGAATCACAATTTGTAGATTACATTCCGGATGTGCATGGGAAGCTGAATCCCGGGGCAGCCACAGAGAATATATGGCTGATGCATTCTCGCTGCCATTGGGGATGCAGAGGGACCATGGCCCCCAAATGGCGGAATTTTGGCCGATTTGAAAAAAACACTATGATTTTACGATTTCTCCAGAGTTTAAAAAAACGGCGCTCCTGCGTCCGTCCCTGGTCGATACCACCTGGGAGAGACGCAATTACATTTTATCCAGATTGTAGAGCGGATGAAATGCATTTTATCCCATTGGAACCCAGTGCAATGCTACATGGCCAGAACAGTGTGGCCACCCTCTGGATGGACGAGCTTACCGTGGGCCATAGTTCAGGCCATTCCGCGCCACATCCGGGCTATTGGAGAGAGCCACATTGTGATCTAAGTCGCCAAACAGGAGACCTGGACCAAAAAATCAACGTGCAGTCAAAGAAAAAGAGACCACCACAAAATCAGGTATTCATCTCTTGCGGTATATTTCGCAGCATTCCTTACTAACAACTATAAGCCAATATAAGCACCTCACCAGACTAACCCGAAAGAGAGTATCCGGATAGGGTTCGAATATGCTCGCTGGAAAGCTAGAAATAAAGAACTGTCTTGAACTTGAAACCGGGACCTACAGCTGAGGGGAAGAATATTCATTCACTTAGCCACGCAACCCATTTCATGGTCGTGTTGGTACTGCTGGCACCAAATGGTTTGTTCGTCATTGTGATATATCTTGCAACGTGCAATATTTATTTTTCAAGGCTCAACCGCAGCATATTTCAGGTCCATGCGTATTGCGTAATGGTACAAAACTGACAGGCCAAGTGCCCATGGTCACGTGTATATGCACACCTCTATAGTCGAAACAAAGCGATAGAGCCCTTAACACCAAAGACAAAACTTCTTACCAATTGCATAATTGTCACAATTCCATGACAAAGTTTTCTATTTTCTGCTGAGAATTAAGTTAGACACTAATAGGTTAAGGTCTCCAATGCACGTTTAATGTATTTTAGCGGAAATTGCACACAAAAGAGACAATAAAATCAGAATCACAGGCTAATCACTAATGTCCGTCTCTCACTTTGAAATAATTTGTTTTCGCTAACTAATTGAAATTCGTGCTCCGTAATTGTGCTCCTATAAACTCCTCTAAAAAAACACATTTTATGTTTGACAGTAGATTGGAGGAATTTTGAAATGAGCCTGGAGGAACTTGGAGGAAGTTTGAGGAGGCGCTGGAACGGTTGGGAGGAGGCTGGAGGAGGTTTAGGAGGCGCTGGAACCTGCCCAGTGTGTGGTGGCTGGGCTGTGTGCTTGTGGGTGGTATGGGTTTGTGACGTAGCTTCTAACTGCGCAGAACACATGACACTGACTACCTCTGGCTCTGTCGAAAGCGGCTGCGGAGACCGAGTCAGCTCCGTACTTCTGGGAGCTCTGCACCGCAGGGGGTGAACGCAGTGCCAGACGCGCTTCTACAGCCCCTGCACGGCATGTGCCCCGTCCAGATATCCGTGCTTTGATGTATTCGGCTGGAATTCGTAATCGTGCCGGCCTGACCCACATTCAGCATGTAGCTGCACGACCAAGACGCTAGAGCACATCTACAGCTCGCTCTGCCGGCCGGACACCTGCACAGTGACCAGAGCCGCCTACTCGGAAACTGCAGGGATGGGTTTCCCCGAACTATGCAGTAGGGTGTGCAACACTTCAACTGCCGAGAACCGTTTGCTGCTAGGACATTTCTGCTTCTTATTCATACAGAAGTAGCAACTAAGTGGTTATTCAAACGGATTTAAATCTGGTATAGACAGCCCCACTGCAATTTTAGTTGGATTATTATATACTAGATTGTATGAAAAATTCATTTTTATCGCCGATATTGAAGAAGTTTTGAGAGGTGGTAGAATGCATGACACTATCCTTCAGCGCTGAGTGTTTGCATGTTATGAACTCTGAGATCGCATACAGAGGCTGCTTCATGTCAAGTGATTTGGTGGGCAACGCCATCTTATAGCATGCAAAGTTCTGATTTCAATCAAGGTAACATGATGAGATCCATCGCAAAAATGCAGTAAAATGATGGATCTGCTCAACAACACATTTTTTTGTTGATGAACTCTAAATGACCTTATGTTTTTTATGAGAAATACTGATTCAATCAAATCTTACATTTCAACACTTAGCCTGGATATGAAAAATGACATTCAAATGATATCTACAAAAATTTTTGTTTTTAGCACACAAAACAGTTCATTCCGCCCATCTTGTCACTTTCGGATTGAACAAACACAGCTCTAGAACTGCGTTTGTTTTGAGAAGACAGGCCGAATGAAGTGGCCTAAAACGACCTCTTTTTGTAAACTGAGTTGTCACGTTTGTTTACAAATCGGTATGTGACGAGATGGTAAATATTCTATCGATGCTACCTTCTCTCGAAACGAATTCGTCAAAATGTGTGGTTATGACTTTATTTTTGTGCAATTGAAAATAAAATGACCTCAGATCATACGGCTATTAATTCGAAATTGACAGCCACTTGAGCTGGCCACGCATAAAAATCCTAAGCAAAGAAATATCGTTGAGTTTGTCAGGGCTTAGAAAACCCCATAGTCTGGTTCTTCCCACTTGTGTGTTTGCACAATCTACTCACCAGCTGCAGTCAGGGAGGAGAGGGCCATTGAGAGCAGGAGAGCTGAATTTAAAGACCGGCTGTACTGATCTCTGGGAGCTGGAAGTGACGGCTTTTAGCGTGGAAGGGACACGCGACTACCAACGCCTCGTGTGTTTGATATCAGAAGTAATTATTTCATTCAGTGAGCTCGACGAGCTCACCTTAAGAGATGTCGTCAGATAGCTGGGAAAACCAAATTTCGTTTTCGGGATACTCCCAGAGCGCGTGCAATCACCGGGCTCATCCCCTGTCAGGGATCGGCTCACCTCGAGCGCCAGTGGATTCCTTCAGAGGTCTCACATCGCCACTGGACGCAAGCGTCGCCAGCACGGAGACCAGTCAAGAAGAGTTCGGTAAGCACTAGCGGATCCATGGTGGGAAGAGGGGGTCCAAAAAAACAGCACGTGGCTCATAATTTTCTACCCCTTTCCTTCCCTCAAAACAACCGGTCTACATCCGCCTCTGTTGTTGCCGACGAAACGAAATTGATGTTACAACAGGGGTGGGGGGTGTCTGTGGTAGTGCAATAGTAAGCGTGCCTTCCTTCCACGCAGCTGACCCGGGTTCAAGGCCGTGTGAATTCCCTAAGCAAGGAGCACTTTGACTACCCGGAAAGCTCTACCAACAGGGAAATAGTTGACAGCGCCAAATGGCTCTGCAGTTGGTGCGTTGATAAGCCCAAGAAATTAATCACAACAAAAACAGGGTTAAAGAGGAAGGTAGTGACGAGATTGCTTCGCTTTTCCCTTTATCGTCTACGGCGCCAATGAGCACCGAGCCTAAGCTATGACCAATATTGTCCAGGTGCCAATCAATGCCCCGCGGCACCGCATGGCTTCAGGCAAGTCAACTGTTTGTGGTGCAGCTTCGCGAAGGTTTGGGGTCCCGCAGTGCGCCACGGCTCAGCGGCACAGCATATCTATTCTAAGCGAAGATGTGCCCGGCGGTGCAGTATAGCTACAGGTGAAGCCTTGCGGTACAGCATAGCTTTTAAGATGCGTTCCGCTTATGGATCCGTTTTCCGTTTGTAAATCACTCTACTCTCCCAATGGATCTGATCTTTAGTATCTTAATGCTGTGTATGAAATGGAAAATAAATGGAAAGTGAGAAGTAAACACGGAAATAAAACATGACTTTTAAGGTGGCTGAATGTGTCACTGATTCCAAAAGTGAGTGCGTTCGCTGCCTCTAGTTGCCGAGAGAACATCGATAACATTCAAAAAGCGCACATAAACACAATTAAGGTTCTAGGAGACAAGGTGGAGCGCATTTGCTCGTAACCCTCACATTTTATCTTGAAAACGCCATGTTTTGAAGTATTTGGATTGTTTGTTTGGTGATTTGTTATGGTATTTGTTATCTTTGTTTCAATTCTAGAGTTTGTTTTCTAAATAAATGTCTAAACTCAGTGTAAGGCTAGAGATGTTGTATAAGCGTTTGCGGCTTTTGGTTCTGGATATTATCCGGGATAGTTGAGCAACCAAGATAGGAGATCAAAGGAAAAAATACACAGAGAAAAGCGATACATTGTATTTACTGTTATGCCTTTCAAACCAATAATACTATAAAACAGCGGAGAGGAAAGGGTACTTAGAATAATTCTAACCAGCACGGACATGCTGGTGCAAAAGAAGGTATTACTCGCGAAAATATGAAAGGTAAGGCAAGCCTAATTGTAATATTTTATCAGGTACTGCAACCACTCCACGGAGATTCATTAAATCAATTCAAACACACGGCTTCAAACACAAGATTGTATTCAAGAGAGCGTACAAGCCTGTGCTTCTCTCAAGACCTCACAGCCACTGTGCAAAAATCAGTTTCATGAAAAATTGTGTTAGTCTTAGTCTCCCAGTTCATTAGAAATCATTTTTGGATTCGTCGGACCATTAAAAACAACAAAATCAAAGTTATTCTCATTGGTCACAGGTGCAATATTATCTGAAATACTAGCCCAGGGGATGGGGAAGGGGCAGAGGGGGATTTACACTTGAGGTGGGTCTGGGATTGCCGATCGGGACTAACCCATCAAGGAACATCACTGGGACCCGAGGAGCGCCTCTTCTGGACGGCGCAGCCTATCAGGAGTGTTGAATCTTATCGCCTGGGGAGCGGATGGAGAGGGGGGCAATACTTCAGGAGGCACTGAAGCCATTCCACTGGGTGAGGCTCCCCATGCCCCTCAATCAATCTATGTTTCCTCCAATATTCCGGCACGGAGCGTATAAGCCCCTAGAGCAGACCTACCCCTCCAGTGCTTAGATTTATAGGGAGCTTAAAATTTGTACCCATACACTGCCTTTGCTATACATGTTGGATTCAACTTTCAAACACAAAATGAGCTGCAAAAACTAAGTATAGATACAATGCTTCTTAGCCAAGGCATTAAGAAGCGCCCTTTCCCTTACAGCTTTAGCTTAACTCTGTGACAGAGGGTCTATTTTTCTCCATGTCGATTCATGCTAAAAATGAACGTATCGATTGCGACCACGTATGGTTGTATTTGGCGGCCACCACAAAAATTGTATTCCCATTATCGCCGACAATTCCTTAACCATAAAAATATTATTCCCAAAAGACAATGGCTATAAAGCCCTAAGCCTCAGTCCATTGAACTCCCCCTATTTTGTGTAAATTACATGAAAATCATTTTGGCGCCATGCTGTGTTGGATATGTGATCTAAATGTAATTTATCACACTGGCGGCTAATGTTTAGCCTGGGTCATGCCAGGTTTTGCTGATCAATGCCATTTTCAAAGACCTGCACAAGGTCTCGCAACCGTCTTTCTCACTGCACTTGGTCAAGGAATATCGATTTGGCGTAGACTGGATCCTAACCTCAGTCACATGAGCTATATATTTATGCAATAATACACGCTTGCGAAAATAGCCTCCCGAAATACCTAGCCATATGTACAGGGGCGTAGCCAAGGGGGGCGGCAGGGACAGCCGCCCCTCCCTGAGGGTCCGAAGGGCCCCCCTGAGGACACGAGCCGCGCGAAGCGCGGCTCGCTCGCACTATGCTCTGTGGCCAAATTTGGCATTTTATACCAGACAGGGCCTTCTTACGCCCTCTTCAGCACTCAATTATGTGACAAGCAGGTCCCTTCTTACCCATCAGAGCTCTTTTTGCGCTGTCGCAGGGGCCCTTTTCGGGGCGCCGCCCCTCCCTGAGCGAAATCCTGGTTACGCCCCTGCATATGTATGTTTGGCCACGATGTTGTCTCCAAACTTTCCAAAAAATCTACTCAGTGTAGTTCTAGAACAGTTCAGAAGGTTTCAGAAACCTATTGCGAACCAACTAGGAGATTTTCTTGGAATATGAGCGGTGGGCAGAACCTCCTCCCCTCGATAGGGATAGAGCCTACCCCAAACACAAACTGATACCTCATATTGAATGGTCCTTTTGTCACCTTGTGTTACCTTTTGAATTTTTTTTGTCACCACCAACAGAATCCGTGATGTTCTTGCCAACACAAGCATGCATCATTAAACAGCTGGCTTGACGTCGCACCTTTATCAGATGTCTCCGTGTTTACATTACTACTGGGGCAGCCCCGGCGTCAGCCTCACTGCCCAGTCCACCCTGAGGCGGGGTGTGGTGTGCGGAGGGCTGGTCTGCCCGGGGGCGGCGCTGACTGCGTTTCGGGCCGGTCTCCGACGCACGAGCTGCGAGAGGTTCGGACAAGCCCGAGCCGGAAATCGATGGCCTACTTTCGCATGGCTGGCAGCGCCAAACACGTGCGCCGGCAAAATGGACGCCCGGCCGACGAGCAGCGCACATCCACGGACCCACATCCACAGACCCACATCCACACTCACAGCCACACCCACACACACGCGTGTGGGGGCTGACCTCTCGCATTCTCTCAGTTTAGAGAGGCGCTGTTAAATGTCAGGATTGTTGAACGTGTCCGTTGAACAGGCAGGAAAATGTAAAAAAACATCGGGGTTTTGAGGTTAAAGGGAATGTGGCACCTTTATAATGTGATTTTAACTGATAAAGCCAAGTTGTAAAGCATGCCGGAAAACCCGGTACTCTATATATCATTTGTCTTGAAACGAAAAATTTCTGTAGAGAAAAGCGAAAAACTACCTGAGATTTACCCTTCATGTATGTACAGTCCCCCGCAATTGAAATTGCCATGACTAGGCTCGACCGGTTTAGGATGGATATCTCGCAACCTATGGTGCCTTTAGCTTTACAAACGGGTTCATCATGTGTATTTTTTCAAGAGCTTTCCAGTGGTCACCATTATTTCTTAATCTGACAGCTGGGTAAGAAAATATTGCACAATTACTGATTTTGCTGCTTTCTGACGGGGAATTCTTCGGCTGACTTGCCACCGCCTCTGATAATCCCCGACCCTTCGCTCGACTGGCACGCATACCTGGGTCACGTGATTACTACGTGTTTACAACGACAGGTGCAAGGTCACACGGAGTAAGTAGTGTGTGGTGCGCAGGGGGCACAGTGTTTTGGATCGAAGGGATCAGTACTGTCTCGCAGGTGCCTAGCCCCAGGCGGTCCGCCAGTAACCGAGGCGCCTGGGCACGAGAGTTCCGAGACTGGGTATGTCTGAGTAATGGCTTCAAACAATGTTTCCAGCCTCATAAGGATCTGAGGCTCATTCTTGAAATACGTATTCGGGTGGATTAGAGTTTCATGAGGTTTAAAAAGGCACCCTGTGCCGGATTTGTGCTATATAACACCCGCCCCCGCGGGTCTCCGAGCCACCTTCCTTCCTGGTATTAAAGGGGTTTAAACACCTCCCCTCGAACTTGGCTCCTATGCAGGATAGAGAAAAAACGCGAACACTGGTGGGTAGCTCATAAGAATTGATCAAGAAACTATATCAGTTACTTTTTGTCTCAGATCAATATTGAGGTCATGACAGGTCAAAGAAGGTGATAGGGTAGAGGAGAGTTTCTAGGCCGTATCGTCTGACAGAGTTAGGTTAGAATCGATTGTAAGGCACCATTCGCCTCCTCTTTTTACGGGAAATTGAACAACGTATATATACATACATATATATATATATATATATATATATATATATATATATATATATATATATATCTACATACTATACTAGATCAAAGCATTGCAGTGACGTGACCTAGGGTCAGGTCAAGGTCATCACCTCATCTATCATAATCAAAATGCATATCAATCAACTTGCAATAAGAATCCAAACGTAATGGTATCAAAATAAAAATATTTATCATCATTCCCTGCGAAATTTTTGACCCAGGTCTAGCTGTTAAAGTAATCCAAGATGATCTCTCATAAATCACAGTTGCAAACTTGCAACATGAGCCTGGAGAGGGGCATAGGCTACAACGATTTGGAAAATGGGAAGGTATTATATGCTGCATCAATAGAAATAAAGCCATTTTCCCTTAATTTCCGTTTTGCCATGCATTTCCAATGGAGAGGTTCTGTACCTGAACCTAGTTCATCGATACGTAAAATCCCGGAATATATTTTGTAATATTTGGTGGGGAATTATGTGATATGAGTTTTAATTTGATAGATTGACCCGTTCCTACTTATGCCATCTTAAGATTTTTGGAGGTGAGGTAACTTGACCTGCACTGTTGACCTAACCTGAGATGACGCAACCTTAAAATTCTGTAAAAGGTTGAAAAAATTAATTACGGATAGGGTGCGCCAAGTACAACGCCGCTTCGCCCCGGCATTTTTATGTATAGCCGGAAAAACCTGAGGGAGGGTGTTGAGACATCCCCACCGGGGCGAGGGTGAAGACGGTTCCAATTAAATTTGATCAGGCTGAATCCAGTCAGGTGCAAGGGATAGTAATGGGAAAAATCAAGTAAGTCAACCAGACACCACCTCGCCTCTTTCCGCACGCACTGCGACGTGGGGGCCAGTCCAGCTCTCTCCCCCTTGTTGACTCAGGATCATCATCATGTTAACTCAGGATTCAAAGGTGATAAAAAATAGGAATGGCGCTGAAAGCTCCTTGCCGTCTTCGTCTAAAGATATAGAAAAACAAGCTCGAAAATATGAACTTCGGTGATCCCTGGTGGCGTCATTACTGAATTGATCTCAAAATAATTTGACGATATCTGGGCAATTTTTATTTCAAAGGACATTTGAATGAGGACGAAACTCGAACTGGGCCTGCTATATGAGTCGCATTTTCTCTGACTTTGTTGTTCTTATCTAAGAATAACAAAATTGCCTCACATGGGCGTGGAAATCGCATTAAAACTTGTTCACCTGACCTGAACTGTAATCAATTTACAGCCATAAGTTGTCAGGTTGACAACCATAAAGTGGTGCAAGGCGACGAGCCTCATTCAAATCGGTTCCGAATCATTCGCCAACAAACGAGGATGGGGCCGAGAAAAGCACCAAGGCGATTCAATTTATGTATGTGGGCATATATTTCCCTTTACATTTTCTACTTAGCTTATCAATGAAATGGCCTGGGGTTGTAGGGCCAGTTTGAATGCAAATTTTTTTATCATGTTTAATATATATGTCTATTCATGGGCGTTTGTTCCTGTTGTGAGTTATGCTGATATTATTGTCACAATTGTGATGAAAAATGAATAAATAATTCTATATTATGTGTTAATCAGGACTTATGGACCAGAAAATGATTAAATTGAAAATGATTAACATATTTTGCCACAATTCATGCACGCCGCATCGCTAAGATTCCTTATGAATAACAAGAAGGGAGCATGCAAAAGTGTTGTTTGCCTAATGGAGTCTCAATCACAAAAAAACATTGTAGGTAAATGCATGAGGGAAGTAGTTGACACCTGCCACTACATTACAAATGGCTAAAACTATCGATTTCAATAAGTGCTGAATGCTCATATTTATTTAGAATCTTTCGAAATTAGGATCAGATATGCTGGCTGCATTTTATCCCACTGTTTTCTCGTTGCTCATGCATCCAGGGTAAAATACACACATTAACCCGCGCCCCACCGGGGGTCCGGCGCCACCTTCGCCCCACCGGGGGGCCATCGATGGCCCCCCCTCTAACTCCGAAAATATGGGCGTTAGCGCAAATCTGCAAAGTGCAATAGAAAGCTCGCGTGAATTCAGTAAGAAATTACTTCGCATGTTTTAGTGCTCAGGTCAATGGTTTGACCTCCAGAGGTCAAGTTAGGTCAAGATCGGCTATTTTCACTCAAATATGCAATGATTAAGCAAACTGGGCATAACTCTTATGTCATTAGAGCTATTGAGGCCTGGTAAAGTACATTTGATAGCAAATTGCTTGTACTTTTTCCGCTATGTGGAACGTAAAGACCTCCCGCCAGTGGTTTGACCGCCAGAGGTCACCTCGTGACCTAATATGACCTGAGGTCACGAAAGGTCAAAAAGTGACCTTGCCGTATATCAAATGAAAGCCAGTGACAAGACAAACACGATGGTGTTTGTTTCACCGCTCTAGCTCAATTAGGTCAAAAGTTATTGTCAAAATACTGTTTTTGACCTCCGGTGACCTTGGATGACCTTGGAAAAGTCAAAGGGCAAATATGACCCCTGGGATCCGTGAAAGGGTGTCCAAAAACGTTGTTCTGAGCAGTCTGAGTATTTGCAATCATTTTTGTGGCTTTTATATCATGAAATAGCTTTTCCCCATGCTTTTCCAATGGGAGATGTCGCCTCGTGACCTGACCTCAGGGCACGAAATCGAAAAAATCCCGGATATGCACCTTGTAGACCCTGGAGGGGTCATGAAGTGTAGGAAGTTTCAAATCGATCGACTTTGAAATGTAGCTCTTACAGAGCTCTAAAGGTGAAGTGAGGTGACCTTGGTTGACCTCGTCTGGTGACCTGACCTTGGGTGACCCGGGGTAAAAAATTTCAGGGATGATGGGAAAATGATGCAGTGAGAGGTAGAGCCCTCAACCGCGGTGCTGCGCCTCGTCGTTTTTCTGCTATCCCGGAAAAACCTTAGGGGGGCCATCGATGGCCCCCCGGTGGGGCGAGGGTTAAGGTCTTGCCTGTTTTCGTATTTTTCTTTTTTGCGGAAAAGGGAAGAAAATGGGTTCAAAGCAGCTTTAGGGTTTTACAACACACCGACTGTTGAGGATGTATGGTATCGCCAACTCCCATCTTGCTGGGAGATGGACACAAGGCGAGCATTATATTAATCGAAAAAGAGCTGTTGTTTTCTTTATTGGGCTCTTCGATTTCCTACCTTGCCTTCCTCGTTATGTGTTCATAATGACCTTCATAAAAGGTCGCATTAGCCCTTGCGAAACAGGAAAAGGCCTTCAGGTATTTCGAGTGGGAAGGGTACCGTTTGACAGTGAGGGGAAAATTTCAAGGACTGGGGACCATTGGTAGGGGCTGCCAACCAACAATGGTCATCAGCTTACATTAAAAATACCCTGATTGAAATAAATCAGTATTCAGATGAAGGAATGTCTTCAACTTCAACTAAATGGTAGCGGCGTGGCAGTGGAATGGTCAGCGCAGCTGGCTTTCACGCAGCCGACCCAGGTTCAAGGTCCAGCGGTTTCCCTGAACAAGGAGCAAGCTGGCTCCCGGGATATCTTTTCAAAAAAAGTTGGCGACGCTATATGACACTAGCAGTTGGTGCGTCGATAAAACCCAAAAAATTATATATGTATGTATAATTTATATATATATATTTATATATATATATATATATATATATATATACATATATATAACGTACAATATCCTACAAAGATAGTGTTAAGTATTTATGCACCTTTTCTCCGGGTGACAAAAACCAATACAGATACGGTAAGTTGAGGTGACAGCTGAGGGTGCACGATAGCTAGGGGCCTCTCTGAGTCAGCTAGGCTTTCGAAGGATTGCATCGATGATACCTCCGCAGAGTTTGAGCTTAAAACGCCCTTCAGCCCAAGCGGTTCAATATTAGGCTGCGGGAGTTCTCAAAAAAGCTTATCGAGGCTGAATATTTAAATTCAATGAAGTCCCAAAACAATATACGGATAATATCTCGGGCTGAGCCCAAACCGGTCCAGCTTAACTCATTTTCCTCTTGGGTCCCTTTGTGAAATTTTGAGGATAAGCAAACACCATCTATTCCCTGCAAACATTTCTCGAAATTTACAGAATCAGAGCTTTCACACTACCTGTCGTTGTTCAGTTTTTTATTACTGACTTTTTGCGGAAAGTCCTAAACTAATCAAAAGAGGTGTCGCAGTTTGAAACATCTCAATTCTGTCTTAACAGGTATCTATGTGTCCTAGACAATCAAGTTTTTTGTTAACCATTATACAGATATTTTTTTCAGTTCACAACAACACAACTTTTGATCTTTTTTGTGTGCTATCTATGCGTGTTAACCCGCGCCCCACCGGGGGTCCGGCGCCACCTTAGACCCACCGGGGGCCATCGATGGCCCCCCCTCTAACTCCGAAAATATGGGCGTTAGCGCAAATCTGCAAAGTGCAATAGAAAGCTCGCGTGAATTCAGTAAGAAATTACTTTGCATGTTTTAGTGCTCAGGTCAATGGTTTGACCTCCAGAGGTCAAATTAGGTCAAGATCGGCTATTTTCACTCAAATATGCAATGATTAAGCAAACTGGTCATAACTCTTAAGTCATTAGAGCTATTGAGGCTTGGTGAAGTTCATTTGATAGCAAATTGCCAGTACTTTTTCCGCTATGTGGAATGTAAAGACCTCCCGCCAGTGGTTTGACCGCCAGAGGTCACCTCGTGACCTAATATGACCTGAGGTCACGAAAGGTCAAAAAGTGACCTTGCCGTATATCAAATGAAAGCTAGTGACAAGACAAACACGATGGTGTTTGTTTCACCGCTCTAGCTCAATTAGGTCAAAAGTTATTGTCAAAATACTGTTTTTGACCTATAGTGACCTTGGATGACCTTGGAAAAATCAAAGGGCAAATATGACCCCTGGGATCCGTGAAAGGGTGTCCAAAACCGTTGTTCTGAGCAGTCTGAGTATTTGCAATCATTTTTGTGGCTTTTATATCATGAAACAACTTTTCCCCATGCTTTTCCAATGGGAGAGGTCGCCTCGTGACCTGACCTCAGGGCACGAAATCGAAAAATCCCGGATATACACCTTGTAGACCCTGGAGGGGTTATGAAGTGTAGGAAGTTTCAAATCAATCGACTTTGAAATGTAGCTCTTACAGAGCTCTAAAGGTGAAGTGAGGTGACCTTGGTTGACCTCGTCTGGTGACCTGAACTTGGGTGACCCGGGGTAAAAAATTTCAGGGATGATGGGAAAATGATGCAGTGAGAGGTAAAGCTCTCAACCGCGGTGCTGCGCCTCGTCGTTTTTCTGCTATCCCGGAAAAACCTTAGGGGGGGCCATCGATGGCCCCCCCGGTGGGGCGAGGGTTAAGCTACTACGAAGGGTTGGGTTCATTCCCCAGCAGCTGTAACTGACGGTCAACAAATATTCAAGTTTCCAGTCCAATTTTAGTCATGCTTTTTGTTGGTAATATAATAAGTTGTTGTGTAATATCTTGTTGGTGATATGTATTATGTTTCTGTTGGTAATATACCCTATCAGGTCAAGGGAGCAGCGTAGGCTTTGGTTACAAGGTCCCCCGGGTAATATTCTCTTTTCGCCCAACCAGAATATTTAAAATACGTTTATCACAAACTATTTTAATTTCAGCAACACCTCAAAAATTTTACCAGCAACATTAACTGGAACCAATGTCGCACTAAAATCCAAAGAGTGGTAGCTCTCGAGTTAGTGGATTTTATCAGGGAAACATTCATTATTCGCTGCCCTCCTACCCCCTGTGATCGCACGTGGCAGTGAGATCCCTCAAACCGCACCCAGTTTTAGTGGCGGACCCAAGTTGGGGGGGCAATACGTATTTGCTCCTCGAACGAAAAAGCTCGGAGCAAAACCATGATGTTGTCCCCCTCCCCCAACCTGTCGATCTTTTCCCCGGATCCTTTTAAGTTCATAAGCAGGGTGTTGGTGCTTCAACTGAACCAATCAACTTCAAACAGAGCCAGTCAACTTCAGCGTGAATATTGGAGCCTGGTTCTCTTGATATTTAAGATCGTATTTAGGTGAATTGTCCCTGGATATCGAAAGCGAGCATCTTGTGGCCACATATATGTAATAAATATATGTGATAATATATAAGAAATATAAGAAACATATTTCACCGCGTGAAGTCTGTTTTGCTTTTCGACTTATGTTTACTCCCCGCTCCCCTCCCCCAGCCTACCGGTTAGTTAGATTGTGGCGAAAGCTTTTACTGCGTGACGTTTTTTGCTTTTCGATTTTTGTTTGTCCCACCAAACCTACCGGCTAGATACATCACTGCCCAATTTTACCGCTGGTGATACACACAACAACGATCACTATCGCCGCTGAAGCTGCTGCATAGGCTTCTAGACCTTTGTAATACTGTAAAAATATGTAATGTTTTGCAGCATAAAATATGAGTATCGTCCCAATAAGTTGGGGTGTTGCCAAAAGGGCGCAAAAAACTAGCGCTAATCCCCTGGCTCAGCCCCTCCGGGTTCACCTCCTTGGGTTCATGTCCCGGGAGATCCCCTAAATATGCTGATCTGATGCAAAAATCCCTACTTACAGGGTCAGAGTTGGTGCGCTATATAATTTTGGGAGTCGGAGCGTCGTCTAACCCCAACAATTATTATTCAAGACTATCGTAACAGCTCTGCCAAGCTTGCACCAAGTGATGTCAGTCTAGAGGCCAGCTTAATGAAATTCCCTCCCCCAAGTTAACCCTCGCCCCGGGGGAAGGGGCGTTTGAACATCCCTCTCGGGTTTTTCCGGCGGCAAGAAAAACGGCGGCGCGAAGCGTCGCCGTACTCGGCACACCTTACCCTTGATCGATTCTGCAACTTTTCCCAAAATTTTAAGATTGGGTCCCCTCAGGTCAGGTCACAAAGAATGTTAAGGTAGTATAAGTAAGAAATGGGTAAATATATCGGATTGAAGCTTATACCACATAATTGACCCACTGAGTGCTACAACATTTATTCCGGGATTTTTCATATCGATGACCCTAAGGACAAGTACGGGCCATGACCTCTCCATTGGAAATACATGGAAAAAACAGAAATCGGGCGGTATTTGTGTGGTCGATCTGATAATGCCTTCATATTCTTCAAATCGTAGTATCCTGGTCCCCTTTCCAGGTTCATGCTGCAATTTTTGACCTGTAACCTCTGAGAGGTCATCTGGGGCTAGTTAAGCAGTTTTCAGGCTTAGGTCAATAACTTTGGATGAAATAATGATACAGCTTTTATTTTGATATAATTGTGTTCGGATTGCTATTGCGATATGCATATAGACAATGCTAGGTTAAAGAGGGACCTTGACCTTACCTGAGGTCAGGACCTTGACCTGAGGTTGTGTTTTGACCTAGTATGGTCATGTTATACATAATTAGACTCGCCGTGACGAGATGCAGCGAATGCGGCCTAGAAATGATTCTAGCTCAACTCTGTCAGCCGCTAGAGCCCAAAAAACACTACTAAAAATGTCACTTTCTATGACCTTTTATCGCCGCAATACTGACCTGAGCCAAAAAGTGACTGATATAGCTTCCTCCACGAATTTTTGTGAGCTATCCACCAGCTTCCGCGTTTTTCGCTATCCTGCCCGCATATGGGCCGAGTTCGAGGGGATGTTCAAACACCCCACCAGGGCGAAGGTGGCTTGGAGACTCACCGGGGCGCGGGTTAAAGCAATGGCTGTCGTTGGTTGAGAGAAGACGGCTGTGTGATTTGTGTGAAGCAAGGGCCGGTTTTTGCTGCACCCGAGAAATAGACTCTACAAAGTTTATCGGGCTGGAAATGTTGAAAATTTGTGTAGACGGGATTAGGCCCATTTATCTTGAAAAAAGAGCGATAATACATAATCGTCGCCACCGACGAAACAGCGATGGAGCCAGTGAATCTTCAAACCTCCAGTAGACAAGATAATGTCTCTTCTAAAAACAAAACCTCGTCAGGTTCAGGCTTCCTGTGACATTTGCAAAATACGGCCCACACAATGTCCGATTTTTCTCAAAGTTTCTTAAATTGGGATGTTTTATGAAAATTGGGGGCCTGAAACCACCCAAGGCCGATCCAGGATCGCCGATAGGGTCACCTTGCCGGGGCGGGACGCCATCCGTACCAAGCGGGTGCCACTTTTGGCCGGCAAAACATTTCACATGGTGCCAAGTCCTATGGCGGGGCGCCGATTTTGGCATTTTTGCATATTGGGGGAGGGGTGGGAAGTGACAGTTCAGGGGTGTCATTGTTCCTTCAGAGGAGTGCTGTGATCATTTTAGGGACGCCGAGGGTCGATGGGGACCTGCATCCCTTTCCCCCTGGATTCGCCTGTGGCTCCCACTGCTCCCTCTTCTGACGCTTATCTAAAAAAATGTGTTTTTACTGGAACCTGCAAACAAAGCTATATCACTGGTTCAGCCGTTTTACCAGCTTCATCTCTAAATAAACAGACAGGTGATGAGAGCCCCGGCACCCAGTGACAGCTAACGTGTTTCGCAATCCAAGCACAAGGACAGATCCAGGACGGAAAAGCTATTGCAGGAGGGAAAAGCGGACCAGGAGGGAAAGTTTTTTTAACCTTCCCCGCAACAAAAGAGATTCCGAAGTTTTTTTCCCGCCTGTGACCATTTTATTGATTTTGACCCCACCGCAAAAAGTCACTGGTGGTTCTGCCACTGCACTGCCCCCAGGCCAGTGACACCAGATGTCCAGCACACTGCAACACAGTGGGAGCAATTGTAATACGAGTGCCCCTCAGACACAACGAGATTTGTGGGAGGGTTGAATGAGCTGGCGCACTGCCAACTGCCCATTCATCTATTAGGTCACGTGGTCCAGGTATGGGCGAGAGGGTCAGGGATTATCAGAGGCGGTGGCAAGTCAGCCGAAGACTACCCCGTCAGAATGCAGCAAAATCAGTAATTGTGTAATATTTTCTTACCCAGATGTCGGATTAAGAAATAAGGGTAACCACTGGAAAGCTCTTGAAAAAATACACACGATGAACCCGTTTGTAAAGCTAGAGGCACCATAGGTTGCGAGATATCCATCCTAAACCAGTCGAGCCTAGTCATGGCAATTTCAATTGCGGGTGACTGTACCTCAAGCATAAGGCAACAGTTGTCAGGCTGTGGGTGTGACGACATATGTATGCTGCCGTCACAGTGAGTATCAGCCAATCAAAGCCCTTGAAGCGTATTGAATATGGTAGTGGTTGTCAGATCATGACATCATCCACAGGCAGATAATTAGTTTTTGCCCTAGAGGCGCATTTTAAAAATTAAAATATTGAGCTTATTGTACATTTTTCAGAGAAATCACGGACGATTCCATGATTTTCGGCTAAAAGTACCGCTATTTACAATACATTCTAGGACTCGACCAAGGTGCCACATTCCCTTTAACATGTTTGAATTGACTCTAGTAAGTGACTAAGGCTGGTAAAACCGTAGGCTGAATATCCAGGATTCCCGATTGGACAAGGTAGTGTGAGGCGATATCTGGACCGGGGGGTGCCAATTTTGTGCGGCAAAACCTATCAGGTTAGCGCCAAATCCTGTTGCGGGAGCGCTGATAATCACATCCTGGGGGCGGGAGTGGGAAGTAACATTTCAGGCAGGCGTCATCAACCTTTCAGGAGGCACCATGAACATTTCAGGGGGCGCCGAGGGTCGATTGGGGGAATCAATTGCTCTATCCCAGCCTTGCCCCCTAGATCCGCCTATGGATATAGTTTGTTCTGCCGAGGCAGTCCTGGTAATTGACGTCACTAAGCAGTGTCACGGGGGCTGACTCCTGCCAGAAAAACGGGTATCCAGAAGCCTGGCAGTAATAGGATTCAGATATCAACATGCTATATGCTAATATAAACAGGATTGAGCAGCCACAGGCCAACCCGTCCACCGTCGGTCACCGCTCCATTCCACTATGGTCTATCCCTACTCCACGCAGAAAAGCCCTATGCTTCCAGCAGGATCCTGATAACATGGACGCCTCTACTGCCTCAGGATTCCATTCAGTGGCCGGTCGTGGCGCAGTTGTAAGCTGCTGCCGCCGTTGTACACTGTTTTCCTGACTTGGACCTAGCCTTATCGCTGCACCTTGGCAACGTGACCGTTAGTCGCCCTTACCGTAACCCCCCCTCCCCTTGCCTGTGCAGCTCTTCCACATAAGGGTACCATGGTCAGGCCATCCACACTCTGTCAGACCATCCAAAGTCTCTCAGGCCATCCACACTCTGTCTGACCATCCAAAGTCTCTCAGACCATCCAATGTCGATTCCTGCTGGTCGCCGTTTTATCATTACCGTATTCGTGTTTTTTTATTTACGTCTAGTGATGCAGCTGGATTTAATAACTTAACTGTACGAATGACAGTGCATTTTCTTTTGCCTAGGAAATGCTCACTTTATAGCACCCTTTTCATGGTATTTTATTCGCGATATTGGACATTGACCTGATACATCTGTGAAACCTAACGGAGGCTTTAAAAGTGTTTGATGAATCTGTTTACTGCAGGAAACCTTAAAAAAGAGTTACATCGCACATACAGCAGTTTGAAATTGTGGTAGGATTAAGAGTGCCAAAACTTAAAACATAAGGAGCCAGCACATCAATACGAATTGTATAATGCAAAAAGTATCTTAGGCTTCTCACATGCTGGTTGAACTGCATTAAGAAACAAAGTTTAAGTATTTAAAATGACAAACACGAACATTCAATATACCTATTTTAACACTAGCGCAAAGTTTTATAGGAGGTGGTCGGGCAGTCTACTCGCTTCCGAGTTGCTATGTACTACCAAAGTCAGTTTCACCTTTTTGGAAGCAGTTTTGATGTCCTCATTTTCACAGAGTAATTTTTTGTCAATCCGGCCTCATCACGGTGTAAAGGCTCCCATCATAACATTTATTTCGAGCATTACTTAAATTTCTCTCCAAAATAGTTTCTGGGTGTTGGCAGTGTGCATATTACGAAATGTATATGGCGATTCCTTTCTCTTCGCAAATGTAAAGTGATTTCTACATTTCCAGACTGAAATCGTTCAAATTATAACCAGCACTTTTGTAGCCTGTTTCTGTCATCGAACGCACTAAAATTGAACTAGCCTCACCCATGCTGCCCATGTGATTCCCTCCCGGTGTCCGAAAGTTTCTCGTTAAATCATTCCCTCCACTGTTGTACCAACTTCTGTTTTATTTTTTACTCTACTAATAAAATTGAACAACCATCAGACCAATGTTCACTGACAGGTTATTTCAGATAATAGTTAGATCGACGTCAACAGGCATACACTTGAACACACACCGACAACTAAGATAACATCTAAACAGGCTAAAAAATGTCAGTGACTAAAACAAGCTCATTAACACTCGCACTGAAGAGGGGTCTGGCACCAATGCGCGCACTAGAGGGGGTCTGGTAGGCCCCATGAGATCTCAGAAACTCAGAGACGTGGAGCAACGCCGCACACTGGGGCAAATGGCCTCAAAACCGGAAAACCTCCAATTTTGACATCTTCAAAATCGGACTTAATCGTTTGGCTCTGACAGAGAAATGTCCAAAACCTTGGAAAAACATAATTGTATCCATTTTCTCTTCTTTAGCCGCTTGCACAGATGCTGGAACACAGCGCATTAAACACGCTGCAGCTCGGCGTCAAGTTGACTCGAAATGAGGTACACTTTCTGATGCATTATCAACCATAGTCGCAGTCACAAAACCGTTATCTATTTATATCAATGGATAGCTGGGAACCTCCTAAAGACACTCAATGTTGAAAAGTACGAAATTTGGCAATAAGAGCCTGATAGTACTTGTAACTATTAGGCATGTAAAGCTTCTAACTTATTCTCAAATCCTAAACTTCGTTAGACCTCAAAAAAGCACAGCGAGTTCACTTAGAAATTTATATGTAGTGATGCAATGTTGTGTCCTCTAACCAGCCGTGAAAAAATTAGCTCGGCATCAGTTGTCCCAGGGGAGATATGTCACTTTTGTGCGGCAATGTAGTCCAAGTAGCGCGGTGAGGCCGGCGGCTACGGCGGCCGTCGGCTCATGTTGCGCGGCAAATTGAGTAAGGACGGCTGACAGGGCGCCGTGGTCGAGTCGTGACAGGGGAAGGCGGACTGCAAGACGCTGGGCAGAGAGTCAATCTGTGCAAAAACCGATTTTAACACGCGCACTGAGGATGAGGGAATATCAGAGAAGAGTCACCCATTTGTTCATGGAGAGCTCAAAACTACGACCAGAAGGACGCTGTTAAAAAACTAAAGAGATTTACAGGAATGTTTTCGTGCTACCATGAGTCTGGTCGTCGATCAGCCAAAGGCGGGAGGGGGCAACGGTACAGCTAATGAAGGAAACACAACCCGCGGTTCTTTCGGGAACCTCCGACAGTTTAGCGAGGCTACTGGGTAAGCCTGGATCTGCTACAAAGGTTTCGGTAATATTAGGCGCACTATCATCATCAGGGGCGTAGCCAGGATTTCACTCGGGGTAGGGGGGTGGCGCCCTAAAGGGCCCCTGAGACAGCGCCAAAAGGGCCCTGATGGGGTAAAAGGGCCATGCTTGTTACAGAATCGTGTCCTTAGGGGACCCTTTGGGCCCTCAGGGGGCGGCTGTCCTGCTCCCCCGGCTACGCCCTGATCATCATCATCAAGAACCAAAATTGAGAAGTATCCGGCCTACGCCTAGAGACAGTGAGGATGTTTGTAAACGTGTACCCATGGTACAGCATACCGGCAACCATACTTAAGGTGCAAATGCACGGGGAAGATGTTACTGAGAGCAGGGGCGTCGCCACCGGGGGCCAGGGGCCTGGCCCCCACTTTTGGTCAAAAATCTTCTGATCTCAGTCAAAATGGGAGAAAACCAGAGATTCTTATAACCAGCCGCTGCAGAAGGCAACGAGGAGCCCAAATTCGAACAGTATTTTGTCCTTACGTGGAAAGTTTTTTGTCAGCGTCAGTTTGAAGTTTGGCTGCCCCCCCACTTCTTTTCCGGTGGTGACGCTTATGATTGAGAGCCTGAAAGTTTCCATAGGAGCATACATGGAGGAGGCCCAGGAGGCAAGGAATAGAGATCAACTTGCATTCAGGCAATATCATACCAGAAAGACATCCATAGTTGACAATCACTGATCAGTACCAGTACCTGCTTATCACCAATGACCTCGTGGGAACATGATCTCCGATGATATAAAATAAATCCAGAAGGCCCATGACAACGGAGGTTTCGAGCCCGGCAGTAACCCTCTTTATAAGCGGAAAGATAGTGGCACTAACCATTAATAATTCGATGGTGCGTGAGTGGGTACTTGGATGTGAGACTGCTTCAATAACTTAACTAGATTTCAACGATAATTCTCGGGGTTAATGGATAGCAGACTGGATAAAGGGACGCGGGATATTAAATAGGAGGGTTACACAAAGATGCAAGAGAGGTCGCATGATTTAATGAACATTCCCTGTGAGTTTAATGTGTTGTCTGTTTCCGCATGTTTGTGCTCATTTTATGGGAAGAGTGACGGTAATCATTCCCTGGAATAGCGCTTAACATTATTGTGTCAATAAATGCAGCTCACGCACATGACCCTAGAAGTTTCGATATGGTTCGGTACTGGATTTAAAGATGTCAAATAGTGAAAGAGTGAATTTGTGCCATTATTTATCATGTGGTACTTAATAGTTAAACCAGAGTGAAGGCTCAGCAAGACCTCTGACTTATGATGACCTTGAATATGTCGGATCGGTTTTCGAAATATTACTTGTGTTTTTTTCTTACATTTCAACCGTCACTGGACCCACCTTATCTGATTCTGTCTCATTGAGTGTCTGCAAAACTGGAAAGAACGAAATCGAATTCCGATATTTATAAACCTTGAAAAATAGTTTATCTGATATGACCTGGTGTAGATACCCAATGTTTTATGGCTGGATAATGAAGTTCAGAGCAACAGCTTTCATTTGAGCACAAAAGTATTGCTAATCAAAGTATTTTTTAGTTACGAGGTTTTGGCCTATTTTGAAGCCCAGTTGCCCCAGTGTGCGCCGGTTGGAGGGCAGTTTAGAGCTATTAGTGATATAAATAGTAGCCAACCTTCTTTGACTTAGGTCCATATCTTCAAGATTAAACGAGGTCATAAAGGCCAAGTCTTGGCCGTGCTTGGGACCTTTTGGAAAGTACCGTGATTATGCAGGAAACCGTCGGGAATATGGTAAAGGCGAACCAGGGTCATAGACAAAAAGTCACACAACTACTTCCAAGAACTTAGGGTCAAAGTCATTCAAGACCATTGACCTATGAAGTCATAATATGGTGTACACCCTATAAGTTACATTCTAACTATTACTATAGAAGCCATTAGGCGGAAAATGAGCATTTACCTTTAAACATGACCTTTGACCTCGACCTTAACCTTGAGTTATCTAACTATGACGTCATAGCATAACATACGTTAGACTGGGTAACGCCATTTAAAAGGAGGAAGCACTGCAGTCAGTGATCTTGAAAGTACTGATATGACCTTGAACTCTGACTTTTGACTTTGACCTTCATTTTAGGGTACCCTGATATATAATCCTGCTTATATGGCGTTATGACGTCTCAACTTGGCCTCCAATGCAAACTGACTGGTCCTACCACGCGATTGTGATTACCTCAAAATGAAGGCCTGACTTTGGAAGCCTATAAGTAAAAAGAATTATCGACAAATTTTCAAAATTATTTCCCAAATCGACGTGCCGTTAAATTTTGTTAAACATGGTTGTGTGTCGTATTCGGTGACAAGCGGTTCTCCAGCCACTTCTGAAAAATAGTTGGGGGACCCCAAGGCCCCCTCCAGTGCGCGTGTCAACGGCTTCTTACGATCCTCACCGGAGTGGAGATAAACAAGCAAATCACTCGCACCATTTCCAATAGGGAGCGATTTAGCGAATTATGCCACCAGGTCCTCTATATACTTCCAAACACGAGCTTCAAGCATACGGCAAGGAGAGGAAAAAGCCCAGGCCTGCCACAAACTCCATGTCAAACGCCGAAGTTGTCGCCTTTAACGAAAGCTGTCGCGGGGTGTTCAAACACCCCTCGGTTTTTTCAGCAGCAAGAAAAAAGCTTTAATTAGTACCTGCCGTACTTGGCACACCTTATCCTTGATCAATTCCGCAACTTTCCAAATAATTTTAAAGTTGGGTCATCTTAGGTCAGGTTGCAAGTGCAGATCAAGTGACCTCACCTCCAAAAATGTTTAAGTTGGCTTAAGTAAGAAAAAGGTGAATCTATCCAATTCAAATTTATTCCACATAATGGGCCCACGAGTACTACAAAAAGAAATCCGAAATTTTTGATATCGAAGACCTAGGGTCAGGTTCGGATCATGACTTTTCGATTGAAAATAGCATGGGGAAAATGGAAATTGGCAAACAATTGTTCAATTTCTGTAGAAACCATTTATAATACCTTTGCACTCCCCAAAGCATAGGAACCATGGCTCATTTATAGGTTATTGTTGCAAGTTTTGACCTGTGATCTCTGAGAGGTCATTTGGGGCTACTTAAGTAGGATTTTTTACTTAGGTCAATAACTTTGCAGACAATTGTGATAAAACTTTTGTTTTGATGCCAGTACGTTTGGATTATTATTGCGAGTCGATTGATATGTATATTCACTATGCTATGCTAGACAGCGATTGTTATGTTTTGACCTAGTTTAGTCATATTATACATACTTTGATTTGCCGTAACGAGAGGAAGCAAATGGTGCATAAAAATAACTCTTTCTCAACTCAGTTAGACGCTACAGCCCACAACCTCTTCTAGAAAATTCGACCTTGTTTGCACTGTCATGACCTCAATATTGCCGCCCCGGTAGCTCAGTTAGTAGAGCGTTGGGCTCCAGCCCGCTGCTCGGAAGCATGCAGTGGCAGTGCATGTCCAGGCTTGGGATCGGTTCCCCTGAGACGCTCCGGCGCTTAATAGTTTGCCCGACGTAGGTCGGCTGGCAACCGACTGGTGAGAGGGTGACCTGAGCGGGGGCGGCCGTCCCTGTGCTTTGTGGGACGTTAAACTTTGGCTTCTAAATTATCCCTTCATTGTGGGAGTTGCTCGTTCGGGTGGTGAGGTCGGGGTCTCCGTGACAAGTCCCTTGAGGACTTTAGTGAGACTCCGCCTCCAGCAGCCGTACTGGGAACAAGTTGGACAAAATTATAAAAAAATATTGACCTGGGCCAAAAAGTGACCAACGAATTTTCTTCATGAATTGTTATGAGCAATCCACTAGCATTCGCTTTTTTCGCTATCCCGCATACAAGACGAGGAGGCCCTAGAAGGGGGTGTTTGAACACCCCCGGCCAGGGCGAAGGTGGCTCGAAGTCCCACGGGGACGCAACATTGGTCGATTGATAAGAACCCGGGCAGCCATATTTCTGAATTCAAAATAAGGCTAATTAAGTAAATATAATTTACTTATACGCAGAAGTGGCTCCGTTATAAACGCCGCCCAAAAATACAGAAAAGCAGCACCGACGAAAATAGAAAATCTGAGCCATTCAGGGCCCGAGACCAGCACTCATCTCTCTCAAGTCCAACGCCTTACCGATTGAGCTAAGCGACCCTTGAAGGTCCTAAATCACGAATTTTCTCTATGGGCTTAATTCAGCCACTTCTGGGCTCTGCTTGTACCAACCGCCGCCTGGGCAAGACCAATGGGACCCTCATCTCGACGATCTTGGAAACGGACTGTGACAATAAAAAACTGGCCTGGCACAGAAAGAGCCCAACTATTTTTCTCTCTTGAACAAAGTTTGAACCGTATTCATTGAGCCGTTGCATCACATGGGCCGAAATGAGTCAAATTTAGACCACTTTAGAAAATCCCATATTACTAGGAAGCCATCAGGATAAGTGCAAAACCAAAGATATTGATTATATACCATATATCCCAAGTGCTGCCCAAGATAACTAACTCACGCCAGATTGAATACCACTTGGACTACAATATACTCCCGACAAAAATCATAAATGAAAAGTCAAAATTACTAAAATGTCAGCATCTGGAAATGAGAGCCCAACCAAGAGTCATAAGAGCTTCTATCCTACCAAGATAGATTGGGAAAATATCGGCCAACCAGGAGATTCAATATTCAAATCAGCATTATATCAGAAGCTGGTACCTGTGCTATTCATTCTGTCACATTCGGGCTACTGATTTCTTCACTCGTAAAATTCCTGAGGCTTTTTCTCAGGGGACTGTTCTCATCCCGGGGTAAAAATAGCCTCCGTGGAAGAAAAAAAAACATTAATATGATACTTGGACTAGGCAGCCGATAGTTCTTTTAAAATGTCAATTTCTAACATACTATTACCATAATAGTGACGTAATAATCGTAGTCATTTTTTAGGTTTGGGCCAGTTTGAGCTGTTTGACACGGGTCAGTGCACTGCTCGTGCCAGTGGTGCCGCCGGGTGCGGCATGCTCGGGCCCTCAGCTGTGTCGGCCGCCGGCATACGCGGAGGTCGTCGGCTGAGGCCTCGGCACGGCGAGCCCAGTGCACCAGCATTCGAGCAAAAACGCAGCCAAATCGACAAAAACCTGTATCGAACGGTGAGGGCTGCTGCTGCAACAAAAAGGCGCGGCTAAAAAGGCGCCTGTTACGGCGGCCAGAGTCCAGCCAACACCGTCCCGGTCCAGACCATCCTCTCCTGCTCCCCTGCTCCACTGTCACAGACCAGGCGCGTCTTCTCGGCTTACCCTGAACCACTGTCACAGACCAGGCGTTCCTGCTTCTTCTGCTCCACTGTCACATACCAGGCGCTCCTGCTTCCCCTGCTCTACTGTCACAGACCAGGCGCATCCTCTCCTGCTTCCCCTGATCCACTGTCACAGACCAGGTGCATCCTCTCCTGCTCCCCTGCTCCACTGTCACAGACCAGGTGCATCCTCTCCTGCTTCCCCTGATCCACTGTCACAGACCAGGCGCGTCCTTTCCTGCTTGCCCTGATCCACTGTCACAGACCAGGCGCTCCCTGCTTCCCCTGCTCCACTGTCACAGACAAGGCGCATCCTCTCCTGCTTCCCCTGATCCCCTGTCATAGAACAGGTGCATCCTCTCCTGCTTCCCCTGATCCACTGTCACAGACCAGGCAGGTCCTCTCCTGCTTCCCTGCTCCACTGTCACAGACCAGGTGCATCCTCTCCTGCTTCCCCTGATCCAATGTCACAGACCAGGCGTTCCTGCTTCCCCTGCTCTACTGCCACAGACAAGGCGCACCCTCTCCTGCTTGCCCTGATCCACTGTCACAGACCAGGCGCTCCTGCTTCTTCTGCTCCACTGTCACATACCAGGCGCTCCTGCTTCCCCTGCTCTACTGTCACAGACCAGGCGCATCCTCTCCTGCTTCCCCTGACTCCACTGTCACAGACCAGGTGCATCCTCTCCTGCTTCCCCTGCTCCACTGTCACAGACCAGGTGCATCCTCTCCTGCTTTCCCTGATCCACTGTCACAGACCAGGCGCGTCCTTTCCTGCTTGCCCTGATCCACTGTCACAGACCAGGCGCATCCTCTCCTGCTTCCCCTGCTCCACTGTCACAGACAAGGCGCATCCTCTCCTGCTTCCCCTGATCCCCTGTCACAAAACAGGTGCATCCTCTCCTGCTTCCCCTGATCCACTGTCACAGACCAGGCGCGTCCTCTCCTGCTTGCCTTGATCCACTGTCACAGACCAGGTGCATTCTCTCCTGCTTCCCCTGCTCCCCTGTCACAGACCAGGCGCATCCTCTCCTGTTTCCCCTGATCCACTGTCACAGCCCAGGTGCATCCTCTCCTGCTCCCCTGCTCCACTGTCACAAACCAGGCGCATCCTCTCCTGCTTCCCCTGATCCACTGTCACAGACCAGGCACATCCTCTCCCTGCTCCACTGTCACAGACCAGGCGCATCCTCTCCTTCTTCCCCTGTTCCCCTGTCACAGACCAGGCGTCTCCTCTCCTGCTTCCCCTGCTCCCCTGTCACAGACAAGGCGCATCGTCTCCTGCTTCTACTGATCCACTGTCACAGACCAGGCGCATCGTCTCCTGCTTCTACTGATCCACTGTCACAGACCAGGCGCATCGTATCCTGCTTCTACTGATCCACTGTCATAGAACAGACGCATCCTCTCCTGCTTCCCCTGCTCCCCTGCTCCCCTGATCCACTGCCATAGAACAGACGCATCCTCTCCTGCTTCCCCTGCTCCCCTGCTCCCCTGATCCACTGCCATAGAACAGACGCATCCTCTCCTGCTTCCCCTGCTCCCCTGCTCCCCTGATCCACTGTCACAGATCAGGCGCGTCCTCTCCTGCTTCCCCTGCTCCCCTGTCCTAGAACAGACACATTATCTCCTGTTTTCCTGCTCCACTGTTATAGACCAGCACATTATGTGCATCCGCACACCCGTACACGTATATTCAATTCCAAATTGCGACTGCACATGTTTATGAACAAGGGAACAACAGAAAAATGAATGGCAGGGCCGGCAAGGAAAGACAACAACCATAAGACACAAGAAGAGTAGACATTGGGATTTGGTATAAATGGGAAGAAGGCATGAATGGAGCAAATAATTTGTCCGCCCAGTCCGGACGGGCACCGCCTGGTCCTCGATGAGGAGAGGGGGAGTAGAGCGCGGCTCCGGCGCGACCCATAACAACCGACGACGAGGCTGGCGGCGGGGAGGGCCCGGCACCGACGGTGAACTCCCCACGGCGGGGGCGAGAGCGAGTGAGGCCTCCGACGATGGTACGCTCCGCATTTGGCGTGGCGGCTACACTGCGGTAAAATAGATGGCGCAGTGAGCGCGGGAAGGGGGCGAGGCCAGGAGCATTGACGGACGCAGGGGGGCCATTCCGGCCATGGTCCCCCAAAGCGCTGGAGGGGGACCAAACTATCTCTTGCCCCCCCCGCAACACCGGAGAAGTGTTCTTGAAAAAAGGTGTTTGCGCTAGGTCTGTAGAGAAAAAAAATATTTGCTACCACACCTCCACCCCCCCCCAGAGCGATCATGTACTTGGAGAGGTAGCTTATACTAGGTCTGTCGAGCACTGAAAAAGGGTGTTTACACTAGGTCTGTAGAGCAAACAATATTCGCTCCCACCAACCTCCCCCCCGAGGAGGAGAGGCAGATATGGGTTTGCCCCCCTCCCAAAAAATCGGGTCTGCGTCCGCCCCTGACGGTACTCAGCAAATTTCTCAGCCCCTGTACCCGCCAAAACTCAAAGCCTATAACCAAACCGCTAGGATATAACATATATATATATATATATATATATATATATATATATATATATATATATATATATATATAACTAGTGGATCAACCATCTCACCAGGCAGGCGAGGCGCATCAGGCAGCGTAGAGGGCGCGACGGACGAACGGCGTGAGGGGCGTCTGGGCTAGTAGGACAGTGGTAGAGAGACGAGATGGAAGGACAGGCTGTTATCTTCTGTTGGTATCCATACATATATTCAGAAAATAGCATACAAATGGGTTAAAACACGAGCACATGATGAGGTATAAAACGACGGTGATGAGGTGAAAAACACGCACATGATGATGCCGATGCCGCACAGTCCAGCAGACCAGTGGCCACACACAGGCGCAGGCGGGTCAGTGCAATGAGCAGGTGGGCAGGCACACATACGATGCGGTGTACGGAGTAGTGTAAATACATAAATTTAGAAAATGTACCAGAAGAAAAATAAGTAACGTAAAATAAAGTCAATTTGCCAAAGACCACGCTACGCAGCAGAAACACTCAGGACTCCGGAATTGACCTACAAATTTCGTAGCGCAGCTCAACCACCCATTGTAGAGATCTGCCAGCACACAGTCACGGAAATTACTCCGCATCAAGCTCACGGAGCTTGATGCAGAGTGAAAGGAAAGACTTGTTTCGGGGCACGTCGTCTGTATTTCGGATTCTCGAGGCAATAATTTTGCTCCATGACCTAGGGGTCACAGAAAAAATCAAAATGTTATTTAAGCACTGCGGGAATTTGGGATAGTGAAGTAGCTACCATTCCTAACATTTCTAATATTTTGGTCCTGATCTCGCCTTTGGAATTTGTTAGCAAACGATGCAGGGAGAACGCCGCCTAAATGTTTGTGCATGACATTGATATTTGTGAATTGAACGACGTCAAGAAATTTTAGTAGGTTGTGTTTCTTGAAAATGTGGCTTGTATGAGAGAGTCTGTCACCATGATCTATAATTCGCACTAGTCTTCTTTTTTAGGATAATAAGTCTACTTATCTGCTTAACCTATAATTGAACGTATTCCCGAGTACTTCAAGGACATAGGTCAGGCATGATCATAGACGTGCATTACAGAGGAGGAGAAGATGATAGGAGGTAAACATATAGATTGGAGTTTAGATTGACTAATGAGGCCAATATTGCGCGATGAATTGTTCCCAACGTTTCTAATATGGGTTGTCCACCTCAGATCTTTGTCAACTGTTACTCCGAGATATTTGGTAGAGAAAATTATCGTCAGTGGTACATTCTGTATAGAAATAGAAATATTCTGACATGTAGTGGGGTATATCTGAAAAACTGACTTTTTAGCATTAAAAGTTAGCCGATTGGAGCATAGCCAACAATATACAATGGGTAGGCATCTATCTATATCGTTGTCCAGTTCGGCAATGGTATCAGCGGTAACTAACCCGCGCCCCACCGGGGGGGCATTGATGGTTCCCCTCTCTAACTCCAAAAATATGACCCTGACTTCTACACTTCACGACCCTGGAGGAGTCATGAAGTGTAGGAAGTTTCAAATCGATCGACTTATAAATATAACTCTTATAGAGCTCAAAAGTTGAAGTTAGGTGACCCTGGTTGACCTCACCTGGTGACCTGACCTCGGGTGAACCGGGGTAAAAATTCCAGGGATGGTGGGAAAATGATGGGGTGAGAGGTAGAGCCCTCAACCACGGTGCTGCGCCCTGTCGTTTCTCTGCTATCCTGAAAACAATCTCAAGGGAGGCCATCGATGGCCTGCGGTGGGGCTAGGGTAAATAGAATGGTACCATCAGTAAAAAAATAACTCGGAATAGAACAGCTCTTTGGGAGGTCGGTTATGTAAAAAGAAATAGCAACGGGCCAAGGACACTACCCTGGGGCACAGAGACGGGAAAGTAGCTGACAAGCGTTGGATAGTGTACCATTATGTTTCAAAGTTTGGGATCTTCAATGGAGGTAGGATTGAAAGAATTTGAATGAAAATTCATCAAAGCCATGTAGTTTAAGTTTAGCGAGCAGAATAGAATGATTAACCGTGTCGAATGCCTTCCTGAAATCTCGGAAGATTGAGGCACACACTTTCACCTTTTAAAAATTTTTTTTTTCACCTTTTGGAATTTATAGCTAAGGTGATTGATTCGTAGAGTAAGGCTAAGGGCATGGAACCGCTGTAATGTTGCTGGAATCGGTCATGATTTTAAGTGATAATGTTTCCATCACAGAGGTATTGAGATACTTGTTCGTAGACTGTTTTTTTAAAAACCTTTGACAAGACTGAAAAAATTGAGATATGCTGATAATTTGTAAGTGCGGACGAATGTTTCTCCTGCTCCACTGTCACAGACCAGGCACATTATCTCCTGTTCCTCCTGCTCCATTGTCACGGATCAAGCACATGCTCTCCTGCTTCGCCTGCTCTACTGTCACGGACCAGGCATATTATCTTCTTCTTCTCCTGCTCCACAGTCACAGACCAGACACATCTTCCCTTGTTTCTCCTGCTCCACTATCACAGATCAGGCACATCCTCTCTTGTTTCTCCTGCTCCACTGTCACAGATCAGGCACATCCCTCCTGTTTTCCTGCTCCACTGTCACAGACCAGGCACATTATCGATAAGACACATATTCTCCTGTTTCTCCTGCTCCACTGTCACAGACCAGACACATCTTCCCCTGTTTCTCCTGCTCCACTATCACAGATCAGGCACATCCTCTCTTGTTTCTCCTGCTCCACTGTCACAGACCAGGCACATTCTCTCCTGTTTTTCCTGCTCCACTGTCACAGACCAGGCACATTATCGATCAGACACATATTCTCCTGTTTCTCCTGCTCCACTGTCACAGATCAGACACCTCTTCTCCTGTTTCTCCTGCTCCACTGTCACAGATCAGGCACATCCTCTCCTGTTTCTCCTGCTCCAGTGCCACGGACCAGGCACATTATCTCTTGCTTCTCCTGCTCTACTGTCACAAATCACTGTCTGTCTGTCTACTTCCTGACTGTCAAATCCACTGTCAAATACCGGGTTTTTCAGGGTCAGATTATTTCCGATTCAGTGACCATGCAGAGGATCCACAAACTGCCTATCATCTATTGAAATAATTGATACAATTGCTCTGCTGAAGCACCATATGATTCCAGGAGAAGGGAGTTGAAAATATGATTATAGTTTTTCAACGGTTCTCCCTGTTGCTTTAGTTTTGATAGGCTGTCTCTTACCTCTCACAAGTCCTCGAGACGAGCAAACTAGTTTTCCATTGCAGCTCGGAACAGGGGCCATGCCCTAACCTCTGGGTTGCTTCGTACCAAGTCCTATTAAATCGTTCTGCGGGGCCTGGTAGGGTTTAGGACACGGCGAACAGCATATTCTCATGATCATGTTGTGGCAGCACGACAAGTCTCTCTGCTTGTTGCAGCCAGTCCGAGAGGGCCATGGCTGATAGTCCGTCGAATGGTGCGATGTTATAGAGCATTAGTTGTAGTTTTTAGTTCATGCCAGCTTGTCTACTAATAGTATTCTCCTCAGGCTTACTTCAGTTAGGTGTCTTCAGTCCGTATCGCCCGGGTGTACGTCTCCATACTGCTCCTTGTTTGGGTTTTGCTCCATTTTCCTCATTATTCTGGTGAATTTCAGCAAGGATAATCACACAATCGACAAACCGGCGAGGATACAGTAATTACGGAAATTACAAGAAAATAAGTTAACAAAATGGCATGCACCTTCCCGACGTCAGTCATCCACCTTTCAGTAGTTATTGGGCCTGGCGAGGGATGACATCGGTTGAGTCTCGGTGTTGAAGCAGTAGTAGGTTGGACCTAGCAATGCATGGCACCGACTGGGTCTCGATGTTTAAGTAGTAGTAGTAGATCAGACCCTAGCAAGGAGTGGCACCAGTTGTTCACCATGTTGCAACGGTAGATAGCCGGACCTTGCGTGAGGAACGACTCCATGTGGGTAGGTAGGGTGACTAGGCGTTCGTTTTCAAACGAATGGTATTACAGTGATAGGTGCCGTCACTGCCCTGCGTCCTAGCACTATTAGTGATAGGTTATAGGCTAACTTCGCATCGTCGACTACTGCTACTGGTATCATCCTGGTGCCAGCAATGCAAGCCGTGGGGATGTTACGCCTTCTTCTCCGACTCTTTGCGTCTCCAGCATCGGATATGCTGTGGGTTTGGGCTAGAGGATATCCGTGGCAGGCTTCGATGCCTTTTGTTCAGCGCTCCAGCCCACAGCAGCAAAAAAGACTGAGGGGGCAACTACAGGCATGGTGTAGATTCTCCGGTGTGGCGACAGAAATTGTCACTAAATGACAGTGGAAATTATGGCAGGTGCAGCAGTCTAAGCAGTAGCGTGACGTCGGGCTGGTGTGACAGTCACAATTTTTCTTGCGGAGATATGCATATAGGTAGTATTCCGATGTTGGGGGAAAACGCTGTCTCTTACTGACGCATGGCTTTTAGAGGTGTTAAGTACCGGCTAGAGAAGACTCCAGCAGAGGCACTCACCGTGCGTAAAACGGTCGAGTGGGCGTACCGACAGGTAGATTGAAGCTGAAGCGACGGGAAGTATAGGGTATTCTTTCCTTTCTGCCGTCTCTTCAGTCTCCCGCTGTGCCTGGAAGCAGCGAAGTCAAGTACTATCACGGTCGCCAGTGTAACTGCCATTCTTTTGATAATGCTCAACATATTCTACAAGGTTCCTTCCTCTTCCTAAGGGGCCAGGGTGGCCATAAGAGATGGAAGAACTTGAATCCAGTTTTATTGCCGTTTACACAGGTCAAGCTTCAAGAGCACCCTAAATGTCTGAAGATAATGAGAGCGGTACCAGGCAGCAGCAACAGGTAACGATATAAATGTCGATAAAGCGTTTGCCCCGCACGACTTAATTTGAATTTTGGAATTGAGACAGTGTCTCGTTTTGTAGCCAATTGCTAGTTCGAGCTGTGAGTGGTGTAGAAGCCAGAGAGGACCGGAGGTAGTGTTGCTGCAAGTCTTGCAGGTTGAATTCAACTGAATAGGCCAAGATAGCTGACTGCTCACTGCAAAACGTCGCGTGGGGTAACGGATCAGCATGGGTAGCACATTGGTGTAGAAACACTGCAATGTCGTCAACTAACCCTACAAATAAGCACGCACTGGAAATGTACGAGACACTTTGCACCTCTGCACAGATCTGCGCGAACCGTGCAAAACCGGCACGCGGGCGCCGCGTGAGGCAGGCTGACGAGTCCCGACGGCCGGACACGTCAGAGGGTTAGGACGGCACAGTGATGGAAAGCGGCTAAGCGGCTTTTGCAAAACTGAGACGCTACGGTGCACGCAAGGTAAAATGTACGATAATGTGCAAAATAGATGAGTTATTACTGCAGTTGCAAGCTGCTACTTCCATACAAAAAACGATTGAATTTTTACTGCAGCCGTATACGATCATTGCAATTTCAGTTTGTATAAAACAGCGTCAAACAAGGATTTTATAGATTATATATATGGAATTTACGCCTATAACTGTGTCAGAACTGATCTGTTCAGCCCACCTGTAGGGGTTCCTGTTTTCCAAAAAAGCCTGTCTGGTAGGAAGGAAAATTGATATTGAAGGGACCCGTATACACACGACGCGGCAGCGGCGGCTTAATTCTGGCAATACCGGAACTCAACATACCCAAATTGTGCATCTGCTTAAATCTATTTACTGCATACCAATCTACTATGCATTGACTCGTAAGTTTGTCTCGGAGATTTACATAATCGCGGTCAAAAGCCAAAAGATAGGCTCCATACTTTGCCGGCAGCGTTAAGCCGGGAGCTCATACATGTGTTCCCGACAGCATCTGCAAGTGTGCTCTTAAAGCATCGGTAATCGGTTTCAGACACAACATGGTCAGGAATGCTATTCCAGGTGCTAATAACACGCATATTAAAAGCACGACTACGCACATCTGTTTGGGCATGAGTGTGGCAGACCTTGGACATATATCTTTTAGTGTTGGTGTCGCCATGATGAAGAAGTGTACAGAGGTGGTAGAACATTTCCCGTGGACTATCTTCCAATGTTGTATTAGGTCTGCACGGAGAAGCCTGTCCAGGGTAGAAGGCTTCTTTAAGATGCTTAGGTGGGTTTATAGTCTTGGCTTGCTAACCCATGAACGGACTTTGTACATCGCCTCTGAACTGACTTGAGCAATCAAAGACCTCCAATATAACCCATGTTCCACACACAAGATCAATATTCTATTATCGGACGAATATGTGAGCATAATAGTCATCATGAAGCCCAGAGTGCGGCAAACGGTAGACTTAAGAAGGTTTTGAGTATGAGCTGCTTACCGAGCTGTGTTGGAGATGTGGTATTTAATTTTAATTCGGAGCTCACTTGTACACACAAGTCTACATGTGAGACTTTCTCACAAATTTAAGTCTGATTGACATGGTATTGAAGTGGAAGTGCCAGGTACACACTTGTCTCTGTTAAAAGGGAATGTGGCACCTTGGTCGAATCCTGGAATTTAGTGAAATTAGGCGTACTTTCAGCCAAAAATAATGAAACCACTCATGATTTCTCTGAAAAATGTACAATAAGCTCAATATTTTGTTTTCAAAATACTCATCTAGAAAAAGAAATAAATATCAGCACGTGGATGATGTCACGATCTGACAACCACTACCATACTTAAGACGCTTCAAGGGCTTCGATTCGCTGATGCTCATAGTGACGTCAGCATATGTCGTCACACCAGTAGCTCACAACAATGGCCGCCCGGCGACGGGGGCTGATGGGGGCTGGTGTCAGGAAGGCTTTAGCTTTTTTCTACGGAAATATAGAGTTCCAAGACAAATGAAATATGGAGTACCAGGTTTTCTGACTTGCTTTATAACTTGGCTATCTCAGTTAAAATCACGTTGTGAAGGTGCCACATTCCCTTTAAGCCCGAGACCCCATGAGCAAACAGTGTTCTCTATCGTGTTGATATCGGTCTGACAGGTCTGTTTATGTTGAGTGTGGTCGTTAGAGTGGGGTAAAAAAACTTCAAATTGACTTTCAAGTCGTCAAAAAATATTTTGTACGGGCTTGTGAGATGGGCTGCTATGTGGGTCACATAAGCTAAGAAGATAATCGGTTCTAGCACAGATTCCTCAGATACCCTGCTGTCAACCAGTCTGGGACTACTCAATCTGTCTTTCACACCTATTGTAAAAGTTCGGGAGTTCATGAACGCCTCTATCCAGAAAAGGAGTTGAGTTTCCCCTCCAAGGAGTTAAAGTTTTCTTCGTAGGATGTAAGCCTCTATATATGCCACTAGGTGCTCTGGGTGATGAGCCCCTCTAAGCATTTGTAAGCAACTGATGTTAGGCTGATTGGTCTATACTTGAGGGGTTCGTATCTACTGGCCTTCCTGAACATCGGCACCACGAAGGAAGTTTTCCAGAGATCAGGCACACAGTCTTCGGCTAGAGAAAGTCCAACAACGAGAAACAACAGGTAGGCGAGCTGACCAGCACAGGCCATCAGCAGCGCAGGATACAGTTCTTCTGCACCAGCAGCTGAATTTGGATCAAGGAGTTTTAAGGTGCTCAAAACATTCTGAACATGTAACGTCAGCGGCTCCATTCTGATGTTGGTTACCTGGTGATAGGCCGGGTCTAGGTCAGGGGAAGACAAGCAGAAGGCACCTTCGAAAGCAGAGCCAACCTGATCAGCCATCGATTGTGGATCATCACAGGGAAAGTCGTATTCTAGTCCGAGGGGTGAAATAGATGGACATCCAACCCTCTTTCTTCTGATGTGAGCTTGTGGGGATTTTGGGTTAGTTTTTTGTTCTTCCACAATCTTTAACTCGAAACATCTCTGGGATTAAATTCTGAAGTCTCTTAACCCTCGCCCCACCGGGGGGGCCATCGATGGCCCCCTAAGGTTTTTCCGGGATAGCAGAAAAACGAAGAGGCGCAGCACCGCGGTTGAGGGCTCTACCTCTCGCTGCATCATTTTCCCATCTTCCCTGAAATTTTTTACCCCGGGTCACCCAAGGTCAGGTCACCAGACGAGGTCAACCAAGGTCACCTCACTTCACCTTTAGAGCTCTGTAAGAGCTACATTTCAAAGTCGATCGATTTGAAACTTCCTACACTTCATGACCCCTCCAGGGTCTACAAGGTGTATATCCGGGATTTTTCGATTTCGTGCCCTGAGGTCAGGTCACGAGGCGACCTCTACCATTGGAAAAGCATGGGGAAAAGCTATTTCATGATATAAAAGCCACAAAAATGATTGCAAATACTCAGACTGCTCATAACAACGTTTTTGGACACCCTTTCATGGATCCCAGGGGTCATATTTGCCCTTTGACTTTTTCAAGGTCATCCAAGGTCACCAGAGGTCAAAAACAGTATTTTGACAATAACTTTTGACCTAATTAAGCTAGAGCGGTGAAACAAACACTATCGTGTTTGTCTTGTCACTGGCTTTCATTTGATATACGGCAAGGTCACTTTTTGACCTTTCGTGACCTCAGGTCATATTAGGTCACGAGGTGACCTCTGGCGGTCAAACCACTGGCGGGAGGTCTTTACGTTCCACATAGCGGAAAAAGTACTGGCAATTTGCTATCAAATGTACTTTACCAGGCCTCAATAGCTCTAATGACATAAGAGTTATGCCCAGTTTGCTTAATCATTGCATATTTGAGTGAAAATAGCCGATCTTGACCTAATTTGACCTCTGGAGGTCAAACCATTGACCTGAGCACTAAAACATGCAAAGTAATTTCTTACTGAATTCACGCGAGCTTTCTATTGCACTTTGCAGATTTGCGCTAACGCCCATATTTTCGGAGTTAGAGGGGGCCATCGATGGCCCCCGGTGGGGCGAAGGTGGCGCCGGACCCCCGGTGGGGCGCGGGTTAAAGGGAATGTGGCCCCTTTATAACGATATTTTAACTGGGATAGCCAAGTTGTAAATCATGCCGGAAAACCCGGACTCAATATATCATTTGTCTTGAAACTCAAAATTTCCGTGGACAAAAGCTAAAAAACTACCTGAAATCTAACCCAAATGTACCTCAGCCAGGCGGCCACAGTCTTCAGCTGTTGGTGTGACGTCAGCGCTGACGTCACGATGAGTAATCAGCCAATTGAAGCCCTTGAAACCTTTTGAATATTGTAGAAGTTGCCAGATCATGACGTCATCCACAGGCAGAGGCTTATTTTTTACCCTAGAGGAGCATTTTAAGAATTGAAATACCAGGCTCATTGTACATTTTTGAGGGAAATCATGAACATTTTCATGATTTTTTTCTAAAAATACCCTTCATTACATTAAATTTCTGGATTCGACCAAGGTGCCACATTCCCTTTAACTGGTGGTAGGGACTAAGAAATGCTTTGAGATTTTCCGGGGTGTTCGGGGACCTTCTACCAAACCTCTGCCTTGAAGTATTATATGCTTCCCAGGCATCTCTCCTCCTGTTGCGAAGGCTAGTGGGTGGGTTCATTTTCCAAGGGAGATGGAGCGTTGGTTTTATCCTCTCTAGCTATTAGATGAGGCAGCATAAGTTGCCAAATCGGTAACCCTACAGGATTACAAAGCAACATGCATCTCATTTGAATCGATTTAAAATCATTTGTGAAAAACTGAGGGCTGGTCCGATCAAGCCCCCAGGCGTTGATATAATAATTAAAGCGCAAATGTTTGCTGATCACGTTTGTGACTACATCAATGTGATCTGATATAGTTCCAATCTTTAGTGCAGGGCTGAGTGCCAGATGAGTTATTAACGACTTGGGCGGATTTTTAATTGAATCTGGTGCGCAGACTTGCGGGTGAAACCATTTGCCCCATACAGTTCTTTATTTTACCAGAGGTCAAAATAAGGAACTGCTCTTCGTAAATTGTACACATTCGATGCAGATTTCTGTCAGAGACTCCTGTTTTATGCTCTAATAAGCGTTCTGGTGAAACACTGTTTGAGTATTACCTATTTCAGCAGAAGAATACTGATGTGTGCAAACTTGGGATGCACCCCGCCCCACCACACGAAAGCAAAGCAAAAGTTGCGAGAGACAAATACAGGATACCTGTCCTCGATTAAAATAAAATGCGGTCTCCCGGGCGATAAAAGTTGCAAACAAGGATGAAAAGTAGGTTTGTTGCAGTAAAGGGTGCTGTCAATGTAAAATCACCATCCATATGGGCTCCTTCCCCAATGTTTGAGCATCCCCAAATATCGTATGACAATTTACACCCCTACCGCAATGTGGTGGAATTTTACATCGCAGCACATTGCTGCCTACAGACAAGGGCAGATCCAGTGGGTAAGTATGGAATTTTCCCCTCAAATCCCCAAATGTTCGCCTGTTTGTCAAAAGCACTGTTTTCCCTTTGCGGCTATGTTCGCTATCTCCAAACCACCAGGCCGCATCCAGCTGGTAATAGGTTCAGGTGCCTTTTGGAAACTTTGCCCACTCTCTCCAAAATGGCACATTTACCAGCTGGGGCCTAGATGCTGGGGGTTCGGGCTTGGCGGAAGGCCTTAAGGTCAGAAATCCTTGCTACTTAGAACGCAAATGGTAGGTATCCTGGTAAGTGTAGCTACTGCCTGCAGTGGCCGCTTTCCGAGCCAACTAGTGCCGAATTGAAAAACTATAGGTTCAGCCTCAGGCCGCTAGGTGTCGGGGCTGTCTCAAACGTGAGCGCCACGTAAGGTGGTCCAAACTACACGTGTCCTCATATATTTGCATTCCAGGATACTGGCGGATCCAGGGGGAGGAGAAAGGAATTCCCCCAATGGATAGGCTTGAGGCAAAACTATGCATTGCCACCCCCCTATGCTGTCGACCTCATTTTTGCCCAGACTTCTTTTTAGTTCATAAGCAAAGTCTTAGAGCTTCAACTTGATCCTTGCAAAGAAAGAAATTTTTACAAGGGCAAACCTTGTCAGACCCTTGTTTACATGGAAAATTACTAGGGTAAAACGCGAAGCTTGTACGTTCAAAATCCGTGCCACGAAAACAAGGGAAATACAAGGAAAAACCATGTAGAACAATGGTAGAACCATAATACGACAAGGGTTGCTAGAAGACGTTGTACAAACATTGTAACTTAACACGCGCATTGACGGGGGTCTGAGCCACCTTCGCATTGACGGGGGGCGGGTACCCGCCCCCTTAAGATCTCAAGAACCACGGTAGGTAGCGAAAAACGGTAAATGGTGTTGGGCTGCCCATCCACTTCTCCATCGAAAACATTTGAACCATTTTTTTGTCAGGTCACATTTAAGGTCACAAGAGGTCAAAACATGCCCGTCATAGGGATAACATGTAAAATTCAGTTTTTCGGGCATTACATCTGAACAAGTAAAGATAGAGCAAAACGACTTGAACCATATGAATCCTCTTAGCAAGCCGAATCGAATGATATATAATTTGACCTTGCTAGGTCAAATCAAGGATTTGACCTGACCTGAGGTCAGGTCAGGGTCAAATTATATAAAATGCATATCATTAGAACCGCAAAGCCTAGGCGAGTCTAATGCAGCTAAAATAAATGCTCTATCACCATCCGTTACTGAGTTATTCCGTAAAAACCATTTTTCCCATGTATTTCCAATGGAGAGGTCATGCCTCGTACCTAACCTTAGGTCATCGATATCAAAAATACCGGAACATATGTTAGAGAACTCGGTGGGGCCATTATGTGATATGAGTTTCAATCGGATAAGTTCACCCTGCTCCGACTTATGCTATCTTAAACTTTTTTTGAGGTCGGGTCACTTGACCTGTACTGGTGACCTGACCTGAGATGACCTAACCTTAAAATTTTCACAGAAGTTGTAAAAATGATGAGGGAAAAGGTATACCAAGTACGGCGGCGCTACACGCCGCCGTTTTCCTACTGTCTCCGAAAAACCCGAGGGGGGGGCGGGTACCCGCCCCCGTCAATGCGCGTGTTAACTATGGTTAACCTACATGGCAAAGACAATGGCTGACAACGTCCCCACAAGCCCTCTACTAGGTCATGATTACCCCATAACAAGGGTAGAACAAAGCCTTGCGTCCGCCTTGTACGCAACCGCAGCATTCCTACAAGAGCGTGACGAGATTAGAACCTTGCTTACACAACCGCTTTACCAGTGCGTAACGGGGAGGGAACAAGGGTGTTGCAAGGCTTCTTACAAGGGTAAAACGAGACTCGGATTACGTCTTTACAACAGCGGCAGATCCAGGACTTCATTTCGGGGGGAGCTTGGGCGCTCGCGCCTTCCCCGCCATAGTGTCTGGACAGCATCCGACTGCGCATTTACTTTAGGCACTCTGACATTTCATGGTGTGGAAGGGGGCTTGAGCCCTCTTAGCCCCTCCCCTTGTACCTATCTCTGCTTCAAAAGGAACTTTTCAATCTCTATGCGAAAGCTAAAGCGTTTTCTGGCCCAGAATGCAACCGGAAGACCATCGGTAAAAAGGGTAAGCACTGAACCACTTCTCAAGCAAGAAAATAACCCGCACGTTGTCTTACTCATATCGGTAAAACACAGCATCACTCATCAGGCGTCGATCCATCTGAAGACACCAACAAGATCATATTGGAACTCAACTCACCCTATTTTTCAAACGGACCCATGAGGCAAACACAATTAGGTTCTACCCACTGCAGGTACCTAAGCCATATGATCAAATAGTCTGTGCTCGTTTGACACGAAAATATGAGCCTTAATACCAATATGGCATACATGCCTGAAGTAACCACATACCTTCTTACCTGGACCTGGATTGACCATTCCAAAATGCCTCACTTTTCAACTATTGGAACAGAGAACAATACTTTCTACTCGCAGATCACTGACAAATATTGCAGACAGCTTCCAAAGTTCCATGATTGATTAAAATAAGTCACATTTATTCTAACCTACACGGCATGCGTGCCAGGCCACTGTGTATTGCCACGGGTAAACAGAAAGCAAGATGGCGACCGTAACCCGAGCAGGTATTTCAAACCATAGTCAAACGACAATGGCCGAGCAAGGGTGCAACAGCGCCCTAGCTTTACCTACCAGCTATTTACAATGCCACTACAACGCCTAGTATTCAGTTAGTGCAGCGCTGGTGCGCAAGCAAGGTATGAACCAGGCATGAACGAGGCGCGCACTATTGTGGCACAAGGCAAGGTTGTCATTCCGTAGTAATTGTATTGCTTTATGCTAGTGACATAACCAGGGTTGTTTTACTTCGGTAATTGAACTACGGTGCAACTATTGTTCTGCAATGGTAAAACTTCTAGAAACGCAATTTTAAGCTTGTACCTTGTACTAAATTCTTTCTGTGTGGATAGCTAAAACAAGTATTTTGTGGCCGCATATTTCACCCCTTGCCGTATTTTTTTGTTTTGCTTTTCGCCTTGGGTTTCCCTTAAACAAACGTACCATCTAGTTAATTTCTGTCAGAATATTGCACTGCGTGAGGGTTTTTTTGCTTTTCAACGTTGGTTTGTCCCCGCCCCCGCAATCTATCAGCTAGATCCACCACTGTTCCAGGATTAGTTTCACCCATTACTCGCAAGACCTGGGGTGCGGTGTGACTTCTGACGACAGCTGTGCAGCTGTTTGCACATGGAAGTACGCAGGACGGCTACCAGAAAAGCAGCATCGTTTGACTCCTGCAATCTCCCGTCCAGCAAACATAAGCACCGCTGAGATAGGACCAAAACCAAATTAGCCAGGCTGGCAGAGTCGAGATATCGTGGGCGAATCCAGGAAAGAGGGTTCTCGGAAAGGGGCCTCGACACAGAAAGAATTTATTACGAGGTACAAGCTTAAAATTGTGTTTCTCTAAGCTTTACCATTGCAGAACAATAGTTGCACCGTAGTTCAATTACCGAAGTAAAACAACCCTGGTTACGCCACTAGCATAAAGCAATGCAATTACTACGCAACGACAACCTTGCCTTGTACCACAATAGTGTGCTCCTCGTTCATACCTGGTTCATACCTTGCTTGCGCACCAGCGCTGCACTAACTGAATACTAGGCGTTGTACTGGCATTGTAAATAGCTGGTAGGTAAAGCTAGGGCGTTGTTGCACCCTTGCTCGGCCATTGTCGTTTGACTTTTTTTAAATAAATTTTGTTCAAGTTGTTCCTGGTAAGGCTGCTGGAGTCGGAGTCTCACTAAAGTCATCAAGGGACTTGTCACGGAGACCCGACCCCACCACCCGAACGAGCAACTCCCTCAATGGAGGGTTAATTTAGAAGCCAAAGTTTAACGTCCCACAAAGCACAGGGACAGCACTATGGTTTCAAATACCTGCCCGGGTTACGGCCGCCATCTTGCTTTCTGTTTACCCATGGCAATACACAGTGGCCTGGCACGCATACCGTGTAGTTTAGAATAAATGTGACTTATTTTAATCAGTCGTGGAACTTTGGAAGCTGTCTGGAATATTTGTCAGTGATCTGCGAGTGGAAAGTATTGTTCTCTGTTCCAATAGTTGAAAAGTGAGGCATTTTGGAATGGCCAATCGAGGTCCAGGTAAGTAAGTATGTGGCTACTTCAGGCATGTATGCCATATTGGTATTAAGGCTCATATTTTCGTGTCAAACGAGCACAGACTGTTTGATCATATGGCTTAGGTACCTGCAGTGGGTAGGAACCTAATTGTGTTTGCCTTATGGACCCGTTTGAAAAATAGGGTGAGTTGAGTTCCAATATGATCTTGTTGGTGTCTTCAGATGGATCGGCGCCTGATGAGTGATGCTGTGTTTTACCGATAAGGGTAAGACAACGTGCGGGTTATTTTCTTGCTTGAGAGGTGGCTCAATGCTTACCCTTTTTCTACCGATGGTCTTCCGTTGCATTTGGGGCCAGAAAACGCTTTAGCTTTCGCATAGAGACTGAAAAGTTCCTCACAGAAAGAACTTTTTACAAGGGCAAACCTTGTCAGACCCTTGTTTACATGCAAAATTACTAGGGTAAAACGCAAAGCTTGTACGTTCAAAATCCGTGCCACGAAAACAATTGAAATACAAGGAAAAACCATGTAGAACAGCGGTAGAACCATAGTACGACAAGGGTTGCTAGAAGACGTTGTACAAACCTTGTAACTTAACTATGGTTAACCTACATGGCAAAGACAATGGCTGATAACGTCCCCACAAGCCCTCTACTAGGTCATGATTACCCCATAACAAAGGTAGAACAAAGCATTGCGTCCGCCTTGTACGCAACCGCAGCCTTCCTACAAAAGCGTGACGAGATTAGAACCTTGCTTACACAACCGCTTTACCAGTGCGTAACGGGGAGGGAACAAGGGTGTTGCAAGGCTTCTTACAAGGGTAAAACGAGACTCGGATTACGTCTTTACAACAGCGTCAGATCCAGGACTTCATTTCGGGGGGAGCTTGGGCGCTCGTGCCTCCCCCGTCATAGTGTCTGGAAAGCATCCGACTACGCATTTACTTTAGGCACTCTGACATTTCATGGTGTGGAAGGGGGCTTGAGCTCTCTTAGCCCCTCCCCCTGTACCTACCTCTGCTTCAAAAGGAACTTTTCAGTCTCTATGCGAAAGCTAAAGTGTTTTCTGGCCCCAAATGCAACCGGAAGACCATCGGTAGAAAAGGGTAAGCATTGAGCCACCTCTCAACCAAGAAAATAACCCGCACGTTGTCTTACCCATGGGTAAGACCCCGATATGCATATCAGTAAAACACAGCATCACTCATCAGGCGCCGATCCATCTGAAGACACCAACAAGATCATATTGGAATTCAACTCACCCTATTTTTCAAACGGGCCCATAAGGCAAACACAATTAGGTTCTACCCACTGCAGGTACCTAAGCCATATGATCAAATAGTCTGTGCTCGTTTGACATGAAAATATGAGCCTTAATACCAATATGGCATACATGCCTGAAGTAACGACAGACCTACTTACCTGGCCCTGGATTGACAATTCCAAAATGCCCCACTTTTCAACTATTGGAACAGAGCACAATACTTTCCACTCGCAGATCACTGACAAATATTCCAGACAGCTTCCAAAGTTCCACGATTGATTAAAATAAGTCACATTTATTTTAACCTACACGGCATGCGTGCCAGGCCACTGTGTATTGCCACGGGTAAACAGAAAGCAAGATGGCGACCGTAACCGGAGCAGGTATTTGAAACCTTAGTCAAACGACAATGGCCGAGCAAGGGTGCAACAATGCCCTAGCTTTACCTACCAGCTATTTACAATGCCACTACAACGCCTAGTATTCAGTTAGTACAGCGCTAGTGCGCAAGCAAGGTATGAACCAGGTATGAACGAGGCGCGCACTATTGTGGCACAAGGCAAGGTTGTTATTCTGTAGTAATTCCATTGCTTTATGCTAGTGACGTAACCAGGGTTGTTTTACTTCGGTAATTGAACTATGGTGCAACTATTGTTCTGCAATGGTAAAACTTGTAGAAACACAATTTTAAGCTTGTACCTTGTAAAAAATTCTTTCTGTGTGCCTGAAGTAACCACATACCTACTTACCTGGACCTGGATTGACCATTCCAAAATGCCTCACTTTTCAACTATTGGAACAGAGAACAATACTTTCCACTCGCAGATCACCAACAAATACCTATTCCACACAGCTTCCAAAGTTCCACGATTGATTAAAATAAGTAACATTTATTCTAACCTACACGGCATGCGTGCCAGGCCACTGTGTATTGCCACGGGTAAACAGAAAGCAAGATGGCGACCGTAACCCGAGCAGGTATTTCAAACCATAGTCAAACGACAATGGCCGAGCAAGGGTGCAAAAACGCCCTAGCTTTACCTACCAGCTATTTACAATGCCACTACAACGCCTAGTATTCAGTTAGTGAACGCCTAGTATTCAGCTGCTGATGTTCCGGCGTGCCGCCCGTGCTCGGGGAGACGATGCTGCCTACCGTGACATGAACCGCCGCGCTAACGCTGCTATCCTGCGCGACACACGTGATAGCATTGCAAGGAGGATTACGGAGGCTGGCCAGGGCTCAATGTACCGCTGTATTCGCCCTGTTATCAACAGCGGGAAAGGTAACAACTGTAAGTTACCGGACATCGAACCTGGTACCCTTAATACCTACTTCTCTGAGATCGGCTTGAACACTGCGGCCGCAGTCAATGCGTCTAGACTTAGCAATAATACTCGCTTTTCCGATGTGCCGATCAGGCTCCCACGTGTTGTAGCCGATAGATTTTCCGTGAAGCCTGTCACTATCGATGAATTATATCTTACTGTCAAAAGTGTCAATTCAAGCAAGTCCTGTGACTCCGATGGCATTTCCATGCATTTTTTCAAACGTTGTTTCGAACCTGTATCTCATGTTCTGCTGTGTATCACTAACACCAGTTTAGTCACCGGCATCGTCCCAAAACCCTGGAAACTCTCTGTCATACAACCCATTTATAAAGCAGCGGGTGCACTTACCGACCCCTCCTCTTTTCGGCCGATATCTCTCGTTCCCTGCATTGCCAAAATTGTTGAACGCATCGTTCACGGACAGCTCTATTCGTACTTCACCAGTCGCCACCTCTTCTCTGAATGCCAACATGGATTTCGGCTCAACCATTCTACTGAAACAGCACTAGTTAAAGTAATATATACAATTTTGAAATCCATGGATAACGATGAAGTCTCCCTTTTGGTACTTTTGGATCTCAGCAAATGTTTTGACGTTATTGATCACTCAAAATTGATAGAAAAATTAGAGCTTTATGGTATTGACTCCAAATGGTTCCGAAGTTATCTTTCCGATCATTACCAGTACGTCCGTATGACCGCTAAAACACCTCACATCAGTTCAAACCATCGTAGCAGGCCCGGCCATTCAGCTCATGTCGGATACAAAAATTCTAAAGCCGCAAAAATCCTATAGGCGTATATCAAGGTACTTGTTTAGGCCCCCTTCTCTACTCCATCTTCTCCAACGACCTCAATCTGTATGTAAACACTAGCGTTAAAATTGTACGGTATGCCGATGATACCCAGCTCATCATTTCCGGAAAAAACACACCCTTCAGAACATGATTCGAGAAATGGAAGGCGCGCTGACCACACTCCATAATTGGTTCACTCAAAATTTGATGAAGCTAAATTCAGCAAAAACCCAACTTTTGGTCTTAGGAACTAGGCAAGTTCTTCGCGATCTTCCCCCAGTAACTCTGTCCGTGAACGGTGCAACAGTAACCGAAAGTCAAAGAGTAAAGAATTTAGGCCTATTTGTGGACAAAACTCTTTCATTCGAAAACCACAATGACCAGATGGTTGGTAAGTGCACCGGCCTGCTCATCGGACTACACCATGCCCGGCACCGTCTACCCACTGGTACTATCAAACCACTCGTCAACAGTCTGATTTTGTCCGTGCTGCGGTACTGCATAAGCGTGTACGGTAGCTGTACTGCTCAGGGTTTGCATAGAGTGCAGAAGGTTATAAACTTTGGCGCTCGTGTGGTTACCGGACTTAGAAAACGAGATCATATCAGCAACGCCGCGCCAGATCTGGGATGGCTGCCTGCACGTGAGCTCGGCACATGCCACTCTCTGTGTCTGCTCAAGCGAGTGATAGTAACGGGCTAGCCAGCTTACCTGAAGCGTCAGCTCGTGACTAGGCGTGAATTCAGAAACCGCACTACTCGCCAAGACGGAGATTTATGCCTCCCACGCCTAAAAACTGAGACTGGGAGGAGAGCTTTTTATGCACCGTGCTGCAGCAGCATTCAACGGACTGCCACCGGCGATCCGGGATGGCTCCCTCTCCAGCTTCAAACGACGCCTAAAAAAGCATCTGCTCGGTTGATGAGTGTACCCGATTTTGACCTGACTTTTCTTGACTTGACTTGTACCCAATTTTGACTGTCGCGTGTCTGTCACATCCACCCCCATTTTTGACCTGTGCCCATTAATAGCCATTGATATGGATGAGCACCGTGATGTTGAAATAAATAAATAAATAAATAAATAAGTGCAGCGCTGGTGCGCAAGCAAGGTATGAACCAGGTATGAACGAGGCGCGCCTATTGTGGCACAAGGCAAGGTTGTCATTCCGTAGTAATTGCATTGCTTTATGCTAGTGACGTAACCAGGGTTGTTTTACTTCGGTAATTGAACTACGGTGCAACTATTGTTCTGCAATGGTAAAACTTGTAGAAACAAAATTTTAAGCTCGCACCTTGTAATAAATTCTTTCTGTGCAAGAGGTGACGATATTCACATTCTGGGCAAGGGGTGGGAGGCAAAGTTATAGGCAGGGGAGCAGGAGGTGCTCTAGGAGGCGCCGACACCATTCCGAGGGGCACTAAGGCTCGATCAGAGGAATTGTCCCGCTTTGTCCTATCCCCGGGGGATCCGCCAGTGTAGTAGATAATTTCTGCTCATCTGTTGTTGTATTCCCCAATGATACCTAAACATGTTTATTTGCATTTCATGTACGTCATTTAGTCAACAATCAGATATGGGAAGCTTATTCCGAGTTACAGGGATCCCTCCGTCTAAAACCCTAAAAAAACTATACCCCTGGAGGTCAAGCCATTGACTTGAGCGCTCAAACATGGGAAGTAAAATCTTATTGCATTCACACGAGCTTTCCAATGAATTTTACAAATATTTGCGCTAACATCCATCTTTTCGGTGCTAGAGCGGACATCAATGGCTCTCACGTGGCTAACTCCGGTGGGGCGCAGGTTAATGCTCCAGGCGTGATTTTATTGGAGGCTCATATGCTGTTGCTTATGACCAATAACATACTGCAGCATTCGTCAGAGACCACCGCGTCCACCTCGGCTAATTTCTCTTTGGGACAGCGCAACGCCATTCTTGCGAATGGCAGAACGGCAGAGGCGGTTTACGCGCTGGTATTCGGTCAAGTGATCTGAAAACAGAGCTGCACGACGATTATGTATGGGAAGTTGAGTTTCTGCCGATACTGGCGTTGCTTTGTGCCGTCCTTTAATTTACTTTCCGGAATGGTGCTACCATTTTTAAATGATGTATGAATATGTGGTGAAAGCCAAACAATTTTTTGGTGGAATGCGCGTAAGAAAACTGTGTCCAATCAACTGTCCTAAGCTTATAGCTGAGAGCTGCTATGTCAACATTCTTAAGAAATTTACTTATCACATTGGAAACATCGGGAGATCGAACCAGCTTATCACGACACAAAACAGTTGTAGTAAAATCATGAGACCCGCCGTAATGACACCTGGTGACTCCGACACGGCGAACCAAATCCGGTCGGTTTGCGGTCACAATATCAAGGATGCTGGCCACCGGGTGGTAGTTTGGATGGCTTTCGAAATTATGCATAAAAATTGGCATAATTTAGAAATTGGCGACATCTAAATTATGCATTGAAAACAGATTCCGTATGATCCAGCGGTCATTTCTCAAACAAACAGAGAACGGTTTAGATCACGGGCTATTACAGCAGTCGACGTTGGGTGATTTGCAAACATAAACTGAATCTGAAACTCTAGATCATCAAAGTTCGTGGAAATATGTCGTTCACTGGTATTAATCAGGGGCACGATAATGCAAAGCCACTAATACCGACTGTAGTTTATTTATGTGGACCACGATCCCACTGATCTCAGGCTTTGAGTCCTTAATACCAGAATCAGGAAGAGTGAGTATTTCACGTCTTATATTTTCAAGCACCAAAACAGCAGCACCACCTCTTCCTTTAGGTAAATTCAGCTGGTCAGGTCGGTCTTGTCGGAAAAGTTCATAAACATTTACTGATACAAGCCTGTCCGGTACGTTTGGTGTAAGTCACACTTCGCTTGGAGCCAAAATATCAAATCCATACACACTGTCGATGTCATCACTAAGCTCTGGGAGTTTTGGTTTGTAGGACTGTAGGACTGGATGTTTGCACGTCCGATAATAAGACGGCTGGTCCCAATATAGCGGCGCCAGATGACACCGCCTCTCCTTCCTCGAGCGTCTTGAAGCGCCCCTGCCACCGGCCGCTCGCTGACCCGCGGTGCCGGGCCCTGCTGCTGCTGCTGGTGGAACACCAGGCGGCTGAGGCCCTCCGCGCGCTGTCCGGTTCGCAGAAATGTTGCGAGCCGGAGGGCTGTGGCCTCGATATACGGTGTAACCAAGGTCGTTCCGATGGCTGAACTGAACGCATTATAATATGGGCAGCCTGCATAAGCAAAACTGTAGCAATTGATAGCTCAATTGGTATGACACCAGGGACAATGACTATTTTGTCGTTGGTAATTCACCAGTCAGTCTTGGCAAGGAAGACAAAAATACTTTGCGGTGTATTGGTATTGAACTGCAGACCCCCTGATATAATTACCACTGATTTACCTCCGAGCTAAGCCGACCAAGCGGATCCAGGCCGCAGTAGTGTTATAGTTAGGCGTAGTGTTAGTATAGTTAGTGTTATTATAGTTATGTATATGTTATAGTAGCGTTATGTAGTAGTGTCATCAGCTTATCTTAAAAAATGGCGCTATCAGCCTCCCCTAGTGAAAATGTACCAGATAGGAAACAATTCCTACACAATGGCACAGTTCTAGTCAGCAAGAACACTATCACTAAGAGTTCGGCACGTTCACGTGATCACTCGTCACGTGCACTCTCTCTTGCACTCGTTGAATTGGTAAGGACAGGTAACCAAGGTGGAAGGGGAATGTAGGGGGCGGAGCGCCGCGCACTGCAGCCGGTCCCTGGCGATGTGCCGAAGCTACTGGTTAACTCGTCTTCTCCATCTGCACACAATGGCGGACGCAGGGGGGGGTATTCCGGCCATGCCCCCCAAAGCGCTGGAGGGGGCCAAACTATCTTTTGGCCTCCCCCAAACGCCGGAGAAATTAAAAAAGATGTTAACACTAGGTCTGTAAGGCAAAAAAATCTTCGCTCCCACTCCCCCTCGGAGAGCGATCATGGACTTGGAGAGGTATCTTATACTAGGTCTGTCGAGCACTGAAAAAGGTGTTAACACTAGGCCTGTAGAGCAAAAAAATTCGCTCCCCCCAGGAGGAGAGGCAGACATGGGTTTGCCCCCCCAAAATCGGGTCTGCGTCCGCCCCTGTCTGCACCTATATGTTTCGTTAGAGAAAAAACTTTTACAGAAAATTAAGAAATGAGCCTTCCTATACCATGCTTTGACCATCTTGATTTCTGCTTCATGGGAAAATATACATTATTTTGTATTTTCTTAGATTCTTATTTTTGTGTTTACCCAGGTTTTTAGGAATGCGGTGTGAATGCACACTACTTATCCCTGATTTAAGTCTCCAGTATTTCCCTCTCTTGACTTTGCTTTTTCCGAAGATTCCATGCCGTCCTGATTGACGAAGAGTACCTCGATTTGAGCCAGCGTCAGTCCTTTAGTCTCTGGAACCACCATCAGCTCGAAGACAAAGAACACTGCCATAACGCAACCGTAAAATAAAAACACACCGCTCTCTCCCGTGGCATCCAGGATCAGTGGGAAGGTGAAAATGCTGCCGTAACAGAAGAAGCAGTAACAGGCAGGGACCAAACACCCCCCAAAATGCCGCATTTTACTGGGAAATATCTCTCCCTGCAAGCACCAGGGCACACATCCAATTCCTATAGCATATATACAGCTTGTGATCAGTATAAGAACGATTGGAAGAACAGGATACGCCTTCAGAGCAGGCACATGGTAGTAAGCTACTAGAAGGCCGTAGCAAATGACCATTCCTCCAGATGAAGTCAGCATTAGAACGCGACGACCGAATCGGTCTACTAGAAACACTGATAGTATAGTTGCAAGAACGCGACAACCGCAAAACAGAGCTGCACAGATTGAGGAATCGATACTTATCCCAGCTTCTCGGAAAAACACCAGAGAGTGGTTTATAATAGACACGTGGCCGCAAAACGCGCTGAAAAAGAATGTTATGAGCACAATTACGAGAGGTTGCAGGTTTTTCTTCTCCGTGAGTGACTTTAATTTACCAAGGATGTTCTCATCTGCATCTGTGGTGGAGAAATCTATAGTATCCTCATGCACAGTCAGATCAAAATATTTGCAAGAGCGTTCCGCCTCAGCAAGTCTTCCCTTCTTCAACAGCCAAACAGGGTCAGAAGGCAGGAGAAACACGAGAACAACACCCGGCAAGATAACAAGGCCTCCACAAACGACCGCCAACCACCACCAAGACAAATGGTCACCCAGGAGAATGATCCCGATAGTTTCAGTCATAACAATCACGTCCACTAAGACCGAGAATGCACCGCGGTAACGGGGCGAAGATGTGCCGCTCACGTACATCATGCAGGTGGCCACGGGGACGCCAGCCACGAGGCTGATCAAGACACGACCCGCCAGCAGCGTGATTAAGCTGGAGCTGAAGCAGGTCACGACCGTCGCCAGAGTGTAAGGAATAATAGCGATGCTGAATAGACCACGCGGACCAAACCTGTGGTGAACACTGGGCGTAAACAGCAAGCCTGAAAGTGACAATGCGTTTGTAAAAAAAAACACACTTTTAGAGACTTTGCAAGTTTTACAAATGGACGTGTCATCGTGAAAAGCCACGTCGGTGTGGACCCTTGAAGAAGTACATCTGATCTGACCTGGGAGGGTTGCAAGATAATGTTTGTATCTCGCCTACAAAACATTCAGTTCCAGCATTTATGGATGATACAGTTTGCCATGTATGTACTATTGCACACAGCACCATCGTATTGGAATGGTGAGGCTAATCAAACCAATTTCTGAACCGTGCCTGCTTTCAAATAATAAATATTTCAGCTGCATACCTACACAAAAGGCCAGAAGCATGATAAAGCAGGTTTGCCATTTCTAACTCACCGATTGTTCAGCTGCGCTCCAATTAAACAGCCGATTCCAACGCCGAGAAAGATGACAGATATGACCCATGCCCGTTGTTCCGCTGTCAGCCCCAGGCCACCCTCGTCTTGCTGAAGTTGAAAGTTTGCGACGGCGTTCCAAGCACAAAGGTGGGCAAAGCAGGCCATACTTCGAGAGGCCAAAATGGCCGCCAGAAGCTGGCGAGTGGGCTTTCCGCGTCGAGTCCTCGCTTCTTTGTGCTTGTTTTGACGGATCATTATGCTGGAACAAAGTGCTTGTTCGCTTATTAAGCAAAATCACATTATTTCTCTAGCATTGATATGATGTTATTTACAGTTCTCCGGACCTAGTGCCTCGTCATTAGTTGATATTCATTGTTTTGTCTTTCAAAACAATTGACTTAAAAATTTGACACCTTGTGATACCTAGGTTTTTGTTGACCTAATCTTTGTTTCCACCATTAAATAAATACTCACGAAGTTAACTTCAACATAGCTGGCATAGGGCAGAATCGGGCTGTTCGAATGATATTTCAGATATTGCTCACAGCTATTGATCTTTGACGGATAGTGAACATTAGAAATTGGCATAATATGAACGGTCCAGTCCAATTACTAATACATTATTTACATATATAGGTAATAATATAATACGATAAGACACATGACACAATAAATGAAATATACGGATCCAGGGGGCAAAGAGGACGGGTGCCCACCCCTGATCAAGCCTCGAGGCATACCCTGAAATGGTCAAGGTGCCCCCTGAAAGGTCGATGGCGCCTCCTCCCCTAAAATGTCGCTTCCCACCCACCACCCAGGATGCAAAGATCGGCGCCCACCGCTAGGATTTGTGCCCACCTGATGGCTTTTAAGGGCCAAAAGGGGCACCCCCTGGGCCGAATGGCGCCCCCTGGGCCGGATGGCGCCCCCTGGGCCGGATGGCCCCCTGGGCCGGATAGCGTCCGCTCCCGGGAGGGCGCTCTCCGATTGTCAATCCTGGACCCGCCAGTTGAAAATCCTGGATGACTGGTAGTCTGTATATACAAACAGCCCAATTAAAATAACTTGGGGTAGAATTTAGTCACAATTATGGGTTTCATTGGGGTGCGGTCAGGGGCGTAACCACATAATTTGTTTACGGGGCCGGGGGCGGTCCCGCGATTATGGCAAGGATGGGGGTGCAAGGGTTGGCACTTGGTGGAGACAGGAGACAAGGGTGAGCCCTTGGTCCTCCAATGGGGAGACGCATACCCAGTCCGTGCTACTTTCGACGCCCATGATTTCGGTGATTAGAGCGATCGGCACCTGTTGCATTTATGCTTTGAGCAGTGACGATGATATGGCTCTGAGGTGCGGTCTTTCTCACTACCGTTGCCGGTCCCGCATTTACCCAAACCCATGCCCTTCACTCCCTATGTCATCTTAGTGGTTTTTATTCTCGCTCGGTCCCGTCATTTTTCCGGTTTACTGTGTTTGCGGTTCAGTAAAAATCGTACTAGGATTACCAGCTTAGAATGGTTTTTAGTATAGCATACCAAAACTGTTTAAGTTGAAAACACATCTCACTTAACCGGGTGAGCAGGTTTTGGGATAGGAAAAAGAGGCGCACCCCGGTTAGACTCCACTGCATCATTTATATGAAATTTTTGGTCAAGGTCAGGACCAGAGGAACAGGTACCATTACCTTAGAGCTGAAGACAATTTAAAGTCGATCGATTGACTAACTATGACCCTAGAGTAAGGGTATATCGGGATTTTGATTTCGTGCCTGAGGTCAGGTCACGAGGCGACCTCATTGGAAAAGCATGGGAAAAGCTATTCATGATATAAAAGCCAAAAAAGATTGCAAATACTCAGACTGTCAGAACAACGATTTGGAAACCTTACGGATCCAGGGGTCATTTGCCCTTGACTTTTCCAAGGTCATAATAAGAGGTCAAAAACAGTATTTGCAAATAACTTTGACCTAATTCAGCTAGAGCGGTGAAACAAACACCATCGTGTTTGTCTTGTTACGGCTTCATTTGATATAGGCAAGGTTACTTTGACCTTTGTGACCCAGGTCATATAGGTACGAGGTGACTCTGGCGGTCAAAATGGCGGGAGGTCTTTACGTTTCACATACAGAAAAGTACGAAATTTGCTATCAAATGTACTACAGGCCTCAATAGCTCTAATACATAAGAGTTTGCCCAGTTTGCTTAATCATTGCATATTTGAGTGAAAATAGCCGATCTGACCTAATTTGACCCTGGAGGTCAAACACGACCTGAGCAAAAACATGCAAGTGATTTCTTACTGAATTTACGCGAGCTTTATTGCATTGCAGATTTGCGCTAACGCCCATATTTCGGAGTTAGAGGGGATGATGGCCCCGGTGGGGAAGGTGGCGCCGACGGTGGGCGCGGGTTAACAGGCATTACGGTGGGAACAAATTTAATCCATCGCTCTTTGCTTGACTATTTATACTTAATTTTTCCAAGAATATTTACTTTTAGCCCTCAATGTATGGAGCTGTTTCCCTTGAAATGGATATAAAAAAACATCTAAGAGCTTACTAGTAAAATCCTAAAAAAACTAGAACCAACCTGGGATTCTAAGCCAGTGAATTTTACTGCTTTCAATTTCTTTTCGGATCCAGGTCGGATTCCCGATTTTAATGGCTGAATAAGAACGTGCTTAGTGTTCTGTTGGATCTGTCACTTGATGGGAGTTTACCTACTGGAAAACACCTTTATCGGCAATAGTCAGGCAGAGGTTTCGGCTTCAAAAGGATAAGCCAGGGCTATTTTAAGCCCTGTTGGATGTCTTATCACCAGGGGCGTTGGACATATGTCCAAGTTATGAAGGCAGAGACGGATCTAGCTGCCTGGTGGGGACCAATGTTAGCGAGAAAAACAAAACCTGCCGGCGCAGGAGACCGCCGGCAGGATTGAACTGGTGCAGGGATCTTTTTCATCTTCATAGAGGTGTTTTCCTTGCGAACAGACAAATACACTGAGAATTGTTTTTTCCTCACGGACACGTCCTCGCCAATTGATCATTTGTGAAGCACTAGTTTGCTTCCGGTGGGAAGGGGGAGCAGGGAAGAAGAGGGTTGGTCTCCAACGAGCAGGGCAGCAAATTCTAAATCCTCTCCAAAGTACTTCATTGAGGTCTCCATTACATGACTTTTCAGTTCTCGCGTCAAATACAGGGTACAAAAGAGCAGAACACAAAAAAGTCAAACGAACAAGGCATCTAAAAAGTAGACAGCTAAAAACACTAAAAAAACTACACATTCCTACCCTCGTCCCTCAGTGCGAGTCAACCTGCTCCTATTTTGCTATTCCATAAGCTAACTGGCCGGAAGCGAAAACCTCGCCTGGCCGCCTCCGTTCTTACTCTGGGCAGCTCGAGCATGCCCGCCTCTGCTCCCCGCGTGGTCCTTCTTGACACGTTAGAGCGACGCACTATGCTCTCGGCCTGCAAGGGTGGGACAGATGTGCATAGCAGCCTTCTCACCATCATGGCTACATCACGCTCCTCCAACATGTCATCAAACCTCATCCATCCCAGTGCCTCCAAGGTAGACGATACTTGTTCGCGGCGGTGCAACCCAGAAGCAATGCGCGCTCCAAAATTAATGATTTTTTTAATTCTGTTTTTTTCTGAGTGGTGTTGCATCCTCCCCAAACGGGAAGACAATACTAAATATGGGTAAAGACAAGTGACTGAATTAGAAGCTGTTTTGCTTCGCAGGAAATTTTATGTCTCAATTTCGAAAGTCCAATGAGTATGATGTAACACCGACGGGTCACTTGTGATATTTTTTTCTCCAATGAAAGTGCAAAATCCATGTAAATTCCAAGAATTTTTGCAAATGGCGCTGGTTTGATTGTGTTCGTGCCAAAATTAACCGCAAAGTCTTCTCCCTTTCTTAGACGCAGAGGCTTAATCACTAGAAGCTCAGTTTTGGTAGGGTTAATTTTGAGGCAGTTTTGAGTGAACCAAATGAGGGCTATTTCAAGTGTCCGCTCGACGCGTTGTATAAGAATCATTAGGTCTACAGGGGCTTCGGAATCCAAAAACTGAACATCATCGGCGTAGATGATATGTTTTCCGAAAGGCAAGTGAGTTGTGAGGTCGTTTGAGAATATCAAAAATAATTTTGGGCCAAGCAAGGATCCTTGGGTTACATCGTGAGTCACAGGTATCGATTTTGAAATGCCTTCCTGGATTTTCTGTGATCGGCCACGCAACCAGTCTCTGAAACAGTGATCCTCAATTCCGTACCAGTCGAGTTTAGTCAGCAATCGTTCATGCTCCACACTGTCGAAGGCGCGGGAGGTGTCCGCGGTCAGGGGGGAAGAAACTTTGCCCAAATCACGGTTTTCTGTGAGGTAATTTACTGTTTCGAGCATTGCTGTTTCTGTTGAGTGGCCAGAGCGAAAACCATGCTGACTATTGCACAAAATGTGATTTCTCTCCAGATATGATGAAAGTTGAAAACTCAATAATTTTTCGCATAGCTTTCCAACAACCTTTATGATTGAGATTGGCCTAAAATTTGCAGGGTTTGAACGGTCACCTTTCTTAAACAGTGGGAAAACGCAAGCCTCCTTCCATTCGGCTGGCACGTCCCCTGTTCGGAGTGAGCTGTTAACAACATGCAACAGGTGGGGGGAAACGGCATAAAAAAGTCAGTCTCAGCATCTCCAAAGTTATACCATCACTGCCACTTGCGCGCGAGCTACCCAAGCTTCTCAGTGCCAAAGACAGTTCCGGAAACGTAACAGTCCGCACACGGAATGCATTACTGCTCTCTCTGGGCGGTCAGGGATTAAACGCCTCACCCTGCTGAGCGGCGGATAGTGCAGTAGCGACACCTGCGCCGGCCGAAACAAAGTCCCGGTTAAGCTTATCGGCCCACGCAGGATCACTGTGTTCTCCAGCCAAAATGTGGCAGTGAAATTATTATTTTCAATATGAAGAGATGAAGGGGTGTGTATAAAGATAGCAGAGGTGTTTTTTCTGAGAAGGAGCATGGATGGGTGTGAGGCAGGATCGCAGCTATACTTTTATGGGAGTTCGTATGAGATTCAGTAGGGATTTTCTTCCAAGTGCCGAGATGGAGTTGCAGTTTCTCTGCCAGGAGCTGAGCGAGGCCTCTGAGAAGTCGCCGAGAAAGACAGATACCGTCAAGTTTAGGTAATCTGCCCGCATCTGTTTGACATGTATTCACTGTATTTCTGAACGATAATAATTGTTTGCTGGTGTGGAACTATTAAGCCTTGCCCCGGTGGCGGGTTCCAGCCACCTTCACCCTGGTGGGGGGTAATAAAAAACCCCACTATCTCAAAAACTAAGAGAGCTAGAAAAAAGTGCGAAACGGCAATCGAAAGCTCTTTGAAAATTATATCAAAGAAACTTTAGTAGTTTTTCCCTTCAGGTCAATATCAAGGTTACCAGAGGACAAAATAGGTCAAAATTAATCATATGAGGTGTACTAAGAAAACCTCATTTATCTCAGAAACTAAGCTAGCCAGAAACATTTCTTAGCACCATTCAAAAGCTCTTGGAGTGCTCTTTCATTTAAGTGGCATTCATATTCGGTTCAAATAAAAGCATAGGGGGCGACAGGTCACTGAACATTGGAACTGTTCCTGGGAATGTCCATAGCCGCCTGTGCATAAGGGCGTTTCCTTTTTTGCTTATAGCTTCCAAATCAAGCAAGGTACAGCCATAGTTGATGCACCATTGCAGTTCTCCCATCAATACAAATCGAATGATATATGATATTGTTATGCCAAGTCCAATTCAGAATTTGATCTGACCCAGGTCAAAGGTTTGATCCAGTTTGACCTGGTAGGTATAGTCATGGTGTATATAATTTGACTTTCAGTGACCATACAAACACTTTGGTAACAAAATACAAGTCATATCTTTGCTTATTCAAAATTTATAGAGTAACACACCAAAAATGCTTATTTGACCTTAGGTGACCTTTCAAAGGTCACAGTTCAAAATTATTGGCATCAAATTCAGAATTTGGCTACAAGCAAGTCCTAACAGTTATTCGAAGTTGATTCCATGAACACTTACTGAGAAAAGCTCATTTCGTGATTTCCCAATGCATTTGCAATGGGGAGGTACATGACATGACTCTGTACATGACCTTAGGTCACCAATATCTAAGATATCCCAGAACATATGTTGTAGCTTCTGGTGCGCCTACTATATGGTGTAAGTTTCAACTTGATCGATTTACCTTCTTTTTGTTGTGCAGTACTAAGCATTTTTTTAGGTAAGATCACTTCACCTGACCTGGTGACCCGACCTGATGTGACCTTGAGCTAAAGTTTTCAGGAAGGATGTAATTAATGATAAAGAAACAGCCAGAGTAAGTTTAGCGGCGCAGCGCGCCGCTTTTTTGGTCACTGTCGAAACACCCGAGGGGGTCTAAAAAGACCCACACCGGGGCGAAGGTTAATATTCAAGTAGGGCTGTTCTTCAGACAAAAATATTGCATTTGCGGTAAGGAACATCGCTTGAAGTGTAAAGAGTGTACCACCTTGAGTGGTTGCAAAAGGGACTTTTTACTCATCCCTGATTTGCCCTAGTTCTTTGAAATTTCCCTTTGACACTTAACGGCCTGTTCTAGATAGTTGACAAAACAGTACACAGCCGCGAGTGAGATGTTTCAGGCAGCAGCTACCAGAAGCTACACGTGCCAAGCATCTACAGATTTCTTCACGCGGCAGATAATTTTAACAATATAATAATAATTTTGGGGGTTTATCGACGCACCAACTTCCAGGGTCATATGGCGTCGCCAATTTTTTCCCTGTTGGAAGGGTTTCTCGGGAGCCAGCTTGCTCATTGTTCAGAGAAGCCGCCGGGCCTTGAACCTGGGTCGGCTGCGTGGTAGCCAGCCTCGCTGACCACTCCACTACCGCGCCCCCAGATAATGGTAACAATTGCTCAAAGTCTCCCGTCTTACTTTGTGAGGACGGCACTGGCGTCGCGGCCTCCCTCAGCACTGGCTGGCTGCTAGTGGTCTCATCTAGCTTTATATAAATGCACTGGTGGGCGGTTCCGGACAAATTCCTCGATGAGCACGCTGCAGCCGCCAGGCGCATAGGCGGATTAAAGATGGGCTAAGGGAGCAGGTGCCCCCTGGTCGACCTTCGGTGCCCCCTGAAAGGTAGAAGGCGCCCCCTGAAATGTCGTTTCGAGTTCATGGGACCTCAGTCCAACACCAGGGGTCTAAAGATCTGCGTGGAGCCCTATTCATTTAAAAGGGTGCTAAATATGCTTAGGAGGCTAAATTTAGCTTATGGGTCCCAGAAATACTGCTGGGCCACAAGACAGCTCAGGAGGCCCATAAAAACTAATAGAGCCACACCAGCTGGGTGCCTCGACAAACTCATGGGGCACAGGTAAGCAGAAGGGGTCCCAACCAAGATAGAGGGGCTATACCAGTTAAACGGACGCGACACTGTTATATCCTTGTCTCTTCCAGACACCACATCCAGGTAAGGTATATTCTTGGCTCACGATCCACACCCAGGGGTGGAAAACCAGCCAACTCGCCAACCAGGCATTGCGACAGAATTTGGCTACTGAAAATATTCAATGCGACAGAAAACGTCTACCAAATCGGAACTCCGGGAGCCGCGGAGAAAAAACAAAGCTCCCACGGAGCCGGGCCTTTACGCAGATAAAAACCTCGATACATAGGCGGGTCCAGGAGGCAAGGGGCACTTTATCCTCTCCCCCTCTATTTGCATAAGCCCTAGAATCCATCTGAGGGGGCGCGGTAGTGGAGTGGTCAGCGTAGCTGTCTGCCACGCAGCCGACCCGGGTTCAAGGCCCGGCGGCTTCCCTGAACAAGGAGCAAGCTGGCTCCCGAGAAACCCTTCCAACAGGGAAAGAGTTGGCGACGCCATATGACCCTGGCAGTTGGTGCGTTGATAAGCCCCAATAATTATTATTATAGAATCCATCTGAAATGGTCACGGGTCCCCTGAAAGGGCAATGGCGCCACCTAAACTGTACCCTCCCACCCCGTCCCTTCAGAATTCAGGTACTGGCACCCCCTCCCCCACAATAGGTTTTTCCATCTAAAAAGGTATCCTCATGTTCCCGACGGGGCCTCTTTCCCGCGCAATCGGAAATCCTGGATCCCCTTTCTCACGATAGAATGTTCAATAGACAAGGCTCTGTGGGAAATAAAGTAAGTAAATCAGAATTGTCTAATTAGTAGTCACGTAACTTTGCGGTTTTCTACGGCCGACACACACGGAAGCGCTGCGGCAAGCAATGCGCTGTCTCACCTTCGGCAGCGACAGCAGCCAAAATCGACGACAGCCAGTCTTGCCGGATATATAGGGGCCGACGGCAAATCCTGAACATTGGAGAACTGTCTCTGTTCATTGTCGAATGCATTTTGGTGCGTAATAGCTCATACTTAAAATCATTCATCTAATTCGTGAGCTATCCTATTGAAAGTCATTTTTGACCACTGGATGAAGCCTAATTGAGAGGTATTTGTTCACTACCTCAGGCAGGAAAGTTTTTCCTCCGCAAAACCAAGGGCTTTTCCCTCCATCTTTCTTCCCCAGAGGGAAACTGTGCTCACCGCTACTTAACTATTGCATTCACCCCCAAAATAGCGCTGTGCAGCCTTATTTAGCACAAATTTCTGCTTTCCGGCTTTTATGAATACGTATAATTCGAGTCATCTAGTAGGTTGTCGTTTGAAATTTGTTCTAACGTAATAATAATAACACTAGGTATCACATTTTCAACTTTTTCTTGTGTTCAGTTTGTAAATGTGATTTTCTGTTAGCTTACATCTAGAAACCGAAGAAAATCATAATTCTCTTCAGACTTTGCCTCTCCGACACTGAGAGCTATTTTTTAACTTAGCTAATGTTGTATTCCTTCAGCATGAATGGCAGGCTGCATCAGCCAATTATTCCGTCGTTTCATATAAATACTATGTACTTCCGCTGGATAATGTGTACTGGCTTTATGCCTCGCAACTGACTATAAACATTAATTGCCCTGCTTTGGAGGAGCTCACCGAGCTCAGTACATCTACATTTAAACAACTACATTTCCATTCCCTTCGGGGCAGTATCCGCACTAAAGTGGGAAAATTAAGACATTTCCAGAAGCCTTCGAAAATTTAGACGTGTATTTAAATTTCCAAGAAATTATAGAACATTATGGCACCGCATAGAATAGCATAGATAAAGGTTACTTCCGATCCGAAATCAGTTTTGATAGTAGGTAGCTACGTACATCTATCCGTCTCAGTGCTGACAGCACAGCCGTCACTTGGCAAGTATTTGCGTTCGCCAAGCATGGAATTTAGAGGTTTTTATCATCTGGCAGCTGCATTTTGTCATTTCCGTGGTGAATTTATCATGACAAGAGCTAAAAGGTAGCTTATGGGAGGATCTCCAATATTGTGTGAAGCTTATGCAGCATATTTTGGCACGCCTGCTGGGGATCAGGACAAACCTTGAGCACCCCATTTCGCTTGCGCACTCTGCGAAAGGACTCTCGAAGGTAGGACATAGGTACATACCTACATGCGCACGCACGAAAATGGACAAACACGCTAGAGGTTATAATATCAACACCCAGGCCTTGCACCAGTAGAGCATTGTTCTGATCTCCCTGTGCCCACACCTCCAAATAGAGGGAGCAGACACATTGGCAGGCAGAAAGGAGTTTGGAAGGCGATGAAGTAGTTGTTTCAGTAATTTCAGGGACCCAACTGAGAGAAACCCTTACTACCCTGACCATGGATACATTAATGACCTGCTCAGAGATCTGGGCCTTACAAAATCCAGCGACGAACTTCTTAAATCGAGACTTAAGCAGTGGAATTTTTGTATGAACGTGTTCATGCGCCAGGTCAAAGAAAGAGGCACCGGCATTTTTCGCGCTTTTACTTTCGGAAAGGGGAGTTTTGCTTTTGCCACGATGCGACTGCTCTCTTCGGGGCGATCGGGGTTACGTGTGACCCCAAAGATTTGTGCTTGTTCATTGACAGTTAATGCAAGAGTCTTAAGGCAGTGCTGCTCCATCACTATCTCTCTCTTTCCTCGCTCACTCTGTTTATCTCAAAGAGAAATACAATAGTGTAAAGATCTTCCTAGAAGCCTTGAAATATGACAAATATGGCTGAGAAGCTATCGGAAGCTCTAAAATGGTGACTTTTTTATGGGTCTCCAATTGGCTTCACCCAGTTCCCTTGTTCCCTCACAACATTGTGTTCCCTCACAAACAAAATATATTCGCCTTTGGGACAGGCAAATATATCTTATATAATATAGTACACCGGCAAATATATATTACACCATGGCACAATCACAGGCGGGATAGGGTGCAGCAGATCGAGTTTAGTGTGATAAAGAACAACGTCAGATGTGAGCCTTTGGTAAAACTCACAAAATTACTGTTTCCTCCACTGCACTTAAAACTTGGCCTTATAGGACGATTCGTCAGAGCTCTAGACAAGGAGTCTGCAGATTTCAAGCATCTATAATATTTATTACCAAAGCTGTCTGCAGCAAAAATTAAAGCGAGTGTATTTATCGGTCCACAAATGAAAAAGATCATGAAGTGTAAGGAGTTTCCCACGGAACTCACAAAGGAGAAAACAGCGTGGGACAGATTTGTTGCAGTGGTTTGTGGCTTTTTAGGAAAGCACAAAGTAAAAAATAATCTGGAGCTGGTTCAGGCGTTGGTGAGCAACTAAGGCAAGGATGGGTTCAGGATGTGCCGTGAAGTCCACATCATGGATGTTCATATGAAGAATTTCAAGACGAACACGGGAGCGCCCTCTGAGGAGCAGGGCGAGCGCTTTCACCAGGACATACCGGGTTTTGAAAGCCACTACCACGGGTCATATGGTGAAAACATAATGGGAGACTAAATATAACTGGAGACTGATTCGTGGAAGGGATCTACAGCATAAGCGTAAATCAAGGAAGACTACTCATTTCCAGCGCTCATTATGTTGCGTGAGTCGTAGCAGAGTAAATAAATGCTACTGCTGCATTTCATGGCGATTCCTATAGACTTTGTGCAAAAAATGAAATTTGCCACTTACGAACAATGGGAATAAATAAATTTTATATAAATCACTTTCCTCGACACAAAAATAAAGTTTGAAACAAAAATAGGTGCTTTTTGCCTCTTCCTAAGCATAAGCAAATGAAAAATAAAAGTGTCTACCCAAGCATAAAAATTGTGTTACACGGTGCAATCACAGAAGACCTAAAAGTACCACTTTAGGTCCCAGTGTTGGTTGGAACTTGCTAAAGCGGTCAAAATAGACTACGGAATGTGCGGCATCACGGCATGGGCATTTCATATGTTTCCTCACTCATGTTTTTAAATGTGAATTATATTGTTCAGTATTGCAAACGATGAGTCAGCTAAATAAGGGGAATGTATTTCACATATTTAATACACTCTCTATAACCCTAAGTTTCTCAAGTGAAAACGGTACCTAAAGGTTGAAGCTGCATGTCCTGTTCACCTAAATTTTCACATATTTTTTGTTGTTTCATTCGATCTGAGCAGCATTGGGTTCATTTTGAGGGCATTGCTGCTGTTGTATAAATTATACTATTCATTACCTATGAATGGACCTACTGTTTGATCTTCAACTTAACTTCCACATGAAGCTGTACATGTCGACAAGAAGCTTAGGACGAGGGATCACTGAGTAGTAGCCAGAGTTACATTTTTATATCTAAAAACATTAATGAAATTAATGTAAGGTAGCAGTGCAGCTTTTATTATGTTTGCTAAAACATATCAATAGGAATTTGTATGTGTATTTGGACTCATTTTCTTCCCCTTATAAATTTGTGTAAATGGAAAATGCACTGTCCCAAAATGGTTTTGCTCCAGGGTGCTAAATATAAAATGCATATGAGAATATAGAGTCCGCAAGTGGAAAATGAAAAAAAGCAAAATGTTGAAACCCAATTCAAGTCCTTCTTCAAGCCTTTCTTTAACATTAGGAAGACTTTGCCATCCAAAATCCTTTACTACGAAAGTAAAGTAAAGGTACCTTGCATGTTACCATCCCAACTGACCCATGACAGGTACGGGTCGGCGGTAGCTCAGTAGGTAGAGCAATGGACTATTGATTCGTGGGTTTTATTCCTGGGAGGCTCGATTTTGTGTTAGGGTTCTTTTGAAGTGTTTGTGGCAGCCTTTACACAGGTGGCAGAGCTACACACGTGTGTGATGTTCAGAAACATCATTGCAAATTCAGCAATATTATTGCCTGGTTGTTTTGTATCAATGTAGGTACTATTTGTCGCATTATGTGTGCTTGAGTAATTGCCTGTAATGAAAAGCTAGAAGCGGCAGCTTTCAGTGTTAAACATTAGGTTGGCGACAGGTTTCAGGTTTTTCCTCCCCTGCCCGCAACTACGCCGCACACCTGGCGTCGACCCGCTTCAGAGGGGGCGAATTCAAGACTCGGGGGGCCCGTTGCTTGGGGATGGGGCCTGCAACTCAAGGGTTCCGTGGAAAAAAGTTAGATGTGATAGAACTTAATTTTAACTCAAGGGTTCCGTGAAAAAGTTAGATGTGATAGAACTTAATTTTTTAACATAATAAGTGCCCCAAACCCAACTCGGGGTACATTTACAGGTTACCACCAACCCTACGCGCTTGCACGCACTGTATAGTCAGTACATACTTATACAAAGAGAGCTTTTCACTCTTAGCACCCTTGAAGGGGGCCCGGCAGCTGCGGCGGGAGGCATTTCTTTCCAGTGTTTAAGGTCGGCGCAAGGGGGGAGGCGATCACCCCATAAAGGTGGGGGCGATTGCCCCATCGCCCCCCACTTGGATCCACCCCTGCACAAGGGAAACGCATCAGTCTGGCTGTTCCACCGCACAGCAGCGCACACCACCAGTACTAAGATGGCGTATCGCGCTGGGGGCTTAATGATGCGCTGAGACCTCCTCAGCGCACCACCGCTCTCAGCTCTCTCATCTGCTCTCACCAGCGAGCGACCTTCACGTCCTTCACCGACACGGCGTGCCGCCTTGACCACCTCTGTCGCTACCTGGCCTTCACGTGCCGCTGCAAACAACACTACACCGCTGCCCGGTGGGCGCGTGCCGCTGCATACGCACCTGCCGTTGCACGGTGAGCACGTGCTGCTGCACACGTCACCGCCGCTGCCCGTCATAAACGCGTGCCGCTGTGCGCATCACTGCTATTTTTGGTCAACTTTCCTTGGTCCAAACATAACCACCAAATTTCAATTTCCTCCAATGACCCGGAAATCGAGAAAATTGCATTATTCATGCTCAGTTTTGCAAAAGGAGTGTCCAGATCAGAAAATACAAAAGGGCAAACCGAAAATTAAATTCAGTTTTAAAACAGAAAATATGTGTCCTGGGCAAAAAAATATTAAATCATATTTTCTCCCTGAACCCTAGCCCTCAGTGTCAACTAAGGGGTCTAATATCAGTGTGGGGGCCTAATCATCTAAACAGGTCCTAAATAAGCTCAGGGGCCGAACTTAACCCTTGCCCCGGTGGCGGGTACGAGCCAACTTCGCCCTGGGGGGCTAAAAGACCCCCACGATCTCAAAATCTAAGAGAGCTAGAAAACAGCGCCGAACGGAAATCGAAAGCTCTTGGAAAATGATATCGAAAATGCTTCGGTCATTTTTCTTGTCAGGTCAATATCAACGTCACCAGAGGTCAAAACAGGTCAAAATCGCTAATATGAGGTGTACTAAGAAAACCTCATATATCTCAGAAAATATGCTAGCTAGAAACATTTTTCTAACACCATTCGAAAGCTCTTGAGATGCGCGTTTATTACAGAGGCATTCATTTCGTGTCAGGTCAAAGCCTAGGAAGCTACAGGTCACTAAATACTGGGCATATTCTTGGGAATGTCCATAGCCACCCATGCACAAGGGCGTTTATTTTTTCGCAAAAAGCTTCCAAACCAAACAAGATACAGCCATAGTTTATGCACCATTGCAATCCTCTCGTCAATACGAATCGAATGATAATGATATTGCTTTGCCAGGTCAAATTTAAGAATTTGACCTGACCCGGGTCAATGGTCTGATCCAACGTGACCTGGTATAGTCATGATGTATATCATTTGACTTCCAGTGACTATACAAAGACTTTGGTGACAAAATAAAAGCTCTATCTTAGTTTATTCAAAATTTGTAGAGAAAAATCACCAAAAATGCTTATTTGACCTAAGGTGACATTTTAAAGGTCACAAGTCAAAAATTTTGGCATCAGCTTCAGAAATGGGCTAAGAGCAAGTCGCAACCAATGTTTGAAGTTGATTCCATCCATACTTACTGAGAAAAGCTCATTTCGTGATTTTCCCCATGTATTGACAATGGGGAGGTCATGCTCTGCACATGACCTTAGGTCACCAATATCAAAAATCCCGGAACAAATGTTGTAGCTCCTGGTGGGCCCAATATGTGGTATGAGTTTCAACTTGATCGATTAACCCTTCTTTTAGCTATGCGGTCCGAAGTATTTTTGAGGTGAGGTCACTTCACCTGGCCTGGTGACCTGACCTGATATGACCTTGAGCCAAAATTTTCAGGAAAAATGTAAAAATGATAAAGAAACAGCCAGACAAAGTATGGCGGCGCTGCGCGCCGCCGTTTTTTGGTCACTTTGGAAAAACCCGAGGGGGTCTAAAAAGACCCCCACTCGGGCGAAGGTTAAACTCAGGGGGCCCCAAACCAGCTTGGGTTCAAGAACAAAGTCAGTAAGCTCTTGTATAATACCCTCTCAAGGTCCCTTATCTGCCCAGGGACCCCTTGCAAAGCGCCCTCTTGTGAGGGCGCAAACCCAGAGTTGGGTTTGTGACTCCTAATTAGGAGTCCCAAACCCAACTCTGGGGGGCTCAAGATCAGCTGAGAGGGCCATACCAGTTAAAAGTTTCCAGACTAGATAAAGGGTCGTTGTCGGTCCAGGGGCCCCCAGTGTCAACAACGGGGTTTCAAAATCATCATGGGGGCCCCGACCATCTAGAAGATTCAGATTCCGATTCGATTTATTCAGTGTACGTCTTAGCATTACGAGGCTTTTCACGTCCTATCGTCAATAAAAGAATGCAGGTAAAAGGTAAAATAACTGCATATAGATCACAAGTAAAATTATCACACCCTGGCTCTCACAGTATTTCTAACACCTTTTTTCAGGGCGGCAAGACTGAGAGCGTTACGTAATTTCGGTGGTGAGGAATTGTACGCGGCAGCGGAGGGCCCCAGATTAGCTCACGGGGCCTAGAACCAGCTCAAGGGACCAGATCCTCTATGGGTTCCAAATCAGCTCAGCAGGCCCAGAAAAAATCCGGGTCCCAGACCCACTGTGGGGCCTCAAAGCAGCTAAGAAGGTCCAGAAAGGTCAGGAATCCATACCGGCTGATGGCTGCGACAAGTTGAGGAAGCCCCAGAGCAGCACAGGGAAGCTTAGACATGCTAAAGTAGCTAATGCCAGTTTAAGGGGCTCAATAGCAGCGCCGGGGACCCTGACCAGTTAAGAGGGCCTAAGTCAGTCCGGGGCTCTAAGCCGAAGTCTGGAACCTCCTGTGCAAGTGTCTCTCAGGGGCCCCGGAACAGCAATAGCTCAGCTCCCCTAGCAAAGGTTCCTCTTAGTAGACCTGAAACGAACTCACGGGTCCCGAAACCATCTGAGGGAGGTCCCACCCAAAGTCAGATGGCTCGGATCAGATAAAGGGTCCCTGAAGAGATCAGAGGTCCCAGTGCAAACTCAGAACTCCAGGTCAGCCTATGGGTCTGAAGATAACTTGCCTCCAGAAGAGCCCAAGGGGTCCCTTGCCAAATTATGATCTCCGGAGGCGCAAAATCAACTCAGGGTGTGCCCATCAGCTCAGGGGTTCCAGGACCACCTAGAATGTGAAGGGAGCAGACCAACTCAAGGGCTCACACCAGTCCAGGGGCCCAAACCAGCTGAATGCTCCATTCTAATTCAGGGGCCGCAGACCAGCTCAACTTCACCGGATCCCAAAAGTGCTAAAGGAGCCATTCTTAGGGGGACCCAACAGCAATGCAGGGGTTTCACGCCAATTCAGTGGCCCAGACCAGCTGACGGACCCTGAATCAGCTCAAGGAGACCCACATTAACTCAAGTGACCCATACCGGCTCAGGGGTCCTGACATCACCCGTTGGTGCACGGCCTAACACTAAATCACGTGCTCCTGCGAAATACCGACTTAGGGTGCTGCTTAACCAACTCAGTGGCCCTGGCTGTTCCAGCTCAGTGAACCCGGGATAGGTAGATCAAGGGTGGCAAGTGGGTACTTGAACCCCGATTTACCCTCGGTTTCTCCTGAAAGTCTGATGGCTCCCCCTGAAATGTCGCTCGGTTCATAGGTAATTAGGGCCCATGCCTTAATCATTAAGGACGCTCAATCCTGCTTTTTAGCCAGCACCCCGGTGGGCCTCCGAGCCACCTTCGCCCCGGTGGGGGTGTTTGAACACCACCCTCGATCTTGGCCTCTATGCGGGATAGCGAAAAAAAGCGAAAGCTGGTGGAGAGCTCATCCAAATTCATGAGGAAACTATATCAGTCACGTTTTGGCCTAGGTTAATATTGAGGTCATGACAGGTTAAAGGATGTGGCATTTTGAGTAGAGTTTTTGGGCTCTAGCACCTGACAGATTTGAGTAAGAATCATTTTAGGCACTATTCGCTTCCTCTTGTCACGGTGAATCTAATGATGTACAATATGACCATACTAGGTCAAAACACAATGACATTCCCTGGCAGCTGGTGCGTCGTTAAACCCCAACACAATGACCTGACCTCTATGGTCACGTTTTAACCAAGCATAGTCAATATGCATATGAATCGACTCAAATAGCAATCCACACACAATTGCATCACAATAAAAGCTGTATCATCATTCCCTGCAAGATTATTGATCTAAGTTTGAAAACTGCTAAAGTAGCCCGAGATGACCTCTCAGAAGTCACAGGTCAAAATTTGCAACGTGAACCTGGAAAGGAGCCCAGGATACTACGATTTGGAGATTTGGAGAAGCCATGAGGAGTAGGCCGGGTCAGGGGGAGGGGTTTTTCTCCAGGAAACAAGTGAAAGGGGGAAATTATTTGTCCTTGGGGTATAAGAAAATGATATGATTTTTTTCCAATTTTTTAAATTGATGCTGAGTGGTAGCGAATGACCGATTTGTGCAGGGACTTTTCCCATTTTTTCTTCAGAATGCCTAATTAATGCGTGAGTGAGATATCTGTGGGCTCCAAAAACATCATTGTCGTGTTCTCCGTATATCATTCCAGCCTATAGAGGACTCTATTTACACTTGATAATGTGTCATGACTCGGTTATTCTCGCTTCTCTCCTGAGAGATGCCCGTCATAGTGCCCCTGGTGGCAGAATGGAGAACTAGCGCAGTCGAGGGAGTCAAGCCGCCAGGGAGTGGTTTTAACTGTGTGTGGAGGCCTGAAAACCAAGAATTCGATTTCTGGACAGTCACTGGCTTTAGTAAATATTTCCCATCCCTCGTTGCCATCGCTTAGTCGTATCTACAATGTCCTGAGGCCTAAACACATGCATCGGAAAGGAAGTGACCGAAACAGACGAAAGCAGGACACAGCAGGGGAAGTATGTAATATTGACCCGAAATTCGACGAGTATTTGTTTCTAGGAGTAGTTTTAGAGTGAGGATATTTATCGTCAGCAGAAGGTTGAAGGCTGATTGGTCCCATATTGGTGTCGGTGTTTGTCGGCAGTGACGCGTATGGTGTTGATCTAGCCATATCGCCCTCAGAAAACAAGATGCATCTGGTTGTATCTTTATCAAACCATTTTTTGCGTCACCAGCACATGGAAAAAACGTCGTTTAACGAACTCGTAGGTCAAGTCAATCAACAACAAAATCTCATTTCGACTCAAAAACAAGGATGCGTTCACGGTGCCGCATTCTCGCACAAACATAACCATGACGGGCAGCACTTCCGACCACTGCGCTTCCAGCCTGAGTCACCAGTTGAACTGCCCTTTCTACCGCCTGGGTATGTACCGGGTATGCGGGCGCTGTATCTCTAAAAGAGAGCAGCTCCGGCACGCTGAGCTTGGATGTCAGTGGGGGTTCAGTCACTAGCTCATTCGACCAGTTAATCATCTCAGCATAACTATTGGCCTGGAAGTCAATCTTGGGGATCTCGTAAGGCCGCACCTCACCAGACACAGCTGCTCTACACTGTGTTATCACCCCGACCGCTTTTTCCCGGATTTGTATATCATCATCGCACAGCATGGCGATAAGAATCGCCTCTGGGTGAGCCCAGTACCCATTTCGCTGGATGACAGGCCTCACGATCTTCTGTACGGAGAGCGGTAAACCCTTCAGGAGCTCGATGCTGCAGAATAAGTTTCTGGATCCATCTTTGTAGTGAGGATTGCACTTGATTTGGAACCAGACGGGAACGTAATGCCTGACAATGAATTCGGTCAGCATCTTCAAGTTGCTTGTTGGCTGTTCAGTTGAGGCATAGAGACGAAGAATTCTTGTCACCAACGTCAGCCATCTGGCCTGGTTCAGAGGGCCGATTTTTCTGGCGGCAAGCTCAGTGCCAATTTCCCCCCCAATGATGCCCGCAGTCAGCTTGTACAGTATCTGTTGATCTGTGGTGAGGGCATCAATTGTCTGTTTATCCAGGTTCTGCAGGTTGCCAGGTACTGGACTAAATGATACTAATGGCTTATTGTGGAGATCCTCGGACAGTTTCTTACCGATTGGACCGCTGAATGATCTCGGTCCCGCACTAACGCCATCAAGCTTTGTGAACAATTCACGTAAATTCAACTCATTAAAGTGAAGTAGACAAATGAACCAATGAACTGGTCTACCTTCAAAAAGCTCAAACAGTCGAAATATGCCACCATTTTTTCCTGTGTTCACTGCGGTTCCGTCTGCCCCCAACACAGCTATGTCCCCACCAAATTCCTCAACAACATCATGGAGCTTCTTAAAGATTACGTGAGCCTTTCCTGATTCTGGGGTAAAATGCGTTAGATACTCGCCGCCAGGCTCTGCAACAACAGCGATATGTTCTTCCTGCTGTGCTATTCTACGTGTTGAGGGGCCTGACTCATCTAGATGACTGCCTATCATAACATACGAGGTATCTTTTCGGCCATCAAAATGCACACCTGACAACTCAGATTCGCAAACCTTGTCTTTTCTCTTTTCTGCTTCTCGAATACGAGCAAGCACCCTAGCCCGTTGTACTTTCTTGTGATCCACTATGAATCTGGTATCACTAGAGGAAATCCTTCCGATATCAATTTGGAAACCATTAACAATAGCAGCAGCCGCACGATTTGACACGCCGTATCTGTCGGCTGCCAATGCCATGTGTCTCAGTGTGTCCGTGTTTACTTCACTGCTGGTCGCTTCATGCTCTGCGCTGTCCGCTGAAGACACAGCTTCGGCGTCTGTGGGGTCCTCAGAGGAGGATCCCTGCGAAAAATAGGAGAATGACTCATTATAAGGGAGACTGACACTATTTTTCTACTTAAAAAACAAAATTTATATGTAAGACATTCTCATTTAATTACATGTGTATCCGATTCTGATCACGAAAAAAACTTACATAGTATTCTGCAATACCTATATTACAACTGTGGTGAGTTTTTTTGCGCTATTAGGCTAATCATATCGCACGAGGTTATCCAGTGATGATAAATACTCTCAGCTTAGCGCGCTCAGGAGACTACTGTCCTTTTAACTAGTCTATTGAGGACGTAACAAATACTTATAAACTCCATGCGTCGAAAATAACGCTCGAAAAACATAAAGTGGAGGTATCTATCGAGCACATTAACAGAGCAATGGTTTACCTAAAATACAAGTTTCGCACCTGTAAGTGTGTCTGGTATGGATCTGGTCCTTCTGGAGACTCTCTTGTCATCTGCTGTGCCCTTCTTTCCCTCCTATCTTGTTGCACTCGCCTGCGACGACTTTCTTCGTGGTCGATGGAGCCGGTCGTGATTCTTCTCACGGTTCTCTGATCATGGAGAAACGCAACTTCTAGCTCCAGCACCTTATCGTCTGCCACAGGGGCAGTTCAGAGGGTCTAAACATTTACAAGCAGCAATGTCAAATAGTTTGGAGAACCACGTCTCTTCCCTCTTCCTTACGGTATCATACCGATCGCGCTTGGGAGTTTTCATAAGTTTTTTTAAACGTCTATGACAGATGCAGAGGTGCAGAAAGTATGCTGGCTGTCACAAACTCAATGCGACGTATGCCTTCTCTGTCACAAAAAGCTGAAAATCATAATTGTATACTTGAATACTATTTCCAATATGCTGAATGTCATCTACCTGTTCTTACTTTTTACAACAGACAAGGTTCAAGCACCAAGCCATTACGGCATGAAGGTAGTAAACTGTGTTTTCATTTTTAGATCATGTTTATGTTTTTGGAAGGAAAATTTCCAATTATTGATCATTGTTTCCAGTATTGGGATCATAACTATCATTGGCAACTCTGACTGCAGTTTCCCTGAATGACATGCATTTCCCTTTTGAAGAAGCTTCCATTTTTGGAAGGAGTGTTTCCAATTATGGTACATTTCCCCATGATTAAATGTGGCAATTATCATGAAAATAATTATTATTGGGAACTAATCTATGAATGGGAGCGTACACCTACACACAATTGGGAATCCTGATCACAGCTCTCCCCCCACTGAACTTCTATCTCATATAGCAACAAAAGGGACAAAAATGTCAATGTCAACATAGGATTTGGATCTACCTAATTTTTTTGTCATGTAACTTTTTATTCCTTTGAAATTGTTTACTAATCTGACGGAAATGTGTTGGTAAAGTGGACCTTAGGTAGCATTTTTATAGACAGATCAAATGCTTAAAATTTTCCCCCAACACCCGATTATCACCTGCCTGGTCATTCCTTCTTGCAGTAAAAACTCTGAGGCAACTACCCTGCACAGATGTAAAATTAAGTCTATTGGCCTAATAGGTACAGCGGTATTGGAAGTCTCATACCAAAGAAAGATCCAGTGGAGTCAAAATCCTGCTTTAGCTCCATGCAGTTCAGGTCCTGTGTGTTGCTACCTACCACTGGTAGTAACCAACACACCCCCAACCAGCGTTTTTCAAAGTCTCTTTCTTTCTGAGATTTTCTGTGCTTTTCTCAGACGAAAAGGGGGTCTACTAGGCCCCCTCCAGTGCACATTAGTGCCAGGCCCCTCTCCAGTGTGTTTTAACACTTTGTGGAGGACTGCATTGGCACACATTTGCTATCTGTACAATATTGCCATGATAATTTGATCATGAAACCTCACCTGAATTACTTTTGTTGCCAGTCTGTTGCTGGCACCAGCTCTCCCAACTTCCTCCAGCTCCAAATCTACCTAACCAATCTTGATATAGGGCACAAATAAGGTAAGGCACAAGCAAGCTAAGGAATGAAAAACCAAGTTTGTTATGTGAAAGTGTATCAGTCTCAAAGTAGCCTACATTCATCTTAGATTAGCCATGGGCAGCACTATTTATTCCAGCTAGTTTTAGCCTGCACTTATCTCAGATATACCTAATAAATATGCCCTCAAAAGAAGTTGCTTCCCACCTGTTTAAATTTTTGGCAGGCTCTACATCACATAAACATTTCTAACTTGCTTATTGTCGCTGTTGCGCAGTTTAAGTAGAATGGCTGCCCAGCTATGTTTATTTTCTCACTCACTTAGTACTTTTATTAGTAGCTTTTAGGCGTACTTAATACTAAATTCGAAGAAATAGGGGCCAATAAATCGAAGACACTCAAACTGTAAATATGATTAAACCTGCAAAAATGGACAGAGAAGTACTTGATAACGTATCTGCGTTATCTTTAATGCCTTAAAAATGGCCACAGTCCTATATTTCTCGAAAAAATTGACTGTCACATTTCGGGCATCTAGGCGGCAACTTTCTGGCAACTACTAACAATCGGCACCATTGGGCTGCATGTTAAAAATCTGGCAACTGTGACAGCGGTTTGCGGGTTTTCTGCAGCGGGGGTCCCTCGTTTTAGTAGAAACTGAACACAGTACCAATATTGTATCACTGATGGTACGCTGTGCAATTGAAGAACAGAGTTGCTAAATTGAAATAATCGCTACACGCTTCATTCTGTATTTCAAAAATATGTGGTTTGATTTTGAACCATACAGTCACGATCGCTGTTTTGTCACAGTTATGCACCTCGATTTTCGTAAATGTGTCACAAACTCCAGTAGCCGAGTTGGCAAGTTTCTGCACCTCTGGACAGATGTCACCCAGTTGGCTGATACGAGATCCACTAACCGTTGGAATCCCCTCCTGACGCCAAGTGCTTGCAACTCGATCGCACGCCAGCTTCTTTGCTTTTGCCGCAGATGTCAGCCGTCTGGTTAAAGGGTCTATCTCCCGCTGTATGTTTCGAAAACAGTTGATAAACTGCTTCCTCGTTGGTAACACGTTTGTGGGAAGATCAGCAGGCTGGCCCACGACAAAATTGTCGGTACCTTGTCGAGTTTTCCGAGTTTTTAGCTCAGATTTCCTACCACTAGCCATAGCTAAAAATGATGGCTTTAGCGCGTGAAATAAGCCGACTACTAACGCAGCGGACAGTACCACGACCACTTTAAGTCACGCCGTCAGCCAAACTGATGCGTGACTTCTTCGTATTTAGCGAGCCTACCCTCCCAAATGAGCGACAATATCCAGTGTCAATACACAGAAAGAATTTATTACAAGGTACAAGCTTAAAATTGTGTTTCTACAAGTTTTACCATTGCAGAACAATAGTTGCACCGTAGTTCAATTACCGAAGTAAAACAACCCTGGTTACGTCACTAGCATAAAGCAATGCAATTACTACGGAATGACAACCTTGCCTTGTGCCACAATAGTGCGCGCCTCGTTCATACCTGGTTCATACCTTGCTTGCGCACCAGCGCTGCACTAACTGAATACTAGGCGTTGTAGTGGCATTGTAAATAGCTGGTAGGTAAAGCTAGGACGTTGTTGCACCCTTGCTCGGCCATTGTCGTTTGACTATGGTTTCAAATACCTGCTCGGGTTACAGTCGCCATCTTGTTTTCTGTTTACCCGTGGCAATACACAGTGGCCTGGCACGCATGCCGTGTAGGTTAGAATAAATGTGACTTCTTTTAATCAATCGTGGAACTTTGGAAGCTGTCTGGAATATTTGTCAGTGATCTGCGAGTGGAAAGTATTGTTCTCTGTTCCAATAGTTGAAAAGTGAGGCATTTTGGAATGGTCATTCCAGGTCCAGGTGAGTAGGTATGTGGTTACTTCAGGAATGTATGCCATTTTGGTATTAAGGCTCATATTTTCGTGTCAAACGAGCACAGACTATTTGATCATATGGATTAGGTACCTGCAGTGGGTAGAACCTAATTGTATTTGCCTTATGGCCCCGTTTGAAAAATACGGTGAGTTGAGTTCCAATATGACCTTGTTGGTGTCTTCAGATGGATCGGCGCCTGATGAGTGATGCTGTGTATTACCGATATGGGTAAGACAACGTGCGGGTTATTTTCTTGCTTGAGAGGTGGCTAAATGCTTACCGTTTTTCTACCGATGGTCTTCCGGTTGCATTTGGGGCCAGAAAACGCTTTAGCTTTCGCATAGAGACTGAAAAGTTCCCTTTGAAGCAGAGGTAGGTACAAGGGGAGGGGCTAAGAGGGCTCAAGCCCCCTTCCACACCATGAAATGTCAGAGTGCCTAAAGTAAATGCGTAGTCAGATGCTGTCCAGACACTATGGCGGGGAGGCGCGAGCGCCCAAGCTTCCCCCGAAATGAAGTCCTAGATCTGCCGCTGTTGTAAAGACGTAATCCGAGTCTCGTTTTACCTTTGTAAGAAGCCTTGCAACACCCTTGTACCCTCCCCGTTACGCACTGGTAAAGCGGTTGTGTAAGCAAGGTTCTAATCTCGTCACGCTCTTGTAGGAAGGCTGCGGTTGCGTACAAGGCGGACACAAGGCTTTGTTCTACCCTTGTTATGGGGTAATCATGACCTAGTAGAGGGCTTGTGGGGACGTTGTCAGCCATTGTCTTTGCCATGTAGGTTAACCATAGTTAAGTTACAAGGTTTGTACAACGTCCTCTAGCAACCCTTGTCGTACTATGGTTCTACCATTGTTCTACATGGTTTTTCCTTGTATTTCCCTTGTTTTTGTGGCACGGATTTTGAACGTACAAGCTTTGCGTTTTACCCTAGTAATTTTCCATGTAAACAAGGGTCTGACAAGGTTTGCCCTTGTAAAAATTTCTTTCTGTGTACTTGGTGTCAAATGTGCGGTGGTCCTGGCAGCGGATCGAATGTACCTAAGGAGATTCGAGATAGCGCGCGTGCGAGAGAGAGAGAGAGAGGGGGGAGATGAAAGCCAGCAAGACTGGTGTTAATTCAAGTTACATTCTCTTAAGACGGTGTTTCTGTAATGCCCATTTGCCATTCAATAGGTACGATTATGTACCATTGCGTATCAGGCAAACAAGGCTGGGGAAGGGGAAAGGGTATGGGCTCAGACACATGTGAAAACCGCAATTTCATCAGAGTAATCCCACTCGGTTGATTACAAGAAATTGAATCACCACCTGTCCCCTTAAATGGGACCAAACCCCGGCGCACAGCACGCCTTTCGCGCGCTGTTTATTGTGTCCACCGGTAGATGTCACTGGTGACGGATGCTAAAGCCTCCACGGAAAACACTATAAAAGGACTAATAGATCTCTCTCGATTATAACTCTTCTACCACACCTGGTGTAACAGCACCCGGCGCATTCAAAAATCGCAAAATTGGAGCTCTCTGAGGCTTCCCAATGTTCTAAAATCACATTTTAGGAGAAAAACAGCAAAAAGTGCTCAGATAAATGAGCTTTTCGCTAGTACTCAGACTCAATTAAAATTGCTGAAAAATTGCAGATTAGCTTTAAATTGAACAAGGACCAATAATTTCCCCCTTTCACCGGGGTCCGTTTCCATCGACCCGGCCTAGCCCACAGGGCACCCACAAGCATGCCAGGGAGCCTGGCCTCAGCCAAAGCTAGCCCAAGTAGACCACTGGGGCCCGGAATCGTGGCAGGGGCCCGGCTCTGTCCGCAGGGGCCCGCAACTTGGGATTGGGGGGCTCGTCGGGTCATTGGGGGTCTTCTCCGAGCAATTGGGGGGGGCTCGAGCCCCCCAAATATATGGAAACTTGCGCCCCTGCAGGTAGAGGACATTCAGCATATTGGAAGTAGTATTCAAGTATACAATTATTATTTCCAGCTCTGTGTGACAGAAGAGGCATAAGTCGCATTGAGTTTGTGACAGCCAGCATACTTTCTGCACCTCTGTATTCTCCTTCCCTCAACTACCCGGACGGAGGGATAACCAGAAGAAATTGTCCTTATAATAGCTTCTTCATCCCATAGGAGGATCCAGGAGGGCAAATGGGGCACGTGTCCCCCTCTCTGATCTACTCTCGGTGAACCCTAAAATGTCGCGTCCCATCCCCTCCCCCAGGATGCGAAAATCGGCGCACACCGATAGGATTTAGCATCCATCTGATAGGTTTTGCCGGTCAAAAGTGGCGCCCCCTCTGGTCCGGATGGTGCCCTCCCCGGAAGTTACCCCCCGATCGGCAATCATGGATCTGACTATGCTTCATCCATTAGTACACATGAACAATCAAGAAGAAAATCAGAAAAATTGTTTTTACAGTAAAAACTTGCACTACCTAGATTCGAACCCGGATTACCTGTTTGAGAGTCGGGCATGGAGGCCACTATACCAGTCCCGCTGTACGACACCCGGCTGAGTTTAAAACTTTCCTGATTAGTTTTCTAAAGCCGAAAGTTTTGGACAAACTAATAGAATTTACGTATTTTTAGGCTTAATAAAAATAAATTGAATACTAATACAATATAAAAACATTTTCTACTACAAAAAATCATTTCTAGAACTTAAAACTTTGATTGATAGAATAGAGGTGAAGAGCAGGTTGCAGCATTTTAATGATATTGTTAACAAATTTGAATAATTGTTGATTGGCCTCCCAAAATTTAGCAGGAGATGAAAAAATGATTGACGGCACCAGAATCAGGATTTTTCAAGTATTAAGAAACCACAATTAAAATTTTTGCGACAATGTCCCTTTCAAGTACCCTATGCGGGAGCGCGGTCGGGCGCGCTGAAGAATAGGAATTCGGCGAAGTGGCAAATCCCAAGGGCAAATCCGTTATGGTAATCCGTGGCAGCAGCTATTTTGCGAAAAGCCGGAAATGCGCCACAGACCACAAGTCGGCGGCGGCGCGTGGACGGTGGTGGGTATAGTTTGATCCTATATTTTTTATTATCTTCTCGAACCTATAGAAATGGGCTTCCTTGTTTGTTGAATTTATCAAGAAGATATCCTGCTGCTCGTGTCTGATATTCTGATGTGATTTTGACGTATCGAAGGGCTTATGTGGGATTCGACAAACATACCTGTACTTATAAAGGTAATTAGAGGCCGGGCAAGGTACCTATCACAGCTGGATTTCCCATATCAATATTATTAGTCTCACCAGATTATAACCTGATTCGCTCACCTGATGGAGTATAGTCTGATAGTGTAGGTACCTGGTAGGTACCTAAGTCAGATAGGTTTTGATTAGATTGCACGCACATTGGTTTATCCTTGTCCTGAGGGAATACTTAGGGCAACTTCTTTGGGGTCAGAATAATCAACAATTAGAAATTCTTTCCAGTGTCAGTTGTAGAGGCTCAGACCCTGAACCAGTTAAAAGAATCTGCTTGAAACACACTGGGCTTTACCCGTGTTCCACGTCTCGGAACTTGAATGATCCATCCAACCTGTCCTGGCTCAAGAAGGTCAATTCTTGGCCACTCTCAGGTTCCTTTTCCTGAGGAAGAGCATGTTGAAATGCACTTATCTCCTGAGCTCGTTGGTGAATCTGAGCCAGTGGGCCATAGTGACTATTAGTCTGAAATTGTTTGGTAAGGTAAGGCGCTGGTTTTGGGTAGCGTTTTCCTGTCTTGGCCCAGGGGCTTGCATGGAGACCACTGTTAAGCTTGACCTGACATTGACCTTGTGGTTTCGGGAACATTCAGGCTTCTGGGGTGAAGCCTCTGTTGTCCCTACCTTGATGAGCTCGGGTACTTAGGAGATGGAATATGCTTAGTAAAGAGTTTCATACAAAAACTGATTCCAGTATTTATGAAGGCTGGTTTTGAACAAGTTTGTACTTTCTGACTTGATGACCCAGCTTTTTAGCGAGTTGCAGTTGTTAATGCTTCTGATGCTGAAATGGTTTCTCCGTTCTCTTGGACCGGCTTCTGGTGTGAAGACCTAAAGCTCATGCCCTCTAGTTGCATTGTCAGTAGCCATCTGGAGGAACTTGTCTCTACTCAGTCCAGTATGCCCAGTTCTAAGGTTATACATCCATATCAGGCCACATCTCCTTTGTTTGCATAGAAGGGAAGGTAACAGTGACAGGTGTCTCGACCTTTCTTTGTAAGGTGTCTTTCTTTCTTTGTAAGGTATCTTTCTTTCTTTGTAAGGTATCTTTCTTTGTAAGGTAGTATATTCTGTAGTATATTCTGTATCAGGCAAGTTGCTTGGCACTGCACTTGCTCCAGCATGATCTGCTCTGTCTTATAGAATGGGCCCCAAATGGGGTTTCCATACTCAAGTAGGAGTCTGACAAGGCTCTTGTATAATAAGGGCAATGTCCCTTGGTCTATGATGTCATTCCGATCCTCGCCTTCCTCAGTGCCGGACGTGTTGTGCTCTGCTCTGTGATTGGTGACCTCAGGCTGCACTGAAGGTAGTTCTTTTCGAATTTTGAGCATTGTGTAAGTAAGTTTGGTTTTTTGTGCTTATCAGCATATGTTTCGGCTTAGGTAGTTTTGTTTAGGCAAATTAAATTTAATATAAATTTGATTTGTCATTTGCTAAACAGATTGTTAAAGTGTCCGTTTTGTCTAAGCTCCATTTTCGTCGTCACTTGGCGCGGGCTGTCAGCTGACACCGGCTCAGCTGACCACTAGTTTGTGAAGGGTAGGGCATTTTTACTCCATACCTTCACACTCTTTCCCCTATTTCCCTTCGTTGCGTTTCGTGGTTAACAGCTGTGCGGAAAGGTAAAGCCGTGGGGAAACCTTTACGAGATTTGCCAGATATTTTTGCCACCCTGACCTTGCACTAGGCACGGATCTCTCTCTCTTCCGCGTTTGTCGTTACGGGAGGTGGTGCTCGCTGTCATGGTACTAGTAGGTAAAGGCCCATATTAATTCTAAATTGTTGCATCCGTGTATCAACTTAGTTTCAATCCCTCATTACTTTTGCTGCTGCTGAGGCATTATCTGAATTGACACAGGGCAAAATCTTTTTTTGATATACCCCTATTTTTTTGTATTTTGATTGGTGAAAGATACTCTCACTCGTTGCAGGGGAGCTGCCTGCTAATCGCGCCCCCATCTAGTCAACCCTACTTTGTGGACTTGTGTGGAGACACCTACCCTGCTCTGCATCTTCAGTGGAGCACGTTTTCTGCACATACATACTTGGGTTTGTGCAGATTTTTCTGTTTTTGTTATATTTTAGTCATGGACTAGGCATTCTTGCGGACTGGACATTCCAGCAGTTAGATTGTGACTGAGTCACAGTGTTATCAAGCAGATTTATTGTGTTCTCAGTTTGGCTTTGACTTCTTTTCACCCCGGCCCTTGTGCACATTTCTGTGATGAAACCCATGAAATTAATAGGAGGTGCTATGGAGAAACTGAAGGAGGAGGTGGAAGGTTTGCACAGTGAAAATGAAAAGATGAGGCAAGAGATAAAGGAGCTTCGCTCTGAATTAGTTGAGGTCCAGTTTCTTGTATCAGAAAATGTAGAGCGTCGAGAAGTCGTAGAGACCATTATAGTCTCGCTTGATCAGCGTACCTCTGAACTTGCAGCCAATCAGGATAACCTTAAGTGTTCCCTGGAGGGGCAGGCACAATATAGCCGAAAGTCCACTCTTCTGCTCTCAGGAAAGGTTATCTCTGAATATAGAGATAGTGAAAACTCGCGCATTGTGGCGGTTAATCTCATCAGGGACTACTTGGGTATAAGTGTGCAACCTAGAAGCATCACTGCTTGCCACAGGCTGAAAAACAAGAAAGTAATCCTAGTTAGATTTGCCTATCTTGATGAGAGAATGCATGTGTACCATCAACGCACTAAACCAGTCAAATATGGTCTCCTGGTCCACGAAAGTTTGACGGCGGAGCGTCTTGCTGTGGTAAAGCTCCTCCAGGAGATGAACCAACCACGTGACAGGGCTCCATTTGCCTCATACTACACTAGCTCTGGCAGGATATTCGTGACGGTTACTCGGAGCTCCCGACCCGCAGAGTTGTTTGTTGGGGCGACCCGAGCTGACATCCTCAGGATCTGTGATGGGCACTGCCACAATGCAAGTTCTGGGGGTGTACAGAGAGCATCTGCTGGCCCATCGCCTGGGGGTGGCTCTGGTGTTGGACGTGGGGCGGCGGGTGCTGCGATTGGAGGTGGTGGGAACTCTCTGGGCGGCAGGCTCTGGTACCTGCAACTGCACAGGCTCACCTGTCCCCTCTGGTCGACCCTGCAGGATTCTCGGCACCGCCTGCCCTTGGTTCAGTGGTCCGGAGCTCTGTGCCTCCTGATGGTGGTGCTTTGGGTGGCGCCTTCTCCTCTGGAGTTGGCCCTGTTCCCCCACCTGGACCTGTGCCTCTTGTGAGGATCTGCCGGGGTGCGGAGGGGAGCTGGACTCTGGGAGCTCGGCCTGACGGCTCGGTGGGTGTGAGCACAGATCCTCCAATTCTGCCTCACCCTGCTCCAGGCACTCTAGCCGGATCGGGTTCGGATGGTGTGCCAACAGGTGAAAAAAGTCCACCCCTGCTGATGTCCCTGACTGTTGTTTGACCTCCAGGGGCACATCTGTGCCATGTACTTCTCAGTCTGGTGGGTCTCTGATCTCGCACCCCCCTGGTGGCATGCCACCTCTCCATATGCCCCCACCTGACATTGGATATGGTGGCTTGATTAATGGACCTGCTTCACCTCTCACTACCACAGGGAACACAGATACAGTTTAGGTCACTCAAGTTTCCCACTGGATGTAACTTCTACTTTGCTCCCGTCACTTCTTGTGACCTTCACATCTTTACAATTACTTTCATTCAATCCAAATTAATAAAGATGAACTTGGGATCTGCCCTGGCGGAAATTTCCACCCCAGGAAAATGAACTGGTTTGCAATTAAATTGATACTTACAACATTGTATTACCTCCAGCTCATTGAACTTGAAACAATTTGTGCCATCAGTGTAATGATACCATACACGTATATTCACACTACGGGGCGATACATGATCCATACAGTGATTTTAAAAAACAAGAAAACAAGCCCTGGCCGTGGTGGGCAAAGATAAACTACACACGGAGGCGCTGGGCACCGAACCCGCGACCGCCGACGGCGCGAGCGCTCTAAATTACGCCCAGACGGGCACGGGCTCGGAGCCCAGCAGACGCGCACCGGCCGGGTGAGTGGACAAATAATCAGAATGATAATGAGCGATACAAGATCGGTACAAGCAACACACAGCTAAGGCGTGAGCGACACCAATAAAATACGGAGGCGGTCTCACACCGCGCAGACACCGCCCAGCATCAGCAACGTAGACCCGGCGAATCCACCACACCGCCCCGGCGAAACGCACAACGCTCTGTCCACCCGGGCAGAGCGTTGTGTGAGCGTTTTTAATATTGTACTAACCCTTCCCCCACCTTTTGTGTAAGGAACAAATGTATCTGCTTTATTATACTGAACTGTTCGAATGTAAACAGGCTGCCTTGGCTGGTCCAGGTGTGTTAACTGGTTGATATCGCCTTCCGCATTTGGTAATTCTTGTTAGCCCTTTGCTTTAAAGTCTGTATGAGCAAAATTCATTAGCTTTGTTTAGGTTGTACCGTGTAGACCCGTGTTTTTCTCTCCTTTTCAATCGTTGCTTATAAATTTTGAATTACCATTGCATCTCATCAGCACCAATTGAAATTCAAAACAACCTCTAGATTTCTCCCTGACTTCTCGGTATCTGATCAGGATGACGATAGTGATTCCCCTAGCACTGAAAACTTGCTTCAAAAGTGTAACTACACCACCATCTCTGACTTTAATGATTCTAGTTTAACCAATGGCAGTACCATAATACACGTCAATATTCGCTCCTTACCAAAGAATTTCGACTCTCTTTCAGTGCTGATCTCAGAACTCCACCCCTGATAATTCTGGTGACCGAGTTGTGACTTCTCCCTGAACTTGCTAGCTCCTATGACTTAACAGAATACTTGTTCGAAATTTCATCCACTCAAGAATATAAAGGAAAGGGGGCTGGTATATACATCCACAAAAAGTTGCGTTATAGCAGGAGAGGTGACTTGGAGTTGAATACTACTCAACAACAGTCGGTCTTCCTTGATGTAAAAAACGTCTTTCCCTTTAGCTTTGTAATCGGTGCTGTATGCAGGTCCCCTTCATACCCATCATCAATATTTTTGAATTACTTGGATTTGTTTCTTGATAAGATATGTGAAGAAAATAAAACTTGCTTAATTGGTGGCGATTTTAACTTTGATGTATTAAAATTTCAGACTAATGAATTCTGTTCATGTTTCTTACAATCTCTGGGGTCTCGAGGATTCCAACCATGTGTTTTTCTTCCTAATTACAAGTCATTCACAAACTCTCATTGATAATTATTTTTGTAACGATATGTCTGTTTTGAAATCCACACATGTTCTCGTCTCAGATATTAGCGATCACCTGCCGTTAGCCGTCAATTTAGCAACACAAATTAATATGATCATGAATACCAAAAACAAATCCCGTGCATTCGATTTCAGGAAGGTTGATCTGTTAAAAACTAGTTTAAGATCCAAACTCACCAATTTTTTCTCCATTACAGACCCAACCACTGCTGCAGACGCCCTCCAGACTACCATCACTACCGAAATTTCCCGGTTCTCCATCAATAAATCTGGCCGGAGGTATGTACCCATCCGCCCTTGGATCTCTTTCGGACTCTTAAAATGTATAAACAAAAAATCAGAGTTGTTAAAAAATTCATACACTCAAAATCTAAATCAGCCGAATCCATCTACAAATCCTATAATAATGCCTTGACTGGAGTGATACGAACTGCCCGTAAATTATATTTTCAACGGCGTCTAGAAGAGAATAAGGACAATCCTAGGAAGTTATGGGATACGTTGCTAACCATCATTCGCAAAAATAAATGCAACAAAGACCTTTCAGACAAATTTTTGATTGCCGAAGACTACAATGATAATCCTTTGAAAATTTCTGATGAATTTGATAAATTCTTTTACACCATAGCAACATCACTAGACGACTCTTTACCCTTGTCCACTTCAGATCCACTAGAATTTTTAGATGGAGCCCCTGAACGCTTGTTCAATTTTCTTCCAGTAGATGCCCAAATTGTTACTAATACTATCTCATCCCTCGGAAGCACAGGTGCAGCGTATGATGGCATTAGCTCGAAAATTCTTAAGTTGCTCTGCTCTGCCATTACACCTCATCTGGTTCATTTATTCAATCTCTGCCTCTCCCGTGGTATATTTCCTGACAAATTCAAAATGGTAACGGTCGTACCTATTTTTAAAGCAGGAGACCCCTCATTATTTACTAATTATCGGCCCATATCTCTTCTCCCCATTCTTTCAAAAGTGCTTGAAAAATTGTTCACGCCGTTTCTTAGATGATGAGCGCATTCTCTTTGAAAACCAGTTTGGATTCCGAAGAAATCACAGTACCTTAATGCTGATTGCTCTTTTGCATGACGAAATTACATCTACTCTCATCTCTAAAAAGGTTTCGGCTTCATTGTATTTGGATTTCAGCAAAGCGTTCGACACCGTAAACCACGAAATTCTTCTTTCTTAACTCCATCACTACGGAATTCGGGGTAGTTCACTAAATTTCTTTCGTACCTACCTCTTAAATCGCACTCAAATTGTGAAGTATAACGGAATTTCCTCTAATATGCCCAGGGCAATGCCCCGGGGCGTCCCGCAGGGGAGTGTACTGGGCCCCCTTCTCTTCCTGCTGTACGTAAATGATATATCCAAAAGCTCCAAAATTCCAAATTTCTATCTGTTTGCTGATGACACGGCCCTCCTATACTCTGCTGATAACTTACCTCAACTACAAAGCAAAATTAACGACTCACTACCAGATATCACGTCCTGGCTGCTGTGCAACAGATTCACAATCAATGGGAAAAAAACTCATCAAATCTTCTCGACCTCATCCAAAAATGATATGAATATCGCTATCACACCCCTAACAACGTATAACACCCCTATTCAACGTAAATTTTCATTTAAGTATCTAGGCATTACTCTCGATGAGGATCTGAAGTGGACAAATCACATCAAAAACGTTGAGAACGCGATTTCCCGCAACATCGGAATTATCTCAAGATCAAAACACATATTTGACTCCGGTCACCTCCTCCTGCTGTACAATTCTTTCGTGCTCCCGTACCTAAATTATGGTTTACCTGTTTGGGGGAACGCATTTCCCTATCGCTTTAATAAATTAACCACTTAACAAAGAGGATTCTCCGTGTAATTGACAAAACTGACCGTTTGGCTCATACCAGCCCCTTGTTCAAAAAGTACAAAATTCTGAAATTAACTGACCTTATCGAATTCAGCCGAATCAATATCTTGCACAACTATTTACGCCGCACGGTACCATGTGTTATTTCAAACAAATTACAGCTAGTGGATCCGAACCAAACGGGGAGAAATGTCAGGCAAGCTCAGCATTTTGCTGTGCAATTCGCTCCAACCCTATACCGCAAATTTTCATTTTTCATTGCTGCCCCCCGGAATTGGAACGAAGTCATCGCCTCAAAAATAAGATGTTTGGAAGACGTACCCCTGAGTAAAAGCTTTTTCCGCAAGGTTGTAACAAAACTGTACCTGGACGATTACTAATCTTTATGTTTGTATATGCCGATACGCACTGTTTACCATTCACTTGCTTGCGCTCGCTCTCTTGATTTTTGTAACAATGTAACGCAAAGCTTGCCTCAACATAACAAGTGTAACCAGTATAATTAACATAGCGTAAACCTCGCCGCAAAGAAATTTGTGAATAGTGCAGCTGTTGGCGCTCTCACAGGCAGGCCTCAGGCACCTCCCTGCCGTTCCATTTAATCCCCGCTCTGTTTTGCGCGCTCCCAATCACTTCATTATCACTTACTAAACTCAGGCGCACTTTCATTCTCCTCTTTCCGCCCTGTCACAATAACATTACGCTGTCCACAGCTGCTTTGAGTCTCCCGCGGGCGGGCGCGTTCCTGGCACTGCTGCTGCGATCTCTGGTGCTGCGCGCGGAGATCCGGTGCTGCGCCGACTGGTGCTGCGGGCTGCGCTGGCCGAGCGCAGCCTGATCGACTGGCGGCTATGGTTGCTGCGCTGGTGCTGGGTAGCGAGGTGGCGCTACGGTGGCCGCTGGACCGAGCTGGTGCATGGCCGCTAGGCGGCGCTGGTGCGCGCACGCTAGTTGGCGGTGCTGGAGCGGTGCAGCCGCTCGTTGTTGTCCGGGCTTGTCTATGCTGTTGTGTGGTGTCACTCACTAACCCATGAATTTATTTTACTTTTTTCTTTATTTTTCACCCCTGATCTCGTTTTTTTCGAGGGTTTCCACGCGCAGATGCTCTTCTGAACCACCCATCTTGAAACGTACAACTGTGGAGTTGCCGCGTCTACTCATCTCATACCTTGCTAGCATTTTACCTATCACCTGTTCGGATTATGTGTGATCCTTTTACCTTTGTCGCTGTGAATACATGTATGGACTGAAAGGCTTTCCTAATCACCTTGAGAATCTGGTTCACCTTGCTGTTAGCCTTGGCTGCCAAATTTCAATTCTTTCTGTATAAGGATCCCCAGATCCTTTTCTGGTTGAAGAAATATGGGGGGTGGAGCATGACCTCTTTGAATGGATGCCCCTCCCTTATATTTAGGTGCTCTGTCTCCATGGAAGGAAACTATAATTTGGGAAAAATTCTGACATCTCAGGCCAGTTTGGAAAGCTTGCACATAGGCATAGGACAAAATTGGCTACTTCCATACATGTGTTCAGGTGCAGCACTTTGCATGCAGAGTAGAGGTGGGACTTTCTAGACCCAGGGCAAAAGCCCGGCCCAGGCCCACGGGCTTGGACCAGGCTTGAAGGCCTGATTTAGGCCAATGCCGGGCTGATAACGGGCTTCACCCAGGCTCATTCCAGGCTTTTACTGAACTGGGACTTCAAAATCAATTTTCTGTAAGTTAAATAAGCCTTTTTCAGTACAAAGTTAGTTTTTTCCACTGAAACATAATCTTATTCATTCACCAGCAGCTTTTGAAAATGCATTTATAATTTATTTTGAGACATGGGCTTTTAGACATACATCAGGAATGTAAAAGCATGAAGCTCTAGCTTTCCATCTGTTACTCATGCCAGGATCAAAAGCAAGTTACTCAAACCTGTATCAATATTTATAATCAAATATTGAATAATTCCTACTGTTGCACATGTCTATGCTATACTGTCATCTTATAAATAGCTGGTGCTTGCACGCTAGTTAGCGCTGCTGGAGCGGTGCAGCCGCTCGTTGTTGTCCGGGCTAGACTATGCTGTGTGGTGTCAATGACTAACCCATGAATTTATTTTACTTTTTTTCTTTATTTGTCACCCCTGATCCCGTATTTTTCTTTTTTACGAGGGTTTCCACGCGCAGATGCTCCTCTGAACCACCCATCTTGAAACGTACAACTGTGGAGTTGCCGCGTCTACTCATCTCATACCTTGCTAGCATTTTACCTATCACCTGTTCGGATTATGTGTGATCCTTTTACCTTTGTCGCTGTGAATACATGTATGGACTGAGTACTTCAAATCATAAATTAGTCAGTTGTGGAAAGATACTGGGGAGAGCAGTCAGCCTTAGAAGAAAAGGAGTTTCTGCTGTAAAGCAGAAATAACATGAAGGATAAACCGTTGAGGTTCAATGTTTCTTTCACCAATAAAATGACAAGTTTATTAATTGTGTTTGATCTCTGCCTCAGTGGATGACTTGTGACTCTAAGCTCATTTTCCTGCTGTGAAATGCTTGACCCATCGTAGTATTTGCGTTATGCAATACTATATAGGGCGCACCAGCGTTTGTGCATTTAATTGTCAATTGATGGACGATAACATGAAAACCTGCCATCAAATAGGTAGTTATTAACACGCGCATTGACTGGGGCCTGAGCCACCTTCGCATTGACGTGGGGCGGGTACCCGCCCCCCTAAGATCTCGAGAACCACGGTAGGTAGCAAAAAACGGTAAAGGGCGTTGGGCTGCCCACCTACTTCTCCATCGAAAACATTTGAACCATTTTTTGTCAGGTCATATTCAATGTCACGAGAGGTCAAAACATGCCGTCATAGGGATAACATGTAAATTCAGTTTTTCGGCCATTTCATCTGAACAAGTAAAGATAGGACAAAACGACTTGAACTATATGAATCCTCTCAGCAAGCCGAATCGAATGATATATAATTTGACCCTGCTAGGTCAAATCAAGGATTAGAGCTGACCTGAGGTCAGGTCAGGGTCAAATTATATAAAATGCAAATAATTAGAACCGCAAAGCTCAGGCGAGTCTAATGCAGCTAAAATAAATGCTCTATCACCATCCGTTACTGAGTTATTCTGTAAAAAAAACATTTTTCCCATGTATTTCCAATGGAGAGGTCATACCTCGTGCCTGGCCTTAGGTCATCGATATCAAAAATACCGGACATATTTTAGAGAACTTGGTGGGGCCATTATGTGATATGAGTTTCAATCGGATAAGTTCACCCTGCTCCGACTTATGCTATCTTAAACTTTTTTTAGGTCGGGTCACTTGACCTGTACTGGTGACCTGACCTGAGATGACCTAACCTTAAAATTTTCAGAGAAGTTGTAAAAATAATGAGGGAAAAGGTGTGCCAAGTACGGCGGCGCTACGCGCCGCCGTTTTTCTCTTATCTCCGAAAAACCCGAGGGGGCGGGTACCCGCCCCCCTTAACCCTCGCCCCACCGGGGGGCATCGATGGCCCCCCTAAGGTTTTTCCGGGATAGCAGAAAAACGACGAGGCGCAGCACCGCGGTTGAGGGCTCTACCTCTCACTGCATCAATTTCACATCATCCCTGAAATTTTTTACCCCGGGTCACCCAAGGTCAGGTCACCAGACGAGGTCAACCAAGGTCACCTCACTTCACCTTTAGAGCTCTGTAAGAGCTACATTTCAAAGTCGATCAATTTGAAACTTCCTACACTTCAGGACCCCTCCAGGGTCTACAAGGTGTATATCCGGGATTTTTCGATTTCGTGCCCTGAGGTCAGGTCACGAGGCGACCTCTCCCATTGGAAAAGCATGGGGAAAAGCTATTTCATTATATAAAAGCCACAAAAATGATTGCAAATACTCAGACTGCTCAGAACAACGTTTTTGGACACCCTTTCACGGATCCCAGGGGTCATATTTGCCCTTTGACTTTTCCAAGGTCATCCAAGGTCACCAGAGGTCAAAAACAGTATTTTGACAATACCTTTTGACCTAATTGAGCTAGAGCGGTGAAACAAACACCATCGTGTTTGTCCTGTCACTGGCTTTCATTTAATATACGGCAAGGTCACTTTTTGACCTTTCGTGACCTCAGGTCATATTAGGTCACGAGGTGACCTCTGGCGGTCAAACCACTGGCGAGAGGTCTTTACGTTCCACATAGCGGAAACAGTACTGGCAATTTTCTATCAAATGTGATTTACCAGACCTCAATAGCTCTAATGGGATAGGAGTTATACCCAGTTTGCTTAAGCATTGCATATTTGAGTGAAAATAGCCGATCTTGACCTAATTTGACCTCTGGAGGTCAAACCATTGACCTGAGCACTAAAACATGCGAAGTAATTTCTTACTGAATTCACGCGAGCTTTCTATTGCACTTTGCAGATTTGCGCTAACGCCCATATTTTCGGAGTTAGAGGGGGGCCATCGATGGCCCCCCGGTGGGCGAAGGTGGCGCCGGACCCCCGGTGGGGCGCGGGTTAATGCGCGTGTTGAGTCTAGTGCACAGTGTGTTGCTTAGGGTCGTGGAAAATGGATATGCCTCCCGAAAGGCTGTATGATACGATCAAATTTTTGGTGTGTGAAAAAGTCTCGAAGAACAATGGAGGGTGTAAAAAGGGTGCTTGAATTACTCCTGATTCAGGGATAATGGCTCGGTTACTCCGGGGGTAGTAACCAGTCCAATGAAAACTGGAGTCAATTTGGCACTACTCTGTGGGAGTAACGTTACTCCACTAATTTGCTACCCTTAATTCTGGCATACCGGTACTCTTTTATATGGGTAATAGAACACCCCGTGTAGTGGTGCTTCGAAAAAATGCTCAGGTTACCCCGAAAATTAAACTACTGAAAACTAAAAGAGTAATTAACTCGAAAAAAGGGGCTTTTGGCCGCCCTTAGATGGAGTCATTTTGCACCCAAATGGAACACTGTTTTTCGGAGTAAACTTTTTTCTCAGTGTTCAAAATGAACCCAATGCTGCTCAGATCGAATGCAACAACAAAAAATATATGAAAATTTAGGTGAACAGGACATGCAGCTTCAACCTTTAGGTACCGTTTTCACTTGAGAAACTTAGGGTTATATGAGTGTGTTAAAATGTGAAATAAATTCCCCTTATTTAGCTGACTCTGCGTTTGCAATACTGAACAATATAATTTACATTTAAAAACATGAGTGAGGAAACATTAAATGCACCAGTGATGGCGCACATGCTGCATTCTATTTTGACCGCTTTAGCAAGTTCCAACTAACACTGGGAATATGCTAAGTGGTACTTTTAGATATTCTGCGATTACACCGTGTAACACAATGTTTGTGCCTGGGTAGACACTTTTATTTTTCATTTGCTTATGCTTAGGAAGAGGCAAAAAGCACCTATTTTGTTTGTTTGCTTTTGCTTTTGTGTCGTGGTAATTGATTTATATGACGTTTACCTATTCCCATTGTTCGTAAGTGGCAAATTTAAATTCTTTTTTGCACAAAGTTTATGGGAATCGCCATGTAATGCAGCAGTAGCATTCATTTACTCTGCTACGACTTACGCAACATGGTGAGCGCTAGAAAGTAGTCTTAAAAGTAAGTAGTCTAGAAAGTAGTCTAGAAAGTAGTCTGAGTAGTCTTCCTTGATTTACGCTTATGCTGTAGATCCCTTCCACGAATCAGTCCCCAGTTATGTTTAGTCTCCCATTATGTTTTCAACATATGACCCGTGGTAGTGGCTTTCAAAACCCGGTATGTCCTGGTGAAAGTGCTCGCCCTGCTCCTCAGAGGGCGCTCCCATGTTCATCTTGAAATTCTTCATATGAACATCCATGATGTGGACTTCACGGGACATCCTGAAACCCATCTTGCCTTAGTTCCTCACCAACGCCTGAACCAGCTCCACATGATTTTTGGCTTTGTGCTTTCCTAAGAAGCCACAAACCACTGCAACTAAGCTGTCCCACGCTGTTTTCTCCTTCATTGTGAGTTCCTTGGGAAACTCCTTACACTCCATGATCTTTTTCATTTTTGGACCGATGAATACACTCGCTTTAATTTTTGCTGCAGACAGCTTTGGTAATAAATGTTATAGATGCTTGAAATCTGCAGACTCCTTGTCTAGAGCTCTGACGAATCGTTCCATAAGGCCAAGTTTTAAGTGCAGTGGAGGAAACAGTAATGTTGTGAGTTCTACCAAAGGCCCACATCTGACGTTCTTTATCACACTAAACTCGATCCGCTGCAGTCTATCCCGCCTGTGATTGTGTCACCGTGTAATATAAATTTTCCGGTGTATTATTTTATATAAAATATATTTGCCTGTCCCAAAGGCAAATATATTTTGTTTGTGAGGGAACACAATTTTGTGGGGAACAAGGGAACTGGGTGAAGCCAATTGGAGACCCATAAGAAAAGTCACCATTTTAGAGCCTCCGATAGCTTCTCAGACATATTTGTCATATTTCAAAGCTTCCAGCAAGATCTTTACACTATTGTATTTATCTTTGAGATAAACAGAGTGAGCGAGGAAAGAGAGAGATAGTGATGGAGCAGCACTGCCTTAAGGCTCTTGCATGAACCGTCAATGAACAAGCACAAATCTTTGGGGTCACACGGAACCCCGATCGCCCCGAAGAGAGCAGTCACATCGTGGCAGAAGCAAAGCTCCCCTTTCCGAGAGTAAAAGCGCGAAAAATGCCGGTGCCTCTTTCTTTGACCTGGCGCATGAACACGTTCATACAAAAATTACACTGCTTTAGTCTCGATTTAAAAAGTTCGTCGCTGGATTTTGTAAGGCCCAGATCTCTGAGCAGGTCATTAATGTATTCATGGTCAGGGTAGTAAGGGTTTCTCTTAGTTGGGTCCCTGAAATTACTGAAACAACTACTTCATCGCCTTCCAAACTCCTTTCTGCCTGCCAATGTGTCTGCTCCCTCTATTTGGAGGTGTGGGCACAGGGAGATCAGAACAATGCTCTACTGGTGCAAGGCCTGGGTGTTGATATTATAACCTCTAGCGTGTTTGTCCATTTTCGTGCGTGCGCATGTAGGTATGTACCTATGTCCTACCTTCGAGAGTCCTTTCGCAGAGTGCGCAAGCGAAATGGGGTGCTCAAGGTTTGTCCTGATCCCCAGCAGGCGTGCCAAAATATGCTGCATAAGCTTCACACAATATTGGAGATCCTCCCATAAGCTACCTTTTAGCTCTTGTCATGATAAATTCACCACGGAAATGACAAAATGCAGCTGCCAGATGATAAAAACCTCTAAATTCCATGCTTGGCGAACGCAAATACTTGCCAAGTGACGGCTGTGCTGTCAGCACTGAGACGGATAGATGTACGTAGCTACCTACTATCAAAACTGATTTCGGATCGGAAGTAACCTTTATCTATGCTATTCTATGCGGTGCCAGAATGTTCTATAATTTCTTAGAAATTTAAATACACGTCTAAATTTCCGAAGGCTTCTGGAAATGTCTTAATTTTCCCATTTTAATGCGGATACTGCCCCGAATGGAATGAAAATCTAACTTGTTTAAATGTAGATGTACTGAGCCCGGTGAACTCCTCCAAAGCAGGGCAATTAATGTTTATAGTCAGTTGCTAGGCATAAAGCCAGTACACATTGTCCCGCGGAATCACATAGTATGTATATGAAACGATGGAATAATTGGCTGATGCAGCCTTCCATTCATGCTGAAGGAATACAACATTCGCTAAGTTTAAAAAAAATTAGCTCTCAGTGTCAAAGTCTGAAGAGAATTATGATTTTCTTCGTTTTTTAGATGTAAGCTAATAGAAAATCACATTTACAAGCCGAACACAAGAAAAAGTTGAAAATGTGTTACCTAGTGCTATTATTATTAGGTTAAAACAATTTTCAAACGACAACCTACTAGATAATTAAACTTATACGTATTTATGAAAGCCAGAAAGCAGAAATTTGTGCTAAGTAAGGCTGCACAGCCCTAACTTGAGGGTGAATGCAATAGTTAAGTAGCGGTGAGCACAAGCCCTGCCGTAAAACCTCTAGAGTCAGTTCCCGGGGAGAGGCTACAGCCCTGCTGCCCGCTGATTGGTGCCGACAAAACTCTGCTGACAGCTAAAATAGGGCTAGGGCTACAGTTTCCCTCTGGGGAAGAAAGATGGAGGGAAAAGCCCTTGCTTTTGCGGAGGGAAAACTTTCCTGTCTGAGGTAGTGAACAAATACCTCTCAATTAGGCTTCATCATGGGGTCAAAAATGACTATCAATAGGATAGCTCACAAATTAGATGAATGATTTTAAGTATGAGCTATTACGCACCAAAATACATTCGACAATGAACAGAGACAGTTCTCCAATGTTCAGGATTTGCCATCGGCCCCTATATATCCGGCAAGACTGGCTGTCGTCGACTTTGGCTGCTGTCGCTGCCGAAGGTGAGACAGCGCATTGCTTGCCGCAGCGCTTCCGTGTGTGTCGGCCGTAGAAAAACCGCAAAGTTACGTGACTACTAATTAGACAATTCTGATTTACTTACTTTATTTCCCACAGAGCCTTGTCTATTGAACATTCTATCGTGAGAAAGGGGATCCAGGATTTCCGATTGCGCGGGAAAAAGGCCCCGTCGGGAACATGAGGATACCTTTTTTAGATGGAAAAACCTATTGTGGGGGAGGGGGTGCCAGTACCTGAATTCTGAAGGGACGGGGTGGGAGGGGGTACAGTTTAGGTCGCGTCATCGCCCTTTCAGGGGACCCGTGACCATTTCAGATGGATTCTAGGGTTTATGCAAATGGAGGGGAGAGGGTAAAGTGCCCCTTGCCTCCTGGACCCGCCTATGTATCGAGGTTTTTATCTGCGTAAAGGCCCGGTTCCGTGGGAGCTTTGTTTTTTCTCCGCGGCTCCTGGAGTTCCGATTTGGTAGACGTTTTCTGTCGCATCGAATATTTTCAGTAGCCAAATTCTGTCGCAATGCCTGGTTGGCGAGTTGGCTGGTTTTCCACCCCTGGGTGTGTATCGTGAGCCAAGAATATACCTTACCTGGATGTGGTGTCTGGAAGAGACAAGGATATAACAGTATCGCGTCCGTTTAACTGGTATAGCCCCTCTATCTTGGTTGGGACCACTTCTGCTTACCTGTGCCCCATGAGTTTGTCGAGGCACCCAGCTGGTGTGGCTCTATTAGTTTTTATGGGCCTCCTGAGCTGTCTTGTGGCCCAGCAGTATTTCTGGGACCCATAAGCTAAATTTAGCCTCCTAAGCATATTTAGCACCCTTTTAAATGAATAGGGCTCCACGCAGATCTTTAGACCCCTGGTGTTGGACTGAGGTCCCATGAACTCGAAACGACATTTCAGGGGGCGCCTTCTACCTTTCAGGGGGGCACCGAAGGTCGACCAGGGGGCACCTGCTCCCTTAGCCCATCTTTAATCCGCCTATGCGCCTGGCGGCTGCAGCGTGCTCATCGAGGAATTTGTCCGGAACCGCCCACCAGTTTATTTATATAAAGCCAGATGAGACCACTAGCAGCCAGCCAGTGCTGAGGGAGGCTGCGACGCCAGTGCCGTCCTCACAAAGTAAGACGGGAGACTTTGAGCAATTGTTACAATTATCTGGGGGTGCGGTAGTGGAGTGGTCAGCGAGGCTGGCTACCACGCAGCCGACCCAGGTTCAAGGCCCGGCGGCTTCTCTGAACAATGAGCAAGCTGGCTCCCGAGAAACCCTTCCAACAGGGAAAGAGTTGGCGAAGCCATATGACCCTGGCAGTTGGTGCGTCGATAAACCCCCAAAATTATTATTATATTGTTACAATTATCTGCCGCGTGAAGAAATCTGTGGATGCATGGGACGTGTAGCTTCTGGTAGCTGCCGCCAGAAACGTCTCACTCGCGGCTGTGTACTGTTTGTCAAATATCTAGAACAGGCCGAAAGTGTCAAAGGGAAATTTCAAAGAACTAGGGCAAATCAGGAATGAGTAAAAAAGTCCCTTTTGCAACCAGTCAAGGTGGTACACTCTTTACACTTCCAGCGATGTTCCTTACCGCAACTGCAATATTTTTGTCTGAAGAACAGCCCTACTTGAATAATAACCTTCGCCCCAGTGTGGGTCTTTTTAGACCCCCTTGGGTGTTTCGACGGTGACCAAAAAAGCGGCGCGCTGCGCCGCTAAACTCAGTCTAGCTGTTTCTTTATCATTAATTACATCCTTCCTGAAAACTAGCTCAAGGTCATATCAGGTCGGTTCACCAGGTCAGGTGAAGTGATCTCACCTAAAAAATGCTTAGTACTGCACAACAAAAAGAGGGTAAATCGATCAAGTTGAAACTTACACCACATAGTGGGCGCACCAGGAGCTACAACATATGTTTTGGGATTTTAGATTTGTGTGACCTGAGGTCATGTGCAGAGTCATGTCATGTACTTACCCATTGCAAATGCATTGGGAAATCACGAAATGAGCTTTTCTCAGTAAGTGTTCATGGAATCAACTTAGAATAACTGTTAGGACTTGCTCGTAGCCAAATTCTGAAGTTGATCTCAACAATTTTGAACTGTGACCTTTGAAAGGTCACCCAAGGTCAAATAAGCATTTTTGGTGTGTTACTCTATAAATTATGAATAAACAAAGATATGACTTGTATTTTGTCCCCGAAGTGTTTGTATGGTCACTGAAAGTCAGATTATATACACCATGACTATACCTACCAGGTGAAACTGGATCAAACCTTTGACCTGGGTCAGATAAAATTTTGAATTGGACTTGACATAACAATATCATATATCATTCGATTTGTATTGATGGGAGAACTGCAATGGCGCATCAACTATGGCTGTATCTTGCTTGATTTGGAAGCTATGAGCGAAAAAGGAAACGCCCTTATGCACAGGCGGCTATGGACATTCCCAGGAACAGTCCCAATGTTCAGTGACCTGTCGCCCCCTATACTTTTATTTGAACCGAAAATGAATACCACTTTAATGAAAGAGCACTTCAAGAGCTTTTGAATGGTGCTAAGAAATGTTGCTAGTTATCTTAGTTTCTGAGATAAATGAGGTTTTCTTATTACGCCTAATATTATTAATTTTGACCTATTTTGTCCTCTGGTGACCTTGATAGGTATTGACCTGAAGAGAAAAATGACTGAGATATCTTTGATATAATTTTCAAACAGCTTTCGATTGCCATTTCGCGCTTTTTCTAGCTCCCTTAGTTTTTGGGATGGTGGGGTTCTTTTATTAGGGGAAAGTGGGGGTCATGGACACCGCGGGTAAGACGGACACCCCCTGTTTGGGACGAACTGACAGCGTCACGACCGGGAAAAGCGTGTAATACGCTTCCTTTTAGCGCGCGTCGGTCGCATAGCAACGTTGGGTCCGGTGAGCTCTCTAGGCTTTATACAATTTTCATAATAGTAAAAACTGAAACTCATGTGTTTTTTTTCACAATGGAATTCGTAAGATCATTGCACAGATGTTTCTATAGTTACTTTATTGGTACTACGTAATATAGTTCTTCAAGATGTTGCATTTTGTTCACCGCAGTCGCTGACTGTGTAATCGCAATCGTGTCCGATTCATATCCAAGTTTGTTTAGGAAGAGCAAAGTGGGGTAAGACGGACATCACGTGTGGGGCAATATGGACATGGTGTCCATGTTATCCCGCACGAGACATATTTGATTTCATATAATATAAGCTTAAATAAATAAAGGCTGATGGCTGGGGGCCGGGGACACATGGCCCGAAATGCTGGAGAACATATAATTAAATTTGGGGGTAATCCAGGGGCAGGTGTGCCCGTCGACCATCATTGCCCCCTGAAATGGTCATGGTGCCCCCTGAGAAATTGATGGGCCCCCTAAAGTGTCACTTCCAACCCCTCCCCTCAGGAGCGTGATGACGTTCTTCACTTTGGCAGTGTACATGCAAAGTAACATCGCGACTTATGAATTATTTGGTTGCCGCCACCGAATGGAGCAGGGAAGCACACAGGAAAACTCTAAATGGTCTTTTTGTATTACAACAATTTTTTCTGAACCTCCTCACAGGTGAGGTGCCCTGAGACGGCAAAACATATTTATTGCAATCCCAAACTGCGCTGACACTTCATCCTCCCCTACCCGTCCCGGCTGTGCTGGGCTGGTCGGTCACCAGGCATCGCAGCTTACAGCCGTCGGGCACGCCCGCTGGTGCCTTGCATTGTGGGCAGTGGGCTTGTTACATTGGAGTGAGTCTAGCTACTGGGCTTATATCTCCGTTTGTCAGAGACCGTACTTTCTACGTGACCTGATGGGACCCCACGTAACGAGCACAGCCGGAGACCGAACGCTCTTAACCTCTGCGAGGGAATTTCGCACTTAGGATTTTTTGGGGGCGGGGGGAGGGGGGGGTTGGGGCGGCTGACGAGAGGGGGCAGCAGGGCGGTAGAGGGAGCGGTATTTTGCCTCAGGGGACGCACTTGTTCGCCCAAATCGCGGCCAATTTTTTGCATCCTGGAGGGGGTGAGAGCGGTGGATTGTTTGCTCCACAGACCTAGTGTAGTTTTTAGGGGGCTGCTTGTTGGGTGCAGGGGCAGCAAAGTCGGTGTAGGGGGCGGCAGTCAGTGTAGCACTGCCTCTAAAAGTCAAGTGAAGGCTCATCATTCCCCTCGATGGGCGCCTTCGGCGCTCCACATGGATGGAAGCGGCACCTTGGAGCCAAAGCGTTTGAGGGGGGACCGGGCTCGCTGCCTCCCCCTGGGTGCGCGCCCGCCCCCGATCCGGATGGCGCCCCTCCCCGCAAGATACCCCGCCCCCTGATTGGCGATCCTGGATCAACCTATGCACAGTTCCACGACAGCCCTTGATACTTTTATCCACCGTCATTAAAAAATTAAGAAAAGGCATGACCCCTTTGACCCTTTGACGGAAAAACTAAGAAAATACCCCCTTCCCGCGGCGGACGACAGTCGCCTAGTGGGTGGATGCAGATGGAAATATTCAAGGCCTGGTTCGATCACTTTGTTCATCTTGTCCATCTTTCCCCATGGGGTGACCATGTTACCCCATTAAATGGGCGAAATGGACTTTTGCTACTTTTTTCTAAACTTTGCGCAAATTTTGATACGATAATTACAGACACATGGCTGCTTGCACAGTGGTAGATAAATGTCTGAAGTATCTCTACAGCCAAAATAGGAACGAAACAAGCTCATTAAGTCATCGAAAACTCACACCATCGTTACGGTGTCCGTGACCCCCACTTTCCCCTACCCCCACCAGGGTGAAGGTGGCTCGAACCCGCCACCGGGGCAAGGCTTAATAGCCCTACACAAGCAAACAATTATTATCGTTCAGAAATACAGTGAATACATGTCGAACGTATGCGGGCAGATTACCTAAACTTGACGGTATCTGACTTTCAATCACGGCTTCTCATAGGCCCTGCTCAGCTCCTGGCAGAGAAACTGCAACTCCATCTCGGCACTTGGAAGAAAATCCCTACTGAATCTCATACGAACTCCCATAAAAGTATAGCTGCGATCCTGCCTCACACCCATCCATGCTCCTTCTCAGAAAAAACATCTCTGCTATCTTTATACACACCCCTTCATCTCTTCATATTGAAAATAATCATTTCACTGCCACATGTTGGCTGGAGAACACAGTGATCCTGCGTGGGCCGATAAGCTTAACCGGGACTTTGTTTCGGCCGGCGCAGATGTCGCTACTGCACTATCCACCGCTCAGCAGGGTGAGGCGTTTAATCCCTGACCGTCCAGAGTGAGCGAGCAGTGATGCATTCCGTGTGCGGACTGTTACGTTTCCGGAACTGTCTTTGGCACTGAGAGGCTTGGGTAGCTCGCGCGCAAGTGGCAGTGATGGTATAACTTTGGAGATCCTGAGACTGACTTTTGCTGCCGTGCCCCCCCCACCTGTTGCATGTTTTTAACAGCTCACTCCGAACAGGGGACGTGCCAGCTGAATGGAAGGAGGCTGGCGTTTTCCCACTGTTTAAGAAAGGTGACCGTTCAAACCCTGCAAATTTTAGACCAATCTCGATCATAAAGGTTGTTGGAAAGCTATGCGAAAAATTAGTGATTTTTCAACTTTCATCATATCTGGAGAGAAATCGCATTTTGTGCAATAGTCAGCACGGTTCTCGCTCTGGCCACTCAACAGAAACAGCAATGCTCGTAACAGTAAATTACCTCACAGAAAACCGTGATTCGGGCAAAGTTTCAACCCTCCTTAACGCGGACACCTCCCGCGCCGTCGACAGAGTGGAGCATGAACGATTGCTGACTAAACTCGACTGGTACGGAATGGAGAACTACTGGTTCAGAGACTGGTTGCGTGGCCGATCACAGAAAATCCAGGAAAGCATTTCAAAATCGATACCTGTGACTCACGATGTAATCCAAGGATCCTTGCTTGGCCCAAAATTATTTTTGATATTCTCAAACGACCTCACACCTCACTTGCCTTTCGGAAAACAAATCATCTACGCCGATGATGTTCAGTTTTTGGATTCTGAAGCCCCTGCAGACCTAATGATTCTCAAACAACGCGTCGAGCGGACACTTGAAATAGCCCTCATTTGGTTCACTCAAAACCGCCTCAAAATTAATCCTACCAAAACTGAGCTAGTGATTAAGCCTCTACGTCTAAGAAAGGGAGAAGACTTTGCGGTAAATTTTGGCACGAACACAATCAAACCAGCGCCATTTGCAAAAATTCTTGGAATTTACATGGATTCCGCGCTTTCAAGGGAGAAACAAATATAACAAGTGACCCGTCGGTGTTACAACATACTCATTGGACTTTCGAAATTGAGACATAAAATTTCCTGCGAAACAAAACAGCTTCTAAAACAGTCACTTGTCTTTACCCATCTTCAGTATTGTCCAGAGGTGCAGAAAGTATACTGGCTGTCACAAACTCAATGAGACGTATGCCTCCTCTGTCACACAAAGCTGGAAATAATAATTTTATACTTGAATACTATTTCCAATATGCTGAATGTCATCTACCTGTCTCTTACTTTTTGCAACGGACAAGGTTCAAGCACCAAGCCATTACCGCATGCAAGTAGTAAACTGTGTTTTCATTTTTAGATCATGTTCATGTTTTGGAAGGAAAATTTCCAATTATGGATCATTGTTTTCAGTATTGGGATCATAACTATTATTGGCAACTCTGACTGGAGTTTCCCCCAATGACATGCATTTCCCTTTTTGAAGAAGTTTCCATTTTTGGAAGGAGTGTTCCCAATTATGGTACATTTCCCCATGATTAAATGTGGCAATTATGAAAATGATTATTGGGAACTAATCTATAAATGGGAGCGTACACCTACACACAATTGGGAACCCTGATCACAGCTTCCCCCCCCACCCCCCACTGAACTTCTATCTCACATATCAACAAAAGGGACAAAAATTTCAATGTCAACATAGGATTTGGATCTACCTAAAATATGATGGTAAAGTGGACCTTAGGTAGCATTTTTATAGCCAGATCAAATGCTTAAGATTTTACCCCGACACCTGATTATCACCTGCCTGGTCGTTCCTTCTTGCAGTAAAAACTCTGAGGCAACTACCCTGCATAGATGTAAAATTATGTCTATTGGCCTAATATGTACAGAGGTATTGGAAGTCTCATACCAAAGAAAGATCCAGTGTATAAGTCAAAATCCTGCTTTAACTCCAGGCAGTTCAGGTCCTGTGTGTTGCTTACTACCACTGGTAGTAAGCAACACACCCCTAACCAGCGTTTTTCAAAGTCTCTTTCTTTCTGAGATTTTCTATGATTTTCTGAGATGAGAAGGGGGTCTACTAGGCCCCCCTCTAGTGCATGTTAGTGCCAGGCCCCTCTCCAGTGTGTGTTTTAACACTTTGTGGAGGACTGCATTGGCACACATTTTCTATCTGTACAATATTGACATGATAATTTGATCATGAAATCTCACCTGAATTACTGTTGTTGCCAGTCTGTTGCTGGCGCCAACTCTCCCAACTTCCTCATGCTCCAAATCTACCTAACCAATCTTGATCTAGGGCACAAATAAGGTAAGGCACAAGCAAGCTAAGGAATGAAAAACCAAGTTTGATGTGTGAAAGTGTATCAGTATCAAAGTAGCCTACATTCATCTTAGATTAGCCATGGGCAGCACTATTTATTCCAGCTAGTTTTAGCCTGCACTTATCTCAGATATACCTAATAAATATGCCCTCAACAGAAGTAGCTTCCCACTTGTTCAAATTTTTTTGGCAGGCTCTACATCACACAAACGTTGCGAACTTGTCTTGTCGCTGTTGCGTAGTTTAGGTAGAATTGCTGCCAAGCTATGTTTATTTCTTTCACCCATTTAGTACTTTTTCTAGTAGCTTTTAGGCGTACTTGATACTAAATTCAAAGAAATAGGGACCGCTAAATCGAAGATACTCAAACTTTAGATATTATTTAACCTGACAAAATGGACAGAGAAGTACTTGATAACGTATCTGCGTTATCTTTAATACCTTAAATATGCCCACAATCATGTATTTCTCGAAGAAATTGACTGTCACATTTCGGGCATCTAGGCGACAACTTTCTGGCAACTACTAACAATCGGCACCTTTGGGCTGCATGTTAAAATCTGGCAACTGTGACAGCGGTTTCCGGGTTTTCTGCAGCGGGGGTCTCTCGTTTTAGTAGAAACTGAACACAGTACCAATATTGTATCACTGATGGTACGCTGTGCAATTGAAGGAGAGAGTTGCTAAATTAAAATATTCGCTACACGCTTCATTCTGTATTTCGAAAATGTGTGGTTTGGTTCTGAACCATACTGTCACGATCGCTATTTTGTCACACTTATGCACCTCGACTATCATAAATGTGTCACAAACTCCAGTAGCCGAGTTGGCAAGTTTCTGCACCTCTGGTATTGTCTTCCAGTTTGGGGAGGATGCAACACCACTCAGAAAAACAGAATTAAAAAAAAAATATTTATTTTGGAGCGCGCATTGGTCTGGGTTGCACCGCCGCGAACACGTATCGTCTACCTTGAAGGCACTGGGATGGATGAGGTTTGATGACATGTTGGAGGAGCGTGATGTAGTCATGATGGTGAGAAGGCTGCTATGCACATCCGTCCCACCCTGTGGGACAGATCTCCCACACATCTCCCAACCCTGTCCCATATGCACATCTGTCGGGAAGCCATCCAGGATCCGAAAAGAAATTAAAAGCAGTAAAATCCACTGCCCTAGAATCCCAGGTTGATTCAAGTTTTTTTGTTATTTTACTAGTAGGCTCTTAGATGTTTTTTGTGTATCCACTTAAAAGGGAAACAGCTCCATACATTGAGGGATACAAGTAGATATTCTTGGCCAAATTAAGTATAAATAGTCAAGCAAAGAGCGATGGATTAAATTTGTTCCCACTGTAATGCCTGTTAAGTGAGATATGTTTTCAACTTCAACAGTTTTGGTATGCTATACTAAAAACCATACTAAGCTGGTAATCCTACTACGATTTTTACTGAACCGCAAACAGGGGCGCAGCCAGAGCTTTCGTATGGGGGGGCACACCAACTTTGAGGGGCACCCAGGGGAAAAAAGGGCACTTTTTAACGTAACCTAAAAAAACTTACTATATCTTTGTTTATATCATTTTTGGGCATGTTTGGTTCAACAAAAATGCAAAGAACTCATTGACGGAGAAGGAAAACTCGATTAAAACCGAAAAAAGGAACAAAATATCGCCAAAATGCCATGCAAGTAGCCAAAACACTACTTTTTGGGATAGATTTAAGGACAGCCAACTCATGCAAGTACTTAACATCAGCGGAGCATGTGATATCTGTTACAATGTGCAGGTTAAGGCATATTGGAGTCGAATTTTTTTTTGTTATGCCCACTGGTTTTGTCGTGACGAGTGAGCCCTGGCTGAACGCGGATTAAGTTCCTTGCCTCCCACAATCGCCGTGGGACGAGGAGTGGCATAGTGTCTTTGGAAGAACATATTTTTGCTGCCGGAAAAATTTGGGAGATACCTTTTGAACTCGTTTATTAAGTTCCATATTCTCAAGGATCGGTCCCAGTTAAGAGTAAATAAAAGGTGAACAGGCCGGTGGTTTAGATGGGGATGGTGTGACAGTGCTGAAAATTGTAACAGCTAGTTCTTCATTTAAATTAATTAGTAGAAATCCTGGTTTAGGGGACTGTGCTCTGAGCTCAGGGGCACATGCCTTTTTATCATCCCTTCCCAGAATCCACCAGTATAATAAGCAATTTATATAACCTGGGGTGCCTAGGTATCACAAGCCGTTTTAGAGATTCCTCATTCCTCGTTAGCTCCGTTTTACAAGGGGAGTTTCCATTGTGTTCTTATTCCCCATCTATTCAAGACCAGCTCTGGGGCCCCCAAATGTGGATCAGAGGCCCCCAGAGCAGCTTCCCCCATCCCCCACTTGTACCTCCAGGGACTAGACTAGCTCAGTGACCCCGCCCCGAAATGATGGGAGTTGGCCTTGTGCTATTATTATCTGTCTATTCAAGACCACCTCAGGGGCCCCTGATGTAGATCAGGCCACAAAGCAGCTCATGCTTCACCCAGGGACTAGACTAGCTCATTGGTCTCAGAGATTAAGTCATCAGACTAGCTCAATGGGCCACAGATAGGCTCATAGGGCCTTAAACCAGTTCAAGAAGCCCCAGAACAGTTTAAGGCGCCAGATCACCTCAGGGGGCCTCAAGCCAACTTAAGGGGCTCTCACAAGCTCAGCGCCCAGACCAGCTCAGGGTACACTCAGAACCTAGACCCGCTCTTGGGTCCCAGATCAGCTCTTGGGGCCCCAGATCAGTTCAGGGGCCTCAAGTCAGGTCAGGGGCAGGATCAAGTCAGGGCCACTAAATCAGCTCAGGAATCCCTCACCAGCTCGGGGCCCAAGCAGTTCAAAAGCCCCAGAGCTGCTCAGGGAACACCAGATCGGCCCATAGGGCAGCAGATCAGCCTCGGGGACAAATAATCAGATCAGTGGTCCCCGACCAGCTCGGGGCTCAGATCAGCTCGGGAATACCAGGTCAAGTCAGGAGGCACTTAATCAGCTCAGGAGCCCCATACCATCTCAGGGGCCCTCACCAGCCCCTGTGGGCCCAGTTCAGCTCAGGGCCTGGGAGCTGCTCAGGAAATCACGTAATCAACCCAGGAGGCCCGAGTCAGCTTAAAGGGCACCATACTAGCCATGGGGCACCAGACTAGCTCAGAGGGAATAAGATGGGCTCAGGAGACACACTGATGACTCAGCAGGCACCAGATCGACTCAGGGGGCATTAGTTAAGTTCAGGAGGCAGTATATCTGCTCAGGGTGCACCAGATCGATCAGCACAGGGGGCATGTTCAAGTCAGGGGCACTAAATGAGCTCAGGGATCCCTCATAAGCTCGGGGCCCAATCAGTTCAAAAGCCCCATAGCCGCTCAGGGCACACCAGATGCCCATAGGGCACCAGATCAGCTCCGGGAACAAACAATTAGATCAGTGGTCCCCGACCAGCTCAGGAATACCAGATCAAGTCAGGAGGCACTTATTCAGCTCAGGAGCCCCATACCATCCCAGGGGCCCTCATCAGCCTCTGTGGGCCCAGCTTAGCTCAGGGCTTTAGATCCGCTCATGAAATCACGTAAGGAGGCCCAGATCAGCTTAAAGGGCACCAGATTACTCAGGGGGGCATCAGATGGGCTCAGGAGGCACGAGATCGACTAAGGGGCATTAGTGCAGCTCAGGTGGCACCAGATCGATCCGCTCGGGGTCCAGATCAGCTCCCAGCCCCCCAGACTATGTCAGGAGCCTAAATCAGCTCAGGGAGCAACGTAACAGCTCGGGGGGCACAAGGTGGGCTCAGGGCCCACCAAACCAGCTCAGGGGGGGACCAGGCCATCTAAGGAGATATCAATAATCATTTGAGGGGGCACCTAATCAGCTGAAAAGGCACCATCTTGACTTAGGAGACAGAATCAACTTGGGGAGGCATCAGATCAGTTCGGGGGCCCGAATCAGCTCAAGGGGCACTAAATCAGCTATTAGGGCAACAAACAAGCTCGGAAGCATTAGACTAACTCAGAGAGCATTATATAGGTTCAGGAGGCACAATTATTTGCTCAGTGGGGCACTCGATTGACTCAGGAGCACCAGATCAGCTTAGAGGGCAAGTAATCAGCTCAAGGGGCCAAGACCAGCTGAGAGGCCACGAGATGAGCTCAAGGAGCACCAGATTGGCTTTACCCGTACGATTATTGGCGACAATGAGGCATTAGGTGGACACATACTAGGTGCCCATACTCTTCCCGGGTGCTTGGAAAGGCGATAGAATGCCCTAGCTGACCGAGAAAGATATTAAGTTGTCCAACAATAGTTTCAATCGCTACATGCGGTCCAGTTACATCTAGGTTCAACGGCTAGGGCACTAACTTTCGAGCGGCACGGCCCAAATTGGGTACATCACCCGGCAATCAAAAGGGCACCCCGGCAGTGATGGGGGCACGTGTCCCCTGTGCCTTCTTGGCTGCACCCCTGGACAGTAGATCAACTCCGGGAGGCATTAAATAAGCTCAGGGGGCCCGGATCAGCTCAAGGGGCACTACAACAGCTAAAAGGACTCCAGGCAAGCTCGGAGGCATAAAACTAACTCAGAGAATATTTTATAGGCTCAGATGGCACACTTATTTTCTCAGGAGGGCACCAGATTGACTACGAGGGCACCAGATCAGCTCAGAGGGCACATGATCAGCTCCAGGGGGCACCAGATGAGCTCCGCCCGTACGATTATTGGCGACGAAGAGGCATTATCTGGAAACGGATTACGTGCCTATGCTTTTTTCGAGTGCTTGGAAAGGCGACAGAATGCCCTAGCTGACCAAAAAGGCACTTAGTTGTCAAACAATAGTTGAAATCGCTAAATGCAGTCTAGTTACATCTAGGTTCAACGGCGCAGGGCCCTAAATTTCGAGCGGCACGGCCCAAAGAGGGTAGGTACACCACCTGGCAATCAAAAGGGCACCCGGCACCGATGGGGCACCGATGTGCCCCCTGGACAGTAGATAAACTCTGGGAGGCATTAAATAAGTTCAGGGGGCCTGGATCAGCTCAAGGGGCACTAAAACAGCTAATAGGGCAGCAGGCAAGCTCGGAGGCATCAGACTAACTTAGAGAGCATTATATAGGTTCAGAACGCACAATTATTTATTTAGGGGAGGGGGGCACCAGATTGACTACAAGGGCATCAGATCAACTCAGAAGGCACATGATCACCTCCAGGGGGCACCAGATGAGCTCCACACGTACGATTATTGGCGACGATGAGGCATTATCTGGAAACGGATTACGTGCCTATACTATTCCCGGGTGCTTGGAAAGGCGACAGAATGTTTTAGGTGACCAAAAAGGCACTTAATATTCAAACAGTAGTTGAAATCGCTAAATGCGGCCTAGTTCCATCTAGGTTCAACGGCATAGGGCACTAAATTTCCTGCGGCACAGCCCAAAGGGGTACACCACCTGGCAATCAAAAGGGCACCCGGCACCGATGGGGGCACGTACCCCCTGTGTCCCCAAGCTGTGGCCCTGGACAGTAGATAAACTACGGGAGGCATTAAATAAGTTCAGGGGGCCCGGATCAGTTCAAGGGACAATAAAACAGCTAATAGGGCACCGGGCAAGCTCGGAGGCATCAGACTAACTCAGAGAACATTATATAGATTCAGAAGGCACAATTTTTTTTCAGGGGGGGGCACCAGATTGACTACGAGGGCATCAGATCAGCTCAGAGGGCACATTATCAGCTCCAGGGTTCAGGACCAGCGCTCAGGGGGCACCAGATGAGCTCAAGTGGCACCAGATTAGCTCTGCCCATACGATTATTGGGGACGATGAGACATTATCTGGAAACGGATTACGTGCCTATACTCTTCCCGGGTGCTTGGAAAGACGACAGAATGCCCTAACTGACCAAAAAGGCACTTAATTGTCAAACAATAGTTTAAATCACTAAATTCAGTATAGTTCCATCTAGGCTCAACGACGTAGGGTACTAAATTTCGAGCGGCACGGCCCAAAGAGGGCACACCACCTGACAATCAAAAGGGCACCCCGGCACCGATGGGGGGGGCACGTGCCCCCTGTGCCCCCCTGGCTGCGCCCCTGACCGCAAACACAGTAAACCGGAAACATGACGGGAACGAGCGAGAATAAAAACCACTGAGATGACATAGGGAGTGAAGGGGAATGGGTTTGGGTAAATGCGGGACCGGCAACGGTAGTGAGAAAGATCGCACCTCAGAGCCATATCATCGTCACTGCTCAAAGCATAAATGCAACAGGTGCCGATCGCTCTAATCACCGAAATCATGGGCGTCGAAAAGTAGCACGGACTGGGCATGCGTCTCCCCATTGGAGGACCAAGGGCTCACCCTTGTCTCCTGCCTCCACCAAGTGTCAACTCTTGCACCCCCTCCCTTGCCATAATCGCGAGACCGCCCCCGTCCCCCGTAAATTATGTGGTTACGCCCCTGACCGCACCCCAATGAAACCCATAATTGTGACTAAATTTTACCCCGTTATTTTGATTGGGCTATTTGTATATACAGGGTACAAGTCATTCAGGATTGCCAACTGTGGGTCCAGGATTGACAATCGGAGAGCACCCTCCCGGGAGCGGACGCTATCCGGCCCAGGGGGCGCCATCCGGCCCAGGGGGCACCATTCGGGCCAGGGGGCGCCCCTTTTGGCCCTTAGAACCCATCAGGTGGGCACAAATCCTATCGGTGGGCGCCGATTTTTGCATCCTGGGGGTGGGTGGGAAGCGACATTTCAGAGGAGGAGGCGCCATCGACCTTTCAGGGGGCATCTTGGCCATTTCAGGGTACGCCTCGAGGGTTGATCAGGGGTGGGCACCCGTCCCCTTTGCCCCCTGGATCCGTATAGTTCATATATTGTGTCATGTGTCTGATCTTATTATATTATTACCTATATATGTAAATAATGTATTAGTAATTGGACTGGACCGTTCATATTATGGCAATTTCTAATGTTCACTATCCGTCAAAGATCGATAGCTGTGGGCAATATCTGAAATATCATTCAAACAGCCCGATTCTGCCCTATGCCAGATATGATGAAGTTAACTTCGTGAGTATTTATTTAATGGTGGAAACAAAGATTAGGTCAACAAAAACCTAGGTCTCACAAGGTGTCAAATTTTAAGTCAATTGTTTTGAAAGACAAAACAATGAATATCAACTAATGACGAGCCACTAGGTCCGGAGAACTGTAAATAACATCATATCAATGCTAGAGAAATAATGTGATTTTCCTTAATAAGCGAACAAGCACTTTGTTCCAGCATAATGATCCGTCAAAACAAGCACGAAGAAGAGAGGAGTCGACGCGGAAAGCCCACTCGCCAGCTTCTGGCGGCCATTTTGGCCTCTCGAAGTATGGCCTGCTTTGCCCACCTTTTTGCTTGGAACGCCGTCGCAAACTTTCAACTTCAGCAAGACGAGGGTGGCCTGGGGCTGACAGCGGAACAACGGGCATGGGTCATATCTGTCAACTTTCTCGGCGTTGGAATCGGCTGTTTAATTGGAGCGCAGCTGAACAATCGGTGAGTTAGAAATGGCAAACCTGCTTTATCATGCTTCTGGCCTTTTGTGTAGGTATGCAGCTGAAATATTTATTATTTGAAAGCAGGCACGGTTCAGAAATTGGTTTGATTAGCCTAACCATTCCAATACGATGGTGCTGTGTGCAATAGTACATACATGGCAAACTGTATCATCCATAAATGCTGGGACTGAATGTTTTGTAGGCGAGATACAAACATTATCTTGCAACTCTCCCAGGTCAGATCAGATGTACTTCTTCAAGGGTCCACACCGACGTGGCTTTTCACAATGACACGTCCCTTTGTAAAACTTGCAAAGTCTCTAAAAGTGTGTTTTTTTCACAAACGCATTGTAACTTTCAGGCTTGCTGTTTACGCCCGGTGTTCACCACAGGTTTGGTCCGCGTGGTCTATTCAGCATCGCTATTATTCCTTACACTCTGGCGACGGTCGTGACCTGCTTCAGCTCCAGCTTATTCACGCTGCTGGCGGGTCGTGTCTTGATCAGCCTCGTGGCTGGCGTCCCCGTGGCCACCTGCATGATGTACGTGAGCGGCACATCTTCGCCCCGTTACCGCGGTGCATTCTCGGTCTTAGTGGACGTGATTGTTATGACTGAAACTATCGGGATCATTCTCCTGGGTGACCATTTGTCTTGGTGGTGGTTGGCGGTCGTTTGTGGAGGCCTTGTTATCTTGCCGGGTGTTGTTCTCGTGTTTCTCCTGCCTTCTGACCCTGTTTGGCTGTTGAAGAAGGGAAGACTTGCTGAGGCGGAACGCTCTTGCAAATATTTTGATCTGACTGTGCATGAGGATACTATAGATTTCTCCACCACAGATGCAGATGAGAACATCCTTGGTAAATTAAAGTCACTCACGGAGAAGAAAAACCTGCAACCTCTCGTAATTGTGCTCATAACATTCTTTTTCAGCGCGTTTTGCGGCCACGTGTCTATTATAAACCACTCTCTGGTGTTTTTCCGAGAAGCTGGGATAAGTATCGATTCCTCAATCTGTGCAGCTCTGTTTTGCGGTTGTCGCGTTCTTGCAACTATACTATCAGTGTTTCTAGTAGACCGATTCGGTCGTCGCGTTCTAATGCTGACTTCATCTGGAGGAATGGTCATTTGCTACGGCCTTCTAGTAGCTTACTACCATGTGCCTGCTCTGAAGGCGTATCCTGTTCTTCCAATCGTTCTTATACTGATCACAAGCTGTATATATGCTATAGGAATTGGATGTGTGCCCTGGTGCTTGCAGGGAGAGATATTTCCCAGTAAAATGCGGCATTTTGGGGGGTGTTTGGTCCCTGCCTGTTACTGCTTCTTCTGTTACGGCAGCATTTTCACCTTCCCACTGATCCTGAATGCCACGGGAGAGAGCGGTGTGTTTTTATTTTACGGTTGCGTTATGGCCGTGTTCTTTGTCTTCGAGCTGATGGTGGTTCCAGAGACTAAAGGACTGACGCTGGCTCAAATCGAGGTACTCTTCGTCAAGCAGGACGGCATGGAATTTTCGGAAAAAGCAAAGTCAAGAGAGGGAAATACTGGAGACTTAAATCAGGGATAAGTAGTGTGCATTCACACCGCATTCCTGATAACCTGGGTAAATACAAAAATAAGAATCTAAGAAAATACAAAATAATATATATTTTCCCATGAAGCAGAAATCAAGACGGTCAAAGCATGGTATAGGAAGGCTCATTTCTTAATTTTCTGTAAATGTTTTTTCTCTAACGAAACATTATAGGTGCAGACAGAGGCGGACGCAGACCCGAGTTAGGGGGGCAAACCCATGTCTGCCTCTCCTCCTGGGGGGAGCGAATATTTTTTTGCTCTACAGGCCTAGTGTTAACACCTTTTTTCAGTCCTTGACAGACCTAGTATAAGATACCTCTCCAAGTCCATGATCGCTCTCCGAGGGGGGAGTGGGAGCGAAGATTTTTTGCCTTACAGACCTAGTGTTAACATCTTTTTTAATTTCTCCGGCGTTTAGGGGGGCAAAAGATAGTTTGGCCCCCTCCAGCGCTTTGGGGGGGCATGGCCGGAATACCCCCCTGCGTCCGCCATTGTGTGCAGATGGAAAAGACGAGTTAACCAGTAGCCTCGGCACATCGCCAGGGACCGGCTGCAGTGCGCGGCGCTCCGCCCCCTACATTCCCCTTTCACCTTGGTTACCTGTCCTTACCAATTCGACGAGTGCAAGAGAGAGTGCACGTGACGAGTGATCACGTGAACGTGCCGAACTCTTAGTGATAGTGTTTCTCCTGACTAGAACTGTGCCATTGTGTAGGAATTGTTTCTTATCTGGTACATTTTCACTAGGGGAGGCCGATAGCGCCATTTTTGAAGATGAGCTGATAACACTACTACATAACGCTACTATAACACATACATAACTATAATAACACTAACTATACCAACACTACACATAACTATAACACTACTGCGGCCTGGATCCGCTTGGTCGGCTTAGCTCGGAGGTAAATCAGTGGTCATTATATACTATAACACATACATAACTATAATAACACTAACTATACTAACACTACATATAACTATAACACTACTGCGGCCTGGATCCGCTTGGTCGGCTTAGCTCGGAGGTAAATCAGTGGTAATTATATCAGGGGGTCTGCAGTTAAATACCAATACACCGCGAAGTATTTTTGTCTTCCTTGCCAAGACTGACTGGTGAATTACCAACGACAAAATAGTCATTGTCCCTGGTGTCATACCAATTGAGCTATTAATTGCTGCAGTTTTGCTTATGCAGGCTGCCCATATTATAATACGTTCAGTTCAGCCATCGGAACGACCTTGGTTACACCGTATATCGAGGCCACAGCCCTCCGGCTCGCAACATTTCTGCGAACCGGACAGCGCGCGGAGGGCCTCAGCCGCCTGGTGTTCCAGCAGCAGCAGCAGGGCCCGGCACCGCGGGTCAGCGAGCGGCCGGTGGCAGGGGCGCTTCAAGACGTCGAGGAAGGAGAGGCGGTGTCATCTGGCGCCGCTATATTGGGACCAGCCGTCTTATTATCGGACGTGCAAACATCCAGTCCTACAAAACAAAACTCCCAGAGCTTAGTGATGACATCGACAGCGTGTATGGATTTGATATTTTGGCTCCAAGCGAAGTGTGGCTTACACCAAACGTACCGGACAGGCTTGTATCAGTAAAGATTTATGAACTTTTCCGACAAGACCGACCTGACAAGCTGAATTTACCTAAAGGAAGAGGTGGTGCTGCTGTTTTGGTGCTTGAAAATATAAGACGTGAAATACTCACTCTTCCTGATTCTGGTATTACGGACTCAAAGCCTGAGATCAGTGGTATCGTGGTCCACATAAATAAACTACAGTCGGTATTAGTGGCTTCGGTGTATCGTGCCCCTGATTAACCCGCGCCCCACCGGGGGTCCGGCGCCACCTTCGCCCCACCGGGGGCCATCGATGGCCCCCCTCTAACTCCGAAAATATGGGCGTTAGCGCAAATCTGCAAAGTGCAATAGAAAGCTCGCGTGAATTCAGTAAGAAATTACTTCGCATGTTTTAGTGCTCAGGTCAATGGTTTGACCTCCAGAGGTCAAATTAGGTCAAGATCGGCTATTTTCACTCAAATATGCAATGATTAAGCCAACTGGGCATAACTCTCATGTCATTAGAGCTATTGAGGCCTGGTAAAGTACATTTGATAGCAAATTGCCAGTACTTTTTCCGCTATGTGAAACGTAAAAACCTCCCGCCAGTGGTTTGACCGCCAGAGGTCACCTCGTGACCTAATATGACCTGAGGTCACGAAAGGTCAAAAAGTGACCTTGCCGTATATCAAATGAAAGCCAGTGACAAGACAAACACGATGGTGTTTGTTTTACCGCTCTAGCTCAATTAGGTCAAAAGTTATTGTCAAAATACTGTTTTTGACCTCTGGTGACCTTGGATGACCTTGGAAAAGTCAAAGGGCAAATATGACCCCTGGGATCCGTGAAAGGGTGTCCAAAAACGTTGTTCTGAGCAGTCTGAGTATTTGCAATCATTTTTGTGGCTTTTATATCATGAAATAGCTTTTCCCCATGCTTTTCCAAAGGGAGAGGTCGCCTCGTGACCTGACCTCAGGGCACGAAATCGAAAAATCCCGGATATACACCTTGTAGACCCTGGAGGGGTCATGAAGTGTAGGAAGTTTCAAATCGATCGACTTTGAAATGTAGCTCTTACAGAGCTCTAAAGGTGAAGTGAGGTGACCTTGGTTGACCTCGTCTGGTGACCTGACCTTGGGTGACCCGGGGTACAAAATTTCAGGGATGATGGGAAAATGATGCAGTGAGAGGTAGAGCCCTCAACCGCGGTGCTGCGCCTCGTCGTTTTTCTGCTATCCCGGAAAAACCTTAGGGGGGCCATCGATGGCCCCCGGTGGGGCGAGGGTTAATACCAGTGAACGACATATTTCCATGGACCTTGATGATCTAGAGTTTTAGATTCAGTTTATGTTTGCAAATCACCCAACGTCGGCCACTGTAATAGCTGGTGATCTAAACCGTTCTCTGTTTGATTGAGAAATGACCGCCGCATCATACGGAATCTGTTTTTAATGCATAATTTAGATGTCGCAAACAAAATCAGTCCAACCTACCGCCCGGCGGCCAGCCTCATTGATGTTGTGACCGCAAAGCGACCGGATTCGGTTCGCTGTGTCGGAGTCATTACGGCGGGCCTCATGATTTTACTACAACTGTTTTGTGTCATGATAAGCCGGTTCGATCTTCCGATGTTTCCAATGTGATAAGTAAATTTCTTAAGAATGTTGACATAGCAGCTCTCAGCTATAAGCTTAGGACAGTTGATTGGACACAGTTTTCTTACGCGCATTCCACCAAAAAAATTGTTTGGCTTTCACCACATATTCATACATTATTTAAACATAGTAGCACCATTCCGGAAAGTAAATTAAAGGATGGCACAAAGCAACACCAGTATCGGTAGAAACTCAACTTCCCATACATAATCGTTGTGCAGCTCTGTTTGCAGATGACTTGACCGAATACCAGCGCGTAAACCGCCTCTGCCGTTCTGCCATTCGCAAGAATGGCGTTGCGCTGTCCGAAAGAGACATTAGCAGGGGTGGACGCGGTGGTCTCTGACGAATGCTGCAGTATGTTATTGGTCATAAGCAACAGCATACGAGCCTCCCAAAAATCACGTCTGGCGCATTAACCTGCGCCGCACGGAGAGTCATTGATGCCCCGTTCTAGCACCGAAAAGATGGATGTTAGCGCAAATATTTGTAAAATGCATGGGAAAGCTCGTGTGAATTCAATAAGATTTTACTTCACATGCTTAAAACGCGCCCTGCTGGGGTCCCTGGTATGATGCGCCCCGCTGGGGGCGTTTTTTGCCCCCTCCGTATCTCATTCCCCACGAAAGCTAAAGAAAAATTATGGGCGGCGTTCGAAAGCTATTGACAAGAGAAATAGATTTATAATAATAATTTTTATTTCAGGTCAATATTGAGGTCAGTATAGGTCAAAGAAGGTTCCATAGGCTTACAACAGAGCAGTATACGTTTCCCTCTCTAGATCTGCCCTCAGAGAAGCTAGAGAAAATCGTTATGCATCATTGGATTTCCTCTCATCGCGGTGATTCGAATGATGTATAATATGACCTTTTTAGGTCAAATAGTGAAAATGACCTGATCTCGAGCTAGGTCAGGGTCACAGAGTGACCGCCGCTCGTTCAGCCGCACTCCACGTGACAATCTCCACTCCACAGTGCAGAACTCCTCCAGGCAGAGTCAGTGCGAGTCGCACTTACGCAGCGCCGCTCGGAGGGGCATCCCACCCCCGGGGCCGAGCACAACGGTTTCACTACCCCGGGATTCCAAAAATGTAGTTATGCACTAAATGTACTCAAACGGCAAAAGACCTTCAGTTTTTTATAGCTAAAATGGTACTGTTTGCCAGGGAGGAAAAACTTACAAGGTCTGGGGGCTACTGGTAGGGACACTACAAACCAACAATGGTCATCTGCTTACATGCAAAAATACCCTGATTTATATAAATCGGTATTCAGATGGAAGGATATCTTCAACTTTAATTGTATGCAAGCTCAATGGAAAATGCCACGTCAAAGTCAGTTTATTCGCAATCATCCCCGATAAGTCAAGGTTTTTCATGGTTACACGTCAATGACATTAAAGGAGTAAAATACACAGGTTTAAAATACAAATATAGTTAACCTCCACGCATACCTACAGCTCAAGCGAAAACCACAAATCGCTCTTCATTCTGCAAATAATCCTTTAAAGCCTGTTTGAGTGCTGTCTGCTCGAGGCATTGCGCACGTTAGGCGGTAGTGCGTTATATTTAGTCAATGTTTATATATATATATATATATATATATAATAATAATATATAATATATATATATATATATATATTATTCTTTATATTTTATTATTTTTATTTTTATTATATATATATATAAATATATATATATATATATAAAATATATATATATATATATATATATATATATATATTCATTTATAGTTATATTTAAGTAAAGGTACCTATCTTGGTATTTAGTCGTGCCAACACTTGCTAGTCTCCTTTTGCCAACGCAAGTTCTCGCACGCGCAGGTCGAAGTTAGTGAACTTGTCTCGTGCTATGGCATGCATAAACATATTTCTCAGGTCGTTCGGTTGTTCTGTGATGAGTACGTTTCGCACAAGACACAGCTGGTGATAATCAACATGTTCTGATACATCAGGAAGTCCAAGCCGACGCTCCTCATTAGGCCGGGTCGATGGAAACGGATCCAGGTGAAAGGGGGAAATTATTGGTCCTTGTTCAATTTAAAGCTAATCTGCAATTTTTCAGCAATTTTAATTGAGTCTGAGTACTAGCGAAAAGCTCATTTATCTGAGCACTTTTTGCTGTTTTTCTCCTAAAATGTGATTTTAGAACATTGGGAAGCCTCAGAGAGCTCCAATTTTGCGATTTTTGAATGCGCCGGGTGCTGTTACACCAGTTGTGGTAGAAGAGTTATAATCGAGAGAGATCTATTAGTCCTTTTATAGTGTTTTCCGTGGAGGCTTTAGCATCCGTCACCAGTGACATCTACCGGTGGACACGATAAACAGCGCGCGAAAGGCGTGCTGTGCGCCGGGGTTTGGTCCCATTTAAGGGGACAGGTGGTGATTCAATTTCTTGTAATCAACCGAATGGGATTAATCTGATGAAATTGCGGTTTTCACATGTGTCTGAGCCCATACCCTTTCCCCTTCCCCAGCCTTGTTTGCCTGATACGCAATGGTACATAATCGTACCTATTGAACGGCAAATGGGCATTACAGAAACACCGTCTTAAGAGAATGTAACTTGAATTGGCACCAGTCTTGCTGGATTTCATCTCCCCCCTCTCTCTCTCTCTCTCGCACGCGCGCTATCTCGAATCTCCTTAGGTACATTCGATCCGCTGCCAGGACCACCGCACATTTGACACCAAGCATTGACACTGGATATTGTCGCTCATTTGGGAGGGTAGGCTCGCTAAATACGAAGAAGTCACGCATCAGTTTGGCTGACGGCGTGGCTTAAAGTGGTCGTGGTACTGTCCGCTGCGTTAGTAGTCGGCTTATTTCACGCGCTAAAGCCATCATTTTTAGCTATGGCTAGTGGTAGGAAATCTGAGCTAAAAACTCGGAAAACTCGACAAGGTACCGACAATTTTGTCGTGGGCCAACCTGCTGATCTTCCCACAAACGTGTTACCAACGAGGAAGCAGTTTATCAACTGTTTTCGAAACATACAGCGGGAGATAGACCCTTTAACCAGACGGCTGACATCTGCGGCAAAAGCAAAGAAGCTGGCGTGCGATCGAGTTGCAAGCACTTGGCGTCAGGAGGGGATTCCAACGGTTAGTGGATCTCGTATCAGCCAACTGGGTGACATCTGTCATAGACGTTTAAAAAAACTTATGAAAACTCCCAAGCGCGATCGGGATGATACCTTAAGGGAGAGGGAAGAGACGTGGTTCTCCAAACTATTTGACATTGCTGCTTGTAAATGTTCAGACCCTCTGAACTGCCCCTGTGGCAGACGATAAGGTGCCGGAGCTAGAAGTTGCGTTTCTCCATGATCAGAGAACCGTGAGAAGAATCACGACCGGCTCCATCGACCACGAAGAAAGTCGTCGCAGGCGAGTGCAACAAGATAGGAGGGAAAGAAGGGCACAGCAGATGACAAGAGAGTCTCCAGAAGGACCAGATCCATACCAGACACACTTACAGGTGCGAAACTTGTATTTTAGGTAAACCATTGCTCTGTTAATGTGCTCGATAGATAACTCCACTTTATGTTTTTCGAGCGTTATTTTCGACGCATGGAGTTTATAGGTATTTGTTACGTCCTCAATAGACTAGTTAAAAGGACAGTAGTCTCCTGAGCGCGCTAAGCTGAGAGTATTTATCATCACTGGATGACCTCGTGCGATATGATTAGCCTAATAGCGCAAAAAACTCACCACAGTTGTAATATAGGTATTGCAGAATACTATGTAAGTTTTTTTCGTGATCGGAATCGGATACACATGTAATTAAATGAGAATGTCTTACATATCAATTTTGTTTTTTAAGTAGAATAATAGTGTCAGTCTCCCTTATAATGAGTCATTCTCCTATTTTTCGCATGGATCCTCCTCTGAGGACCCCACAGACACCGAAGCTGTGTCTTCAGCGGACAGCGCAGAGCATGAAGCGACCAGCAGTGAAGTAAACACGGACACACTGAGACACATGGCATTGGCAGCCGACAGATACGGCGTGTCAAATCGTGCGGCTGCTGCTATTGTTAATGGTTTCCAAATTGATATCGGAAGGATTTCCTCTAGTGATACCAGATTCATAGTGGATCACAAGAAAGTACAACGGGCTAGGATGCTTGCTCGTATTCGAGAAGCAGAAAAGAGAAAAGACAAGGTTTGCGAATCTGAGTTGTCAGGTGTGTATTTTGATGGCCGAAAAGATACCTCGTATGTTATGATAGGCAGTCATCTAGATGAGTCAGGCCCCTCAACACGTAGAATAGCACAGCAGGAAGAACATATCGCTGTTGTTGCAGAGCCTGGCGGCGAGTATCTAACGCATTTTACCCCAGAATCAGGAAAGGCTCACGTAATCTTTAAAAGCTCCATGATGTTGTTGAGGAATTTGGTGGGGACATAGCTGTGTTTGGGGGCAGACGGAACCGCAGTGAACACAGGAAAAAATGGTGGCATATTTCGACTGTTTGAGCTTTTTGAAGGTAGACCAGTTCATTGGTTCATTTGTCTACTTCACTCTAATGAGTTGAATTTACGTGAATTGTTCACAAAGCTTGATGGCGTTAGTGCGGGACCGAGATCATTCAGCGGTCCAATCGGTAAGAAACTGTCCGAGGATCTCCACAATAAGCCATTAGTATCATTTAGTCCAGTACCTGGCAACCTGCAGAACCTGGATAAACAGACAATTGATGCCCTCACCACAGATCAACAGATACTGTACAAGCTGACTGCGGGCATCATTGGGGGGGAAATTGGCACTGAGCTTGCCGCCAGAAAAATCGGCCCTCTGAACCAGGCCAGATGGCTGACGTTGGTGACAAGAATTCTTCGTCTCTATGCCTCAACTGAACAGCCAACAAGCAACTTGAAGATGCTGACCGAATTCATTGTCAGGCATTACGTTCCCGTCTGGTTCCAAATCAAGTGCAATCCTCACTACAAAGATGGATCCAGAAACTTATTCTGCAGCATCGAGCTCCTGAAGGGTTTACCGCTCTCCGTACAGAAGATCGTGAGGCCTGTCATCCAGCGAAATGGGTACTGGGCTCACCCAGAGGCGATTCTTATCGCCATGCTGTGCGATGATGATATACAAATCCGGGAAAAAGCGGTCGGGGTGATAACACAGTGCAGAGCAGCTGTGTCTGGTGAGGTGCGGCCTTACGAGATCCCCAAGATTGACTTCCAGGCCAATAGTTATGCTGAGATGATTAACTGGTCGAATGAGCTAGTGACTGAACCCCCACTGACATCCAAGCTCAGCGTGCCGGAGCTGCTCTCTTTTAGAGATACAGCGCCCGCATACCCGGTACATACCCAGGCGGTAGAAAGGGCAGTTCAACTGGTGACTCAGGCTGGAAGCGCAGTGGTCGGAAGTGCTGCCCGTCATGGTTATGTTTGTGCGAGAATGCGGCACCGTGAACGCATCCCTGTTTTTGAGTCGAAATGAGATTTTGTTGTTGATTGACTTGACCTACGAGTTCGTTAAACGACGTTTTTTCCATGTGCTGGTGACGCTAAAAATGGTTTGATAAAGATACAACCAGATGCATCTTGTTTCCTGAGGGCGATATGGCTAGATCAACACCATACGCGTCACCGCCGACAAACACCGACACCAATATGGGACCAATCAGCCTTCAACCTTCTGCTGACGATAAATATCCTCACTCTAAAACTACTCCTAGAAACAAATACTCGTCGAATTTCGGGTCAATATTACATACTTCCCCTGCTGTGTCCTGCTTTCGTCTGTTTCGGTCACTTCCTTTCCGATGCATGTATTTAGGCCTCAGGACATTGTAGATACGACTAAGCGATGGCAACGAGGGATGGGAAATATTTACTAAAGCCAGTGACTGTCCAGAAATCGAATTCTTGGTTTTCAGGCCTCCACACACAGTTAAAACCACTCCCTGGCGGCTTGACTCCCTCGACTGCGCTAGTTCTCCATTCTGCCACCAGGGGCACTATGACGGGCATCCCTCAGGAGAGAAGCGAGAATAACCGAGTCATGACACATTATCAAGTATAAATAGAGTCCTCTATAGGCTGGAATGATATACGGAGAACACGACAATGATGTTTTTGGAGCCCACAGATATCTCACTCACGCATTAATTAGGCATTCTGAAGAAAAAATGGGAAAAGTCCCTGCACAAATCGGTCATTCGCTACCACTCAGCATCAATTTAAAAAATTGGAAAAAATCATTTTCTTATACCCCAAGGACAAATAATTTCCCCCTTTCACTTGTTTCCTGGAGAAAAACCCTCCCCTGACCCGGCCTACTGTGGGCCACCTTTCACCTCGGTGTCCGCAACTGGGTCCCTAACGATATTTTTCAGGCCCACTTTGACTGCAGCCGGGTCCCTAATTCCGGCAGTCTCGGGCCTCCTGTCATCCAACCGGGCCCTCTGTGATCCACCCGGGCCCCCTGTGGACTGCAACCGGGCCCCTGTATCCACCCACCCTTGACTACAACCGGGCCATCTGTGATCCACCCGGGCCCCCTGTGACTGCAACCGGGCCCCCTGTAATCCACCCGGGCTCCCTGTGATTACAATCGGGCCCCCTATCATCCACCCGGACCCCTGTGATACACCCGGGCCCCTGTGATTACAACTGGGCCCCCTATCATCCACTGGCCTCTGTGATACACCCGGGCCCCCTGTGACTAGGACAGAGCCAACTGTGATCCACCGGGGCCCCAACCGGGCCCTCTGCGATCCACCCGGTCCCCTGCGACTGCAACCGGACCCTCTGTGATCCACCCGGGCCCCCTTTAATTGTAACCGGGCCCCATATGATCCACCCGGGCCCATGTGACTCCAACCGGGCCCCCTGTGACTGCAAGCGTGCCATCTATGATCCACCCGGGCCCCCTGTGACTGAAACCGGGCCCCCTGTAATCCACTCGGGCCCCCTGTGACTACAAACGGGCCCCATGTGATCCACCCGGGCCCCCTGTAATTACAACCGGGCCCCCTATGATCCACCCGGGCCCCCTGTGATACACCCGGGCCCCCTGTGACTGCAACCGGGCCATCTGTAATCCACCCGGGGCCCCTGTGATACACCCGGGCCCCTGTGACTGCAACCGGGCCATCTGTAATCCAACCGGGGCCCCTGTGACTCCAACCGGGCCCGCTGTGATTGCAACCGGGCCATCTGTGATCCAACCTGGGCCCCTGTGACTGCAACCGGGCCCTCTGTGATCCATCCGGCCCATCTGTGACTGCAACCGAGCCCCCTGTAATCCACCCGGGCTCCCTGTGATTACAACCGGGCCCCCTATCATCCACCCGGGACCCCTGTGACTGGGATCGGGCCATCTGTGATCAACCCGGGCCCCCTGTAGTTACAATCGGGTCCTCTATGATTCACCCGGGCCCCTGTGACTCCATCCGGGCCCCCTGTGACTGCAACCGGGCCATCTACGATCCACCCGGGCCCCTTGTGACTGAAACCGGGCCCCCTGTCATCCACCACCCGGGCCCCCTGTGACTGCAACTGGGCTATCTGTGATCCACCCGGGGCCCCTGTGACTGAAACCGGGCCCCTATGATCCACCCAGTCCCCCTGTGACTGAAACCGGGCCGCATGTGATCCACCCGGGCCCCCCTGTAATTACAACCGGGCCCCCTATGATCCAACCGGGCCCCTGTGACTGTAACCGGGCGCCCCGTGATACACCCGGGCCATCTGTGATCCACCCGGGGCCCCTGTGACTGCAACCAGGCACTCTGTGACTGCAACCAGGCCCACTTTGATCCACCCGGGCCCCCTGTAATCCACCTGGGGCCCCCTGTGATCCACCCGGGCCCCTGTAATCCACCTGGGGCCCCCTGTGATCCACCCGGGGCCCCATGTGATCTATCTTGGGTCCCCTGTGATCCACACGGGCCCTCTTTGACTGCAACCGGGCCCTCTGAGATCCACCCGGGCCCCTGTGACTGCAAAGGGATTCCCTGTGGTCCAACCGGGCCACCTGTGACTGAAACCGGGCCCCCTGTCATCCACCCGGGCCCCCTGTGACTGCAACTGGGCCATCTGTGATCCACCCGGGGCCCCTGTGACTCTAACCGGGCCCCCTATGATTTACTCAGGCCCCCTGTGACTGCGACCGGGCCCCCTGTGATCCACCCGGGCCCTCTGTGACTGCAACCGGGACCTGTGACTGCAACCGGGCTCCCTGTGGTCCAGGAGGCGCGGGTCCTCTAATGCCACGGACGGGCCCTTGCCATGAGTGCGGGGCCCCGTGGTCTATCTGGGCTTGCTGTGGCTGCGGTCGGGCTCCCTGGCATGCTTGCTTGGGTGCGGTCCCCTTTAGGGCCACCCATAATCGCTGTGTCCGAAAACGGGCCCCTAACGATATTCCCAGGCCCATTTTGACTGCATCCGGGGCCCTATTTCTGGCAGTCTCGGGACCTTTTTGTTTCCTCTGTGACTGCAACCGGGCTCCTTGTATTCTGCCTTGGCCCCTTTTAGTCTGCCCGGGGCCTTTGTAGGTGGTATGGGCTTTTTGTAGTGTGCCTGGGTCCTGTGTGGTCCGCCCGGGCCCCTGTGGTCTGCCTGCGCCTCTTGTGGGCGGTCTGGGCTCCTTTTAGTCTGCCCGGGCCCCCTGTGGTCTGCTCGGGCCCCCTGTGGTCTGCCCAGCCCCCTGCGGTCTGCCCGGCCCCTTGCAATTTGCCCGGGCTCCTATGGTTTGTCCGTGTCCCTGTGGTCTGCAAGGAACCACAGCACTAGCGGATCCAGGGGGGTAAAGGTAAAATTTGGGGGATTTGATGCCCTCCCCAAATCACCGATTTTACCAATTTTTACGGATTTTCTTCAAACAAAAACCATATGTTTTTTTCACGATTTGAGGCCCCGTTGCCCCCCTCCCCCCACCATCGGCCTGAATCCGCCCCTGATTCCACTCCTCCCACTTCGCTGTATCCGGGAATCCGTGCTATAATTTCAGGCTCCCTCTGTGCTACCCAGGCCTCCTCTGGCTCTAGCCGGGCTCCTTGCCTTGCTTACGACCCCCTGTAGTTCACCACCCCCCACCGCGCGCAGCCGAGCCCGTTCCGATAAGTATTGGTTTAATAAATTGACATGTTTGTTATTTTTGCATCTCTCCGCCGGCACTACTTTTCTTCATTGATATATTTCTAGGCATTTTTGTCAGAAATGTGCATGAAGTTTTCCATTTTTGTTTGTTCTAGTGGAATTTTAAGTACAGACAAATTTAAGTCTCTTAAATTTGTCTGTCAAAAAGTGTATCAAATCTTGTCGTCAAATCTGGGTTAAATAATGTGCGTCCGCCGGCGAATGGTAGCCTCTTAATTTCCCGGGCTTTTCAGCGCAGCGCGAAGGAAGCTAAGGCATGCTCCTGGCTCTCTTGTCGCATTCGCCGAGGCGAATGATTTGCACAAAGTTTGCCTTAAACAGTAAAATTGGCATGCTTATGATTCAATCGGCTTGTGTCTACTCTGGAAAAGTTTCGTTAGGCTCTGATTTGGATTTTACGTTTGGGCTTTTCGTGTCAATCCAAATCGTGCTCCGATGCGCAGTGTTGAATGGCAAATGAAGTGATTGTTTGCTATTAGCTCCTGTCGGGCTAAATCCCAAATGAGTGATGATCCCCTGTCCGGCTCCCCTGATGGCTAAATACCAAGACTTGGAGAATCTTTTGCCCCTATGGCCGCCAGTGACGTATCTAGAATTTGGGTAAGGGGAGGGGCAAAGCCTCAGGGGACAGGGCGGCACTTAGCCACCCGAAGGACGCACTTTTCACCCAAAGGGCGACCAATCGTCGCATCCTGGGGGAGGGGAGGGTTTGGGGGCGGCATTTCGTCCTCAGAGGCTCTTGGGTTTAAGGGATGGCTGCCCCATTCGCTCCCCATCCCCCTGGTGGCCACCCCATTCGCCCCGCCCCCTGGTGGCTGCAGCCCGGTCCCTACTCCCAGTAGTTAATACCCTGTGGATGCAGACGGGCCTGCCATGGATGCGGTTCGTGTAACTGCAACCAGCCTCTGCCATGCTTGCCATGCGGGCCCCTGTGGTATCCCGGGCCCCTATTGGTCTAATCGGGCCCCCTGTGGCCTGTCCGGGCCCCTGTGGTCTGCCCGGGTCCCAGTGTGCAAAGTATGGCATTTTCGATGAGATCTCGTTGGCGCGAGTGCCCTTGGAGACAGGAGCGAGTGGTGCGAATTTTATCAGCCTGGTGCGAATTTGCAAGACTGGTGCGAGGAAGTTGACACTGAAAACTAAAAAAAATAATGACTGAATAGTTAGGAAGACACAGGAGGGGGCCTTATAAAATGTCCTTAACTAACTAATAAGAGAGGTAGTATTGCATCGTGTGGGTAGGAATGTGTGCGTTTTTCTCCCTAGTATCTGGCAGATTGGTGAGAATTTTTTTGGGCTGGTGGTGCGATAATTTTGGATGGCTGGTGCGACTCGTCTGGCCTGCTGCCATACTTTGCAGACTGGCCGGGTCCCATTTGGTCTGCACGGACCCCTTGTCTGCTAGTGCCCATTTTGTTCTGATCGAGCCCCTTGTAGTCTGCCCGGGCCTCCTGTGGTTTTCCCGGAACCCTTTTGGCCTGTGCGGGCCTCTGTGTGGTCTCTGCGGACCCCCTTTTGTCCGTTCGGGGCCCCCTTTGTCTGCGCGGGCCCCCTGTGGTTTGCCCGGGCCCCTCCCAGTCTGCAAAGTATGGCACTTTTGGCGAGATCTCGTGGTGCGGACACCCTTCAGGTGGTTCGAACTTTGGAGCAAACAAGTGCCCACTTTTGCTGTATGGTGCGAGGGAGCTCAAATCAAACACCCACAGAGATCTGAGAAGGGAGAAACTGGTAAAAACATCGATATTTCCGGGTCAATGAAATTTCTCACCAATGCTTGGTATGAATTTTAGGCTGCTGGTGGTGCGAAAAATCTACAAGGCTGGTGCGGACTCGTCGGGTCTGCTGCCATACTTTCCAGACTGGGGCCCCTCTGTGGTTAGCCCGGCCCCTGTGTTCAGCTCGGGTCCCTGTGGTCTGCCCGGGTCCTTTCATCTGTCCAGGCCCCGTGTGGTCTGCCCGGGCGCGCTGCCCAGCCCGCAATTCCGACCGGGCCCAGAGCGGGCTGGGTCGGGCTCTGCCCGAGCCCTAAGACTCATAGCTGAGCCACATAGACTCGGGCTGAGCCCGACATTAGGTCGGGGGATGACAACTTGCCCGAGCGGTAAAGCCCGGTCTTGCTTGACCATGGGCTCTGCCCAGAAGGAGCGGAGCCGGACCTGGGCTGAGCCCATATACGCGGGCTCTGCCCAGTCAAAGCCCAGCATATATCGGGCAGAGTCCAGCCAAATTGCTGGCTGTGTGTGGTCTGCTCGGGCCCCTTTTGGGCTTACCGGCGTCCTATGGTTTTCTGGGTCCCTGTGGTCTGCCCGGCCCCTTTGGTGTGCTCAGGCCCTAGGTGGTCTGTCTGGGCCCCTTGTGGTCTAAGAATATCGTGCAGAAAGTGAAGCTGTTGTGTTAGTCGCGTATTTGCAGAAGTTCCTTATTTGTGAGCAGTTTCGTGCCCCAGGTGGTGCATCCGTGCTCCCTGTTGCCGAAACCGGCCCCCTGCCATGCTTGCTGGCCCCCTGTGGTTTTCCCGGGGCAACGTGCGGCCGATCCCATGCAACATTCGGGGAAAAATGGATGGGGCGTGAGAAATGTTAGGCCCCCTATTCCTTTTGTACTGATCCTATATGAGGATTGTAAAGGGAAATAGGCAGTACCACCTATTCATAGTACCCCTTGACCGGTACCCAGTGTTGTACAATGCCATGAACTGGCAAGGTGAATGGATCAGAAAAAGGTGTCTTGATCATGTAACATAAATATCAGTAGGTTCGATTTCCCCGCTGATAAAGGAATTTCGCACTCCGATCTCTACCTTCCATTTGTATCAAATTATTCGCGATAATGCGATTTCGTTCCAGGTGTGAATGTTAAAATGGTTGGACAGTATAAACATAAGTCGGGTGCACAAAAGCGTAAAACAAAGAACAGTCAATACCGAGGGGCTGCTCTGGCAAAACTACCCAAATTTTGTACATTTTTCAGGTAAACTATTAATCTAGAATCGTCTTGCTAATTTTGCAAACTGTTATAAAATGACCCCGATCATATTTGCATTTAATCTCTAGCAACGTACGCGTCCACTTAAAGTAGTTCATATCACGACTATTTTTGGTACTTTGCAAGCTACGTTCATTTATCGACCGCAAAAAATAAAAACCCCAATTTAAAGCTAACTCGGAAAAGTGCAATGTGTATAGTTTCCAGCAAAACGGTAAAGTAAGGTTGTAATTCCAATCCTTCTTTTCCTGATCATTGCCTTCCTCGGCCAGGCCATCAGCCGGATCCCGTTTGCTAAAAGACCCTCCAGCATCCATCCCTCCTGCGTCGTCCGGGGCTGATCCCGTTGTACCTCCGGAGGAGAGCATCCACGTGGACGACAAAGACGGTAAGTAGACACCTACTTGTCCAATATCCTTACATAGTTTGGCAGCTCGTTCAAAAGATTGGGTCTTCTGACTACTTTTTGGGCTAATTAGTGCAAATCAGGAACAGTGACGAATAGCGCGCTAAAAATTGTTATTTAACCTTTGCAGTCAGTTTTCGACAACAAACGGTCGAAAATACGTTTTTTCGGTCACATTTTCATTTTAAAAAAATACGGGCCCCCCATCATGTACGGGCCCCCTTTCGAGCCGGGTGCCCCCCAATCGAAAACATAAAGTTGCACCCCTGTCTACCTGTCCCTTACTTTTTGCAGCAGACAAGGTTCTAGCACCAAACAATTACAGCATGAAAGTAGTAAACTGAGTTTACATTTATGGATCATGTTTTTGTTTTTGGAAGGAAAATTTACAATTATAGGTCATTTTTCCAGTATTGGGGTCATAAATATTATTGGCAACTCTGACCGCAGTTTCCCCCATTGACATGCATTTCCCTTTTTGAATAAGTTTCCATTTTTGGAAGGAGTGTTTCCAATTATGGTACTTTTCCACATGATTAAATGTAGCAATTATCATGAAAATAGTCATTATTGGGAACATACCTATCTATTAATGGGAGTGTACATGTACACACAATTGGGAACCATAACCACAGCTTCCCCCCCACTAAACTTCTATCTCACATATCAACAAAAGGGAAAAATGCCAATGTCAACATAGTATTTGGATCTACCTAAAATGTGTTGATAAAGTGGACCTTAGGTATCATTTTTATAAACACATCAAATGCTTAAAATTTGCATCTCACTCACGATCATCACCTGCCTGGTCATTCCTTCTTGCAGTAAAAACTCTGAGGCAACTAGCCTGCATAGATGTAAAATTATGTCTATTGGCCTAATAGGTACAGAGGTATTGGAATTCACATACCAAAGAAAGATCCAGTGTAGTCAAAATCCTGCTTTAACTCCATGCAGTTCAGGTCCTGTGCGTTGCTTACCACCACTGGTAGTAAGCAACACACCCCCAACCAGCGTTTTTCGAAGTATATTTCTTTAGAGATTTGCTCTGATTTTCTGAGATAAGAAGGGGCAGTGGCGGATCTAGCCGGTTGGTTTGGGAGGGGCAAACCAAAGTCGAAAAGCAAAAAAAAACGTCGTGCAGTGAAAAAATGCGCTACAATATGCCTTTTCGGTAGGATTTTGGGAACTGGAGACGAAAAGCAAAAAAAAAAAAACGTCACGGGGTGAAAAATATGGGCTCAAGGTAGATTTTTTCCTATCCAAGCCCCAATATTTACACTGAACTTCTCTATTTCTGTTTGAAGTTCAGAGTTGAAGCACCAAAATTTTGCTTACAAGCTAAAAAGGAGTCGGGGGAAAAAGGAGGTCGATCGCTTTGGGTGGGGGGAAAACATAGTTTTGCCCCGAGCTTTTCCGTTTGGGGGTCAATTGCCTTTTTCCCCCTGGATCCGCCACTGAGAAGGGGGTCTACTCGGCCCCCTCCAGTGCACATTACTTCCAGGCCCCTCTCCAGTGTGGGTGTTAACACTTTGTGGAGGACTGCATTAGCACGCATTTGCTATCTGTACAATATTGATATGATAATTTGATCATGAAAACTCACCTGAATCACTGTTGTTGCCAGCCTGTTGCTGGCGCCAACTCTCCCAACCTCCTCCAGCTCCAAATATATCTAACCAATCTAGGGCACAAATAAGCTGAGGCACAAGCAGGCCAAGGAATGAAAACCCAAGTTGGATATGGGAAAGTGCATCAGTCTTGCAATAGCCTACATTCATCTTAGATAGGCCATGGGCAGCAATATTTATTCTAGCTAGTTTTAGGCTGCACTTATCTCAAATATACCTAATAAAAATGCCCTCAAAATAAGTGGCTTCCGGCCTGTTTAAATTTTTGGCAGGCTCTACATCACATAAACATTTCTAACTTGTCTTGTCGCTGTTGCGCAATTTAAGTAGAATTACTGCCCAACCATGTTTATTTTTTCACTCACTTAGTACTTTTATTAGTAGCTCTTAGGCGTACTTAATACTAAATTCGAAGAAAAAGGGGCCACTAAATCGAAGAGACTTAACCCTATTTCCGTCAGGCTCCCGGCTACCCCCTATTTCCGGCAGGGGGCAATATCGGCCCCCCTAAGATCTCGTAATCTAACCGGCCGATTTTGAAAATTCAAAGTGCCATAGATTCCCCTGACGCTCAACTTTATTTTGAAAAAGAAAATGTCAAAATTTTGATTTTTAAGGAGAAAGTCGTGCAAAATATACAATTTTTGTGTATTTATTAGATTTTCCATAACCCTTGTCTCTGTTGTACGATTTTCACAAAACTAGTTCAGATTTACAAATAATTGACCCAAAATTGTCATATACTGAGTTACGCAAAAATTCGAAATTCAATGGCAGTTCCAGGACCAGGACTATGAGGGAAATATATACAACCTAAAAAGTTTTGTTACGCGGATTAGAAGCCGTGATATACTGCTTGGCATCTTTGACACATAAATAAATGAAAAAAAGTGAAAAACTCATCAGGGGCGGATGCAGTAAGGTAAAACAGTGGGGTAAAATACATCCCAACAATATGCGAGTGGTATGCATGAGTATATTAGTCCCTCGACTAGTTGAAATTTATTTCTGATAATTTTACCCTCCCATGGCAGCTCTGGGAAAGGGGGTGACATAGGCGGATCAAGGACTCTCGTCGTGGGGGGCGGGTGGGGTGATTGGAAACACATTTTTAATATACAACGATATTGAGTCGCGGCGGTGATACTGGCTGGGAATATGCATTTTGAAAATGTGTAGTGACTGGACACGCCTCTGGTAATCTAGAATTTGGTTATAACTATTTTGAATTTTCATATACCCAATTGTATTCGCCCTGGCACGGCTGTAAGCAGTCTTCTCACTTACTAACGTTTAGTCCTTCTTGATAACATTCCCCCATTTTGAACTGCTGTAACCGCCCCTGATGAATACAAATAGTGACAATTGTGAATGCACTATCATCTCACATAAAAAATGATATAATAAAACCATATAACTGGTATCAGGATCAGCAGAGACGGCTTCCTTTTACAAAGAACCCATCGCATACGATAATACTTGGTTTGTGGATAGAACCTCCCCAAAAACCCAGCCATAGCTCCGCCCCTGGTAAATATATAATATTGACAATTTCAGAAAACCTGTCTGTACTAGTTTTAGGAAAAGTCAGGAAGTTTCAAAGTTCTATCGCAAGCCGTTTCGGAGATATTCTTGAAAAACCTTAGGGGGGCAATATTAGCCCCCTGCCGGAAATAGGGTTAAACTGTAAATCTGATTTAACCAAAAAAAGGGACAGAGAAGTACTTGATAAAGTATCTGCGTTATCGTTAATGCCTCTAATATGCCCACAATCGTGTATTTCTCGAAAAAATTGACTGTCACATTTCCGGTATCTAGGCGACAACTTTCTGCAAACTACTAACAATCGGCAGCATTGGGCTGCATGTTAAAATCTGGCAACTGTGACAGCGGTTTGCGGGTTTTCTGCAGCGGGGTCCCTCGTTTTAGTAGAAACTGAACACAGTACCAATATTGCATCACTAATGGTATGCTGTGCAATTGAAGAACAGAGCTGCTAAGTTAAAATATTCCATACACGCCTCATTCTCTATTTCGAAAATATGTGGTTTGATTTTGAGCCATACAGTCAGGATTGCTATTTTGTCACAATTATGCACCTCAATTTTCGTAAATGTGTCACAAACTACGGTAGCCGAGTTGGCAAGTTTCTGCACCTCTGGGAGAATATTAGCCCCAAATATTTTTCTAATCTGACGGGCGTACCAAATTGGGACCGGCTTGTCTCCAGCTCCCTCCAATGGTTCTCAGTCCGTCGGATTTACCTCTGTTGGAGACCATTTCCTCTGTTTTTTTACCACTGGGACACGCTGTTTGCCATTCGAAAATGTATTTTGTGTCCTTTGCTGAAGGCCATTCTTGAAGCCTGACCGGTTTTGGTGCAAACCAGGAACCAGAAACCGACCCAATAAAAAACAAGGGTGGCTCTTTGGATTAAATGTGTTAATCCCGAGATTAATGTGTCTCGAGATTAATTAATCGTTTTAACACGCGCATTGACGGGAGGAGGGTACCCATCTGCCCCGTCTGGTTTTCGGATAGAATATGGCATACATTCTTTCATCATTTTTACAACTTTTGTCAAAATTTTAAGGTTAGGTCATCTCAGGTCAGGTAACCAGTACAGGTCAAGAGACCTGACCTAAAAAAAGTTTAAGATAACATAAGTCGGAACAAAGTGAACTCATCCGATTGAAGTGACCTGACAAAATGGTTAAAATATTTCAATAGAGAAGCGTATGGGCTACCCAACGCCGTTTACCATTTTTCACTACCTACCGTGGTTCTCGAGATTTTAGGGGGAGGGTACCCGCCCCCCGTCAAAGCGAAGGTGGCTCAGAGCCCCGTCAATGCGCGTGTTAATCTGGTAAAACAACGAGATAAAACGTTAATCCGTACGAGATAGAACGTGTTCGAGATTAAATGTGGCGGTGTCCCAGGACGGACCACCCTGAAAGACCGTCTGGACTCCCTTCTTCTGTGCAGCTACCGAAAGAGGATCGGCCTGGACACGGGAGACCACGTGCCGGGAATGCGACGACGGAGAGGGCGAGGCCCTCCACCACCTTCTGACCCAGTGCCCTGCGTGCACTGACCTGTGCTGGGACATATTTGGACGGGACGACCCGCCCATCCGGGAGGCGCTGGCGGACCCGCGACGGCTGGCGATGTTCCTGCGGCGGTTGGGGCGCCTGTAGGGGCGCCCCCCCTCGTATGGCCGGAACACTCAATCAATCAATCAGATTAAATGTGTCCGTCGACATCGAAATTTTTGATATAATTGTAATGCTTTGGGCCCCGGAGAATATAAAAACACATAGTCTAGAGAACCGGAGAATAGCTGAATGTGATAAGGAAGAATAACTCATGATATGCGTCAGAACTGGGGAACCAAACAGCAGCCACCACGATCCTTGGATGAACTAACAAAAATATGTGCAGCCACCAAGTGTGGAACACACCACGAACCCAAACCTGATCACTTTTTGTTTCAGGGGGGAACGTTTGTTGTATGTTGTAGGTTGGAGATGGACTGGCCACCTCACTTCTCTGTCCGTGGTGGTAGCACTTTCCAATTTTTTGTATATAGATGTACAAGATTTAAGAATACATTGTTTTTTACTTCAATTGGAGTTAGTTTCTGATCCGGGCGCATCACGAAAAATATAGATCAAAATTCTAGCCTGCAACAGTTCGTATTAAATAAAAAGGATTCTACAATTAATCAAAACATTGGTAGTGACGGAGTCTAAACCTAAGAAGACGCATCGCGGCTTTAAGAAAAGCAAGCTGCTGGCCTTATGAATGGCATTTGTTTATGAAAATGATAAACTTTTATTTTTAATACTTCGGAGTTCAGAAACGGTCCTTTCTCATAATGGAACAAACAATCGCAGAAGCACCTCATATAAAATCATATTATTATATAAAATATTATATTAACCGTTATTTTTATTAGATTGCTTATTAGATTATCCACATTGATAAGATGTTTCATGGCCAGCCTCCTCGAATCATGGTTGCAAAATGGGGCTAACACACTGATAAATATTCAGGTACATCCCTTCAACACAATTCTCATAATATAATAGGTGAAAACATAAATGTTTAGTCAGAATGCTAGGATAACCTCGAATCGAGTTCCAATATTCGAATATTCCAGTACTGAACTATATTATTCCAGCATTCGAGTTCCATATCAGATCTAAATTTCAAGCCTTGGTCACACTATGACCACGAGTTTTCGCTTATTGTATTATGAAGATTCTGACGAGGGGCTGTGCCCGAATATGTGATCACAGTGTGATCACAGGCTCCATTATGCATCAAGAATTCGAGAGGCAAAGCCATGAAACATCTTACCAATTTATAATCATGCTCCTCGGCTACGCAATGCGAAATTCATCTACTTTTAAAAACCAACAGATATCAGTTGATCAATGAGGCTTATATTCAGACTCACAAAGACATTAGAAAATATAACCTACCAGGAATTTACAAGCGAATGATAACCCTCGGCAGGTGAGAAACGCGTGCAAAAATCAGGTCTGCGAGTCCCCAAAAAGCAATCTTCCGAGTGCAACGTGAACTAGAGGATATAACTCAGTACGTCAGTGACGAATCCAGGCCAATGTTTTTTTTGGGGGAGGGGGGGAGGGGAGGACAGGGTCCCAAATCGTGAATAAACATTTTTTAAAGATCGGCGAAAATCGCAGAGTTTGGGAGGAAAGTACATTTTTCCCTGAACCCACCAGTGGGTATGCGGCTTCTAGCTTCCAGTCCTTGAAGTGCACTCTAAGAAGGGTGGGAGCGAACCAAATACTGAGCGTATATTAAAAGCATAACAGATTTTGCATCTGTCCACAATAAGTGCTACATGATTTGATAAAATGTACACCGCAATAGTCTGAGCCCAAAGGTGTCACTTATTATTTTCGCCGACTTTCACACGTACGACCACCAACAAAATCCGACCACTTGATTTTGACTATAAAGACCTTTTGCATTACTAGTTTTTTTACCTTCAAGCTAAAAAGTACTTTTAATGGCATGTTTTACTGAGGTCCTCAGAGGATGTGCCTTAATATACGGCGATAAGTACCACTTACGCACACACATGAACGTATACTGCGGGCACACAGGTAGACGACCGAGGTGCACTCAGGCAGGTTCGTGTTCAATGCAGAAAATTGTTGGCTGTGGTACTCTGCCAACTCTAGGATTCCATTGCTCGTCCTCTGAAGCTTGTCTTCCAGCAGCGGGCGTAATTGGCGATAGTCACTGTCGAGGGGCAGAACCAGATTATTTCTGTTTTGCGTTCAGCTTTCTGGGGTAGGCTCTTTTTAAATTAGAATACATTTTCACAGCAGGAACAGATCGGACCAAATAAAGGGTACAAATAAAATATCACAAGTCCACAATGAAAGCAAACAAGATATCACTGCATCTTTTTTTAAACATATACAATATATATATATATATATATATATATTTATATATATATATATATATATATTCAAGAAGAAAGACGTCCCCAAAGACGATCTATAATCTAGATCATGGGTTTGTGGAGGGGTCGGGTGGATCCATGCAAAATCATAATTTTTAAATAAATTATAATACATTATTTCCAAACTGGCCCACAATAGAAAACAAATATTTCGAATTTCAGGTCTATGGGAGAATCAGTCTGATTGGGTTCATCCCATTCAAAGTAACAAACAAAATGATCAAAGTGATAACCATAAAATTATATAACGTGACGAGTCTCTCATTCTCATTGGCTCGGAATCATTCGCAAAGAACGATTAGAGCGCAAGGCGATTAAAGTTATATATATATATATATATATATATATATATATATATATATATAAAAAGAGGGCATACTATATATGATATATGGAAGAGACTTAAGCCTTTTTTATTAATTTACTTTATATTTATCTTTTCTATAGACGTTTCGGTGGCAAAGCACCTTCGTCAGTATAAATAGTAAAATCAAATAAAAACACATCAAAACGACAGATACAAGAAGCACCATAAAAATAATAAACAGGACAGTTTGGCAAGGATGAATCGGGCAAACATTTCTATAGTATTTTAAAGTTCTCTAACGTCTTTCACGAAAACACGTCACTGGGGAGCTTCTGATATTGCTTAACATGCCGCAGATTTTGACCAATTTAGAAATCCAGATGGCGTGTTTAAAGAGGGGTAAACCCAAAATAAATACTAATTCTAAACTTCTTCTTAGCGTTTTATCTTTTGGTTTGGCCAAAATTTTAGTATCATCCCATTGTGATAAATGGTTACATTCATCTATGTGTACTACTAGATACTTTTGAGATCCTATGATGGATTACATCTTCCCTGTGCTCTTTTAATCTGACTTTTAGGCCCCTACCTGTCTCACCGATATATGAGTTTGAACATCCTCCGCATGGTATACTGTAAATTACGCTTAAGTTGGAATCCTTTGGTTTTGTTTTCTTTAAAATATCTCCTGTCTTCTTTTCTGATACTATGGCTATTTTTATGCCCGCATTTGTCAAATGATTAGAGATTATGTTCCCGTATTTTGAGTTTGGTACAGAGATGCATCTACTGAATTTTTCCTTGTACGCTGTGGTTTTGTTTTTTGTTCCATTGCTCCAAATGCGATGTTTTCTTTAAGGCCAAGATGCCACCCCAGTGGATATTTTAGAGCCTGAAATCTTTCAATTACATGTTTCATCTCATCTTCCGAATATTCTGCGTTGCATATTCTTATAGCCCTTCGGAAAAACCAGCACAATACCACTTTTAGTTTTGTCACTATGGCCGGAAGAGAAGTGAACGTAGTCTTCTTTGCTTTATGTTTCCCGCTTAGCTTATCAATGGAATAGCATGAGGCTGTTGGGTCAGTTTGCATTCAAGTCACTTACCGCCTGATCATATGTCTGTGTTATATGTTAATTAGGGCTTATGGACGAAAACATGGTTATTAACGTATTTTGCTGCATTTCATGCACAACACACCGCTAACACTCCTTATGAATAACAAGATATGGTAGATTAACCCGCGCCCCACCGGGAGTCCGGCGCCACCTTCGCCCCACCGGGGGGCCATCGATGGCCCCCCTCTAACTCCGAAAATATGGGCGTTAGCGCAAATCTGCAAAGTGCAATAGAAAGCTCGCGTGAATTCAGTAAGAAATTACTTGGCATGTTTTAGTGCTCAGGTCAATGGTTTGACCTCCAGAGGTCAAATTAGGTCAAGATCGGCTATTTTCACTCAAATATGCAATGATTAAGCAAACTGGGCATAACTCTTATGTCATTAGAGCTATTGAGGCCTGGTAAAGTACATTTGATAGCAAATTGCCAGTACTTTTTCCGCTATGTGGAACGTAAAGACCTCCCGCCATTGGTTTGACCGCCAGAGGTCACCTCGTGACCTAATATGACCTGAGGTCACGAAAGGTCAAAAAGTGACCTTGCCGTATATCAAATGAAAGCCAGTGACAAGACAAGCACGATGGTGTTTGTTCCACCGCTCTAGCTCAATTAGGTCAAAAGTTATTGTTAAAATACTGTTTTTGACCTCTGGTGACCTTGGATGACCTTAGAAAAGTCAAAGGGCAAATATGACCCCTGGGATCCGTGAAAGGGTGTCCAAAAACGTTGTTCTGAGCAGTCTGAGTATTTGCAATCATTTTTGTGGCTTTTATATCATGAAATAGGTTTTCCCCATGCTTTTCCAATGGGAGAGGTCGCCTCGTGACCTGACCTCAGGGCACGAAATCGAAAAATCCCGGATATACACCTTGTAGACCCTGGAGGGGTCATGAAATGTAGGAAGTTTCAAATCGATCGACTTGGAAATGTAGCTCTTACAGAGCTCTAAAGGTGAAGTGAGGTGACCTTGGTTGACCTCGTCTGGTGACCTGACCTTGGGTGACCCGGGGTAAAAAATTTCAGGGATGATGGGAAAATGATGCAGTGAGAGGTAGAGCCCTCAACCGCGGTGCTGCGCCTCGTCGTTTTTCTGCTATCCCGGAAAAACCTTAGGGGGCCATCGATGGCCCCCCCCGGTGGGGCGAGGGTTAATGTATGAAGGAAGGATTTGAAACCTGCCACCAGATCTCAAGGGGCTAAAACTATCGATTTTTACAAGTAACGAATCGTCACAATTTCTTAGAATGTTTCTAAATTAGGATCAGATATGCCGTCTGCATTTTATTCAAATTTTTTCTGGTCATTCTGTGTCTTTGATGAGATACGGATTTTCATGTATTGAAATTTTCACATATCTTAGAAAAAGGGAAGAAAATGGGCTCAACCCTCTTAGAAGATGGGCACAAGGAGAAGATAACATTACTCGAAAAGAGCTCTTGTTTTCTTCAGTGGGCTCTCTGGTTTCCCACCCTGCCCTTGCTTGCCTGATTATGTGTTTATTATGGCTTTCATCAAAGGCCACATTAGCCCTTGCAAACGGGAAAACGCATTCAGGTATTTCGAGCTAAAAGGGTACTGTTTGCCAAGGAGGGAACAATTTCAAGGCCATGGGTTAGGGGCTGCCAACCATCAATGGTCACCAGCTTATATGCAAATGTAACCTGATTTACCTAAATCGTTATTCTGATGGAGGGATGTTTTCAACGTCTATTCAATGGAAGCTCATTGAAGAGCCACACTTTCCCTTTTCATTTGAATTTACTAGGACCGATTTTGATGTATTGGCGAAGCAGATAAATATCCCGAAGAAAAAGGACAAGTAGAGTTTCGTGCGTCAAAATTTGTTTTAACCCCGTAAGATTACACTGCTTCATGTAACATACAGTGCCTGCACTGGAGTGAAATGTCCATGTTTTAGGTTTGTATTACCGAACTCAATGATTATAACACAACTTATGACACCTCAGGGATGAGGCGTATACGCCTTTATCTATAGATAAAACTTGCATACATTTTTCCGAATTCGAATGATTACCAAAGCTTGGGGAGCACAGGATGGGCACTGCTTTTAATTACGTGTGTGTAGGTTTTGGTTACAAGGTCTCCCAGGCAATGTTCCGGTTTCAGCGAACCAGATTATGTAAAAACTGTCCATCCTAAAATATTTCAATTTTAGCGACACCTTGAAAAACTTTACCAGCGACACTAGCGGGAACCAATGTAGCACTAAAACACAAGGAGTTGGCTCTCGAGTTGGTGGATTTTATCGGAGGAAACATTCACTATTCACTGCCCTTCTGCCCCCGCACTGAAAAACACTTTTGAGATTGCTTTGAAATTGATCTAAATATAAACTGTCCCAAGGTATCGTAGACCACCAGAAAACAACATTGTGATCTCGGAAACACTGCTTAAATCAGTGATTCATCTACTAGATCAATAACGAGGCTCACAATTATCTTCGGGATAACAACTGCGAAGCTTAGATGATCTCGTAGCTCACTGATCGTGCATTGAAACTTCCTTTCGAAGCCTAGATGATCTCGTAGATCACCGCATGATCTACTAAAAGGCAGGACCGGGATTTGAACTCAGACGCTCAGATCTGATGGTCCTGCCATCTGTCGCCAGAATCAAAATTTCGTTGCAAATTAGCGCCTTTCTTCGATGCGGCGTGTGCGGTGGCGTGCGCGCGCGCGATGAATACTGTTTTGAGCGTTTCGCGCCATCGTGAGCCAGTGAGTTGCAAAGCCTGGTGAGCTGAGCATCTTTGTTGAGGGTGGCTGGCGTACCTAAATCTGTGCTAACATTTTTGCAATTGAGGTGCTTTGTGTTATTTACGGGACAGGTTCTAAACGTTGTAAAAACGTTGCTTCAATAGATAAATTGCCTTTCCTACAAAAAATGCGTGGACCTAATGCTTTATCTTAGCTGATCAATACTCTCATTGCTCTGCAGATAAGTTACTTCGACAAGCTGGAGCGTGAGAGCCCGAGGACAGTAAGTACCCACTACCTACCCACACAAGCGGATCCAGGGGAAGGGGGCTAGTCGAGCATTTGCCCCCCCCCAACCCTCCGTTGCCACCCCTTTGACCCTCAATTTTCTTTAAAAACATATGTTTTTCACAATTTTGGGCTCCGTTCCCCCCTTAAACCTTCGGGCGATAGCGCAGGGAAGTTCAGTGTGTTCACGTTGTTATTTCATAAAGGGTTTTTCATAAAGGCTTATTTCATAAGGGGAGGAGCTCCAGGATGAGGCAAGTGTTCGGTGTTGCCTAGCCCCTGCTGGCGATAGCGCAGGGAAGTTCAGTATGTTCACGTTGTTATTTCATAAAGGGTCTTTCATAAAGGGAGGAGCTCCAGGATGAAGCAAGTGTTCGGTGTTGCCTAGCCCCTGCTGGCGATAGCGCAGGGAAGTTCAGTGTGTTCACGCTGTTAGTTCATAAAGGGTCTTTCATAAAGGGGTATTTCATAATGGGAGGAGCTCCAGGATGAGGCAAGTGTTCGGTGTTGCCTAGCGATAGCGCAGGGAAGTTCAGTGTGTTCACGTTGTTATTTAATAAAGTTTTCCGATTTTCAAATATATGTTTGATGGTCACTAGAATGGATTTTTTCTATACAATCAGAACGGGGCACCGATCGTTTTGAAATATGTGAATATTGAGGCGATGATCTTGGAGATCAGGGACAAATATAGATCTGAACAGTCTTCGAGATTAAATTGCATGAAAACTATCTCGGAGATTCATGATCTGGAAGATCACGATCTACTTTAGGGGTAGTAGCTCTGGTGATCTCCGAGATCGCTCGTTGATCTAGGATTATTATCTTGGAGATCACGGCATGATCTCGAAGATCAGATAAAAATATAGATCTGAAGAGTCTTCGAGATTAAACTGCATGAAAACTATCTCGGAGATTCATGATCTGGAAGATCACGATCTACTTTAGTGCTAGTAGCTCTGGTGATCTTTGAGGTCGCTCCTTGATCTCAAACTGTTTTTCAGTGCGGTGGTTGCACGGGGCAGTGAGACCCCTCATACCGCACCCAGTTTCAGTGGCGGATACAAGGAGAAAGACATTTTCCCCTAACGAAAGAACTCCAGGAGCGCCCCCCTTCCAAAGCTGTGGCATTTTGCCCCCGCTCCTGTTTAGTTTAAATGCAAGGTTTTGGTGCTTCAAGTGAACCGGTCTACTTCAAACAGAACCAGTCACATTGAGTGTAAATATTGAAACCTGGTCCTCTTGATGCCTAAAATCACTTTTTGAGTGAACGATTCTTGGAAAACAAAATCAAGCATCTTGTGGCCACATCTTTAACCCCGTGCCGTCTTTTTGCTTTGCTTTTCGAATTTTGTTTTCAAGAATATTTTCACAAAACACAGCTGTAAACTTTGCAAAACATTTGAACAGTTCTCCTTCACACCCTGCCGCCTGTGTCACGGTAGTAGCCCCACGTCACTTCAACGTACCATTGTCTCGACACCAAACCCACCTCATCCCCCCCAATCCCTACCTTCCCACAATGTGCATTGTGCAATCATGTTGGTTTCATACACTTCACAGATCACCACGACAATCTCCTTAACCGCATGCAGCTCGGTGAAGAGGGTCCAGATTATGCGGACTAAATGTAAAGCTAAAAATGTTAATTGACGAATGGTAGCCATCTCTCGTTAAACCTTTCAATTCTCCTGTCCTTTGCAATGCACCGTTCCATTTGAATTTTTTCCGGAAATTTTTAAAAGACTTCCATCTTCATGTCTTCATCCTTAACACGCGCATTGACGGGGGTCTGAGCCACCTTCGCTTTGACGAGGTGGGGGGGGCGGGTACCCGCCCCCTAAGATCTCGAGAACCACGGTAGGTAGCGAAAAACGGTAAACGTCGTTGGGTAGCCCATCTACTTCTCCATCGAAAATATTCGCACCATTTTTTTGTCAGGTCGCATTTAAGGTCACGAGAGGTCAAAACATGCCGTAATAGGAATAACATGTGAATTAAGTTTTTCGACCATTACAGCTGAACAAATAAAGATAGAGAAAAACGACTTGAACTATATGAGTCCTCGCAGCAAGCCGAATCGAATGATATATAACTTGACCTTGCTAGGTCAAATCAAGGAAATGACATGACCTGAGGTCAGGTCAAAGTCAAATTGGGCAAAAAGGATATCATGAAAACTGCAATGACGAGGCAAATATCATGATGCTAAAATAAATGCTCTATCGCTATCCGTTACTGAGTTATACAGTAAAAACCACTTTTCCCATGTATTTCCAATGGAGAGGTCATGCCTCGTACCTGACCTTAGGTCATCGATATCAAAAATATCGGAACACATTTTAGAGAACTCGGTGGGGCCATTATGTGATATGAGTTTCAATCGGATAAGTTCATCCTGCTCTGACTTATGCTATCTTAAACTTTTTTTGAGGTCGGGTCACTTGAACTGTACTGGTGACCTGACCTGAGATGACCTAACCTTAAAATATTCACAGAAGTTGTAAAAATGATGAGGAAAAAGGTATACCAGGTACGGCGGCGCTACACGCCGCCGTTTTTCTGCTATCTCCGAAAAACCCGAGGGGGAGTGGGTACCCGCCCCCCGTGTATGCGCGTGTCCTCTGATTCACCATAAACTGTTTTGCAGCCACCTTCAGTTCAGTTGACTATAAGATTGACAACATTTAATGTTTCTGTTGATCCAAAGCGAATGGTTGTAACAGTGCCAGAGAACTGTTTTTTTGTGGCAAGCTTTGAGTTAATTTTTCTAAATAGATCATCCCAAAATCCTCCAACCTCTCCACACTATACGAAGAAATACTCCATTGTCTCTATGTTACCGCACCTATCACAGAATGGATTATCTATCAGATTTCGTATGCAAAAGAATCTTCGAGTTGGAAAAATCCTATGAACTATTGTAAATTTTGAAGCTTTGTTGATTTCGTGATGTTAAATGGAGTTAAGTATACCTTATACCAGTCTTCTCCGTATTCAATCCCTTCGTTTATCTATGTTATTTGCGCTATGGGGGTTATCTCCTATAGAAATTTGTTTGAAAAATAGTTTACTTTAATCTGCTGAACCGGGACAAGTTTTTCATTCACTTCTATGCCACGGCCAAGTATCTTCTCCTGAACGGTTAGTGTTTCACTGACAACGGCAAGCCGTCTCCATATCGCAGGAATGGCCCGGCACCAGCCCATATAAACAAAAGGATCCAGTCGTGTCAAGTTATTCTTTCCTTAAACGAGTGAAAATCCAAGATTCGTCCCTGATGATTAAAGAATGTATCAAAGAACAATATACTGTTTTCATAAAATACAGCATTGAAAATAATTTTCCCTTCCACCCGAATAGCTTCATTTTTCCACAGTATTTGTTTACAGACTTCCTTTCTACAAGTAGGTTCCTTGATGGGGACCGCTTGTCCGAACCAACCTAACATCTCCTTGCTTTTCGACTTGGGTCTACCCCCTTCCCCCCACCCACAACTAGCTTGTTAATTGTGGCGAAATATTTCACTGCGTGACGTTGTTTTGGGCTTTTCTTCATTGATGTCCCCCTACCTACCGGCTAGATCCACCACTGCTAGTGGCGGATCAAGGAATTCATATGGGGTGGGGGGCTAAGGGGCGTGAGCCTCACCCGGCAGTACCTCGGGCAGTCCTTGCTTATGTATTGATTATATGGGGTCGGACATTTCAGGGGGTTTGAGCCCCTAGCCCCCCCTCCCTTGGTGTCCGCCACTGGCCACTTCCCAATTTTACCGCTGGTGATACGCACAGCAACTATCACTTCCACCGCCGAAGCTGATTCATATGCTTCTATACTTTCGTAATGTTGCTAAAAACTTATTTCATGTTTTGCAGCATAAAATATGGTGAAATCCTTCCGACAAGTAAGGATAACGCAAGGATTGTAGCCAGAAGAGGTTCTCGCATGGATTCGTGGTTCAGTGGAACAGCACCGCCTTCCGAGCCACAGGTCCCGGGTCATGTCCCAGCGGAACCTCTGAATATGTTGGTCTGATGCACCAAATCCCCCTTGCAGGCTGATAGTTAGTAATGAAATTTAACCCTGGCAGTTGTAGCGTCGTTTAATCCCAACAGTTATTATTAGAGGCTATCGCAAGCGCGCTGCCAAACTCGCGCCCTGTTTTAGGAGTTCAGAGATCAGTTTTAATGAAACCCCAAAAACCCTTCCCAATTAGGGCAATGGTTATCTTTGTTTGAAGGGAAACGAGTTTCGTGATTTGGTTCAAGCAAGGGTGGAGTTCTGCTGCTGTCAAAAATGGCCCTACAAAGTTTCTCTGGCTGGAAATGTTTGAATTTTTATTTGACGGAATTAAACCGAATTATCTGGAAAACATTTGCCCGATAATACATAGGGGAGGGTGGGTATGGTTCCGACGACAGGGTGGTTGGGGCAAATCAGTTTTCTCCAAAGTTATTGAAGATATTTCCGGCAGCCTATGACCAGAGCTGCAAAAAATCTCAAATCTGTCGGGCACTTTCGAAAAAACCTCCAAATCTGTCGGGTGGTTAGGATAGGACTATTAAAATTGTCTAAAACCCATTCAATTGGTAAAATGTTTCTACTCTTTTTCCACATTCTTAATAGAAAATACTAAAATTAGCATAAAAAACTTCAAGTTTGGCACCAATGGATATCATTATCCTTATTTTTGTGCTCTGATCCTTATATGTGTGATATCCTTATTTTTCGTCCTCTGAAGCTGCCTATGGAAAATCTAAGTGGAATGACACAAGTCTATTAATTTTCAAAACTCTAGAACTGAGCCTGTTCTTCAGGTTTTCAATTATCAGACACGCTCAGGAAATTAAGGTTATCGGCAGAAACCTATAACAAATTGAATACCGAACCACCAATTCCCATTTTCTGGAGTCACCATTGGTAAGGGAAATTTATTATTGGATGTAATTTGAGATTTGTGGACGTACAGCATACAAATAGTGTGTGTCAAAGTCAGCTCGACTGGGTCTTGAATAAGACTCAGTCTTGAATTCAGATGATTTAGGTCACAGGTGGAAATATACAATAACATGAAAAGCAGCCCCCCTTTTTCAGTCCTCTGCAGCCGCCATTGACAAAAAATGCTGCACTAGAATGAGAATAAGTGATATTTTGTTATTATGTTACATAGTCCAGCCCAGAATACTTAAAAAATATAGTTTGCAATGGAAGAAAGCTGATCTGGTTCCCATACCATGCGGTTACTTATGCCAGCTTCTGCAGATTTTCATGATTTCAGTTTTTTGGAAGTGGGAGGGGGTAATTTGGAAGGAACCCCCAAAATTTATATATGGATTTTGCTCTGATGGCCAGACAAACAAGATTGAAGGGTACTTTTTTGATATTCGGAAGTGTTTTTAACACGCGCATTGACGGGGGTACCCGCCCCCTCGGGTTTTTCGGAGATAGGAAAAAACGGCGGCGCGTAGCGCCGCCGTACTTGGTATACCTTTTCCCTCATCATTTTTACAACTTCTGTGAAAATTTTAAGGTTAGGTCATCTCAGGTCAGGTCACCAGTAAAGGTCAAGTGACCCGACCTCAAAAAAGTTTAAGATAGCATAAGTCGGAGCAGGGTGAACTTATCCGATTGAAACTCATATCACATAATGGCCCCACCGAGTTCTCTAAAATATGTTCCGGTATTTTTGATATCGATGACCTAAGGTCAGGTACGAGGCATGACCTCTCCATTGGAAATACATGGGAAAAATTGTTTTTACGGAATAACTCAGTAACGGATGGTGATAGAGCATTTATTTTAGCTGCATTAGACTCGCCTGGTCTTTGCGGTTCTAATGATATGCATTTTATATAATTTGACCCTGACCTGACCTCAGGTCAGGTCAAATTCTTGATTTGACCTAGCAAGGTCAAATTATATATCATTCGATTCGGCTTGCTAAGAGGATTCATATAGTTCAAGTCGTTTTGCTCTATCGTTACTTGTTCAGATGTAATGGCCGAAAAACTGAATTTACATGATATCCCTATGACGGGCATGTTTTGACCTCTCGTGACCTTAAATGTGACCTGACAAAAAAATGGTTCAAATGTTTTCGATGGACAAGTGGATGGGCAGTCCAACGCCGTTTACCGTTTTCGCTACCTACCGTGGTTCTCGAGATCTTAGGGGGCGGGTACCCGCCCCCCCGTCAATGCGAAGGTGGCTCAGACCCCCGTCAATGCGCGTGTTAAGGATCATGGCTACTTGTAGTTGAATACAAACATGTAATATTAGCTTTCCATGACTTTAAATGCATGTTTACATGAAAAATCCTAAATTTTGAAGCTGTTGGCTATCTCAAAGTTTTTCATGCATTGCCGTGCTCATTTCCATGAGGGTACGTGGTTTAGGATCTGAAGTTCATGAGGCTAATAAATAACCTTAAGTCAGTTAGATAGTAAAAGTCAAATAAATATCATGTTTCCAAGGAAGTTAAGAGTAAAAGGAATGAGTAAAGGTTGCACTAGGCTGTGTTTTTGTTATATCTTTGTCCCCTTGACATAGATCATAGGCATATTTAGGTAAGTGAATAAAATGAAATAGGAGAAATAGTTTGGTACTTAAACTCAAATTAATGTGGAAAGGTGAAGAGTTTTGTTTCTTTGGCATCTACAAATCCACTGATGAAGGTATGCAACTTTTGTGGTTAATTCTGGACAAACAGGCATTGGATTTAAAAGAAGATGGAAGGGAAAATCAAATGTTTTAGTCTAATTTGACCAGTCTGCTGGTAAAATTCATTTTTCCCTTATTAATATCATTTAAAATTATTGATCAACAGTGAGCATAACATACTGTGTGGAAATAAATGTAAGCTGCCGAAATTACAACGAACACCACATCACTTACCTGTTTGTTTTCTCCCCACACTGTTCTGATCTGCCCACTGTTTGATCCATGCTTCAAAACGACCTCCTTGGCCAAAACCACTGTTCCTGAACTTGCAGGGCAGCCCAGAATGCTTGATTCGCTGATGCTCCTTAAAAAACGTTTCTCGCCAAAATACCCACATCCCTCAAATCCACATTTAAGCTTGACACGGGACGGTGGAAGGGGCTTCAGCTTAATCGGAGCCATTTATCAGCCCTTCAACTATGGACGATGAAATCCAGGCTCAACCAGTTTACTCAAGATGTATACCAAAGTAATGCAAGAGAAAAATAATCAAAAACACAACCTTGCAACGTATTGCCTCCACCACACCACGGGATTCTAGGGCCTTGGCCTCCGCCATATCCACAAGGCAACACACCAAACCGCAGGGCTGCTTTTCTTCAAACCAAAGATACCTTTTACACCGGCTTTGCCGCAAGGCCTGTTCAAACGCGCCCTTGCGGCAGCGTTGAGCGTACTTCCAAACGAAGGAAACGAAGGAAAAAAACTGTTTTGCCTGTCGCCTTTACCTTTACGGCGGCCTGTCGGGCCAAGCTGTCGCGTGCTATGGAATACAAATCGGGCCCGACAGGCCGGTGAAGGAATTTTTCCAGCAGAGGATTTTCTGGGTAACGTTTAAAAGGCCCTCTGTGCATAAGGCCCTCTATTCAAAGGTTCCTCGATTCATAAGTCCCTCGAAAAGACCCTCTGTGCATAAGGCCCTCTATTCAAAGGTCCCTCGATTCATAAGTCCCTCAATTTTCCATCGGTTCTTGCCGCACACTGGCTTGATATGGGAGAGGTGCAAATTCATGAAAAACTTGTTGAGTGAAAGAGGTGACAATTGTAATATTGAGTTTTTTTAGAACAAAAATATTTTCTGCTTCCTTTCAAGATTTTTTTCTCACAGATTGTAAGATCTGTCGCAAGACCATACCGTGCCCTAAAATCTGTCGGGCACTTTATGACCCGAGAGCCCGACTTTTTGCAGCTCTGCCTATGACTGAAAATTTTTCCATTATGGCGGCCTATTGTCACAAAATTACTTTCAGCTATGATTTCAAGTTCAGGAGAGATAGGAAATTTTCGTTTTTCAGATTTTGCATGTAGCTTTTCACATAAAGCTGATGCATCTCAAAAACCTTAGGACTGATGTTTTAAGCTCTAGCTTTACATGTGACGTCCCTATCCTGTTCGGAAACATTCAGGATTTTATTTCACCGGCATCGCCAATGTCCTGTGGTTGAAGCGTCTCATCCCCCAAAGCTGTGGTATAGGGATTGTTCGGGCAAAACGAAGTGGGGTAGGTTCGGACTCTGGACAGCCTAGCTTTTAGTAAATCGTTTGATTTTTCCTCACTTAAATGTCAGTGACCTTGGTTTATGCCAGGGAGATGCTTCATGTTAAAATGTGATGATATCAGAGTGTTGAACCGCTATAACGATGCTGCCACTTTTCACTCATTTTATTTTCCCCAATCAAAAGTTCATGGGTAGTTATTTAGTGATGCCCAGATGATGCTTTAGATCTAAAATTTTGGCCATGATTGCATGTCAGTCTAGTTCTTCATCGGCGTGAGAATCTTTGAATTCCTTGAGATAGAAATGGTAATACCTTTGTCACTAGGGCTCTTTCTAAACTCATCTGTCCTCTGTCCGAACCTACCCTTCTAGCGGGGCAGGTTTGGACGTATGAAATGGTGTAAAGTTTGTTCCTCTGCTCATGGGCGCCGACAGCGGGGGAGCGGGACGGGGAGACGTGTCCCCCTGTTAGCCAACCAGGGGAAATGCCCTAAATTTGTGGGTCCCTCGTCATTTATGCTGTCACGTACCGAATATGCTCCAAATTCGTCTCTCCCGGTCATCACCAGCCCGGGTCCGTCCTCCCGGTAAAAATTCCGTGGCGGCGCCTCTGCCTCTGCTCCTCAATTTTATAAATATTTCGGTTGATCTTCTCGTTAGCATATTGCTAAGATGCTAAGGAATCCTACTTTACTATCTCATGCTCCTGACTCAACTAGTTTGTCCACCAGAATGTAAGTTTCGAAAAGTGTGTGAACCATACCCACCATCTCCTAATCGTCGCCACCTACAAAACAGTGCAAGACCCAGTGTATCTTAAACCTCCTGATGGCAAAAAAATGTTCCCTTCAGAAACAAAACCTCGCCAGGTATAGGCTAGGCTCCTAGTAGCATTTACAGAATACTGGTTACAAAATGTCTTATTTTTCCGGGAATACATCGGGATATTTAACCCGGCCCACCGGGGTGGCCACCTTCGCCCACGGGGGCCATGATGGCCCCCTCTAACTCCGAAAATATGGGCGTTAGCGCAAATCCGCAAAGTGCAATAGAAAGCCGTGAATTCAGTAAGAAATTACTCGCATGTTTTAGTGTTCAGGTCAATGGTTTGACCTCCAGAGGTCAAATTAGGTCAAGATCGGCTATTTCACTCAAATATGCAATGATTGAGCAAACTGGGCATACCTCTTATGTCATTTGAGCTATTGAGGCCTGGTAAAGTACATTTGATAGCAAATTGCCAGTACTTTCCGCTATATGGAACGTAAGGACCTCCCGCCAGTGGTTTGACCTCCAGAGGTCACCTCGTGACCTAATATGACCTGAGGTCACGAAAGGTCCAAAGTGACCTTGCCGTATATCAAATGAAAGCCAGTGACAAGACAAACACGATGGTGTTTGTTTCACCGCTCTAGCTTAATAGGTCAAAAGTTATTGCCAAAATACTGTTTTGACCTCTGGTACCTTGGATGACCTTGAAAAGTCAAAGGCAAATGTGACCCCTGGGATCCGTGAAAGGGTGTCCAAAAACGTTGTTCTGAGCAGTCTGAGTATTTGCAATCATTTTTGTGGCTTTTATATCATGAAACAACTTTTCTCTATGCTTTTCCAATGGGAGAGGTCGCCTCGTGACCTGACCTCAGGGCACGAAATCTAAAAATCCCGGATATGCACCTTGTAGACCCTGGAGGGGTTATGAAGTGTAGAAGTTTCAAATCGATCGACTTTGAAATGTAGCTCTTACAGAGCTCTAAAGTGAAGTGAGGTGACCTTGGTTGACCTCGTCTGGTGACCTGACCTTGGGTGACCCGGGGTAAAAATTTCAGGGATGATGGAAAATGATGCAGTGAGAGGTAGAGCCCTCAACTGCGGTGCTGCGCCTCGTCGTTTTCTGCTATCCCGGAAAAACCTTAGGGGGCCATCGATGGCCCCCGGTGGGCGAGGGTTAATGTAATCGGGGAGTGCCCACACTGCCCCCTTTTCCGATGCGTATCTAAAAATATGTTCTATACTGCAAGCTGCAAACAAAGTTGTATCACTGTTTCAGCCGTTTTACCAGAATCCTCCCTAAATAGACGGACGAGGCTTGGGACGAGGAGAGCCCCGGCAGCCAGTGAGTCAACATGTTTCGCAACCCAAGCACAAGGACGGATCCAGGAGGTAAAGATGTGTTCGCTTCCCCCACAACAAAATAGGTTCCGATAATACTGTGATGACGATGATGATCTGTGATCATTTTGCTGGATATCGCTCCCTCCTGAAAAAAGTGGCGCGTGGTTCTACTACTGCATTGCCCCAGGTCAGTGACACCGTATGTCCAGCACATAGCAACACTGTGGTAGCAATTGCAATACGAGTGCCCCTCAGACACGACAAGATTTGTGAAGGGATGAATGAGCTGGCGCGATGCCAGGCGCCCATTCATGTGTGAGGTCACGTGGTCCAGGTATGGAGGAGAGAGTCTTGGATTATCATAGGCGGTGGTAAGTTGATCAAAGGCTACCCCGTCGGAAAGCAGCCAAATTCGTTTTTGTGGTAACACTAAGTAACACTAAGTTGGCAGCCACAGAAGGCTTTGGAAAGGAATATCTATCTTGTAATAACATATATTTTCATAATTACATAACATTGACATGAAAAGACATGACGCTCGATGCATGTTAACTGACAAACGCATTAGAGGCTTCGGCACAACAAATTTATACCGTCCTCTCTCTCTCTCTTTCTCTCTTTCTCTCTCTCTCTCTCTCTCTCTCTCTCTCTCTCTCTCCTCCGCCACGCTTTGCAATACCCAGTACCGCACCCAATAAGGGGGCCAGCGTGCCCGGACCTCCCCCCAAACGATTCGATTTCAAAATGCCCTTCCCATCCATGTTGGCCGCCTTCGACGCCCGACATTGGTTCTGGTAAATTGACCGCCGCAGGTGCCCATCGGGGGCCAAAATGAGCCTTCATTTGGCTTTTGGTACTAGCTCTACTCTCACCTTACCGCCCCTGCTTATAGCGTGCTGTCCCTGCGGTGAAGCATTCATCGAATATATGATTCAACCAAAGACCAGACTTAGAATAATTGCACCCCCTTCACTTGCGTTTTACGCTCTACCAGTATTGCCTTTTACGTGATAAGTGCCCTCTCCAGAACGTGTTTCCTCTCCAGTAACCCGCCGCCCCCTGGCAAACATGTCACTCTATATCCATCAGGTGGCATATCATTGCAGGCACTTCGTCCATTTTTGCTCCAATCTGCAGTTTTAGCACCCATGTATAACTGACCCCAACCTGATCGAACAACATCTGTGAGGTGTGAGTTCCACCCCTCCTCAGCTGTCCCCGCCCAATTTCCGCCCACTCACCCGGCTCAGCGCTACAGCGTACAGTGACTTCCAAACTAGTGGGTCGGCAACGGAACGATACTTTCGCAACTGATTGTACAGTCTGTTGCGAAAGTATCGTTCCGTTCCAGGGGTGTCCGACCAGGCGGAAATATGAAGTTTGGGAACCACATGTCTGAGGGCGTGGCCTGTTCGGCTGGTCGACCTCCCCAGCGGTTAGCGGGTCGGACCGATGAGGCTGGGGTCAGCCGGGGAGGGTGGGGTGACCCAGTGCTTTCATTTTCAGTCGTGGAAACTCCTGTATTTAAGCCTCCTCGACAGAGAGGCGAAGCACCATAATGGTAATTTCCCGGTTTCGCTGCGGTGGGCCACCAAGTATCCCTCCCTACTATTGAGAGCTGAACACCAAATACCATTAGAGGCAGGACCGTGTGTTTTAGGGTAGTAATACTGCCAGGAGGCGGAGGGGGAGCAGAGGTCACATTATTGCCAGAAAGTTGGCAGGAGGGGGGGATAACATGGTTGTCGGGGGCGCAGAATGGGCAAATACAGGATTTCTTATGGGAGGACGCATGATTGAAAGCGTGTCGCCATCAGAGCCAGAAGGGGGAGGGGTGATAAACCAACACCTATCGTGGGATGCTCATTTACATCCTGAGGGAAAGAGGAAACGGGTGGCAAACGAAAGTTTATCATGGCGCCACTGACATTTTAGGGGAGGCCGAGACCATTTAAGGGACGTTGAGGCTCAATCTAGGGAAGGGAGCAAGTGCCCTCCCCTTGCCTTCCCTGAATTCACCCATGAGGTGCAATAGATGCAGAACTCAAACTAATTAATGACTGACTGACAATATGACTGACTGACTGACAATATGATCGGTCTCTTGACACTTTGCAGCACCATCTTACCTATGATAGGGACGCCACAGTGGTTACAGCGGATTGTTGTATCTTAACTGTTCCGAAACATCGATATCAATAACATTTTGGGATGCCAGCGCTTCTCTTGAAATTACTTTCTGGTCCACTCCAGCGTTCAACGCCAGATTCCGTCACCGCGAGAGTCCTCAATCAGTCGGAGGTATTGGCGGCAGAGTCACGTGACCTCCAAACGGGTCGCCTGTCCGGACTAGTGGGGTGGCGGCAGCGTGCGGAGCCGTGGTGTAGTAGGAAGGATGTTCCGCTCTCTTACAGAGCATGCTGGTTCGAACCCGGGTTGGCTGTGCATAGCTTGGCAGTTTTTTTCCAAAACTGAATACTGATGCCAACCTATCAAATGATGATTCTAGGAGCAAGCATGTTCAGCTTTCCACACATTGTCATGTCGGAGACGACCCTCGCCGTTACGTGACCTGAGGGGGTGGAGCTGGGCTGACATCGGAATGCGGGCAATGTAACCTGGTGACCCAACGAAGGGGTAGCAGATGTCGCGCAGCGCATTGTTCAGGGGCGATAGTTGAGACCCGGTTGCATTGTGATAGACCCTTTGTGTACGTTAGGGATGCGAGACTTTAAAAAGATTTGATGCCAAATTTAGCACGTTTGTGAAACCTTTGGTGCTAAATTATCCGAGCTCCATTTTGCGCATTCAAGGGCCGTATTTCGGGCGAGCATTAACCGCCACGGGGCACGAGGCCCCTAAGGTTTTCGGATAGCAGAAAAACACGAGGCGCAGCACCGCGGTTGAGGCTCACCTCTCACTGCATCATTTTCCCATCATCCCTGAAATTTTTACCCCGGGTCACCCAAGGTCAGGTCACCAGACGAGGTCAACCAAGGTCACCTCACTTCACTTTAGAGCTCTGTAAGAGCTACATTTCAAAGTCGATCGATTTGAAACTTCCTACACTTCATGACCCTCCAGGGTCTACAAGGTGTATATCCGGGATTTTCGATTTCGTGCCCTGAGGTCAGGTCACGAGGCGACCTCTCCCATTGGAAAAGCATGGGAAAAGCTATTTCATGATATAAAAGCCACAAAAATGATTGCAAATACTCAGACTGCTCAGAACAACGTTTTTGGACACCCTTTCACGGGTCCCAGGGGTCATATTTGCCCTTTGACTTTCCAAGGTCATCCAAGGTCACCGGAGGTCAAAAACAGTATTTGACAATAACTTTGACCTAATTGAGCTAGAGCGGTGAAACAAACACCATCGTGTTTGTCTTGTCACTGGCTTTCATTTGATATACGGCAAGGTCACTTTTGACCTTTCGTGACCTCAGGTCATATTAGGTCAAGAGGTGACCTCTGGCGGTCAAACCACTGTCGGGAGGTCTTACGTTCCACATAGCGGAAAAAGTACAGGCAATTTGCTATCAAATGTACTTTACCAGGCCTCAATAGCTCTAATGACATAAGAGTTATGCCCAGTTTGCTTAATCATTGCATATTTGAGTGAAAATAGCCGATCTTGACCTAATTGACCTCTGAGGTCAAACCATTGACCTGAGCACTAAAACATGCGAAGTAATTTCGTACTGAATTCACGCGAGCTTTCTATTGCACTTTGCAGATTTGCGCTAACGCCCATATTTTCGGAGTTAGAGGGGGCCATCGATGGCCCCCGGTGGGGCGAAGGTGGCGCCGGACCCCCGGTGGGGCTCGGGTTAAGTCACCCCGTCGCCATATGCAGCACCGCGTCCAGGCTAAGATCAGCGGAAGGCCTGGCCTTTTCGCCATCGTCATCATTAGCGTATGTGCCGCGTTATATCTATCTTGGGGACCTGTCTTTCATACTTTTATAGTGTATGTTTGCCTACCGTTGTCTCTGTATGATGCTACCCCTGCTGCCACGAAGCTGAGTGGTCTGCGGAGACAACCCTCACTGTCACGTGACCGGAACACGGAGCTGAGTGGTCTGCGGAGACGACCCTCGCTGTCGCGTGACCTGAACGGGTGGTGCCGGCGCGAGCTGAGCCGGCATGGGATTGCAGAGAGTGTGACCTTGTGACCCGGCGAAGAGGTAGCAGGTGCTAGGAAGCGCGCCGTTTTGGGGTGATAGGAGAGGCAATTGCACAGTAACTGTACCGTTGTATAGCTGGGGACGCGCAAATGTAAGGCACGTTAATTCCTCAACACGGGGCGTGCTGTATTGTTTTACAAACTGCTGCCCCTTTAACACCCGCACTGGAGGGGGTCTGGCACTAACGCGCACTGGAGGGGGCCTGGTAGGTCCCCCTAAGATCTCGGTAACTAAGAGGGTTAGAAAAACGCCACTTGGTAGGTGGGTGGTGGCTGTGGTGATCTACATGATGACAAATTTTCATTGACCTAGGTCAATATCTTCAAGGTCAAACAAGGGCGTAAAGGTCAAATATTGGCCATGCTGGGATCGATTGGTAAATGCTGTGATTATGCAGGAAAATGGCGGGAATAAGCTAAAGGCGGACAAGGTTCATAGAGAAGAGGTCTCAAAGAGGCTTCCACCACAACTTTTGGGTCAAGGTCATTCAAGGTCATTGACCTTTAAGGTCACCATATTGTATACTACTTATTATTTACACTTTGACTAACACTGTAGCCCATGTTTGGCGGGAAATGAGGATTGACCTTTCCCAATGATCTTTGACCTTGACCTTTGACCTTGACCTTTGTATTGGGGTACCCTACCGATGACGTCATAGCATAGTATATGTCAGACGGGGTAATGTCATTTGGCCGGACGCACAGTGGTCAGTGACCTTGAAAGTGCAGATATGACCTTGACCTGTGACCTTTGACCTTGACCTTGATTTTCATGTGAAGTGACCTTGACATATAGTCCCGCTTATATGACGTTATGACGTCACCACTCGGTCTTCAATGCAAGCTAACGGGTCCGACCGCGCGTTTACGGCGATCTCAAAATGTAGGTCTGACTTTGAAAGCCTATACGTCAAAACATTTTCGGCCGATTTTCAAAAAATCTTCACCAATCGACGCGCTATTAAATTCTGTTAAACGTGGCCACGTTTCGTTTTTCGGCTACAAGCGGCTCTCCGGCCACCTTGGAAAAACAGGTGGGGGGGCCTCCGAGGCCCCCCTCCAGTGCGCGTGTTAAAATGTGATTTGCCTGCGCGAGGAGCCGTACTGAGCGTGCCCTTGACTAACTCGGAAAGGTGCATGCTACTGGGTTTGTTGCGTCCATACAGAAGAGGTCAGGATTAATAGAGACGGATAGAGATCGATAAGCGTGGTGATCAGTGGTGATAGATGAAAAGGCAATTAAAAATTAACGGCTGAGAAACCCATGGGTGACATCGGAGGTTTTAAGAAGCATTTGCAAATGTAATCGCAATTCAAATTGGCTAAGAAGCGTGACAGGGGGAAGGCTGGGAAAGATGGATGGTGCAAAAAATTGAGCGACGCATGTCCAGTTTAAGCAAAATCCATCTCAATATCACAATAGGTAGGTGTCGGCTGGCCTGTCCCCTCGAATCCGGATGTAAAAAAAACTAGATTATTCGAGGATTAAGATCCGAGGAGACAAGCCAGCCAACACCATATCTACTTATAATCATGCTCCTCGCCGCAGCACTCCAAAACCTATCAATACCACAATAGATTGAAAACCATTATAGGACGGCAGAAACTTTCTAGCACAACCCCTTTGGTCTATGACTCCGGTGATTTAGTTTCCAAGGACACAGCGAAAGCAAGCTTGCTAAACAAATATTGCGCTTCGTAATTCAGGCCACACATCGATGATTAATCCCAGACTCACTTGGACACAAACAGAGAAATCATCCCTCCTTTAAAAAATATCGTTATCACCAAACGAGAAGTGTTGAACTAACTAAACTCACTCAATTTAAATAAATCCCTAGGTCCCGACGGAATTCCCCCTCGTATTTTGAAACCAACGGCAATACTGATATACACATGACTTACCGCTTTTTTCAACAAATCCCTAAATGAGGAGAAATGTCTATAACTGTGGAAAACAAGCCACGATCCAGCCCATTAAAAAATGGTTCTCCCTCTGGCTGAAAAAAATTATAGACAAATTCCGCTTGGTGCCATTAGTCTCCTAGTACCATATCATATGTGAACCTGCAGGGACCGAACGGCGTTAGTTGCGGCTGCGGAGCGAAGTCCTTTAGTTGATTTTCGTTCAAAATTACACGTTAGAACGTGTTCTTCTGAATGGTCTTTGAAACCACTGGAAAGTCAATCATGATGTTATTAGCTGCATATTATTAGTTGTGATGACAACCGTTCTTTTTTAGTACACGTAACTAACACTGAACCACAAATAGTACCTTTTGACATAAATATGTCTTATTGTTATTAACCCTCTCCCCGGTAGGTGGGGTTTTCAAACAACCCCTTCGAACTTGGCCCCTATGCGGGATAGGGAAATGTTTCATGAAGAAACTATATTAGTCACTTTTTGGCTCAGTTCAATATTGAGGTCATGACAGGTAACAAAAATTGGCATTTGGAGTATATTTTTGGCTCTAGCGTCTGACAGAGTTGAGTTTTAGAACCATTTTCTAGGCACTATTCGCTTTCTCTCATCACGGAAAATCGAATGATGTATATGATCATGCTAGGTCAAAAAACAAAAATGACCTGACCTCAGGTCAGGTCAAAGTCACTTTTTACCTAGCCTAGTCAATATGCATGTCAATCGACTTGCAATAGCAATCCAAGCCCAATTATATCAAAATAAAAGTTGTACCATCATTTCATGCAAAGTTATTGACCGAAGTTTGAAAACTACTTAAGTAACCCAGATGACCTCTCAGAGGTTACAGGCCAAAAATTGCAAAATGAAGCTGGAAAGTGGCACAGGATACTATGATTTTGAGATAATGAAGGTATTCACAGTTGTATCTTCACAAATACAACCCAATATTTTTCTTCCATGCATTTCTAATGGAGAGGTCATGGTCTATACTTTACCTTAGGTCATCGATATGAAAATCCAGGAATATATGTTTTAGCGCTTGGTGGGCCATTATGTGGTATAAGTTTCAATTTGATGGATTCCCCATTTCTTACTTATGCCACCTTAAACATTTTTGAGATGAGGCCACTTGACCTGCATTGGTGACCTGAACTGAGATGACTTCACCTTAAAATTTTGCGGGAAGTTGCGGAATTGATCAAGGATAAGCTGTGCCAAGTACGGCGGCGCTTGGCGCTGCCGTTTTTCTTGCCGCCGGAAAAAAACCGTTCAAACACCCCCACCGGCCGAAGGTGAAGATCTGACCAACGAATCGGAAGAACGACTCCATCCCGTGGCGCAATTGAAGTTCACATATTAAATGTGAAACTTGAACCTTCTGTCCCTCGTCGTTCGAGAGCTAATGCACAATAATGGTCTGCGAATTAACCAGCACGAACTTGTGAATCGTCAATGTTCCTTTTCTCGTGATTGCCTTATCGTAGCATTTTCTGAGCTCAGTAGCTAATTTGAGTACTTTTTGTTTCTGCACATACGTTTCAGCGATGGTAATAACTTTACTCTTGTTATAGTTTGTTAGCCATTACGATACAAACTTTAAGTGTCCGTTGTATTCTTATGGAAACATACCTTGGCCTCCGAGACCATAAAAATGACCTGACCGAAAAGTTGTATAAACATTTTTTGGTAGAGATCGAGGCAAGCGATGGAACACTGCTTTCCTTTTCCCTTTCAAGCATGGTTGCTGAAATCGTAGGGGGCTGGGTACCTCCCCATGCTAGTAAAGGTGTCCTGGGATTTCATACCACCGCGTGATAACAAGCGCACTGGAGGGGAGCCTCGGAAGCCCTCACCTACTTTTTCAAGGTGGCAGGAGAACCCTTCGTGGCCAAAAACGCTATATACCTACCTTTGAGAATATCCAATGGCGCGTCGATTGGTCAAATTATCTTGAAAATCGGCCCCAATTTTGTAATTATAGACTTTCAAGGATAAACCCTTTATTTTGAGATCGCTGCAATCGCGCGGTTGTACCAGTTCGCGTGCATCAAAGACCGACTGGCAAAGTTATATCGGTATATAAAATGAGGTTATACGTCAAGTTCACCCAACATGAAGATCAAGCACACAGTTCAACGCCATACCAGCATTCTCAAAGTCATTGGTCCGGTGCTTCCGATCGCATGGCGTTACCCAGTATGACGTATACCATGCTACGACGTCAAAGTTAAGATAACTTAATGTAAAGGTCAAGGCACAGGTCAAAGTAAAATGTCATGGGTAAAGGTCAATCCTCATTTCCCGTCCAACGGGTGCTATGGTGCTAGTCATGGTGTAATCATAGGGAATATGTCATATTGTAACGTTATAGGTCAATGAACTTGAATGCCTTAACCCCAAAAATTAAGTTTACCTTTTTGGAACGTTCTCATTATGACCTTGGTCCATTTTTAGTGCATTCTTAACTTTTTTGCGCTTAATCGCAGCATTTCCAGAATAATACCCTGCACTGCTCATACCTCGTTTGAACTCGATACCCTTATGACCTCGTTTAAACTTGACGGTACTTACCTAGATCAATCGAAATCGGTCATAGTATAGATTTCAATGGCTCCCACCCAGGCTCCAACCGAAGTTTTTCTACGTCTCTTAATTTCCGAGAGCTCAGGGGCTCACCAGTGCGCGTAAGTGTCAGACCCCTCTCCAGTGCGGGTGTTAAAGAATGGGACATTGATTACAATTTATTGTTTTAAATACATCCTTACCCTCATGCCCCACGAATCCTACCATTGACACAAGTGTCAATGGTGGGATTCGTGGAAAAGAAGGTATTTTTCGTGACCAAAGACGTTTGATAGTCGCAGCGACGGCGGGCCGCGCTGGCGCACGAACCTCACAAAAGTGGGGATCGGGACATTTGGGAACTCAGATCTCACGATTGGTTAAAGACTCCATTCTTTTTATTGCTGAATCTTATAGAGAAAAGTGTAAAGAGTAGTATGAGCATCAAAAAATTTAAGATAATGCATAGGAAAACACTTTTTTATAGATTTTGAAAACATCAAGAATATATAATACATTCAAAAATTTATGTTTTGAATTATATTTCTCATGAGCCAAAATTCATAATTCGTCCTTAAGAGACCTAGATCAAGTCTTCATGCTATTTTTAGAATCATACAGGTAAAATTTCGTCTTTAAAAAAGACATGTAAGTGAATATGAGCAAAATGCTTGAGTTTTGAAATCAAAATGCTAGGGTTTTAAAATTTTTAAAACCCCAAGTCAGGGAGGCAAATGAATAGAAAAATGGTCATCAGCTTCATCAATAGCCCCCTCACAAAAATACACCGAAATCTGACATATGAGGGTGTCATCGACTTGTCGATCTGTCATGGAATGCCCCCTATACGCCATGGACAAATTTTGACAACGATGTCCACTTAAACTAGTCATCTTAAATGATGCTTTTGATGATGATGCCTTTCTTTCGGTAACTACGCATATACATATTTAGGTCTGAATTCGTATAGAGTTCATTTAATATACCAAGGTAGCATCAATTTCCCCTAAATATCTGTTTCTAGGTTGATCCCCGAACTGGAAAAATCAAGAATGTTGGGAGATTTTGATCCAAAGAAATTTACAATTACCCGCGAGTTTGAACTGGTGGTCTGGGGGACAACAGACCTAAGAATCGTAAAAAAGTCTGCAAAAAAGAGAAAATCGTGGAAATGGGATAGGTCAATGTCTCCCTTGATTAACCCCCTCAATCTGCCACGCTCTGCAATACCCAGTAGCGCGCCCAAGGAGAGGGCCAGCGGGCCCGGGCCCCCTTCCCCCAAACGCTTCGACTCCAAAGTGCCGGCCCTCGGCCATGTCTGGCGTGGCACTCGACGTGGGTTCTGGTAATAATTGACCGCTGCAGGCACCCATCAAGAGCAGAAATGAGGCTTGGTCTGGCTTTTAGTTCCAGTTCTCCTCTCACCTTACCACCCCTGCTCACAGTGTGTCGCCCCTGCGGTGAATTATTCACCCAATATGTGATTCAACCACAGGCCAGGTTTATAATAATTTTATCCCCTTCCATAAGCGTTGGAAAAGGGGGCCAGGGGGCCGGGCTGTGGAGCCCAAGTTGAGACAGTTTTTTGTCCTGACGTGGAAAGTTTTTTATCAGCATCAGGTTTGAGTTTGGCTGCCCCTCCCTCACTTTTTTGCGCGGTGGCGACGCTTATGACCCCTTCACTTGCGTTTTACACCATACGACAAATATGTATTGCTTTTTACCTGATAAGTACCCTCTTTAGCCAATTTTTCCCCTGCAGTAGTCTGTCACGCCCTGTCAAACATACCACCTCCCATCAGCCCCCCCTTTCGTCAGCCGGGCCCTCAAACGAAAATCCTTGGTGCACGCCTGGCAATATCCCAATTCTATAGATCTCAAGAGAGGCATAAAGAAACCCCGTCAGGTGGCATGTGATGCGGACATTTCGTCCATTTTAGTTCGAATCTGCAGTTGTAGCACCCATGTATAACTGACCTCAACTTGACCAAACAACATGTGTGAGGCGTGCGTTCCACCCCTCCTCAGCTGTCCCCGCCCAATGCCGCCCACTCACCCGGCGCAGCGCTACAGCGTACAGTGACTTCCAAACTTGTGGGTCGGCAGCGGAACGATACTTTCGCAACTGACTGTACATCAGCTCAGGGGTTCCAGGACCACCTGGAATGTAAAGGGCACACACCAACTCAAGGGCTCACACCAGTCCAGGGGCCCAAACCAGCTGAATACTCCATTCTAATTCAGGGGCCGCAGACCAGCTCAACTTCACGAGATCCCAAAATTGCTAAAGGAGTCATTCTTAGGGGGACCCAACAGCAATGCAGGGATTTCACGCCAATTCAGTGGCCCAGACCAGCTGAGGGACCCTGAATCAGCTCAAGGAGACCCACATTAACTCAAGTGACCCATACCTGCTCAGGGGTCCTGACATCACCCGTTGGTGCATGGCCCAACACTAAATCACGTGCTCCTGTGAAATAACGCCTTAGGGTGCTGCTTAACCAACTCAGTGGCCCTGGCTGTTCCACCTCAGTGAACCCGGGATAAGTAGATCAAGGGTGGAAAGTGGGTACTTGAACCCCGATTTACCCTCGGTTTCTCCTGAAAGTCTGATGGCTCCCCCTGAAATGTCGCTCGGTTTATAGGTAATTAGGGCCCATGCCTTAATCATTAAGGACGCTCAATCCTGCTTTTTAGCCAGCACCCCGGTGGGCCTCCGAGCCACCTTCGCCCCGGTGGGGGTGTTTGAACACCACCCTCGATCCTGGCCCCTATGCGGGATAGCGAAAAAACGCGAACGCTGGTGGATAGCTCATACAAATTCATGAGGAAACTATATCAGTCACGTTTTAGCCCAGGTCAATATTGAGGCCATGATAGGTTAAAGGATGTGGCGTTTTGAGTAGAGTTTTTGGGCTCTAGCATCTGACAGATTTCAGTAAGAATCATTTTAGGCACTATTCGCTTCCTCTTGTCACGGTGAATCTAATGATGTACAATATGGCCATACTACGTCAAAACACAATGACCTTCCCTGGCAGTTGGTGCGTCGTTAAACCCCAACACAATGACCTGGCCTCTATGGTCACGTTTTAACCAAGCATAGTCAATATGCATATCAATCGACTCACAATAGGAATCCACACTCAATTGCATCACAATAAAAGCTGTATCATCATTCCCTACAAGGTTGTTGACCTAAGTTTGAAAACTGCTAAAGTAGCCCGAGATGACCTCTCAGAAGTCACAGGTCAAAAATTGCAACGTGAACCTGGAAAGGAGCCCAGGATACTACGCTTTGGAGATTTGGAGAAGCCATGAGGAGCGTCGGCTTGGACTTCCTGATGTATCAGAACATGTTGATTATCACCAGCTGTGTCTTGTGCGAAACGTACTCATCACAGAACAACCGAACGACCTGAGAAATATGTTTATGCATGCCATAGCACGAGACAAGTTCACTAACTTCGACCTGCGCGTGCGAGAACTTGCGTTGGCAAAAGGAGACTAGCAAGTGTTGGCACGACTAAATACCAAGATAGGGTAGGTGGGGAACGCCCCACCTGGGTAAGACGCCACTACCGTCTACAGGCTAATGGGGAACTGGACCCTCCATCTAGTATTTTTTCTGGTAGTGGTCTTTCTGATCGGGTCCTGAGCGTGTTTGGACGCGCCTAGTCTGCTCCAGTAATTTTCAGCAAACATTTGTTATTTTAGCCCCTCCGGATATAAAAACAAGCTATCTTAAAGTTGCGATTGTACTGAATGCGTTTTAGACGCACTCACGTCAATTTGTGAGGTCAAAACAGCTAGTTTGTGCGGCATTTTGACAGCCACTATGCGGCATAGAAACGCCGCAGAATTGAGTAATATTTGTTGCAACGCTGCCGTTGCTACGTGGATAAGACGCCCATGTAGTGCGGGGTAAGACGCCCCAGGCGCCTTACCCCAATATTTGGTAAGCATTTTACCCCAATGGATAAGTGTGTCCTTAGGATAGGTAGGACATGGAGGTAGGACTGCTATCACTATTACCACCATCACGACCACTACTGGTCGTGATGGCAAAGTACGTTGGGTTAGAAAAAATCACCGTAACAGAAGATATTGAGTTTCAAATATTAGTTCCTATAGCACACAGGAAATTTTTCGCGTTTGCTCTCATTTGGTCATCTTGAGGGGTGGTCTTAAATCACTGACGGATCCAAAGGGGCTAAAGGGCCGTGGTCCCCACCAAAGCCTAAAAAGTATATTTCCCCCTCAAGGCTAAATTTTGGCCGTTTTTATTAAATGCTACGTTTTCGAGATTTCTTCTGATTTACCCCCCCAAGGCTGGTTTGGCCCTACAAAAGTTGCTACTGGATCCGCGGATGTATTAAATACCTACTTTCGTCATGGATCTGCTGGAAGCACTGTTTGCATATAGCGATCCCGAACCATTATCGTCGTTACATAAATTTTCCAGATTATATATACCCATCCTCATCCTACCTTGACATCCTGTTCCAGAATATGGGAAGACATACCGAAGAAGAACCACTTGCAGGCAGAATGAACCGAAGGCGCTTTAAGGTGCTTTGCACCCCTAAAATATGTTGGGGCTCTATCTTAAATTGTTTTTGCGTTTTCCGTTAATAGGTAAAAACCTATCTGCTTATTTTTGCTGTGTCGGGCTTTAATGCCTCGAATAACTGCCCACTTTGTCACAACATTATCGTAAAGCGTAATCACAACAATGTTCCCACTTGTTCATGTAACGAGATACAGTATGCGCTGGGTGTTATATGACGGCGTTTTGCCCCGGGGCTAGGGCGTTTTACCCCGCTATCGGGGTAAAACGCCTTTAATGGTCTCAAGAAAAACAAATTTCGCACACTTCCATAGTGTTGGAGTCCCAAATTTCTATCTGAGTGTAGACAGAAGATCACAGAACTTAACGAAGAAAACATGAGGCAACTCCATCCACGCAGGATTGGTACAGACACATTCTCCCTTAACGTATGCGTCTTACCCCACTCTACCCTACCTTTACTTAAATATAACTATAAATGAATATATATATATATATATAATATAAATAAAAATATTAAAATATTAAGAATACATATATATATATATATATATATATATATATATATATATATATATATAAAATAAAAACATTGACTAAATATAACGCACTACCGCCTAACGTGCGCAATGCCTCGAGCAGACAGCATTCAAACGGGCTTTAAAGGGTTATTTGCAGAATGAAGAGCGATTTGTGGTTTTTGCTTGAGCTGTAGGTATGCGTGGAGGTTAACTATATTTGTATTTTAAACCTGTGTATTTTACTCCTTTAATGTCATTGACGTGTAACCATGAAAAACCTTGGCTTATCGTGGATAATTGCGAATAAACTGACTTTGACGTGGCATTTTCCATTGAGCTTGCATACAATAAAAGTTGAAAATATCCTTCCATCTGAATACCAATTTATATAAATCAGGGTATTTTTGCATGTAAGCAGATGACCATTGTTGGTTTGCAGTGTCCCTACCAGTAGCCCCAAGACCTTGTAAGTTTTTCCTCCCTGGCAAACAGTACCATTTTAGCTATAAAAAACTGAAGGTATTTTGCCTTTTGAGTACATTTAGTGCATAAGTACAATTTTTGGAATCCCCGGGGTGTGAAACCGTTGTGCCCGGCCCCGGGGGGTGGGATGCACCCCTGTAAGTGCGACTCGCACTGACTCCGCCGGGAGGAGTTCTGCACTGTGGAGTGGAGATGGTCACGTGGAGTGCGGCTGGACGAGAGGAGCGGTGTTGGCGGTAGACAGAGATCGGTGGTGAAGAGGGTCACCGTCGAGGGCAGGAGCGCGGCCCACAGGTGGAGTACATGTCAGAGATGACTGGACTCTGATGGATAAAGTGCGGGGAGGAGTGAACTCGGATGGATAGAGTGCGGAGAGGAGTGGACTTGGATGGATAGAGTGCGGAGAGGAGTGGACTTGGATGGGAAGTGTGCGGAGAGGAGTGATGGAGCGCGACTCTGACAACCAGGGGCGTAGCCAAGGGGGGCAGGGACAGTCGCCCCCCCCCCTCTGAGGCCCGAAGGGCCCTCCTGAGGACACTATTCTGTAACAGGCAGGGCACTTTTTACCCATGAGGGCCCTTTTGGGGCCGCTGCCTCCCCCAGCGAAATCCTGGATACGCCCCTGCTGACAACGTAGTGCGACTCCGATGAGTGGAGCGTGGCCCTGGCGGCGGAGTACGGCACTAACAAGCTGTCCAGCCGGGATAGAGGGCGCTGCTGGTGTCGGCTCAGTTTGGTGGGAGCTGCGGGGGCTCGGAGGATTCGGTGGCTGTTGGTGTCCCTTGGATTCATCATCAAATTTTGTTATTATTTTCCATGACAGGTGAAACAGAAAAAGACAGATAAGAACACAAAACTAAAAATGCAAAAAGTTTCCCCAATCCGATGAGTGTGCACCGAGGCTCCCTTGTTGAGTTCTTGTCAAAACACTTGGTTGTTTCCGATTTTATAGCCTAACACTGAAATCTACGTTCCAATTAGCAATCTGTTATTCTGGCCCGAAGAACTGCTGACGCCATCTCCAAATTCCGACCAAGGATTGCACAAGTTGGGCGGATTTTGGATATTAGATCCGGAGCACATGGTCGGGGGCTCCATCCGGCCCACGAGGGTGCCAATTTTTGGGACGGAAAACCATCAGGTGGAACCAAAAAGCTATCAGACGTGCGCTGAATTTTATCACGGGGGTAGACAACCCCTCCCCCTCCCCTAGCCGCACGCTAGGGAAAGGGATGGGAAGCGACATTTCAGGGGGTAGCATCGGACTTGCAGGGGGTGACGAACGTCAATCGAAGGGGGAGTGCCTCCACTTTCCCCCTCTCCCTGGATCCTCCTATGGTGCCTCCACCTACCTTCGGCGGTCATTATCGCTAAAAAGTCCTCGTTGGCCTTTGTGCCATTTCCGTTTCACGGGAGAAGCGCCGGCCGGGCGTATTGCCGTAAAAATACGAACCTGTCTCCAAGAATCTCGAAAAGTCGCAGGCAATTTTCCTTGGATCGTACATAGAATTGTCTGTCGCGTCCTATCTTATACATTTTCGTACGCCAATCGGCATCGCTAGTAGTTAAGACCTTACACATTTCTGGGAGGTTCAACATTAAGCGTGGTTAGAAACAAGGTCCAATATAGTCTGAGATAATTTCATTCCTCTGACATTTTTTCTAAGCTGACGCTTATTTGGGGCATTAAAGGATTCAAGCTCTCCAGAAATACACCTTTTGGTATACGTTCATCAATATCGAACGTCCCACTTGAGTTCATATTATGCCATAATTTTCTGCATTAACAAATCATGTCAACTTTGACTTAGATATTCGCCATCCATTTTTAGAAAGACAAAATAATTGACAAAAAAATTGACTATATATAATAAATTAACCCTCGCCCCACCGGGGGCCATCGATGGCCCCCCTAAGGTTTTTCCGGGATAGCTGAAAAACGACGAGGCGCAGCACCGCGGTTGAGGGCTCTACCTCTCACTGCATCATTTTGCCATCATCCCTGAAATTTTTTACCCCGGGTCACCCAAGGTCAGGTCACCAGACGAGGTCAACCAAGGTCACCTCACTTCACCTTTAGAGCTCTGTAAGAGCTACATTTCAAAGGCGATCGATTTGAAACTTCCTACACTTCATGACCCCTCTAGGGTCTACAAGGTGTATATCCGGGATTTTTCGATTTCGTGCCCTGAGGTCAGGTCACGAGGCGACCTCTCCCATTGGAAAAACATGGGGAAAAGCTATTTCATGATATAAAAGCCACAAAAATGATTGCAAATACTCAGACTGCTCAGAACAACGTTTTTGGACACCCTTTCATGGATCCCAGGGGTCATATTTGCCCTTTGACCTTTCCAAGGTCATCCAAGGTCACCAGAGGTCAAAAACAGTATTTTGACAATAACTTTTGACCTAATTGAGCTAGAGCGGTGAAACAAACACCATCGTGTTTGTCTTGTCACTGGCTTTCATTTGATATACGGCAAGGTGACTTTTTGACCTTTCGTGACCTCAGGTCATATTAGGTCACGAGGTGACCTCTGGCGGTCAAACCACTGGCGGGAGGTCTTTACGTTCCACATAGCGGAAAAAGTACTGGCAATTTGCTATCAAATGTACTTTACTAGGCCTCAATAGCTCTAATGGCATAAGAGTTATGCCCAGTTTGCTTAATCATTGCATATTTGAGTGAAAATAGCCGATCTTGACCTAATTTGACCTCTGGAGGTCAAACCATTGACCTGAGCACTAAAACATGCGAAGTAATTTCTTACTGAATTCACGCGAGCTTTCTATTGCACTTTGCAGATTTGCGCTAACGCCCATATTTTCGGAGTTAGAGGGGGGGCCATCGATGGCCCCCCCGGTGGGGCGAAGGTGGCGCCGGACCCCCGGTGGGGCGCGGGTTAAACCAACACACAGCAATGAACGCGTTTCGACAAAATTGTCTTTTTCAGCATCTATAGTAGGAGGATGCTGAAATCTATCTATATCTATCTATATATAATAATCTATGGTAGGATCCCTCCTACCATAGATGCTGAAAAAGACAATTTTTGTCGAAACGCGTTAATCTGCCTGCTTGTTGGTTTAAGTGTTAATATCTGTCAACCACTGTTATACAATTATGCCATAATTTTCTGGCATTGCAACTGATAATACTCGATGTCCAACTTTCTCCGACTTTAGATATATCTGCCATCCATTTTTATGAAAAGAAGGCAAAAATAATTGTCAGCATAGAAAAAATGTGGACTATATATAATAAATTAAGTGCATAATTATCCAGAAACCTAGTTTTCACATTTTGACTAAATTGAGGCCAGGAGAAGAAGAGTTCCTGCTGTGCTCTGGCCTAGGAGTATGCCCAGGCAGACGATGCCGGACAAGGTCAGCCAGAGAAGCTGGCCAGTGCACTTACAGACCATTGTACGTATGCGGTTTTCAAACGAGAGTTTTTTCCATCACGGGCGTAGCCAAGAGGGCGGCAGGGACAGCCGCCCCACCCCCTGAGGACACGGGCCGCGCGTAGCACGGCTCATCCGCACTATGCTCTGTGGCCAAATGTGAAATTTCATACCAGACAGGCCCCTCTTAAGCCCTCTTCAGTACTCTTCTGTAACAAGCTGGGCTCTTTTTACCCATCAGGGCCCTTTTGGTGCTGTGGCAGGGGCCCTTTTCGGGGCGCCGCCCCCCTCTGAGCGAAATTCTGGCCAAGCCCCTGTTGTCCATGTTGAGCTTTTTGTCTACAGAAGGCCTAAGTTCGTCACTCTTTAACTCTCGATGACTGTTGCACCGTTTACAAATTGTGTTACGGGAGGGAGATTGTGAAGTATTTGCCGGGTTCTTAACCCTCGCCCCACCGGGGGCCATCGATGGCCCCCCCTAAGGTTTTTCCGGGATAGCAGAAAAACGACGAGGCGCAGCACCGCGGTTGAGGGCTCTACCTCTTACTGCATCATTTTCCCATCATCCCTGAAATTTTTTACCCCGGGTCACCCAAGGTCAGGTCACCAGACGAGGTCAACCAAGGTCACCTCACTTCACCTTTAGAGCTCTGTAAGAGCTACATTTCAAAGTCGATCAATTTGAAACTTCCTACACTTTATAACCCCTCCAGGGTCTACAAGGTGTATATCCGGGATTTTTTCGATTTCGTGCCCTGAGGCCAGGTCACGAAGCGACCTTTCCCCTTGGAAAAGCATGGGGAAAAGATGTTTCATGATATAAAAGCCACAAAAATGATTGCAAATACTCAGACTGCTCAGAAAAACGTTTTTGGACACCCTTTCATGGATCCCAGGGGTCATATTTGCCCTTTGACTTTTCCAAGGTCATCCAAGGTCACCAGAGGTCAAAAACAGTATTTTGACAATAACTTTTGACCTAATTAAGCTAGAGCGGTGAAACAAACACCATCGTGTTTGTCTTGTCACTGGCTTTCATTTGATATACGGCAAGGTCACTTTTTGACCTTTCGTGACCTCAGGTCATATTAGGTCACGAGGTGACCTCTGGAGGTCAAACCACTGGCGGGAGGTCTTTACATTCCACATAGCGGAAAAAGTACTGGCAATTTGCTATCAAATGTACTTTACCAGGCCTCAATAGCTCTAATGACGTAAGAGTTATGCCCAGTTTGCTTAATCATTGCATATTTGAGTGAAAATAGCCGATCTTGACCTAATTTGACCTCTGGAGGTCAAACCATTGACCTGAGCACTAAAACATGCAAAGTAACTTCTTACTGAATTCACGCGAGCTTTCTATTGCACTTTGCAGATTTGCGCTAACGCCCATATTTTCGGAGTTAGAGGAGGTGGCCATCGATGGCCCCGGTGGGGCGAAGGTGGCGCCGGACCCCCGGTGGGGCGCGGGTTAAGACCAGGAGTTGAGTGTTTGCTTGAATTAACTTCACTGAATTTTGGGTAACAAATGATGGAATGTGGTCAGCGTCCCTTCCATCTTAAGAATAGCGTGCTGAAGGGTGTATATCCCCAGTTGGCAGTGGCGTCTTTGTCAGGTGGCCTCAAGCCGGTAGATCTAAATGTGTCGGTCCTGCTCGGAAACGCAACACCAGGCAGGATGGAAATATCTCCATTCCACTCAGACGAACCAACATGGACCAATCCGGATTCTACTCATGGGATGCCTCCCTTACACTGAGCTGTCTGCTGAGATAAGGAGGCTACCCATTCCAATGTTTTATCGCACTCTCAAAATTCCCATAATCACAGAGCGAGATTATAAGGGTGAGTGGTGTTGAGCATTGTGTGTTTGTCAGGGGTGCAGCCACGGAATTTTCGCAGGGGGGGGACAGATCCGGGCTGGTGCTGACCGGGGAGGCGAATTTTGAGCATATTCGGTAACTGACAGCATTAATGACCATTGGCCCAAAAATTTGGGGGGGACGTCCCCTCCTGGTTGGCCAACAGGGGGACGGGTCCCCCCGTCCCCCCGCTTTCGGCGCCCATGGTGTTTGTGCCTTTTTGTCTACGATCGTATTTCTAGCTTGACTAACATTTTTTCAACAGCATATGTGTGCTCCTCCTATTCCTATCTAATGGACGTAGAGCTGTAATAGCGACGGATTTATACATGTGGATGAATCGAAATAAACGCTTTGTCTTAACTCTGGTCCAAATGTAGCGACTTGCTCAATTGCCCCTGACCCTTTGGTCGGAAATTCTTAATCTGCCTATGCGAGGAACACTTTTCGGGTATTTTATGCCACAACGTCCTAGAAAATACCCTGGTGTGTACTACTTGCGTCCGTGGTAGTATTGCAATGTTTCCAGCTCTCAAGTATCGCAAGATTTTATGCTCGCTTTTTCTTGCGTCGACAATTTGCATTTAAGACGATCGTGACTTTTAAACGCTCTGAAATTCTCAAAATTATGATCGGGTCATATTAGCTTGATCACCCAGGGAGAGCAAGCATGTTCTGCTTTTTAGAAAGTCCCATTCGTTTAATGCTGTGAATAAATAATCATACAAACTGAGATTTTCCGTTATATTTGAGCAGGGTGTGGATTTTTTTCTTATCCGGGGTGCCCGGGCACCCCCAATGAAATCCAAAGGTCGAATTAGTGTTAAAGTATCACTTATGTTTAGATTTATTTCATTTTCAGGACTTAAAATTAGTTTTATCTACTTCCGATAGATCTGTGCCTGTGCGAGGGCCAAAACAACTGTATGTCATAATTTCTATTATATGTAGTGGTTATAACATGGTTTCAAACTCTGGCACTGCCAATGTATTTTCTAAAATCTGGACTCCTATCTATGGGATTACAGAAACATGAAACTTTATACGAGGGTCTCTCAAAAAAACTGAAAAACTTTGGGAAGAATGACAGTTGTCTGTCACAAATTGGAAAATGTGCTGTTTTAATAGCCAGAACGGTCACGCTCACGTGCTAATTTTCTTGGTGATGTAATTTAAAACTGCAGAAGATTAAAAGGCAGGAGCTTTTAGTATTATTTAAAGTTGACGACATGGAAAAAAACAATGAACATAAATATTCACAATCCTTGAGAGTTGCAGCAAGTTTGCATTTAAAAATTTTTTCCATTCTCATCTTAAAAATAAATAAGACTTAGTAAAACACGCTCCGAAGCTTCCGCTATTTGTCTGTCTTCTGAATAGTAAGTTGAATAAAAACGACAACGCAGCTTCTAAAAATAATCCATTGAACGAAACTATGCTCGAAAACATCCCGGAATTCTCCCGCCTTCTAAAATTCATACGCAAAAATGTGGTGAAACTCAATTCACTCACTACGGCCCTGCTGAATTCGTGCTCGCTGAAAGTAGAGAAGGGATAGGCTACGGTCCATCTCTTTTCTGCTGGTCAGTGAATGTAGGTAACTGACAGGACATCGCCTTGATTTAATCATCGGACGCTCCGAACCGCTGCACGAGTCGTCTACTTCCAACCGGTGAGATTTGAACCGGAGAGTGTTCGGCAGGTAACGACCCGATCGTTCCTCCACATCCGCCCGGGGCTGGCTAATTAGTTCCACGTCAGCGACAGGACCGACACGGCGGCGGTCGCACTCGCAGGCGGCGCGGAGACGCCCCTGGTAGGCAGTCGAAGCGGTAACGGTGTCCCAGCCGGAGCCGCCGTGTCGGACAGACGCTGCGGCCCGAGCGGAACCGACGCCAGCCCCAGTCACTGATCGGTGTCGGCGCTGTCACGCGGAGGACCTGGCACGTGCCTGGAACGGGACGGCGCACCGGCTAACAGAGGACCTGGGACGGGACACCACACCGACACAAGGAGAACCTGGCATCTGCTGGAACAGACAGAGACGTGCTGACATCACAGAGAGTAGCTTTCTGACGTGAGTGCCATGCTGGGATCCGAGAGATCGTTACAGAACTTCACAGCACCGTATTTGGACACAATAGTGTCTTGCCAGACCCGATTCTGTTTTAATTCGACGAAGAGTGTGTAGTGTGCGGTGGGACCCGTCGGTGCCTTGCTGGATGTCAGGTAGTGTTGTTGACCTAACAGAGGGTGTTGCTCCGTTACCAGAAACGGTAAGGGGTAAGCGAAACGCGGGTCGAAGCCGCCCAAACCGGCAACAGACTGCCAGCAGCACCAGCGACAGCTGAGTAGACACACATCAGTCCCGTAGGCAGAAAGCTTGCATTCTTGGCGTAAGGTGAGCAGCACGCCCGCTGTCCGAGCGTTCAGTGCGAAGTCAGCAGGACATTTCGTTTTCATTTAACAAAAAAGTGTGAAAGGAGGACATTCGATAGGGATATGTTGTTAGTTTTCTCATTTTGATAACAAAATAATCGGCAAACAAATCCTAACTGGCCATAGGTGCAGTACAGTGATGGTCCTCACCGGTCAAACACGTGACGACCACACAGCCTTCTTAAGCGACTGACCAGGCATCAACAGTGGACGCGGACAGTCGGAATAAGCCACAGCCTGCTGAACCTCAGCGATGGCGGAGGCCGGCCGCGAGTGAGCAGTCTACCCCCGCAGCCAATGTGACCAGCGCGGCCAGGCGGTAGTCATGAAGATGGGACGAGGTCCAGGACGTGAGCTGCGCAGGAGAGCGCCTGCCGTGCTTCTGTGTCTGTGTGTAGTGGCCGGGCTGCTGTACCTGCGAACACTGAGACTGGAGCGGCAGACGGGGAGGGAGTACTGGACTGAGGCTCAGGGTGCGGTGGTCAGGCTGGCAGGTGCCGTGGCGGCACGAGCCGGCAACAGGGCTCTCCAGCAGGAGATCCAGAGGGAGATGACGCACAACCGGTCCTCACACTTGCACAGGTGAGCAGCCACTCTGGTGAGCAGTCAGGTGGTCAGGCGGGCAGTCATGCTGGTTAGCATTTGAAGTGGTCAGGTGAGCAGTCATGTTGGTGAGCAGTCATGCTGGTGAACATGTGAATGGTCAGATCAGTGAGCAGTCATGCTGGTGAGCAGCCATGCTGATAAGTAGGTGAGCAGTTATGCTGGTGAGCAGTCGACTGGTTAGGTGAGCAGTCATGCTGGTGATCATCCATGCTGATAAGTAGGTGAGCAGTCATGCTGGTGAGCAGTCAGCTGGTCAGGTGAGCAGTCATGCTGGTGAGCAGGCGACTGGTCAGGTGAGCAGTCAGATGGTCAGCTGCATTGGGTGTTGAAACCAAATCAGAGATTTGAACCAAAGCTTCCAATTACAAAGCGTTTGATCACAATATACAGAAGTGGACGCTGCTACCCAATTTTCGAAATTGATACTGCTTCATCTGCAATCTTATCAAAATCGTAGAACTTATATCGAACACCCGACACCTCTCCTGTTACTGTTTTTTTCATAAAGCGCTATTTAATTTCGAACAAATGTTTGCTGTTTCGTTTAAATACATTCTTGGGAAAGCTACTAAATATTCGTAGATCCCACAACAGAGTTACCGAATTTGTTCTGAGGTATGCAGACAAACTCACATGGATAGTCCTGCATTTAATCTCATTTTGTTTTTCTGCCGAAGAAAAACATTTATCTAAGTCACCATCTCCTAATTGTTTTGAGCGGCGCTCTCAACAGGCTGTCGGCATCGTAAGCAGCTTTAAATTCTTTGGAGCCCGTTAACCGCTATCCCGCTACTGTTCGCAGAATCCGCTACTGTTCGAGAATTTTCTCCGTTGCCATTTGGAGAGTTCACAAACAGTGGACCGTACACTATGCAGTGGGTTGCGCTAGGTCAGGGGACCGTCTTGACGTTGCATTGTCGTGTTAGGTCAGACAATTATGACCAGACAAAGCATAATTACCTGGTTACAATGAAACGTGAAAACTGATCGCTATTGATTAACTCTCGTATAAGGAGTAGGCAAAATTCAGAAAATTGTATCACAGTTCAATCCCACGAAATCTTCCTCGTCCTCTGGTACCTGAATATTGATTCAAACTAGAAATTGTGGTCTCATACCACTTTAACCCTTCCCCCACCGGGGCCATCGATGGCCCCCTTTAAGGTTTTTCCGGAATAGCAGAAAAACGATGAGGTACAGCACCGCGGTTGAGAGCTCTACCTCTCACCCTGCTCATTTTCCCACCATCTCTGAAATTTTTTACCCCGGGTCACCCAAGGTCAGGTTCCCAGACGAGGTCAACCAAGGTTACTTTACTTCAACTTTTGAGCTCTATAAAAGCTACATTTCTTAGTCGAACGATTTGAAACTTCCACACTTCATGACCTTTCCAGGGTCTATAAGGTGCATATCTGAGACTTTTTATTTCGTTACCTGAGGTCAGGTCACGAGGTGACCTCTCCCGTTGAAAAAGCATGGGAAAAGCTGTCTTATGATCTAAAAGTCACAAAAAGCGATTGAAAATGCTTGGCTTGCTCAGAAGAGCGTTCTTGGGCACCCTTCACGGATCCCAGGGCCTTTATTTTCCCTTTGATCTCTTGAGGTCATCCAAAGTCACAGGGTCAAAAATAGTATTTTGACAATAACTTTTAACCTAATTAAGCTAGAGCGCTGAATTAAACACCATCGTGTATGTCTTGTCACTGACTTCCGTTTGATGTACGAAAAGGTCACTTTTGACCTTTCGTGACCTCAGGTCATATTAGGTCACGAGGTGACCTCTGGAGGTCTATCCACGGGCGGGAGGTCATTACGTTCCACATAGCGGAGAACGGTCTGGCATTTTCCTATCCAATGTACTTTACCAGATCTCAATAGTTCTAATGGCATAATAGTTATGCTCAGTTTGCTTAAGCATTGCAGATTTGAGTGAAAATAACCGACCTAACTTGACCTCTGAAGGTCAAACCATTGACCTGAGCGCTTAAGTATTCTAAATAATTTCTTACTAAATTCACGCGAGCTTTCTAATGCATTTTGCTGATTTGCGCTAGCCTCCATATTTTGGAGTTAGAGGGGGGACCATCGATGCCCCGGTGGGGCGAAGGTGGCGACGGACCCTCGATGGACCGCGGGTTAACTCACTGGGAGCCTTCCAATGTTTTCAGAATCAATATCCAACCCATCTAAGGATCTGAGGTCTCAAACACCCCTACCCTGACAGAGGCCAGTCCATTTGAGACAGACTAGGAGACTATTAGGTCGCACAGGTCCATGGGTGGATCCAATTCAGACATGTGCTCCAAAGCGACATAAAGGGAGACTAAACCTTATTTTATTTACCCTTTGCAAAGCAAACTGGTGTTTCATAATTGACCAATTGAGGAGGGCGTGACCACTTGTAAAACAAACTTAGGGCGTTTTGTCTGCTTGCTGAGTACCTCTTTGAAGATGATGGTTTGATTCACTGGACCAATTTAATCTTGCCCGCCTCCGCCTCTGCCGGTCAACGTCCTTTGTTTTGTCTTTACTTTTTTTGTTTTGGCGTGGGTTTTGTTTTTGTTTTTTTCCTCTTCGACATGGATTCCCCCTCCCGCTATTTTCCATCTCAACCGGCCAGCTGGATCCGCCTCTGGCCATGTCAGACGCCATGTTTATACATCAACAGTGCTTTCCTTGCGTGAATAGATGATGTTCGGTCAGGCTGTGAGCTGGACGCTCTGGCGGGGAGTGGGTTGTTCCCACCATTGTGAGCGGCTCAGTGACGTTTGTCGCGCCTCAGCGACTCTGTGAACTGGACTGCCCCATTTCCATTTCTGTGAGTTGTGACAGGTGAATGAAACACAACAAGAAATGTGAAAACCACCAATAAGTATATGGCGAGACAGATGATCGCCGTAACAGCACCCTGTACAGAGTAAATCGGTTGAGCATCGGGCAGTAGAAAATAACAAATACGGTGTCATCCGGTAAAATGCTGGGGCTTGTTTGACCCGAATGCTTGGTATCTCGAGCGCTTACGAAGTGTGTTAAAAAGTCCATACTCCTCTCTCTCTCTCTCTCTCTTTCTCTCTCTTTCTCCTCTCTCTTTTTTTTCTTTTTCTCTCTTTCTCTCTCTTTCTCTTTCTCTCTTTCTCTTCCTTCCTTTCTCTTTCTCTTTTTCTTCTCTCTCTCTCCTCTTCTCTCTTTCTCTCTCTTCCCTCTCTCTCTCTCTCTCTCTCTCTCTCTATTGGAGCAATGCCTGATTTAAGCTTCAATTTGGAGGTGATCAAATCGTGAGAAAGCAGCCAGAGTTTAAGAAGGTGGCTCAGTGAAATTCTCCAGATCATAGAGAATGAACTCACGAGCGATCACCGAGTTTTTTGTCACAGCCCTTTCGTTTCAGGTAACGGTCATACCTTTCTAAGTAGGTACCTGGAACTTCAAACGATTGTCGATAGTGTTCTTGCGTGCTGGCTCATAAAGGTTTCAGAGAAATTAGATTACTTCAATTTGTATGTGTTTTCAATGGTTAAGCTATTATACTTATTCCTTACACTACTAGTGAGCGCAGCTGGTATTGGGGGACATGTTTGGTTTAGGCCTGTAACCTCTGCGTAAAACTCAATCCGTGTTGCAATAAATAGAATCGGAATTTCAGACCACGAATAGTTACGATATATGATTGGTTAAGTGTCTGCCGGGCGGTAAGCATCAATAAGGTGTTTATTTGGAAAATAAAAATATGTATTGGTTATTCGACAGATATTGCCCACCCCTTAATGTCTACCTCCACTACGCATACTACACACTGGGTTTTCACAACGTCAATAGCACAAAGAGATAGGCTCTCATAATGGGCACCTCGCTGATTTAACAACATCAATATCAGCGTGACGGTCACTATCAAACATATTTCCAGTCTGGGATGGATATCTAGGGGAGATATCTTATGGGAGAGGGACACCAATATTTAAGCTTCGGCATGAAAAAGGCTAACGCTTATAATTCTGCTCCGATTTCAATTGATATAATGTCGAAAGTGTGTCAATAAAAGGTATATTTGTATCGGATGTTATCACCAAGTCACGATTCGGCAGCTGTACTAGGCAGATATGTGGGCGCCAGAGTGCTACGGGACTGACCGCAGCAGCCCCTGAGGCGAGGCGTGGCGGCCGCCGGACCCTGGCACCAGTGACACCCATGCTCACTGAAGCTGCCAACCGCCCCAGTTGCAAAACACCCGCCTGTAACCCAAGCGCCGGCTGTAGACTGCAGGTCTTGTGTAATGCAATCATAATTGAATGAGCGTAACCAGCATGGCACCCGACAGCCTCAAGAAACACTTCTGTACGGGGTCCCAGGCATGACAATCTGTTGAAACGGTTCGACGGGGAGATAGTTGCACAACACTACTTCACCAGCTGATTTATCCATTAATAGTGGATAATATTACATTCATTTGTAATTGATTCAATAAAAAACTATGCTAGACTCTATAAAGGTCTAAATCTAGTTGACAATAGTAACGACTACCATTTCAAACCATGACTGAAGTTCTTCTAACGTTTTTCTATGCGTGTACAGTCACAACAGTTTTGGCTGATTCTTATTTCAGCGATTATATCACACCTATGTGTCTACACCGCCACCTTTGGCTTCACCTCATCTCCCGCCCAGCCCCAGGGGGTGAGAGCATCACCGCAGACGTCAGCCGCCACAGGGCGCCTGCTCTTGCCTGACCCAGACCACTCCCAGTCCCTCCTTAGCAGGGGAGACCGGGGCTAGTTACAGAGCGGGATGAATGCATCAATGACTATATCTAGAAAACCATACGTCAGACAACGTTGCAAACAGACTCAGAACGAGTGATTCTGCGTAAAACCACTTTGAAGAAGACATCACACAAAGTTGAAGTATGAGTCCGGAGTAAAAGTTGGATTTCACATGCATTTGTACGCACAAAACGTCTCACATAAGCAGTTTATTCTGAACTTGATTGCATCACGATGGTGTTTGAGACTTCCTTTGTATGAAGGACATAGCTCCTGCTGTAGAACTTGTTCTCTTTTTTTTGCTAATTTCATGATGATTGTTTTATCCGGTGATAAGTGAATAATTGCTACTGGAGCAGACTGCAACATTAATCTGTAACTCAGTGTTTTGGATTAGAGCTAAGAGCGGACACTATCAGAGGGGACAAGTTCATATACTAAAAACACCTTCCCTGCTCCAGAACTTATGTCTCTCCTTAATTAATCGCCAGCCAGGAGACGGTCTATGCAGAAATCAGTGGTGGAGGAGGCGGGGGGGGGTAACACCGCCGGCCGGCTGCTCCATTTCACCACCTAACGGCCGGGTTTCACCTGGCCGCCCGGCGCCTGTCCTTCCCAGCGGCGACTCTGCGGTAACTCTGGCCACACGGGTGAGCGGCGCGCGGTCGAATCTAGGACTTCTCCCCGCCGCGGGCGACGCCGAAACGGACGTGCGGCTGAGACTGAGGGAGAGGGAGAGGTGGGACGGCCGGGTGGGGTGGCACCGCGCCCGGCAGGGTGTGGGTGGCGGCGTGGAGTCGTGGCTAATGAACGAGGGGCTTAAAATTATGTAGCCAATGATAGCTACCTAAGTATTGTGTTTTATCTTGCAGCGGCTTTAGCTCTGTTCTAGTTATGTATGACTCGACTCCCTGAGATTGGACACCCCTAATCGAGGACTTCGATGCTAAGATGTTAAGTGGACATTTGGCTACGCCTTTAGACTTACAAGACATATAGATATCTTCCAATATTGGTGCAAACTAAGTGGTTCCCTGTGTGTGGGTGATGAAGAGCAAAATACATTCCCCTGCTAGCTCGTTTATAAAATCTACGTTCCAAACAGAGATAATCCCTTCCAAATGCACCAGGTCGATAATGTAGCTACTCAGTCATTTCGCACAAACTCATGAAGCATGAAAGCTCAATTTTTATCGGTAATTGTAAATAAAACCCCAATAATTCGGTGTCCTTACGGATTTTTCCTTAAGTAAATGGGAGGGAAGAACATTTCTGCATGTCTGCTAAAATGTAGATGAATACAACAAAACATCATATGTCCATATTTCTACCTACCTGAGCCTGTATAGAATTTCCCAGCCGGATCTACAAAGAAGACATATAGTACCAAAATCGTGCAATGTCAAAACTAAAATATCCAGCATCGAACCATTTACACCATCTGGGTCTACGATCAGAGAGGACAAAGCCGAGCAAAGTAGACGGATCCCGTACAATTTAGGGGAACACTTCTAGATCCTCGTGGATCTAGAAGGGTCCGGGCCTAGGGGTTATCATCTCGCACTAGATGATGTAACAAGAGCATCCTCACAGGATACCGCCTCTTGTTCGGGAGAGGCTTCTTCAGCATCCAGAGTCTATACAGTGATTCTGGAATGCTACTACCAGAGTGGCTGACATGCCGAAAGCCACCCTCGAGAGGTAATCAGGCGATGCCCCTGGCTGCCGCCCGGGTTTGGTCTCACTCCACCCGGGCTTGCAGGGCTTTTCTTCTGGTCTGGGGCGGGGCGGCCGTCTCGACCAGTGACGTCACGCGGCACTGCCCTGCTACCGACAGATTTAGTTGGGCCATATTGCGGACACCCTAGTTAACTCGCACGTGCAAGCGTGCAAATGTGGGGCAAGAACATTCACAGTGCTGGCCTGCAGCCGTTGCTATAATAGCGGGCTCTCAACCGACTGCAGTCTGCTGCGAGGAGCCACAGAATAGCAAGCACGAGTCATAAATTAAAAGACACCTTCAATGTCGTTGTGCTCTCCACGTAAAACCCGGCCGGACTGTCGCAGGCGAGTTCACTATTTCCAATACATTCGATCAAATGAAACCACTGGGATTTGAGTCTTCTTGATTGACAGATCTCTAAATACGATGGCAAAATGTCTACTGGGAATGTCATTAAATCCCTCTAAAGCATACAGTTCTAGTTTATAAACTTACCGATATACACATATTTCGTTTAGCACACCATACAAAAAGTCACATTAATGTACCTAGGAGAAGTCCGTGCAAGAGTACGCACTTAACTTTCTAAAGGCTTTGACTTTTCTCCTATAAGTCTAACAGCTAAAATTTTTATGTGGTTGTTTAGCCTGAAAAATTGTCTATGTATGGTCCATGTTTCAACTCGATGTCTCTGAAAGGAACTCGCCACGAGCCCATCAAAAATGAAAAGTCACGTGCGTACTCTTGCCGGAGTGGGTCGGTAAGAGTACGCAAGAGAGGAGGCTGGAGTACGCACTGATGCCCCACTGTGCTTTAGGTGCATAGGCCATATCGCGAAGTTTTTTGTCGCCAAACTAGGCGATTGTATGATTTTATATCGTTCTGAATATACAAGAACTATGTTGCAACGTTTGGTTTTCCAAATATGAATGACGGACTCTGTTCCGGGCGAAAATTAAATTTTCCTATCTCTTAAGCATGTGCACTCTTGCCCAATGGTCTACTGCGTACTCTTGCCGGACATGCTCCCTTGGGAAGAAAGTCTTCATAAACATGTTGGCAGGCATTTTAGCGTGAGCTCCGGTCCTGGAGCACACTCCCAGCTCAGCTTTCTTACTGAAGACAGACCGTAATACAAAACTTTTGATAATTGAAGCATGGTCTACATGGTTAACCCAGTTAAGAAATATTACTTCAAGGGTGCCCAGAAACTTATTTTGCTCTGAACTCCCGCGGAAAGAACAGGAGCACATTGAATTCTGGTGTGCAGCCTAGGCACTGACCTTGCTTTTTTATACCAGGGTATCCACCATCTCAGTGGTTGCTAAGTAACCAAACAGCTGCTGCGTACTCTTACCCGCCCTTACCCTATGTTCAATAAGCGTCGGAAAAGGGGGGCAGGGGGCCTCGTTCCCCCTTTTTGGCCAAAAATGTACTAATCTCAGCCAAAATGGCAGAAAACGGGACATTCGTATAACCAGCCGGTGCGGATGGCAACGAGGAGTCCAAATTCGAAGAGTTTTTGGTTCTAACGTGGAAAGTTGTTTGTCAGCATCAGGTTGAATTTGGCCGGCCCCCTCACTTTTGCCGGTGGTGACGCTTATGCCTACATGTACCTTTAATTTATGTAATGTAGCTGCTCATCATATTTTGGATCTTCTTGAAGCTCACTAGACTTAGGGCATTGTTAGCCCGGTTTCCCTGAGCTTGATTTAAGTACTGTCTTCACGAGGCTCCAGACCCTTGAATAGTTTTCCTCCACGAAAAGTTTTCTGTCAAATGTGTAGTGCATAATTAGATGTTAGCCGTATACCATATGAGATATCAGGCCGGCGAAAAGATTCAATGGGATGTAGGCCTGTGCCTAAACACTCCACCGGTCAGGTTCTAAGTGGACTCTTCCAGCGTGCCCTCGAAACTGGACTGGCCGGCTGCCTGATTACATAAGTTCTACCCTCGCTTGACTGACCCTTTTTCATTACGGCTGCCTTACGAAATGGTGTTGAAACTGCGTTCGGTTTTGGACCCCAAGACAAAAAAAAATAACTGAAAAGAAGAATTTCGCGGGAGTATTTTGATGAGGGCTAGCTACACCATCGGAGCTTCTACTTAAGTTTTTACTGCAGGACCAAGGAAGGAATACGATACTTTTAACCCTCCCTCCAGGGGAGGGGTGTTTGAACGTCCCTTTGTTTTCGAAGATGTCAGAATAATTGATAAATTTCCCAACTTTTCTCAAAATTACAAGATTGGGTCATCTCAGACCAGGTCACCAGGTGAGATCAAAATATGTCACCTCCAAAATGTTTGAAGTGATACAAGTGAAAATACATTCAATTTATTGATCTGATATTATTGTCCCATAATGAGCTTACAAACTACCACAAGTTATGGTAAATGGATGTTTGATATCAATGACCTAGGGTCAGATACAGGTCATGATCTCTCTTTGGAAATGAGAAAGGAGCTTGGCGAAAAAGTAGCTCTATTTCTGTTGATTAGGTTCCGAAAAAACTTCCAATCATCAAAATCATGACTTCTTAGATCGCTTATTTTGGTCATGTGACGCGTATGGGCCTATTACATATGTGAAGTCATCTGAGACCACTTCAGCCGTAGACAGCGGCAAATTTTCAGATATAGCCTTAATAGCTCCGCAGTAAATTGTGATAGAGCTTTTACTTTGATACCACTACGGTTTTATTTCTATTGAAAGTCTATTGATATCCATCTTAATAATATTAGGTCAGATGCTAACCTCGACATGGCCGACAATTTTATTTTACGCTCTAACCCAGTATGGTCGAGTCAACTAGGGCCCGCTGTGTAGCATGAGTTGTAAGCATGGATGAAAATGTGACGCTTGAATGCCTTAGCTCACATGAAGAAAAATGCTTCGGGTTTTAAGATTATCGAATAAAGGCTCGAGGCGTAATTGTCTTCCGTAGTGTGTTCTTCGATGGAGGTGACCTCCCGTGCTGTGGGTCTCGCTGCGCCCCTGCAGCGACCCCTGGTGTTCAAGCACGCTCCGGGGTAATGACTACATGCATTCACCGTCACGGCTCTTGAGAGAGTCGCCTCAGTGACATGAGGAACTTGTGGCCTAGTCTCGTGTTCGGTGCACAGAGTTTCAATCTTCACCATGATCGGCAGAACTGACCGTTAGCTGTGCAAACGCAGCGCAAACGGTGACCTCGGGCCCCCGCCGATGTCGGCCGCTCTTGGCTGTTTTGCATGTCATCACCGCCGTAGCCCGTGAAGAAAAGTTGGGTCACTCACGCCGTAGCATGCCCAGAAACATGTGTTTAGAGAAGAAATAGGAAGAGAGAGAGAGAGAGAGAGAGAAAGAGAGTAGGAGGAAAAGACGGAGAAAGAGAGACAAGATATATATATATATATATATATATATATATATATATATATATATATATAAGAGAGAGAGAGAGAGAGAGAGCGAGAGCGAGATGTATATATATATATATATATATATATATATATATATATATATATAAGACAGAGAGAAAGAGAGAGAAAGAGAGAGAAAGAGAGAAAGAGAGAGAAAGAGAGAGAAAGAGAGAAAGAGAGAGAAAGAGAGAGAAAGAGAGAGAAAGAGAGAAAGAAAGAAAAGAGAAAGAGAGAGAGAGAGAGAGAGAGAGAGAGAGAGAGAGAGAGAGAGAGAGAGAGAGAAAGGACAACTGCTGTTTATGCTCCATTGGGCAGCCCAGGCCTGAGCCGTCCTGCGGTTGGCCAAGTGTTGGTGGAAATCCATTACACAGACGTTCGGACACCATATGGTCCGAGGCTCGGGCCAACGGCCACGAGCTAACCTTCGCGGTTCTAAACCCCTTCCAGTGGTGGACGACAAGCTATAGTAGCCAGTGGCAGCGGCCAGGGTCATGGTTTCCAACAACGGTGCTGGAACCGAGCAACTTCGGCAACAGTTCTCCCTTTCAATCTCCCTCTCTATCTCTATATCTATCTCATGCAGAAAATCGTTAACTTTGCGGCCCGAATAATATCAGGTCGAAGGAAGCACGACCATATCTCGGATGTCATTGAAGAGCTGGGATGGCTCAATGCCCAGCGTTTTATCGAATATTTTGACATGTGTATGCTTTATAAGTTGATAACGACAGATTACCTTTCGTCCCTGGCATCGAATTTTCGTTTCAACCGTGATGTTTTGAATCGGGAGACAAGACATTTGGAACACTTGGCTCTCTCAAAGCCGAGAACAAATTGTGGAAAGCGTAGCTTTGTTTATCGTGTCTCATCGCTTTACAACAATATTTTTGCACTAGTTGGAAATCCTCGGGCAACAGACTATTTTGTCTTCAAAAAGAATACCAGGCGTGCTGTGTGGGGCGATAGGATGAACTGAGTGCTCGTAGATACATGGTATCATATTTTACATTTCTATTTTAATTTAGCAATTCTCATATCATGTTCGGGCATGTAGTTTTTGTGTTCAGTTCGTGACGATGTGCTGGAGCACTGACATTTGACTATGTCTTTGACAAAGGTCTAAGAATAGCCCACTGTGTGCGGCAAGACCTGCTGATGTGAATACATACATACATACATACAATTTATGAAAAGAGTGCGAAAGCTTTGAAAGATGAGGGTCTAACCGATATTTCGAAAGCACGATGCCTTGCTTAAATCTAATATGTTTTCCCATAATAATTTCCCCCTACTGTGCCGGTTACAAGATACCTACGTTTTTCGGGAGTAGCATCATTTCGGGGACATCAGCCGAGATCACCACTATGCCTCCCCGTTGAAAGTAAAAAGGCAGCTAAGGGTGGGGCAGAAGCTACCTTGTCCTATCTTGGACGAACTTATACGTGCTTTCACTTGATTTCTGTTCCATGAAGCTGTATTCAGAGCAAATAGAGGAAGACCACTTCACCAGCGGTTGTGTGAGTTCACGTCTGTGACAGGGGGCTGGGACTGGCCGCTGGGTCTCAATGACGCCAAGGTCGGCTGACTATCATTTCCAGTCGTTAGATAGGCGGCAGTCATGAGCTGGTGACCCATATAGCGCTTCGCTGGCCCTACATGCCTGGGCGCCTGAAGCAAGCCGAGCGTTTCGCAGCTGACGGACCGAGCAACATCTGAAAGAACTTGGATCTTGGTTTAGAGTAATAAATTGTGCAGCCATTATATGGTGCGGCATGAGCTTTGAATGATAACTGTCGTGTAATTCAATTGAAAGTCAGCGGCATAATTTAAACTCAGTGAAGCGGGTGATGCGACCGGTTAGCACGTGCGTTCGGTGTGATCAGCAGACTCTTTGTAATCAGCAAAGGATATCGCTGCCTTGCTAACCCCTCCCCACCTCCTCCTAGTTTGGGGGTGTGGTTATATGCTGAGCATAGCCAGACCTCCCAGTCCCCCAAAAAATTTCTTCTGATGGACACTTTCTCCTCAATTGATTAATGATGTAACAATAGTCTACATGGGGGAAGATGACAAAATAAGATTTGGGCCTCTTTTATTTTTCTTCGGAGGGCCATGGTCGGATTAGTCCCCTGGATCCATTCCTAACTTCCCCTCTCCCAAAAAGCTGCTTCTCACACAGCATCCCTCTAATGAGAGTACCTGTCCGATTGTGCTTGATGTGATTCGGTGCCGAAGGTAGTGGCACTCTGGCTCAAATGGGGCCCCTTGCTCAAATGCAGAGATCAAAATAGACCACTCGCCCAATTGCATAGATCAGATGAAACCAATCGTATCAATATAGATGAAGAAAATCTCGGAGACCGTGAACATTAAGCACTTTCGAAATTGTGTGCTATCACAATGTGGTACCTAAACTACCCATTCGGTATGTTGCGGATACTTATTATTTATTTCGTAACACTCAAAATGTAATTTTCTTTTGAGGAAACTGTCTTATTTTGGGGTATAGATTATTATTCGTTGGGAAGAGTGAATAGTTTGTCTGACCTTTGCACGGGTGCCCCAATTGAACATATTTGGACCGTGTATGATAGAAAACTTTTAAGCGACGGTTTGTGACAACACGAAATAATATTACAGACTGGGGACACTGACGTTCCATGTGACTGACTGGGGACCAGAGCTGCAAAAAATCTCAAATCTGTCGGGCACTTTCGAAAAAACCTCCAAATCTGTCGGGTGGTTAGGATAGGACTATTAAAATTGTCTAAAACCCATTCAATTGGTAAAATGTTCCTTTTCTTTTTCCACATTCTTAATAGAAAATACTAAAATTAGCATAAAAAACTTCAAGTTTGGCACCAATGGATATCATTATCCTTATTTTTGTGCTCTGATCCTTATATGTGTGATATCCTTATTTTTCGTGCTCTGAAGCCGCCTATGGAAAATCTAAGTGGAATGACACAAGTCTATTAATTTTCAAAACTCTAGAACTGAGACTTTTCTTCGGGTTTTCAATTATCAGACACGCTCAGGAAATTAAGGTTATCGGCAGTAACCTATAACAAATTGAATACCGAATCACCAATTCTCATTTTCTGGAGTCACCATTGGTAAAGGAAATTTATTATTGGATGTAATTTGAGATTTGTGAACGTACAGCATACAAATAGTGTGTGTCAAAGTCAGCTCGACTGGGTCTTGAATAAGACTCAGTCTTGAATTCAGATGATTTAGGTCACAGGTGGAAATATACAATAACATGAAAAGCAGCCCCTCTTTTTCAGTCCTCTGCAGCCGCCATTGACAAAAAATGCTGCACTAGAATGAGAATAAGTGATATTTTGTTATTATGTTACACAGTCCAGCCCAGAATACTTAAAAAATATAGTTTGCAATGGAAGAAAGCTGACCTGGTTCCCATACCATGCGGTTACTTATGCCAGCTTCTGCAGATTTTCATGATTTCAGTTTTTTGGAGGTGGGAGGGGGTAATTTGGAAGGAACCCCCAAAATTTATATATGGATTTTGCTCTGATGGCCAGACAAACAAGATTGAAGGGGTACTTTTTTATATTCGAAAGTGTTTTTTTAAGGATCATGGCTACTTGTAGTTGAATACAAACATGTAATATTAGCTTTCCATGATTTTAAATGCATGTTTACATGAAAAATCCTAAATTTTGAAGCTGTTGGCTATCTCAAAGTTTTTCATGCATTGCCGTGCTCATTTCCATGAGGGTACGTGGTTTAGGATCTGAAGTTCATGAGGCTAATAAATAACCTTAGGTCAGTTAGATAGTAAATGTCAAATAAATATCATGTTTCCAAGGAAGTTAAGAGTAAAAGGAATGAGTAAAGGTTGCACTAGGCTGTGTTTTTGTTATATCTTTGTCCCCTTGACATAGATCATAGGCATATTTAGGTAAGTGAATAAAATGAGATAGGAGAAATAGTTCGGTACTTAAAACTCAAATTAATGTGGAAAGGTGAAGAGTTTTGTTTCTTTGGCATCTACAAATCCACTGATGAAGGTATGCAACTTTTGTGGTTAATTCTGGACAAACAGGTATTGGATTTAAAAGAAGACGGAAGGGAAAATCAAATGTTTTAGTCTAATTTGACCAGTCTGCTGGTAAAATTCATTGTTCCCCTATTAATATCATTTAAAATTATTGATCAACAGTGAGCATAACATACTGTGTGGAAATAAATGTAAGCTGCCGAAATTACAACGAACACCACATCACTTACTTCTTTGTTTTCTCCCCACACTGTTCTGATCTGCCCGCTGTTTGATCCATGCTTCAAAACGACCTCCTTGGCCAAAACCACTGTTCCTGAACTTGCAGGGCAGCCCAGAATGCTTGATTCGCTGATGCTCCTTAAAAAAACGTTTCTCGCCAAAAATACCCACATCCCTCAAATCCACATTTAAGCTTGACACGGGACGGTGGAAGGGGCTTCAGCTTAATCGGAGCCATTTATCAGCCCGTCAACTATGGACGATGAAATCCAGGCTCAACCAGTTTACTCAAGATGTATACCAAAGTAATGCAAGAGAAAAATAATCAAAAACACAACCTTGCAACGTATTGCCTCCACCACACCACGGGATTCTAGGGCCTTGGCCTCCGCCATATCCACAAGGCAACACACCAAACCGCAGGGCTGCTTTTCAAACCAAAGATATCTTTTACACCGGTTTTGTTCAAACAGCGCCCTTGTGGCAGCGTTGAGCGTACTTCCAAACGAAGGAAACGAAGGAAAAAAACTGTTTTGCCTGTCGCCTTTACCTTTACGGCGGCCTGTCGGGCCAAGCTGTCGCGTGCTATGGAATACAAATCGGGCCCGACAGGCCGGTGAAGCAATTTTTCCAGCAGAGGATTTTCTGGGTGACGTTTAAAAGGCCCTCTGTGCATAAGGCCCTCTATTCAAAGGTTCCTCGATTCATAAGTCCCTCGAAAAGACCCTCTGTGCATAAGGCCCTCTATTCAAAGGTCCCTCGATTCATAAGTCCCTCGATTTTCCATCGGTTCTTGCCGCACACTGGCTTGGTATGGGAGAGGTGCAGATTCATGAAAAACTTGTTGAGTGAAAGAGGTGACACTTCTAATATTAAGTTTTTTTAGAACAAAACATATTTTCTGCTTCCTTTCGAGATTTTTTTTCTCACAGATTGTAAGATCTGTCGCAAGACCATACCGTGCCCTAAAATCTGTCGGGCACTTTATGACCCGAGAGCCCGACTTTTTGCAGCTCTGCTGGGGACACTGACGTTGCTAATGTGCCCTTATTTCTGCTGATCTCTGTCTCTGACGCTTGTGCTTGTGTCCCTCTTTCTGGTCATCTCTGCCTTTGACCCTTGTGTTTGTGCCTCTGTTTCTGCTTATCTCTGCCACCGACCCTTGTGTCTGTGTCTCTGTGTCTGCTGATCTCTTCCTCTGACTCTTGTGTCTGTGTCCCTGTTTCAGCTGATCTCTTTGTTTGACCCCTGTGATTGAGACCCTGTTTCTGCTGATCCCTTACGCTGACTCTTGTGTTTGTGTCCCTGTTTGTGCTGATCCCTGTATCTGACCATTGTGTTTGTGACCCTATTTCTGCTCATCTCTGCTTCTGAACATTGTGTTTGTGTCCCTGTTTCTGCTCATACCTGCCTCTGACTCTTATGTATCGAAGTTGTGTCGGAGGTCGGTTTACACAGACCAGCCAGCCCGTGGGATCTGATCTCTGTCTGACCTCTGCTGACCCTGTTCCTCCGTTTCAGCGCTGTATCAGAGCCTGGCGTTCCCAGACCAGCCGGCAGCAGCTCCAGCAGCACCGTCTCTCAGATCCGGCTACAGCCCCAACCTGTCCGGCACCCGTGGGAGAGGCTGGAGGGGTGTGACCACTACGGCATCAGGTAAACCGAACCGTCGCACCGCAGATACCGGCGGGATGATTTACGCATAATGAAGCGAAGAACGAATCGTTCGGCACTATACGGACAACATGCTCTGAGACCTGATAGCCTGAGATGCCTGTTTTTGTCAATAATGGCAATAAATGTATTCGTGATATAACAGTCCATGAGCGCATGGTGTACACACTTGCACTCCTTCCAGAGATCGGTTTGTCGAGATGTGACCAAAATTATTTATCAAATGGACGTAACGAATTCTTCCGTGTTTCTTTTCTAACACTTTTACATTTGGCATCCGGACACTTCATATCTTTTCATACCCGAGCATTACAGCCAGTCAACAGCTCAACATTAGATCTGTGCCTGAAGCAATATTTGAACAAAAATCACTCTGCCACGTTATCAAAGGCGCAGGTCAGGTAAAGTGTGTGTTTCCCGCGAGTGATTTCATAATTTCAGAGGACAGTGACCTTGATGCCCGCAGCCTGCCGACCGACAGATCCGAAACGTGGTCGGCAACAGGAGTGGAGCCAGGAGGGCAACACACCGGGCAATTAAACACCGGGCAACGTTCCAAAATTGGCTACCCTTCCTCCCACTTTTTCCGTCAGCACGTTTTTCACGGTTTAATCTGTTTGGCCCCCTGAAACCCGTGGCCTGGGCCTGTCTTGGCGTGGTCGCGCGTGCCATTAACCACCTCTATTGTCACAGGCTGAGATGTTTGACCGTTAGATTGGGTACATACCATGGCTGATATGCGGAAGGTATTCGTTAGCTTGTTGGCGATTTCACCCTGCTGCTTGGGCGATTTCTCCGCGAAGAAGACAGGCTAATGAAGGTTGTGAGACACTGGCACATGAAAACATAGGCAGCAAAATTAAGTATCTTGAATAACTACTAACACAAACACCATACATTTTTGCAAACCCTTTGTCAAGCAGAAAATATAAATACATGTCATTTTGTGTCACTTACAGGGAAAAAGCGGAGGGGCCTTTTCCACCTTGTCCACTGGCGTTGGCTATCTTGAGAGGCGCCCGATCCCAGTGCGCCCCGGCGCTGTCCGCATCACCTCCTGCCAGAAAGCGAGAAGGCTGGTCCTTCCGGGAAGTCTTTGACCTCATTGCTGACAGAGGGCTAGACGGCTTATTCGGAAACCAAAACATATCTAGGTCTGGGCTTTTTCTCTCTTCTTATAAGGCCGATTAAAAAAACAATCAAATTTTTAGAGGCTGACTGAAATTTTGAAAAGTTTCGGAGAAAAAGTGACAAGGGACGTGCAGGTGCGTCGTCACGAAATTTTCACGGAGAGGAGGTCAGACTTCCTCCCGGTGACGACGTCGAGGGGGGAGGAGCTCAATAGAGGCGGTGTGTAACTGGAAGATTCCTATGGAGCCAGGTCACCTACATGTAAATTTAAAGCATGATTTTAAGTCCGAATGTGTGCAAAAAGGCTACAATAACCCACAGAAAAAATTATAAAACTGGTTACCTTTTGCCTATGATTCACCAAGTCTGGGATTCTTTTGTTCAGGGTACATTAGCCCCAGATTCTCGCTGCCTACGAGCCTGTACGAACCAGCGTTCCCAGGTTTTCTGAGTTCTGACGCTCCGGTTTACTGAGCCCCTGGTCCCCAGGTTCGCCGGGTCCCTGATGCCCCAGTTCACTGAGCCCTGTTCGCCAGGTTCACTGAGCCCCTGGTCCCCAGGTTCGCCGGGTCCCTGATGCCCCAGTTCACTGAGCCCTGTTCGCCAGGTTTACTGAGCCCCTGGTCCCCAGGTTCGCCGGGTCCCTAATGCCCCAGTTCACTGAGCCCCTGTTCGCCAGGTTCACTGAGTCCCTGTTCGCCAGGTTCACTGAGTCCCTGTTCGCCAGGTTCGTCGGACCCCTGGCTTCCAGGTTCACTGAGCCCCCGTTCGCCAGGTTCGCCGAGCCGGGTTCGCTGCCGGTGGTCGCACTGACCAGCTATCCCGGCTCTGGGAACACATGGACTCGGTACCTGCTGGAGTCAGCTACTGGCATCTTCACCGGCAGTGTCTACTACGACGTCGGCCTCTACGGTCTAGGTGGGTGCGCGCGCGTCGCCCTGGATTTCTCACCCGATAAACGGACACAGAGCCGACGAGGACCTGGGACAGGGGACCCTGTAGGTGGAGCCTGAACTACATTCCTGCCTTAGACAGACCTCCCAAAGGCAGTTCGTCGACATTAGAATTGGGTAAATTTGCTGAAGCTGATAGGCGGGAAGAACCGTAAGTTAAAACAGTTTTTTAAGAGGGTTCTTTCCCTCGATAAGTCATCAGTTCAGGGCACACTCGCCACTTACTACGTCAAAGGGCGTGTGTTGCGTCGCCTGGGTGAAGGAAACCTCAACCAGGGGGTTGAGGAAACCTCTTGGAAACCCCTGAATCCCACCTAAAAAGGGGGGAATGAGGGATTTGCCGCACTTTAACAGGGGTGCCCTGTGATCTCGGACTTAACGGCGTCAGTGTGCTTACTGTAATTGGACAGAAGCTGTCGGCATTTTTAGAATAAAACAAGCAAAAAAATCAAGTTAAAGTGATTTACCCCGCGGTATGTTCTGTTTTGAATGCTTTGAGACTTGGTTGAAACATCTCGGATCTGATACCATTATGTCAGTTTCACCATGTGTTGTTGACCTTCAGATGTATACAATTTACGAAAAAAATAACCAAACTCGTCTCGTCTCCCTTCTTTTCTTGGTAAACCAGATGTTATGTAAATCGGTATCGGTTCAATTCGGTTTTAGGAGTACAAAATGTTATTCTCGTTTTCCATAGCACGGACTATATATTATGCGATGCGAAGAGAATACAAGTTGCCTCCGACAACAAAGTAGGGAGGGGAGGGCGGTTAATCTTGAATGACCTGCTGACAAGAAATGATTTCCCCTAAAAGCAAAATAGCTGCATATTCTGACGCTTTTATTTTCTCCACTCACTGGTAACACATTTTCTGATCGTTCTCTAATTCGGCTGAAATCAGGATTAATTACGTTTAAGTGGTATGTCCCCCCCGCTTCTCTAATTCGGCTGAAACCAGGATTAATTACGTTTACGTGGCATGTCCCCTCGCCCTCTTCTGACGCGTACAAGCATGAGGCGCCCGTTTTGTTTAACGGGAGCATTTCTAAACTTGCGCTACGAGTAGAAACCTGTTCATGTAATAATGACCAAGCGAAGCTGCCTGTGAAGGCTCGTCCCGGTGGTTGTGAAACCCCAGCATGTTTGACGAGCTCACGTAGTCGGGCGGCAAATGTACGCTGTTCCCAACAATTATATCCAAGGTGGTTACTACACATGGCCAGCGAACAAATGAACAGACTGTAGGCATGCTTTAGAGCTGATATTGCCCAACATAGCTGCATAGCTGCAAAAAATCTCAAATCTGTCGGGCACTTTCGAAAAAACCTCCAAATCTGTCGGGTGGTTAGGATAGGACTATTAAAATTGTCTAAAACCCATTCAATTGGTAAAATATTCCTACTCATTTTCCACATTCTTAATAGAAAATACTAAAATTAACAGAAAAAACTTTTAGTTTGGCACCAACAGATATCATTATCCTCATTTTTGTGCTCTGATCCTTATATGTGTGTTATCCTTATTTTTCGTGCTCTGAAGCCGCCTATGGCAAATCTAAGTGGAATGACACAAGTCTATTAATTTTCAAAACTCTAGAACTGAGACTGTTCTTCGGGTTTTCAATTATCAGACGCGCTCAGGAAATTAAGGTTATCGGCAGAAACCTATAACAAATTGAATACCGAACCACCAATTCTCATTTTCTGGAGTCACCATTGGCAAAGGAAATTTATTATTGGATGTAATTTGAGATTTGTGGACGTACAGCATACAAATAGTGTGCGTCAAAGTCAGCTCGACTGGGTCTTGAATAACACTCAGTCTTGAATTCAGATGATTTAGGTCACAGGTGGAAATATACAATAACATGAGAAGCAGCCCCCTTTTTCAGTCCTCTGCAGCCACCATTGACAAAAACGCTGCACTAGAATGAGAATAAGTGATATTTTTTATTATGTTACATAGTCCAGCCCAGAATACTTAAAAATATAGTTTGCAATGGAAGAAAGCTGACCTGGTTCCCATACCGTGCGGTTACTTATGCCAGCTTCTGCAGATTTTCATGATTTCAGTTTTTTGGAGGTGGGAGGGGGTAATTTGGAAGGAACCCCAAAATTTATATATGGATTTTGCTCTGATGGCCAGACAAACAAGATTGGAGGGGTACTTTTTTGATATTCGAAAAAGTGTTAAGGATCATGGCTACTTGTAGTTGAATGCAAACATGTTATATTAGCTTTCCATGATTTTTAAATGCATGTTTACATGAATAATCCTAGATTTTGAAGCTGTTGGCTATTTTAAAGTTTTTCATGCATTGCCGTGCTCATTTCCATGAGGGTACGTGGTTTATGATCTGAAGTTAATGAGGCTAATAAATAACCTTAAATCAGTTAGATAGTAAATGTCAAATAAATATCATGTTTCCAAGGAAGTTAAGAGTAAAAGGAATGAGTAAAGGTTGCACTAGCTGTGTTTTTGTTATATCTTTGTCCCCTTGACATATATCATAGGCATATTTAGGTAAGTGAATAAAATGAAATGGGAGAAATAGTTCGGTACTTAAAACTCAAATTAATGTGGAAAGGTGAAGAGTTTTGTTTCTTTGGCATCTACAAATCCACTGATGAAGGTATGCAACTTTTGTGGTTAATTCTGGATAAACAGCCATTGGATTTAAAAGAAGACGGAAGGGAAAATCAATTGTTTTAGTCTAATTTGACCAGTTTGCTGGTAAAATTAATTTTTACCTTATTAATATCATTTAAAATTATTGATCAACAGTGAGCATAACATACTGTGTGGAAATAAATGTAAGCTGCCGAAATTACAACGAACAACACATCACTTACTTGTTTTCTCCCCACACTGTTCTGATCTGCCCGCTGTTTGATCCATGCTTCAAAACGACCTCCTTGGCCAAAACCACTGTTCCTGAACTTGCAGGGCAGCCCAGAATGCTTGATTCGCTGATGCTCCTTAAAAAAACGTTTCTCGCCAAAATACCCACATCCCTCAAATCCACATTTAAGCTTGACACGGGACGGTGGAAGGGGCTTCAGCTTAATCGGAGCCATTTATCAGCCCTTCAACTACGGACGATGAAATCCAAGCTCAACCAGTTTACTCAAGATGTATACCAAAGTAATGCAAGAGAAAAATAATCAAAAACACAACCTTGCAACGTATTGCCTCCGCCACACCACGGGATTCTAGGGCCTTGGCCTCCATCATATCCACAGCGCAACACACCAAACCGCAGGGCTGCTTTTCAAACCAAAGATACCTTATACACCGGCTTTGCCGCAAGGGCGCTGTTCAAACAGCACCCTTGCGGCAGCGTTGAGCGTACTTCCAAACGAAGGAAACGAAGGAAAAAAACTGTTTTGCCTGTCTAAAGGCCTTTACGGCGGCCTGTCGGGCCAAGCTGTCGCGTGCTATGGAATACAAATCGGGCCCGACAGGCCGGTGAAGCAATTTTTCCAGCAGAGGATTTTCTGGGTGACGTTTAAAAGGCCCTCTGTGCATAAGGCCCTCTATTCAAAGGTCCCTCGATTCATAAGCCCCTCGATTTTCCATCGCTTCTTGCCGCACACTGGCTTGATATGGGAGAGGTGCAAATTCATGAAAAACTTGTTGAGTGAAAGAGGTGACAATTCTAATATTGAGTTTTTTTAGAACAAAACATATTTTCTGTTTCCTTTCAAAATTTTTTTCTCACAGATTGTAAGATCTGTCGCAGGACCATACCGTGCCCTAGAATCTGTCGGGCACTTTATGACCCGAGAACCCGACTTTTTGCAGCTCTGATAGCTGTACATCTGGCTTTAAAGGGAATGTGGCACCTTGGTCGAATCCTGGAATTTAGTGAAATTAGGCGTACTTTTAGCCAAAAATAATGAAACCACTCATGATTTCTCTGAGAAATGTTCAATAAGCTCAATATTTTGTTTTAAAAATACTCCTCTAGGAAAATAAATAAATGTATGCCTGTGGATGATGTCATGATCTGGCAACCACTACCATACTTGAAATGCTTTAAGGGCTTCGATTGGCTGATGCTCATCGTGACGTCAGCATATGTCGTCTCTCCAGCAGCTCACAACAATGGCCGCCCGGCGAGGGGTTCATGAGGGGTTGGTGTCAGGTAGGCTCTAGCTTTTTTCTACGGAAATATCGAGTTCCAAGACAAATGATATATTGAGTACTGGGTTTTCCGACTTGCTTTACAACTTGATTATCTCAGTTAAAGTCACGTTATGAAGGTGCCAGATTCCCCTTAATGGGATGGTAATTTTAATTAATTGAATTTGAATTCCGAGCATCGCTGGATATCAAATCAGGTCCATTGTACAGGTATTGGATACTTCAGGTGACAAAATTCACTTTCTGAGACCTGCTCGGTGAAAGTGTCAGTGTCTGTGTCAGTTATTTTCCAACTCACGGTGTATATGTTACAGGGAAAGTGCGAAATCCGGGATTTCGCGAACTCCCTAGGGATTTCGCGAACTCACTGAAACTTCAGTGATTTCGCGAACTACCTGAATGCTTTTCAGGGATTTTGCGAAATCCCTAACATACCAAAATGTCATATAGTTTAAATCCGAAGAACTGATCCTTCAGTGATCTGGTTTTACACTCCCCGTCCATGTTTTCTCTTTCTATGATGTATTTTGCTTGAGTTTATGTCTACCTGATGTTTATTTTTTTAAAATTAATTTTACACCCTCAGCTCTACCTCACACCGGGTCCTTGTGCCCGCTGACGAACTATTCGGGTCACTAGCCTTCCTCGAGGTGCATGGTTTATGTAATGTGAACCGTAGGTGTGGAGGGGGGCTCAAAACAAACTAGAGATGCCACTACTTTTTTCATTGTCATCTGTAATGAATATCTTGATTTCTTAACAAAGCAAACTCCTGATGGGAAGTATTGTGCCGTAAGAAACGGACAAAGAGCTGGTATACTTTCACAAAGGTCTATTTTAGCTATTTCTATGTTGGAATGTACTATGGACGTCCACAAATTTTCCAATAACAATATTTTGATTCAGGAGGAAGTGTCGGCCTCGAAAAAGCTCTCGGTGTAAGAAGCGGCACGCCTGTCATCGTTTGAACATTGCCAAGGCTTTCAGAAATTTTATTGTCGATTCCGGCGGGCTAGCAAATGCACTTCAAGCTTAAGTGCTCCAGCCACGGTCATGACAATAGGCAATGAGATAGCACATGGCAAATAAGCGAACAATTGTTTTATTCCGTATCTTGTTTATGCCGACAACTATAGTTGTCGGCTTGCTTATGTTCAGCTATAGCTGAAACTGTATAACGCTTCTGATATGCTGATAAACTGAAAACAGAGATATGGTCTAAGTTAATTTGCAGAATAATTATTTCGTTGTTGCAGCTCTCAAAATTTATCTTAGTATAGCCGAGTGAAGACTGGCCAAAGTTTTGGAATACATTAATGAACTTAATGCAGAAAATAATATAGCATTATTGTATTTTCCTTACCCAGATTGTAATACGAAATGGCCATCAGATAAGTAGCATTTCTTTTTTGTGTAGTAATGAGGGTTGTGATATAATAATGATCTCTCTGCAGGTGCTGGATAAGTGAGTTGGAAAGAAGCGCTTCAGAATTTAGTCTGTAATGGTACTTACAGTTGGTGCACCTGACCGACTTCGTACCGAGTACGTGCATGGCCGGGGCGGGGGTTGGGTAACCATACCCCTTGGGTTTTTCACAAAGTCTTGAAAACGGCTACGCACAGCGCTGCTGTACCCAGTACAGTTTTTCCTGAAGCTTTTTACAACTCCTGTCAACATTTTCGGTTCAGGTCATTTCAGGTCAGGACATCCGTGCAGGTTAAGTGACCTCATCTCCAAAAAAGAAAAAAACATGAGCAAGGAACAGCTTAATTGATCAATCTAAAATTCGTATTGAATAAAGGGCCGATTGAGTACACATAATTTTTTTAGGATTTCTTAAGTCGATGACCTAAGGTCAATTATGAGTCATGATGACACCGTTGGAAAAGTATCGGTAAAATGGTTCAAACATAATAATTTTGTTGGGAACGAAGCTAAATTGTATATTTTGGTATCATTGGGTTGTCTTGTTTCTGCAGTTCTAATGATACACATTCTGACCCAATTCGATATTGACCTGATCCAAGGCCAGGTCAAATCTTAGCTTTAACCTAGAATAGTGACATTATTAATCATTCGACGTCGCATGCAGAAAAGCTTCAGATAGTGAATCCTTATATATTGTATGTCTTCTACATCAGATGGTAGGACTGAAGAACTGTATTTCAGTTATATCACCATATCCATATTAAGCCATTTTTTGGCTTCCAATGCCGTCAGATTTTACCCGACAAAAGAATGTATAGAACACTTCCTTTAAAGCTTAGGTTGTGCTGCTTAACGTCATTTACTTTTCCGCTAACTAACGTAGTTATTAGATTTTAGGGGGCGTAACCCACCCCTCGTCATGGTGAAGGTGGCTCAGACCCCTGGCATTGCGCGTCTTAAAAATTGCATCCCGCGAAACTAGTTTCAGACTCATACCAAACGTTTTTGACTGTGATGATTTTAAGCCATCAAAAGGCATAGTCATAAGAGACTTTGCAATTGATATCAGTGACCGGCACCTCATCGACACCACCAGCTAAAAGACACGTGATGAGTTTTCAAAAATGTGAGCGTCAGGCACATTCTTTTTCGGATGGCGTGGTTTGCTCAAAAGTGAGTGCGTTGCGCCATTGCCGAGCATTTATTCCATTTTTCAGTAGCGCAAATATTTCTGCCATTTTTTGAACTATGTTATACCCAGATTTATTCTAGTTATCAAGCCATTGATTTCGTACCATTTTCTTTATCGTATCCGTAGGTAAAATTCCATAATAATGCAACCTACACAAAATACCGTAACGTTATTCTGTGATGTAGATTTGATATAAAATAACCGTAGCGTCACATAACTATGAAACGTGGTGATAGCGTAGACCACTTTTTATTGAATACTTGGGTAGTTATACTGACTCCATGCACTGCATATGTATAATACTAAATATACAGATCTATCATTGGCGGATCCAGGATTGCCGATCGGGGGGAAATCTTCCGGGGAGGGGGGAGAGGGCGGGGGCGCTTTCCGGACCAGGGGAGTGCCTTTTTTTACCGAAAAAACCTATCAGGTGCGCAAAATCCTATCGGTGGGCGCCGATTCTTACATCCCTAGGGACGAGGAATGGAAAGCGATATTTCAAAGTGGCGACGTGACCATTTCAGGGGGCGCCGAGGGTCGATCGGGGGGCGGGGCACCTGCCCCCCTTTGTCCCCCCTATATCCGCGTATAACATATATCATAAATATAAAATAACCAAGTACCAAATCACAGTGAAGACGAAGGGTATTCTGTGGGGGAGTGTGTGGGAAACAAAATTTTAGAAGTGGACCAGGGCGTTTTGGAACCGCCAGGGGCCAGTGTCTTTCTCTTCTCTCGCGATCCACATTTGCAATCAGCAGCAACTGAACTTTTACATTGCAGTACAATATTTATCAGCGAAACTAGATAAATGTATCGCTACGACCTCAACAATAAAATTATGACCTTCCTTATATTTTGCTTAAAACCTTCCTAATATTTAGCTTAAAACCTCCCTTATACGTGATTTTTACGGAAAATGTCCGGTTACTGTTTGAAATAAATCATAAGAACAATAGTCCGCAATGCTAGCTAGTCATCCTTGAGCTGACTAAATGTCAGGGAATTCGCGAATTCCCTGAGTGTTTATCCAGGATTTCGCGAACTCCCTGACTTCTAAGTCCAGGGATTTCGCGAACTCCCTGGTCACCTAGGGATTTCGCGAACTCCCTAGGGATTTCGCGAACTCCTGGCTGGTCAGTGATTTCGCGAAATCCCTAGGGAGTTCGCGAACTCCCGGATTTCGCACTCTCCCTGTAACATATATAACTCAAACTGTGGCGGGACAGTAGCGACTGCAGTCAGCGGGTCTAAGAGTCATTGCTGCCAGTTGGGTAATATCCCCGAGAGGATTTTGATACTCCCAGGACGGTTGTGCAAACAACTGCAAGCGCACACAGCCAAGTGTGCTCCTCACATCGCGACAGGTCCTCATCACTGAGTCAACCACCCAAAGTGAAGAAAACCCCCACCGGCAGCGGATCGGACTGTTCCATCCACGTGTAACTGTTCCACAGGGGACGCTGCGTGTGACTGTTCCACAGGTAGGGGTGCCTCAGTGGTCCCCCTTGCCGCGGCAGGTGTCCCGAGTTCAAATCCCGCTGGATCTGTGGAATAGTGAGGATAATAAGTGGTTCGTCTTTTTAACAATCTTGTAATTTATAATATTATTTTGAATACATATTTGGTCCTCTTCATCCCCACGGATAGGGTGTGGGCTGGTGATTTCAGACCATATTTGCAGCTGTGTCTCACTAAGTCCTGAGAAATCCCTGGTTACAGACTGTCCGTCCAGAGGAAGGCTCAGAACTCTGAGGGTGCCGACTGTCTAGCAGGGTACTAGGAGTGTCTGAGTGTGCATCTGAGGGTGCCGACTGTCTAGCTGGGTACTAGGAGTGTCTGAGGGTGGATCTGTGGGTGCCGACTGTCTAGCAGGGTACTGGAAGTGTCTGAGGGTGCATCTGAGGGTGCCGACTGTCTAGCTGGGTACTAGGAGTGTCTGAGGGTGGATCTGAGGGTGCCGACTGTCTAGCAGGGTACTGGGGGGGACTTAAAGGTGTTAAATGTTTCGCACGATACCGGTAGTGTCTGAGGGTGAACCTGAGGGTGCCGACTGTCTCGCAGGGTACTGGGGGTGGATCCGAGGGTGCCGACTGTCTCACAGAGTACTTGGGGTATTTGAGTCTGAGGGATGATATGGGTGTTCCGACTCTCTCACAGGGTACTGGGGCGAAATGTCCAGCCCAGAGGACGGCACCACCATTGTGCAGAAAGTACACGACTTCGGTGATGACGAATCCAAGCGGTTCAACAGGACAGCCATCGTGATTGTGAGGAACCCCTACCGGGCCATTCTCAGCTTTCACAACTACCTGTTTGGCGGCCACACGGGCATGGCGCCGTCGGTCAATTTCCTAAAGAAAGGTAAGTAGAGAGGACTGCCCGCTCAGGGCAAGCTCACGTAAATAGTACGTACATAGCACGCTTTTGAAAGATTATATGTGGCTTTTTTATATGTTTCCAGTATGCCTGGAATTATGTCAGCTTTATTTTGTAACTTTGCTTTAGCGAACATTTTAACTCTTTTTTACCTTAGGCGCACCCAGGGAGATCAACGAGTTGAAATTGTCCCCCCCCACACCGCCACCCGATTGACTTTCGGTCTCATCTAAAAAAGTCACCTCCCCCTTGAAAGGTTGATGGCGTCCACATGAAATAACGTTTTCCATCTCCTCCCCTCCCCCACATCTCCAGGCCCCAGGATGCGAGTATCGGGGCCACCACGATAGGATTTGACGTGCACGTGATAGGTTTTGCTGTCGAAAAGTGACGCTCCCGATCTTGTGCCACCCCCACCCCCCATCCCCCGATTGCAAATCCTGGATCTACCTATGTCCTTGAATCCTACACGGTTCCATTGTTCCAGTCATCTTCTAAGTGTCTGTGACATGCGGTTTTTAAATAATACACTAAGATGAATAAACAGTGGCGGATCCAGGATTTAATTTCGGAGGGAGGGGTGCCTAAGAGGCTCAACCCTCTCCCGCCATTGCTTCGGAACAGCGTTCAGCTATGCATTTTCTGTAGCCACTGACATTTCAGGGGCTAAACCCCTAGCCTCCCTTGTGTCCGCCACTGTGAATAAACTAGCATGCAGCCGTACAAGTGTGTTGATACTGGACGAGATTATTGGCCAGGGCGTGACAATCATCCTTGCAAAAAGAAATAGGTTTTGACTTTAATAATGATATGCTCAGGTCTGCAGAAATATAGAATCGCGATGAAGTTCAGGGATGTTTTCTCCAATTGTGGCTAAAATTCCCAAGAAAATGATGCAAGCGTGGATTAGAGAAACCAAGTTTTCCCGTAGAACTGATGATGTTCGCTATGCTTTTTTACCGCATTTGTTTTGCTCAATGACTGGTCGAATGATAGCCTGGTCGAACGATAGCCTGGCTGAGTAATGGTCGAACGATAGCCTGGTGGCGATACCGTGCGGGAAGTTACTTGCCTGAATGGCTGCTTTCAATTTCATAAAAAGTTCAATGTATTTATTTTTACCACTCACTCAGGAATTGTAGATGGAAAATTAGCTGCACACAAGGCATCTTGTGGCTGCCTCTGGACACTCAGCCGTGTTAATTTCAACATTTATCACTTGCACATAATAAAACACATTGGCACGTATGTTGTGTATCTTGCACTCAGCGATGCATTTTTGAAGTGTCACTGTTTTTACGTTCCAACCTTTGAAATGTGACTGTGTTTCCTTCAGGGTGGCCCAGCTTTGTCATGAAGGAGTCATTCGAGTGGAGCACGCACGCACAGGCTTGGACAGACCCCAAAAACCGAGCACTCGTAATCCACTACGAAAACCTCAAGAGAGATCCCATCACTGAGCTCAGGAAGATGCTGCAGTTCCTTAACTTCCCTGTGGACGAGGGACGACTACGCTGTCTTCAGGTGAATATCTTCAATAATTCCATTCAGAAGCAGGCTGAGAGATATGTGGCAGTATAGCTTATGTCGGCTTACATTCACACTTTTTTAAGAAGAATAGAGAGCTCAAATCAGTTTTTGGTGATTAACTGGAGTTGTAACTAAAGGCCAGGCGACGTTGACTACCCAGGCTTTACCAGCATCTCCCCAAAAACATAGCGTGAGGGTCTGATAATAGCATTGTGGTAAAACTTCGTTCTGTCAAATAAATAGCCCGTCATATACTCATCAAACTTATTTATATCACACAGAGAGCTAGCACTCCAAGCAGTGGTTTTTCCTACTTGCGGGTTCAGCCTAAGATGCAATATCAATATTTCTGATGAATCTGCATTATAGCAGAATAAGTTGATATCTGGTAAATCAAGTAACACTATTTCATACCAAACTAATTTTCAAGTTGTCCTCTGTTTAGCTTACAATTTGAGCTCACGTGTTTCATCGTTCGGAGGCTTGCAATTGTGAACTGCTTGGATATATTTTTACATGACGAGAACGAGTTAGTCAGTTTGTCGGGGCGTATATAACTAAAAAAGGACAAGTTTCAGAAAGAGCTCGAAATGAGTCAGAACAATATCAATGCAATTTTACGAATTGATACAACTTTTCTCCCCGAAATGACGAAATTCATGCAAGAGAAAAGAGCTGGTGGAATCTTCTAAGAGAAAACAATGGCTATTTCCAACGCAGAGAATGAGGGGGCAAGGTACCAGATTACCACAGAAAGTTACACAGCAAGTTTTGTTGTACCTCAATGAGTACCTGACAGCTTAGGACAAATTATTTACTGGTGCGTGAAAATTTCCCCGGCTATTCTGGCCATATCCTTAGTTTATAGTTCTGTTATTTTGGACCACTTTTGCTATCATTCTAACGTCAGGTTGATATAGGTGAGCTCATACGCGACCGCTACTCCAAACACATATGTTTGCACTTAGGTTGGAACAAGGTTGGTCGATTGAGTTTGTATTTATTCAGCATAGCTACGCAATAAACATTGTACAAATCGATAAGATCCCACGCAGCTGTAGCGAGGATCATGACTATGGGCTGGTGAGATATCATTTGACCTGTTTCCTCAATATTTGGGATGGCATATTGAGCAACTTTATTGATCATATACTCGGGTACAACCATTTTGTCAGAATCTTGATATGATCGATGCTTGCATGACCTCTTATCAGTCAAGTATGAGCATCGACCTCCAATTGGTCAGCACTCTTACAATGAGCTATAATTAGTTCTCCAAACATATATTTTGTTTCGAGTCTAGTGAAACGCCGTTCCCGAATGTAAAGTAACCAAATGTACATAACCGTCACTCTTTCACGAGGGGTTTGTTGCAACATACGAACCCTGCAATCTATACCATATATCACGTTTCAATTCACTCTTTCTCATTCACACTGTGTGTTCCAACTATGCGCAGCAAAGTATTCTTTATTTTCCCCCAATTTTTATTAAACAATATTAGCAAGGTGGGGTATTTTCTAACATATACCGGAGCGAGTCCGGCCGGGTGAATACACGGCAAAAAGTCGCTTGTAGGAATTCTGTGTCATTCTTCGTAATCGGCTTGACCAATTTACAGAATTAGTTTCCCATTTCCAGTGAGCTTTCCCGTATTAGTGTCTGAGCATTCGTGCAGACAAAATGAGCTTAAATTGGCCTAGCTCCCCCCTCCACGCACATGCAGTCTTTTTCCGCCTAGTTCACTTAACAGTATAGCTGAAAGATTACATGTGGCTCAAAATCTCACATGATCGTTCTAGTGCTCTAAATTTGCACCTCGATTTAGGTCTCGTGAGTACCTACGCTCTTCAAGGTAATTCGACGAAAACATACGTTTCCGATATCTATTTGTCTTGCTATAAGCGTCGCCACGTTTGGCCAATTGCATTTTTGCAACGATCTTTCCTTTTCGCGATTATGTTTTTTTATTGTCGCTATTTGCGTTTCGGTGTGCTCAGTCGCGGTCCTGGCTCTGGTATTTTGCCTGCGGCTATGATTTGTGTTGTGTGTTGACTGCACTCTGCCTTCTGTTTACTTCATCGTGAGTACACTTTCTTCTGTTTTCTGTCTCCATGGAAACCACTGAAACCACTGCCAGGGTCGTGATTTGCACGGAGGATCGTAAAGCTTGGCCCTGGTTCAAATAAGACTGGTGCGTCCCCTCGGAGACGTTGGGCCGGCCAGAGACGTTGCGCCTGGACCATGGAGTACGGCACAGCCAAGAAAGTAATGGATGCAATCCGGGCCGCTCCCAAATCTCCCCAGTCAATACAGGACAATCCGTTCCGACATTGAAAAGTGACTATATCCAAATTCAGAGGCGTTTGAACTTCCGTTTCCATATCCAGTCCGTGAAGCACTCGGGTGGCCACGGATAATAAAGGAATCAAGTGCATGGTAAGAGAGAAACATGGCAGAGAGCTTCATGGACCGGATAGCTAAACGAATGCTCAAATTTTATCTCTGGGTCTGGTGATCCCAGCTTGGTTTGTCGATTTTATCTGGATCAAGGGCTGCGATTCTCCCCTGATTGGTTGGGGACTTTGGGATTAACTTGGCCTGTATCTCATTTCTTAGCAGTGTCGTTTTCTTGAGCCAAGGTGCCGGGCCGCTTTCTGGCTACCAACCTGTTGCAAAAGCCTTTTAATCGGGGTTATAAGTAGTCTCTACATGTTTGCACTTAACGCGCCATCGCTAAAAAAGGCAGCCTTCGTGTCCTAAAATAATTGTATTATCTAATTAGCAAAAATAGCCGAAAGAAGTTGTCAATTACGTTAAGACTTGATAACATCAATTTTTATTTCAAATTCCATTCTGAAACAGATCAGTATTTCTGCTTGTCTCCTCCATCATCGCAGACTCACTTCCCTGGCTGGTTTTATGAGGTTCACTTTGGTATTATGCGCTGAAAACACGTTATATTGATACCAATATATCCGCATGTGTTACAGAATATCTATGCATGTTATCCAACATCATGAAAAGCCATTAATTTACATATTTCCTCGCGGGTATACGGAATCGTTGGCCTGTCCGTAGATTGACAAGAAACCTGTGAAATCGTACGTGGAATGCTGGCTCCTCTCCCCTGAATCCGCAAAAATAGAGGCATATGTAAACTTAAGGCGTTAGCAAAATTCTTTTGAAATGCTTGCATGTCGTCCCGTAGTATAAGCTACTATTTTTACAATTTTTAATAAATCCAATGTCAGGTTGTTCTACTGACTGTTTCGAGTGAAAATAACAATTTCACAGTAAATTATTTATAAAATAAAATTTTCCGAAGCTATTGCAGATTCTGTTTCTAGGATCAAAGCCTCACTACGGCCGCGAAAGGGCTTAACACTGAAATTCCGACAGCACCATCCAAACGTGCAATTCACGTAATGACGGGCTAATTTTGAAGCCAAGGTTTAACGTCCTACAAAGTACGGGGACGGCCGCCCAGCTCAGGTCATCCTCTTACCGGTCCGTGATCAGCCGACCTGTGTTTTTTAATTTTTATTTATCAATTTTTATTTCAAATAAAAATTGTCCGTGATCAGCCGACCTGTGTTGAGTAATTATTGAGCGCCGGAGCCTCTCAGGGGAATCGATCACAAGCTTTCACCATTTTAATACCACTGCAATGGTGCGTTTATTATTGTAATTTATGATTTCCCAAAATGTTTTGGCCATCACGATTCTGCAGCCCACCAGGGCTGAACAAAATAGCTGGTCTCGTAATTTTTTGACAAAATGAAAACCCATTGCACACAAGATCAGTACTCTGCATCTTTCTAGACAGGAAAAGGTTAACTGAGGATTTCACAGACCCTTTTTTGTATGAAACTGGAAATATGACGATATGAAATGGTGCTGGGACAACGCCGAAGTTGAAGATTAATCTAAATAAAAGATGCTCTGATCATTTATATATTTTTGATCGATCTTCCCTAGCATCGCTTTTGGTACGCTTTTTCCTGCATCTTTGGTACGCTTATGCCTGGTACACTTATCCTTGGTACGCTTTTGCCTGCAGCCGATTGCAGTGGTTGAAAAGAATAGGGACTGCACAAACCTTGATCTCACGTGCAGCAAACGGCGCAGGGTGCAATGATCTCTAAACTGGCCCAGCTGTGTTACGAATATTTCCTCTTGCTGTAACAGCCGAGTTACACTAGGTGTGAAGGAGACGGAATTAAATAGGTTCCTAAACATTGCTGAAACAAACCGCCATGCTTTGCTGCTTCCTAGTGGATAGAGATAATGCCTTGTCTCCTTCTCACTGACCTTTTCTCTGGTTCCGACGGATATGACTTACCTTCCCATGTCTGGGGTCCACACCGTTGTAATGGTCGGTCCGTCTCTGAAAAAAAGAAAAAATCCTTTAAGGCGTAGTGCTTGAGTAATAACTTGGGTCGGGGCACATCCGGCAGGTCATTCATCACTAAAGACATCATTTCGGACATTCAAACTCCTGTGAGAGCGCTGAATTCTGCTCAGCAACGAAACAAAGAAAGTTTATTTCGGCACTGACTGTTATACTTCAAAGGATCTAGTGATATTGGCACATTTCGGTAATTGATGGCACTACCGTTGGCAAGCATCCTAATGAGGGAACCTCCATAATTTATGAAACACAAAGGGGATTTGAGGAAGTCAGCCACAGCGCTATCAAACGTTACACTTGGGCTAAGTAGTGTTACCTGAGGGAGAAGTAAAAATCACACACATTTACAGCCGGTTCCATACTGGTTGATAGGTATTAAGCCGCGGTTGTTTCTGCAAAATATCTCTTAAGGATAGTCCTTGCCGACACCATTGGTGCCTCACCTGCTGGGTTTCAACTGGATGCATGAACTGACGTGCAAAAATACTTCATAAGGTTCAAAATTTGGAAGTATTTGAGAAAAGGCACAGAAAATCATCGGGATCAGCGAAAACAGTTTTTAGTCCATAACTTCCCAAATTGACTTCTCGTCCACCAAAAGTTAAGGAGCTCATCAAAATAACATTACTAGAGACAGAAACCTTTCGTGAAAAGTGTAATATTTTTCAAGATATTTCTTAAAACAACTGACACCTATACCTACCAATCAGTGTGGAACCGGCAGTACGTTATTTAATTTCTGGACGTTCCCTAAGTACCTATCTTTATCGTCTATCCAGTATTTTGGCTTGTTGTACAATGCACATGCCCATATACTGATAATTGCCGAATTGATCGTAGGGTAATTACCCGGTTGGTAACTCTTATTGTTTCGTGGTGTCACTGCCACATAAAAAGTACAACCCTTACTAGTTAGAGCCTTCTCTAAGCCTGACTAGAACGACGACACAGTGCAATTAGTTTGCCCAATTCAAGCATAGATAGTATTATATTTGAATTGGTTGTCGATGAAATGGCAGGCCCACAATGTGCGTTCAGTCCAGTTCGGATGTCACCGCAGGTGATGTGTGTGGTTGCTTCTTATATCGCTAACCCAGATTTGGGCTACCAACCCAGCTATGACGTTGTATTTACCTTAGTGTATAAAAAATAGTAAATAAGTGAATGCAAAACGGAACCGATATGTTCTGATCTGGACTCGCTGTTCCCCAGGTATCGCAGCAGGCCCAGGTGCGGCGCCATCCCCAGCACCGTCCGCGAGCGCTCAGTCCTTTCTCGGAGCACCTCCGCGTCGGAATCGACACGGCCATCAACACCGTGCACAGGTTCTTAGTCAAGCGGCACCTGGAGCCACCTCCACTGGAGCTGTACCAGTTCTACAACGGATCCCAGGTCACTGACGAAATACTGGAGGACTGCCTGCCGGGCGAAGCTTCCACGGAGTGTTTCGAGAGAATAGACAAAATGAATATGAAGTATCACATGAAGGCGTTCTTGCAGAAAGTTCGTGCTGGCATGGGGAGGACGGTGGTGGGTAGCTGGTTAGGAGGAGCTGCGGGAATGCTGACCGAGAGTGTGCGACGCATCCGAGAAGAAAATGAAGCGATGAGGAACAACAGTGCGGTGTCGCATGATTTGGTAACGTCAGAAGGCAAGGTGAAGAAGATGACGCCTAAGGAGGAGGAGGAGATGTTGGACAGAGTGATGGAGGAGGCGAGGAAGAGCAGGGAGCGGCCGGAGGGACGGTGGGATGGGCTGCTACAGAAGTTCAGCGGCCTGTTTGGAGATGCTGGTGACGACCACCACAACAGGAGAGAAGTGGCGAGATAGACCGACTACATGAGGATAGTGACGAGATAAAACTACAATTAAGGACTGTCTCTCAGTTATGTCATGAATAATGTCTTATTCAAATTATAGAAACAGCTCTTCACTTTCCATTTAGACAGTGTAGGCTCTCCCACTCTGGCCATAAAGGGTTGATAAAGAATGGAAGTTATTTGTTATGACTCGCTACATTTTCTCCGTCGCGAGACAGGCATTCACTCTCCAATTGTTTCTATCAACACTTATAGCATACTTTCAACACTGTTTGTTTTCGACGGTACGTAATCATCCACTCTGTTTGTTAACGATGGAGCTCACACAGCTGGCTCACACATGACATTTAGCATCTGCCAAGTGTTGTAGACGTCAAAGAGTAGGTTTACGTATCTGAAGAAAGAGCTTATTTCCTTGGCTGTCGTGATTTAGAACAGGTAGGAGTGTGGTCAGAGAGCCGCTGTTAGCATGGACGGCGTACATGCGTCATTTTCCATAAATCGGACCACTGCCTTATAAGTGCGAAGAATTCGGTAAATGGCATATGCGCCCGGTATGAGCTTATCTGCAGTCTGCGTTTGTCGTTTTGTTTGGCATCTTTTAGTTAAAGTTCCTTTATTGGTTTCATGAAATGCCTGAGTATTAAATATTTATAGTTATATTTTGAAGATTTAACTTACCATCGGCTAAAATATCCTTGAATTTATTTTACAAGAAAATGTTGGCCCTATTTGTCTGCAAAAAACCCATCTCACTCATCCTCCCGCATCATGGTTAATGGCCAAAACATATTCAATCAAAACTTTCTATGTACCTGTGACGTGTGATAATATCAAACCTTACATTTTAAAATATGCACGCTTTTAAAAAGCTGAAAATCAAATTTGTTTGCGTGACAATGACAATGCAATGACACGTACTTGTTACAGTGCGATACCCTTTGTATGGGCTCGCAACCGACATAATAATTAATATTTGATATATATATATATATATATATATATATATATATATATATATATATATATATATATATATATATATATATATATACAGTGCCGTGTACATTTGCCTAGCATTGTGACACAGAGCCGCTTTGGCAGGAGAACTGGAACATTTAGGCGTGTCCGGGAAGCCTGCTTTCCCGTCTCTGTTTAGCAAGCCCTACTTTATACAGTCTATTGTTGTTTTTTGTACCTTGTTTTGTTAGCCATATTTTGTTATTGTTCATTTTCAGCTCAACGAGCGAAACAAACGTTCTATGCTCCATTGACTACACAATCTAATACTTACTCGTACTTCTATCACTATCTGATCGGCACAAAATACATGTTGTGCATATAATCAATACATACTCTAACGTTGTTGTTTGATGTTTGAATCCTACTTAATGGCACCCATATTTTTGTTCATAGCTGTGATGCGATTGGTTCACTTCAAACTCCAGCCAGAGATTCTACACAGCAAATAGTGGAAAAGGTAAGAAATATTAAATGGACAGCGATCTCTAAGTTAAGGAACACACTTAAACCGGGGAGGTTGTCACCGTCCAGAATACAAGCAAGTCAAAATAAAAAGTTTCATCACTATCCGGTGTTACTTTTTTTACTCGAAAGAGCAAAATCTTTCAAGTTGACCGCAAAAGGACCTGTCCAATTTATTATGTGAGCTTTGAAAGTGATCGCTAAGCATTAGTTTGCTGAAGACTTGGTGACTTGCTATACCTTCGCCCCTGAATAAGCCTGAAGCTTAGAAACCACGCGAGGATACGGCATTTCCAGAACCCCCATCCCTTCCCGCCTGTTTCACGCCTACTGTGGTAGTCGGTGCGTCGCTCACCCTGCCCAGTTGTTATTCCCCGCCTGTTTCACGCCTACTGTGGCAGTCGGCGCGGCGCTCACCCTGCCCCGTCGTTATTCCCCGCCTGTTTCACGCCTACTGTGGTAGTCGGTGCGTCGCTCACCCTGCCCCGTCGTTATTCCCAGCCTGATTCACGCCTACTGTGGTAATTAGGTACGTCACTCACCCTGCCCCGTCGTTATTCCCCGCCTGTTTCACGCCTACTGTGGTAGTCGGTGCGTCGCTCACCCTGCCCCGTCGTTATTCCCCGCCTGTTTCACGCCTACTGTGGTAGTCGGTGCGTCGCTCACCCTGCCCAGTCGTTATTCCCCGCCTGTTTCACGCCTACTGTGGTAGTCGGTGCGTCGCTCACCCTGCCCCGTCGTTATTCCCCGCCTGATTCACGCCTACTAAGGTAGTCGGTGCGCCGCTCACCCTGCCCCGTCGTTATTCCCCGCCTGTTCCACGCCTACTGTGGTAGTCGGTGCGCCGCTCACCCTCCCCGTCGTTATTCCCCGCCTGTTTCACGCCTACTGTGGTAGTCGGTGCGCCGCTCACCCTGCCCCGTCGTTATTCCCCGCCTGTTCCACGCCTACTGTGGTAGTCGGTGCGTCGCTCACCCTGCCCAGTCGTTATTCCCCGCCTGTTTCACGCCTACTGTGGTAGTCGGTGCGCCGCTCACCCTGCCCCGTCGTTATTCCCCGCCTGTTCCACGCCTACTGTGGTAGTCGGTGCGTCGCTCACCCTGCCCCGTCGTTATTCCCCGCCTGTTCCACGCCTACTGTGGAAGTCGGTGCGTCGCTCACCCTGCCCTGTCGTTATTCCCCGCCTGTTTCACGCCTACTGTGGTAGTCGGTGCGCCGTTCACACTGCCCCGTCGTTATTCCCAGCCTGATTCACGCCTACTGTGGTAATTAGTACGTCACTCACCCTGCCCCGTCGTTATTCCCCGCCTGTTTCACGCCTACTGTGGTAGTCGGTGCGTCGCTCACCCTGCCCCGTCGTTATTCCCCGCCTGTTTCACGCCTACTGTGGTAGTCGGTGCGTCGCTCACCCTGCCCCGTCGTTATTCCCCACCTGTTCCACGCCTACTGTGGTAGTCGGTGCACCGCTCACCCCTGCCCCGTCGTTATTCCCCGCCTGTTCCACGCCTACTGTGGTAGACGGTGCGTCGCTCACCCTGCCCCGTCGTTATTCCCCCGCCTGTTCCACGCCTACTGTGGTAGTCGGTGCGTCGCTCACCCTGCCCCGTCGTTATTCCCCGCCTGTTTCACGCCTACTGTGGTAGTCGGTGCGCCGTTCACACTGCCCCGTCGTTATTCCCAGCCTGATTCACGCCTACTGTGGTAATTAGTACGTCACTCACCCTGCCCCGTCGTTATTCCCCGCCTGTTTCACGCCTACTGTGGTAGTCGGTGCGTCGCTCACCCTGCCCCGTCGTTATTCCCCGCCTGTTTCACGCCTACTGTGGTAGTCGGTGCGTCGCTCACCCTGCCCCGTCGTTATTCCCCGCCTGTTCCACGCCTACTGTGGTAGTCGGTGTGTCGCTCACCCTGCCCCGTCGTTATTCCCCGCCTGTTCCACGCCTACTGTGGTAGACGGTGCGTCGCTCACCCTGCCCCGTCGTTATTCCCCGCCTGTTCCACGCCTACTGTGGTAGTCGGTTGCGTCGCTCACCCTGCCCCGTCGTTATTCCCCGCCTGTTCCACGCCTACTGTGGTAGTCGGTGCGTCGCTCACCCTGCCCCGTCGTTATTCCCCGCCTGTTCCACGCCTACTGTGGTAGTCGGTGCGCCGCTCACCCTGCCCCGTTGTTATTCCCCGCCTGTTCCACGCCTACTGTGGTAGTCGGTGCGTCGCTCACCCTGCCCCGTCGTTATTCCCCGCCTGTTCCACGCCTACTGTGGTAGTCGGTGCGTCGCTCACCCTGCCCCGTCGTTATTCCCCGCCTGTTCCACGCCTACTGTGGTAGTCGGTGCGTCGCTCACCCTGCCCCGTCGTTATTCCCCGCCTGTTTCACGCCTACTGTGGTAGTCGGTGCGTCGCTCACCCTGCCCCGTCGTTATTCCCCGCCTGTTCCACGCCTACTGTGGTAGTCGGTGCGTCGCTCACCCTGCCCCGTCGTTATTCCCCGCCTGTTCCACGCCTACTGTGGTAGTCGGTGCGTCGCTCACCCTGCCCCGTCGTTATTCCCCGCCTGTTCCATGCCTACTGTGGTAGTCGGTGCGTCGCTCACCCTGCCCCGTCGTTATTCCCCGCCTGTTTCACGCCTACTGTGGTAGTCGGTGCGTCGCTCACCCTGCCCCGTCGTTATTCCCAGCCTGATTCACGCCTACTGTGGTAATTAGTACGTCACTCACCCTGCCCCGTCGTTATTCCCCGCCTGTTTCCGCCTACTGTGGTAGTCGGTGCGTCGCTCACCCTGCCCCGTCGTTATTCTCCGCCTGTTTCACGCCTACTGTGGTAGTCGGTGCGTCGCTCACCCTGCCCAGTCGTTATTCCCCGCCTGTTTCACGCCTACTGTGGTAGTCGGTGCGTCGCTCACCCTGCCCCGTCGTTATTCCCCGCCTGATTCACGCCTACTGTGTAGTCGGTGCGCCGCTCACCCTGCCCCGTCGTTATTCCCCGCCTGTTCCACGCCTACTGTGGTAGTCGGTGCGCCGCTCACCCTCCCCGTCGTTATTCCCCGCCTGTTTCACGCCTACTGTGGTAGTCGGTGCGCCGCTCACCCTGCCCCGTCGTTATTCCCCGCCTGTTCCACGCCTACTGTGGTAGTCGGTGCGTCGCTCACCCTGCCCAGTCGTTATTCCCCGCCTGTTTCACGCCTACTGTGGTAGTCGGTGCGCCGCTCACCCTGCCCCGTCGTTATTCCCCGCCTGTTCCACGCCTACTGTGGTAGTCGGTGCGTCGCTCACCCTGCCCCGTCGTTATTCCCCGCCTGTTCCACGCCTACTGTGGAAGTCGGTGCGTCGCTCACCCTGCCCTGTCGTTATTCCCCGCCTGTTTCACGCCTACTGTGGTAGTCGGTGCGCCGTTCACACTGCCCCGTCGTTATTCCCAGCCTGATTCACGCCTACTGTGGTAATTAGTACGTCACTCACCCTGCCCCGTCGTTATTCCCCGCCTGTTTCACGCCTACTGTGGTAGTCGGTGCGTCGCTCACCCTGCCCCGTCGTTATTCCCCGCCTGTTTCACGCCTACTGTGGTAGTCGGTGCGTCGCTCACCCTGCCCCGTCGTTATTCCCCACCTGTTCCACGCCTACTGTGGTAGTCGGTGCACCGCTCACCCTGCCCCGTCGTTATTCCCCGCCTGTTCCACGCCTACTGTGGTAGACGGTGCGTCGCTCACCCTGCCCCGTCGTTATTCCCCGCCTGTTCCACGCCTACTGTGGTAGTCGGTGCGTCGCTCACCCTGCCCCGTCGTTATTCCCCGCCTGTTTCACGCCTACTGTGGTAGTCGGTGCGCCGTTCACACTGCCCCGTCGTTATTCCCAGCCTGATTCACGCCTACTGTGGTAATTAGTACGTCACTCACCCTGCCCCGTCGTTATTCCCCGCCTGTTTCACGCCTACTGTGGTAGTCGGTGCGTCGCTCACCATGCCCCGTCGTTATTCCCCGCCTGTTTCACGCCTACTGTGGTAGTCGGTGCGTCGCTCACCCTGCCCCGTCGTTATTCCCCGCCTGTTCCACGCCTACTGTGGTAGTCGGTGTGTCGCTCACCCTGCCCTGTCGTTATTCCCCGCCTGTTCCACGCCTACTGTGGTAGACGGTGCGTCGCTCACCCTGCCCCGTCGTTATTCCCCGCCTGTTCCACGCCTACTGTGGTAGTCGGCGCGTCGCTCACCCTGCCCCGTCGTTATTCCCCGCCTGATTCACGCCTACTGTGGTAATCGGTGCGTCGCTCACCCTGCCCCGTCGTCATTCCCCGCCTTTTTCACGCCTACTGTGGTAGTCGGTTGCGTCGCTCACTCTGCCCCGTCGTTATTCCCCGCCTGTTCCACGCCTGCTGTGGTAGTCGGTGCACCGCTCACCCTGCCCCGTCGTTATTCCCCGCCTGTTCCACGCCTGCTGTGGTAGTCGGTGCACCGCTCACCCTGCCCCATCGTTATTCCCCGCCTGTTTCACGCCTGCTGTGGTAGTCGGTGCACGCTCACCCTGCCGCGTCGTTATTCCCCGCCTGTTCCACGCCTGCTGTGGTAGTCGGTGCGTCGCTCACCCTGCCCCGTCGTTATTCCCCGCCTGTTCCACGCCTGCTGTGGTAGTCGGTGCACCGCTCACCCTGCCCCGTCGTTATTCCCCGCCTGTTTCACGCCTACTGTGGTAGTCGGTGCGCCGCTCACCCTGCCCCGTCGTTATTCCCCGCCTGTTCCACGCCTACTGTGGTAGTCGGTGCACCGCTCACCCTGCCCCGTCGTTATTCCCCGCCTGTTCCACGCCTACTGTGGTAGTCGGCGCGCCGCTCACCCTGCCCCGTCGTTATTCCCCGCCTGTTCCACGCCTACTGTGGTAGTCGGTGCACCGCTCACCCTGCCCCGTCGTTATTCCCCGCCTGTTTCACGCCTACTGTGGTAGTCGGTGCGTCGCTCACCCTGCCCCGTCGTTATTCCCCGCCTGTTTCACGCCTACTGTGGTAGTCGGTGCGTCGCTCACCCTGCCCCGTCGTTATTCCCCGCCTGTTTCACGCCTACTGTGGTAGTCGGTGCGTCGCTCACCCTGCCCCGTCGTTATTCCCCGCCTGTTCCACGCCTGCTGGTGTAGTCGGTGCGTCGCTCACCCTGCCCAGTCGTTATTCCCCGCCTGTTCCACGCCTGCTGTGGTAGTCGGTGCGTCGCTCACCCTGCCCTGTCGTTATTCCCAGCCTGATTCACGCCTACTGTGGTAATTAGTACGTCACTCACCCTGCCCCGTCGTTATTCCCCGCCTGTTTCCGCCTACTGTGTAGTCGGTGCGTCGCTCACCCTGCCCCGTCGTTATTCCCCGCCTGTTTCACGCCTACTGTGGTAGTCGGTGCGTCGCTCACCCTGCCCCGTCGTTATTCCCCGCATGTTCCACGCCTACTGTGGTAGTCGGTGCGTCGCTCACCCTGCCCTGTCGTTATTCCCCGCCTGTTCCACGCCTACTGTGGTAGTCGGTGCGTCGCTCACCCTGCCCCGTCGTTATTCCCCGCCTGTTCCACGCCTACTGTGGTAGTCGGTGCGTCGTTCACCCTGCCCCGTCGTTATTCCCCGCCTCTTCCACGCCTGCTGTGTAGTCGGTGCGTCGCTCACCCTGCCCTTCGTTATTCCCCGCCTGTTCCACGCCTACTGTGGTAGTCGGTGCGTCGCTCACCCTGCCCCGTCGTTATTCCCCGCCTGTTCCACGCCTGCTGTGGTAGTCGGTGCACCGCTCACCCTGCCCCGTCGTTATTCCCCGCCTGTTCCACGCCTGTTGTGGTAGTCGGTGCGTCGCTCACCCTGCCCAGTCGTTATTCCCCGCCTGTTTCACGCCTACTGTGGTAGTCGGTGCGTCGCTCACCCTGCCCCGTCGTTATTCCCCGCCTGTTCCACGCCTACTGTGGTAGTCGGTGCGCCGCTCACCCTGCCCCGTCGCTATCCCCCGCCTGATTCACGCCTACTGTGGTAGTCGGCGCGTCGCTCACCCTGCCCCGTCGTTATTCCCCGCCTGATCCACGCCTACTGTGGCAGTCGGTGCGTCGCTCACCCTGCCCCGTCGTTATTCCCCGCCTGTTCCACGCCTACTGTGGTATTCGGTGCGCCGCTCACCCTGCCCCGTCGTTATTCCCCGCCTGATTCACGCCTACTGTGGTAATCGGTGCGTCGCTCTCCCTCCCCGCCGTTATTCTCCGCCTGTTCCACGCCTACTGTGGTAGTTAGTGCGTCGCTCACCCTGCCCCGTCGCTATTCCCCGCCTGTTCCACGCCTACTGTGGTAATTGGTGCGTCGCTCTCCCTCCCCGTCGTTATTCTCCGCCTGTTCCACGCCTACTGTGGTAGTTAGTGCGTCACTCACCCTGCCCCGTCGCTATTCCCCGCCTGTTCCACGCCTACTGTGGTAATCGGTGCGTCGCTCACCCTCCCCGTCGTTATTCCCCGCCTGTTCCACGCCTACTGTGGTAGTCGGCGCGTCGCTCACCCTGCCCCTTCGTTATTCCCCGCCTGATCCACGCCTACTGTGGTAGTCGGCGCGTCGCTCACCCTGCCCCGTCGTTATTCCCCGCCTGATTCACGCCTACTGTGGCAGTCGGTGCGTCGCTCACCCTGCCCCGTCGTTATTCCCCGCCTGATTCACGCCTACTGTGGCAGTCGGTGCGTCGCTCACCCTGCCCTGTCGTTATTCCTCGCCTGTTCCACGCCTACTGTGGTAGTCGGCGCGTCGCTCACCCTGCCCCCTCGTTATTCCCCGCCTGATCCACGACTACTGTGGTAGTCGGCGCGTCGCTCACCCTGTCCCGTCGTTATTCCCCGCCTGTTCCACGCCTACTGTGGTAGTCGGTGCGTCGCTCACCCTGCCCCGTCGTTATTCCCCGCCTGATTCAAGCCTACTGTGGTAGTCGGTGCGTCACTCACCCTCCCCGTCGTTACCGACAGGAGAGCCTGGACGGGGTGGCTCACAGAGAGCCGGTGCACCGGCCGGCGGCGGTGCGTCCGTTCCCGCCGGCCGTGGCCGCGGTGGTGGACGACATGGTCAGCTACACCAGCCACCTGCTGGAGAGCCGGGGCCACCGCCCGCTGCCCCTGGAGAGGTCAGCCAACGGCGGCTCTAATGCCTAGGCTAGTCTGCTTGTTGTTTCACTATTGCAGTATATAGCTAGGTATTGTACGTTCTAGCTTTGTCCTCTCACTTTTTCATTATTGTAGTACGCAAAATAAATCATTAATATTGTTCTCACCACACAAAAACCTATGATCTCTATTGCTAGCGCTATCAATCACTAAACTAGATTATCTTAACGATAATAGCCTTGAGTAGATTCGAAATGACTCGATCGATATTAGTAACTAGACTCAAGAAAAATAAAAATTATGTACTATCATGTCAAAGCCAAGCTTATGCAAACAAAGTTAACACGTCTAAGCAATGTCTCTGTCTTTAAAAGCTTTAACATTCTGAGGTCTAAACTTTGGGTGGCTACCGTTTTTTTCTCGGAACGAACACTCGCAGTGTAGCTCTGGCCTCCAGCGCTTGTGTTATTTAACTGCTCCGCACAGTTTGGTTTTTCACTGTTCTGCACTGTTTGTTTGTTTGTTTTTTTCACACCATTCGAAGTGTAGCCAACTCTCCGCACCTCTCTCCCTCCCTCTTTTTCTCCCTCTCTCTCTCCCTCTTTTTCTCCCTCTCTCTCCCTCTTTTTCTCCCTCTCTCTCTCCCTCTTTTTCTCCCTCTCTCTCTCCCTCTTTTTCTCCCTCTCTCTCTTTTTCTCCCTCTCTCTCTCTCCCTCTTTTTCTCCCTCTCTCTCTCCCTCTTTTTCTCCCTCTCTCTCTCCCTCTTTTTCTCCCTCTCTCTCTCTCTCTCTCTTTTCTCCCTCTCTCTCTCTCTCCCTCTTTTTCTCCCTCTCTCTCTCCCCCCTCTCTCTCTCTCTCGTCACATGATACGTTGTACGGCAGCTACACGAAGGAGGCCAGCGCACGTCTGGAGGAGTGCCGCATTGGTGAAGACTACGCCACCTGCCTACAAAGAATCGACGACATGAACCCTGCCGAACAGCTCGGCTGGACCGCCTGGTTCTACCAAAAGCTGGTCGATGTGTTTGGTGAAAGGGACAATCTAGATAGGCCGTCACAGTGGAAGAACTATGAGAAGATGAAGCTGGAGATGGGCGTGACAGGTGCAAATGAAGTTGTCATGGATTTGAAACTGTTCAAACATATGCACGAGGAAATGTGATTATTTGCCATAAATATTGTAAGTCATTTGGTTAAGGAGGCGTTTCAAGTGATACGATTATTTACCTTGGGACTAATGAGTGGGACCTGGAGAGAAATGTGTTACTCTGCACGCAGATTCTGTGAGGCTCAAACTTGTGTACTTCAATGGTTTAGTCAACTGAAGACACGCTGAAAGTGCGGTTCAAACCAAATTTTAAAGTTACGCATCGCAAAAGTATGTTAACTGTTGAGAAATGTAGCCCAAGGATGCTTAAGAGAAATTACCCAATTGTTTGCAATACCTTACAGCATACAATTACGCGCATTTCTTTCCAGATAAAATTCATACCGCACTTTTACGATTTGCTTTGCGCCCCAGTTAAATATGTTGCATGCCACAAAATAATCAGATCATAATAAGAGGATTACATGGGAAGGAATAACTGCTGCTGCTTCTGCTGATAATGTGAAGTGGAATTGTGCCCTTTTTTAAACAAACGTTTTCAGTGCTATCTGTTCCAGTGACGGACTTTTACTATGCTGACCTCGATGATGTGTTTATGTCGTAATTTATTACCTGGTTTTCTAGTGGTAATATTAGGTGCACGAGCTGTGCGACTAAATTTATTAGAGTCCGCTTTGGTAGTGCTCTTGTCTCTCATCTGTAATAGACGACCATGCCATTATCGCTTGAATAAACTGCTCAAGTCATTTTTTTCAGAGTCCCGTGTCGATGAATCGGTGGTACAAAATTCCCTCCATTTATGATACCCAACACGAGGAAATAATTAAAATAAAATAAATAAATAAATCAATATTTTTTCGGCTCAGTCTTGTCCTGCTTCGCTCCCGGGTAGGATTGAACTAGGGTACTCTTGATAATTATTCTGGTGTGGTACCCACAGCCATTGATCCATATACTCGCCCCCCCCAAAAAAACGCGCAAAACGGTCTATTGAACTGCCAAAGAAGGAAATAACGTTTCTAACACCATAGTTGAGGTGTGAGGGGACTGTGAGGGGACACGCAGAACACGACTGCCGCTGTAACAGATGCACCAATATCGGCGTATGGATTTCTAATCTATTGATTCCCTGCTTGACTCCTTCCTGTTTTAGTGCCACACTGCTGTCCCAGTAGCAGGGATGAAACACGTGCTAAATAAGAGAGCTTTGTTGTGCTTTGCTTTTTCGGAATTTTTAGGGAAAATTGTTCCTTTTCCCTAAGAAAATATATCATTGGCACTTCGGGTAAAGCCTATGGTTCTTTGATCCCTTTGACATATAACGGGCGCCAGGGGCGAACGCAGACCCAAGCTTTGGGGGGGGCAAACCCATGTCTGCCTCTCCTCCTGGGTAGGGGGTAGGGGGTGGGAATGAAGATTTTTTCTCTACAGACCTAGGGTAAACACCTTTTTCAGTGCTCGACAGACCTAGTTTAAGCTACCTCTCCAAGTACATGATCGCCCTCCGGGTGGGGGGGATGGGAGCGAAGGTTATTTTGCTCTACAGACCTAGTGTAAACACCTTTTTCAAAAATTTCTCCGGTGTTTGGGGGCCAAAAGATTGTTTGGTCTCCCCCTTCAGCGCTTTGGGGGATCATGGCCGGAATGCCCCCCTTGCGTCCGCCAATGACGAGCGTCCATCTCTTTTGCGGTTTAGATATGACTTATAAGGATGGCACTGAGGCCCGGCGCGTGCTGGAAGAGAAAGCCAGACACTGACGAAATCAAGTATCGGTGGGTGTGTCGGAACAGGGTAGCCGGTCTACCAGCGGGCGCGCCCGATATGCAGATGGTGGGAGCCGTGCTCCCTCGGGGTCAGAGGTGGGCCAGCTAATCTCTCTGGATGGTATCGAAACTGCTGGGCGGCTGCTGCTGGCAGGAGAAGTGGAAACAAACGCCGGGCACGAGCTCGCGGCGGCCCGAGCTATGGAGAGTTAACCGCACCGCGATGCCATGGTGATAGCAAACTCGTGGACAAGGGCGTCGCCACGGTATTTTCCCAGGGGGAGGATGGAACCTAGACTGGCAATGACCGAGGAAGAGGAATGGGCATGGGAAGGGAATTTTATCATATTGGCTGTCGTTGAAAACACTAACGACGATGCATCCCATCAGCACACATTTACATATGCCCACACAGGTAACAGGGATATAATGCAAAAATTCCTAAATCCAGACCCAATTTTTTTCGGCACATCCTGGTCCCTGCGCAAGTTGGGGGATTGGAGATTTCATCAGTAGCCAATCCATGACTTCATTTCCGAGGCGTTTAGAGGGCTGGAGCCTCACCCCCCAGTGCTTCAGATCAACTTCCGGTTATGAATTTACTGTAGGCAATTAGTAATTCGAGTTTGGATCCCCTAGCCCCCCCTCCCTCCTAGTATCCGCCATCGCGTCCCCCATGGTGAGCGAAGCCAATCCAACCCGCAAACCTTGATGGCAACGTATACGTTGCCATCAAGGTTGCCTATAGGCTTCTCCTATCGCTTCTTCGGGCCAGAAAAACGGATAGTAAGGATTTTTAGTGATATTAGGGGGAGGCACAAGATCGCTAACTTGGATCGCTATCACGTTATCGCTAAAAGGATTTTTTAAGAACTAGGTCAGACCAGTTTACTTAATTCCTTCATCAGCAAGGCTAAAGCCCATGACGTCCGGACATGAGAGAACCCACGCCCTGCCAAGCCAACGTCGTGGCTAGCCAACTACCCCGGCTCCATTACAATCACGATACACATGAACTTAAAAAATGCATTTGGACCGGAACGTACAGTCTACGCACATGCCAGAAATTCTCCGTGTCTGCAGCATTTCCCTTACCTCTATGAAGGGCAGGTGGAAGCTTTATCTCACGCAGCCATCGCGTGCAGCCATATCTGTGGACCTAAAAAAGTAGGTGCTCATCTTCAGCGAAAGGTTCTCACAAGGGCCTCGTTCTCATCTCACATAGAGTGCAAGTGTTAAAAGCTGTTTAAGTGGGAACACGGCCCACCACTAACACATTCGATGTACCAAGAAAGATTTCCGCCGGCACACATTAAACAAAATTTAAGCGCAGCGACTGATTATTTCACACTCTTTCTTGTCTCAACACTTGCCAAATATCGATAATTACACCGGTAAGGCACTTAAACACATTCTCAGCCGATGCACGCACCAGCAGCCTAGAAAATACTGACGTCACCTTCCGGCCACCAATCAACAGGCTCCCCCGGGCGCAGTGTCAAGGTCAACTGCCACAGAACCACGGGCCCGCAGGCGGCGGCGCGCCGGTGCCTTAGGGCCAGACATGTGCAGGATTTCAATGCGGGATCACTGATCTGGCAGGAAATTATAAATCAGTGAACATTGATAAGTCATAGGCGTAAAATGCGAAGCAGACCACTCTGTCCTGTGGATGGTTGATCATGATTGTTTTGTTTATTGCTTATTATGATTTGATGAGCAGCAGGCGTGCGTACCTAATGACAGCTCAAGTCATTCTAGATAAAACAGTGGCGGAACAAATGCATGATTATGTATACAATGAATTAATACAACACAAAACAAAGAGCAGGAAAACACTATAACTATACAAATCTGTGCATAACGCACATTTAATTTTGCAGTAAAAGTCTCATAACGCGCAGAAAAGGGGGTTAAGTGTCCCCACCTATGTTTCCAAAGTGACCGGAGAACCGTTGACCCCCAGAGCATAGTCACTCGGTTAACTGTAAGTGAATTCATGAGCGCGTCGATTAGTATATAATTTTTTTTAATAAGTTAATAATGTGGTTTACCTATAGGCTTTCAAAGTCAGACCTATCTTTTGAGACCGTCAAAATCGCGCGCTCGCACTAGTTCGCCTGCACTGTAGATCGAGTTTTGATGTCATAACATCATATAATTAGGTTGAATGTCAAGGTCGACCCACATGAGGGCCAAGGTCAAGGCAAAAGGGCACATGTCAGGGTTATTGACCCCGGTTTTCCGATCAGATGAAGTTATTTAGTACGACTAATGTTGTGCTATGACTTCATAGTTAAGGCTACCCAAGGTCAAGGACAAGGTCACAGGTCAAGTTCAAAGGTCTTTTTCAAGACAAAACCCTCATTTCCCGCCTAAATGCTGTTACAGTGTCAGTTAACCCTCGCCCCACCGGGGGTGTGGCCATCGATGGTACCCCCTAAGGTTTTTTCAAGATAGCAGAAAAACGACGAAACGCAGCACCGCGGTTGAGGGCTCTATCTCTCACCTCATCATTTTCCCACCATCCCTGAAAAATTTTACCCCGGGTCACTCAAGGTCAGGTCACCAGGCGAGGTCAACCAAGGTCATCTCACTTCAAATTCAAAGCTCTATAAGAACTACATTTCTTAGTCGATCGATTTGAAACTTGCTACACTTCATGAACCTTCCAGGTTCTACAACGTTTATATCCGGGATTTTCGATTTCGTGACCTGAGGTCAGGTCACGAGGCGACCTCTCCCATTGGAAAAGCATGGGATAAAGCTGTCTCATGATCTAAAAACCACAAAAATGATTGCAAATACTCAGACTGCTCAGAACAGCATTTGTGGATACCCTTTCACGGATCCCAGGGGTTATATTTTCCCTTTGACTTTTCCAAGGTCATCCAAGGTCACCAGAGGTCAAAAACCATATTTTAACAATAACTTTTGCCCTAATTAAGCCAAAGCGCTGAAACAAACACCATCGTGTTTGTCTTGTCACTGGCTTTCATTTGATATACAACAAGATCACTTTCTGACCTTTCGTGACCTCAGGTCATATTAGGTCACGAGGTGACCTCTGGAGGTCAAACTACAGGCGGAAGGTCTTTACGTTTCACATAGCGAAAAAAGGTCTGGCAATTTCCTATCAAACGTACTTAACCAGATCCCAATAGCTCTGATGGCATAGGAGTTATGCCCAGTTTTCTTAAGCATTGCATATTTGAGTGAAAACAGCCGATCGTGACCTTTCTTGACCTCTTGAGGGTCAACTATTGACCTGAGCGCTTAAACATGTGAAGTAATTTCTTACTGAATTCACGCAAGCCTTCTAATGCACTTGGCAGATTTGCGCTAACCCCCATATTTTCGGAGATAGAGGGGGCCATCAATGCCCCCCGGAGGTCCGGCGAAGGTGGCGCCGGACCTCCGGTAGGGCGTGGGTTAACCCTCGTCCCACCGGGGCCATCGATGGCCCCTCTAAGATTTTTTTCGGGATAGCAGAAAAAACGACGAGGCGCAGCACCGCGGTTGAAGGCTCTATCTCTCACCACATTATTTGCCCACCATCCCTGATATTTTTTACCCCGGGTCACCCAAGGTCAGGTCACCAGGCAAGGTCAACCAAGATCACCTCACTTAAACTTTTGAGCTCTATAAGAACTACGTTTCTCAGTCCATCAAACTGACACTTCCTACACTTCATGGCCTCGCCAGGGTTTACCAGGTGTATATCTGGGATTTTTCGATTTCGTGACCTGAGTTCAGATCACGAAGTGACCTCTCCCATTGAAAAGGCATGGGAAAGAGCTGTCTTATGATCTAAAAGCCACAAAAACGATTGCAAATGCTCGGTTTGCTCAGAAAGGCGTTCTTGGACAGCCTAGGTCACATTTGCCCTTTGACTTCTCCAAGGTCATCCAAGGTCACCAGGGGTCAAAAACAGCATTTTGGCAATACATTTTGACCTAATTAGACTAGAGCACTGAATTGAACACCATCATGTATCTCTCATCAGTGGCTTTCATCTGATATACAACAAAGTCACTCTCTGACCTTAGGTGACCTCAATTCATATGAGGTCACGAGGTGACCTCTGGAGGTCAAGCCACTGGCGAGAGGTCATTACGTTCCACATAGCGGGAACACGTCTGGCATTTTTCTATCCAATGTAGGTACTGTACCAGATCTCAATAGCTCTAATGGCATAAGAGTTAGGCCCACTTTTTCTTAAGCGTTGCATTTTTGAGTGAAAATGGCCTATCGTGACCTAATTTGACCTATGGAGGTTAAATCACTGAACGGAGCACTCAGAAAAGCAGCAATTTCGAACCGGATTTATGTGAGCTTTCCAATGCACTTTGCAGATTTCCGTTAACCTCCATATTTTCGGAGTTAGAGGGGGGCCATCGATGCCTCCGGTGTGGTGAAGGTGGCGCCGGACCCCCGGTGGGTGCGGGTTATATTGTACATTATTAGGGATATGTCATTTTCTTGTGTCATAGGTCATTTACCTCGAATTGTCTTGGCCTCAATGTTGCAGAAAACATTGTGCTGAACCTTCCATGCATGACCGTAGACTGATTTTCGTGTACTCTCGGTTTTATCCGCATAATCACCGCATTTTTCGAAAGGTTTCCAGCACGGCCCAAATTTTTTTTATTTGACCATTACGACCTCGTTTGACCTTGAAGATATTGATATACATCAATGATACATCAATGAAACCTTGCCAAAATGTAGATCATCATCGCCATCACACATCTCCCAACGGACGTTTTTTCTAACTCTCTTGGTTTTCCAAGATCTCAGGGGAAAGGCAGCTTAGGACCCTCATCTCCACTGCGCGTTGACACCAGACCCCTCTCCACTGCGCGTCTTAAAATACAAAATTGTCATTGTATATCAGCGATTTGACTATATTGTTTTAATTTGCAAAAAATGAATGTTATGAGCTTACGCCAAATGCAATGGATTTGCTTATTACAACGGTCCGTCCCACGTCGTCAAATTTTGTCCGAACCGAACCATATTTTGTCTGGACGTGATGGAACGTCCAAGGCTCTTGGCACCGGGGCTGTTCATGTATTTGGGGTAGCTGGCGCCGCTGTCCACCAGAGGCGCATCAGCGCGCAGCGTTGATCCTGTTTGCAGCGCTCTCTAAGCCTGGAACGGTGGATTCAAGTATAGATGTCGCTACGATCGCAAGCGATCGGCGAACTGTCGCAATGCACGGAAGAATACTAGTGGCAGTTCCGGCATTCTGCTCAGGCCAGCGGTACAAGCTGTAGGGGAGACTGGGGCTGGTTGAATCATTTTTCACTTTTGCCTCCGTAGCTAATAATCCACAAGATCTATCGAAAATTGGATACGACCATTCAAAACAGGTTATTTTCCCCATCAAGCGACGGCAAATATTTTTCCAAAAACAAATACATTTACCACAATACACTTTTTAAATAAGCTCTGCACTTGATTCAAACTGCCCCGATGCCCGGGTAAGCTGCATCAGTCCCGGGGGCAGCTTGCATCATGAGGAATTAGTGCACAGAAACACAATACAAGGTCAGATTCGCTTTATTGGTAGGCACGTTTCCCATTCAGCTCATCGGATACCTTTCCAAGCTTACCTACTCACAGTCAGAGTCAGAGTCACAGTGGTAACAGATATAGAACCTGCTTGTTCCACTGCAGGCCTCGAGCGCCACATGGCACATGGCGTGGTCACATGGCAATGTCAAAGGTCATGGGTCAAGGCTTTTCTTTTTTAGATCGTAGGGGGCCACCGGTCCCCTCCAGTATATTGTATATTGTATATTGTGACACCATCCAACCATTCCACACAGATTGGGCTATTCTATGGTTGTTGTCATACAGGTATACACATTCATCGCTCTTTCACTCTACCGAGATCGCCATTTTCCTGTACAATATGTCAACGAAACGTAAGCAGCACACTATCCGTCGTCACACTAATATATACAATATTATAAAAGAGACAATGGATAAAATACGTTAAAAATACTATCCTGGCTGGTCATCAAGTGTTCTTAGCTATATCCCTGGCAGTGCGTGGTCGTGCCAGACCCGTTCCAGTCCGGGTGTTAATACAGAACATTCAGGTATTCTCAGCCACAGTGTTTTATTATTCTTCCTTATTTTCCCTGCCAATGATCAGGGGCGTCACCACGACTTTTTGTAGGAGGTGACGGACCCTTATCTGGCGATGACAGGGAAGAGGAGGGGGATAGGAGGCGATTTTGATATGGTGAAAAAGTGCAAAAAGTAGTACCTATTTCAAGTTAAAATGGGGGACACCCGTTCCCTCATTCGCAAACTTGGGTGACGCGCTCCTCCCCCACTTTTCGACGCCCATGCCAATAATTTATTCATTTATTTATTTATTCAAAATAATCGCCAACACATAAAATCCACTCACAGGCGAAGTCAAAGCATTAAAAAAGGCTATCTAAATCACAAGAATCGAGACAGTGTACTTCCTAAAAACGGTAAAAGGTAAAATATATAAATATAAAAAACACAGAAACATAAAAAACAGATAAGAGCTGATAGTGCAGTTCCTACCGAGCATTGACGAATCTCACCACACATGTCTTGAAAGTATTAAAATCATCACAAAGGAGTCGGCCCCGGAAGCGGCTAGAAATGTGTTCATGCTTCTCGGCACCCTACAGAAAATCCCCCGTTGACAGTGCTGACACGGCCGCGGCGCTCAGCGAAGAGTCGAGCGCCGCGGCCGGCCTCTTTAATGATTGTAATAATACATCCTTATGACTATCTAATTCGCCCAAACACAAAACTAAGCGCCGGGGAAGGTTGCATGAATGGTTCAACTTGCCCCGCGAAAAATGATTCGTCTTGCCCCGTCCCTGTCCTGAATCAATTATAGCCCTAGATATTGCACTAGCCAAGAGGTCCCGCCAAAAGTCTTTGCCTCAATTGAAGACTGGAGAAACACGCTTTAACCTGCCAGGCTTATGACCAGCGTGCATGTTATCTTGTATTTCATTTAAAACGTAATGTAACAGACTAGAAAAAATACTTTCACCCTAAAAATGAGTGTTTGCCTCATCAGCTGGTATTGGCCGATCGTCTTCGATGGTTTCTTCACCGGAAAGAAATTGCGCGGGCGCGGTTCTAATGGGCCCGCTTAAACTGCTATCTAGTGAATATTTTTTAATTACAGCCCCTGATGCATTCAACCCGTGATGCGACCAGCCCCGGTCTCCCCTACCGATGAGGCTGGGGAAACATGCTTCTAGGACTGAATGGTCCCCAGGCCTTCCACATCGTCCGCAGCCGGATGCTTTTCTTCTACTGGTTACCATTTTTTCTAAACCTGGATGACTTCGACGTGACTATTTGGTCTCCGATGCAAGCTAACTGGTGCAACTGCTTGATTGTGGCAATCTCAAAATATAGCTCTGACTTTTCAACCAATATCTTTGAATTTCCCACTAATCAGCATTAATAGAAATTTGGTTGCATATGAAACACTAACGACCACACTCTGCACCCACACATTCAGATAGATTCAGGCAGGTAACAGGAAGAAAATGCAAAAACACTGCGTCGAGGTTCAAAAGTTTGGGCGAACGTCCCACACCTGATTTTTGGGTAACGGGACACGCGTCCCCCCGCCGTCTGCCCCCTCGCTTTCGACGCCCATGCTGATCAGCGACTTATCGTGTAAGCCAGATATTTGAAGATATCGGCATGCTGTAAAACTCACAATGATGATCAGATCAGTATATCAGTTGGATTCTTTCAGATGTAGCCGTTTTCCGGCTGCGAATTGTTCTCCAACCACTCAGAAAAATAGTTGGGGGGCTGGAGACCCCCTCCAGTGCGTGTTTTATATAGCTGAAAACCAAAATCTAGTTTTTCAGCTCTAGAATGACGACAAAATATTGAGAAAAATGTTAACGACACAAATCCGACGTTTTGTCTGCAGAGTCTTGTGACATTTCGTAATTGAAAAGATTGTTTTAGTACCTGTACTTGATTAGCAGATTAAATCCTCATTGTCCGCGTTAGTGCTCTGCTAAGCCTAACAATAAGCCTATGAGTTCTCACTAGATTGGTTGAGAAAGTTGACAGATGAGCGATAAGTGGACCACTGAAATATAAACAAGTCTGCAGGTTTATATGATATGTAAGCAGCTTTTTCATGCAGGTAAACTCTGCAACGTTCCAGATTTCAAGATAGGCATAATGTAAGTCACGAATGAAAACACATGTTGTTTTAAGAAGAAAACGTGTCCTCCGAGTGTCGCGAACTGGATTCCGGGATCAGAAAAGGTTTATATTCCCAACGCAGACCAGTTACCAGCCCCCACATAAGGTATTTTTGCTTTCGATAAGCTTGTAAAGTTTGGTGAAAGAGTATATGACTATGCACAACACACAATATGATCAGGTCAGCCTATATCACACTATATTGAAACCTTACCTCGACTTGGGGTCTTTAATACAGTTTCTAGCAGCCGCAGTGACAGCGCCGACTCAAGATACCTTTTCGCCGAATGACCCATGATACCCCTCCCAGGATTGAGCAACTAGATTTTGTCGCGGCTTCCAGTAGAAATAATGGGGCAGTTGGCCCGACGCTCAGAATCAACAACCAACACTCTTGTGCCGCCGTGCAACTGTGAGAGGCGGCACAGTCTACCTACTGCAGCGTCGTTCTCACAACGGTCTTGTCATTTCTGGCCCTGCCTGCCAATCGGTGAAGGCCCAAATGATAGAAAAATGGCTGTTTCCATCGGGTAAAACTAGTCTAAGAATCCGATGGGGCTGGAGCAAAGATTGGTATCAACATCGTACGGGGAGGCATTTGGTCTTTGAAAGAGGCAGCCTTTTGGTGGAAATTTTAGGTGTTTTTCAGGGATAAATCGGGCAAAAGCCTCAGACCTTTCCCAAAGAGACACACGTTAGAATTAGGCATCTTAACCTTCGCACTTATTCTGGTCTTCTCCACCTTAGCCCTTACAGAGCGGTAGTGTGGGGACTTCTTTTTCTGTGCAGGAGGGGGGCCGCGCCAAGTCGCGCCTATGCTATGCAGAGAGGCCATATTTGCTCTGTGGGGGAGGAGCGCCTTTTGCTGTACATTGACACCTGTGCTAACCAGGGGGCGCCTATGCTATCCAGAAGCGCCGTTTTTCTTCAACTTGGGGCGGCTTTTTCTGTCCAGGGGGCGCCTATGCTATCGAGAGGAGGCGCCTTCTCTCTCCTGGAGGGCACCTATTTGCCCTCCATGGGGCGTGTTTAGTGTCTGGAGGCCCCATTTATATTTGAAGTGTACTTTATTTTACACAGAGGGTATTACCTCTATAGGTAGGCGGTGTTTAAGACTGATTTTCTCTTGGCCGGCCGGGAGGGCCGGCCGAATCCGTGCGGGGGGGGCTCCTCTCCGGGCCAAGTTAAAACCAGGTGTGGAAAAATATACTTTTGCACACCATCATTTCCTTTCTCAGGGTGTGCACCTGCACACCCTGCCCTCAGAATCCGCCGTCCCTGCCGCCGTTGCTCTCCGGAAGGACGTATTTTGCCCTCCAGGAGGCACCTATGCTCTCCAGGGTCGCCTTTCCTATCCAAGGGCGGATATGCTATCCAGAGGTGGCGTAAATTCTCTGCGGGTGCCTTTTGCTGTACAAGCGTGCCTTTGCCAATCAGGGGGCGCATATGATATCCAGGTGCGCCGTTCCTCTTCGGAGGCGCATCTGCTGTCCAAGAGGCGCCTACGCTATCCAAGGGCGCCTATGCTATTCAGAGGGACACCTTTAATCAGGGCGGGGCGCGTTTTGCTGTCCAGGGCGTGGCATTGATGTCAGGGGCGCCGTTAATATCTGAAAAAAATTCTCATCGAGAATGTTACCCCTTCATGTAGGCGGTGATTAGGCTTGATTTTCTCTGACCGGCCGGGACGCCGGCCGAATCTGGGGAGGGGGCGCCTCCTGGACCAAGCCAAAACAAGGGGTGCAGAAATATACTTTTGCAACCCTTGCAAAAAAAATCAAGGTAGGCAACTGCACCCTTGCCCCCCGGAATCTGCCATCCCTGGTGAAGCCTCCCGAAGTGGGTACCGAAGCACTGGCCGCAACTTAATTTACAACTGTATTAACACCCGCACTGGAGGGGGGTCTGGCACTAACGCGCACTGGAGGGGGGCCTGGTAGGCCCCCCTAAGATCTCAGAAACTAAGAGGGTTAGAAAAACGCCACTTGGTAGGTGGGTGGGGGCTATGGTGATCTACATGGTGACCAATTTTCATTGACCTAGGTCAATATCTTCAAGGTCAAACGAGGTCATAAAGGTCAAATATTGGCCATGCTGGGATCGATTGGTAAATGCTGTGATTATGCAGGAAAATGGCGGGAATAAGCTAAAGGCGGACAAGGTTCTTAGAGAAGAAGTCTCAAAGAGGCTTCCCCACAACTTTTGAGTCAAGGTCATTCAAGGTCATTGACCTTTAAGGTCACCATATGGTATACTACTTATTATTTACACTTTTACTAACACTCTAGCCACTGTTTGGTGGGAAATGAGGATTGACCTTTCCCCAATGACCTTTGACCTTGACTTTTGACCTTGACATTTGTATTGGGGTACCCTACCGATGACGTCATAGCATAATATATGTCAGACGGGGTAACGTCATTTGGCCGGACGCACAGTGGTCAGTGACCTTGAAAGTGCAGATATGACCTTGACCTGTGACCTTTGACCTTGACCTTGACCTTCATGTGAAGTGTCCTTGACATATAGTCCCGCTTATATGACGTTATGACGTCACCACTCGGTCTTCAATGCAAGCTAACTGGTCCGACCGCGCGTTTACGGCGATCTCAAAATGCAGGTCTAACTTTGAAAGCCTATAAGTCAAAAAATGTTCGGCCGATTTTCAAAAGTCTTCACCAATCGACGCGCTATTAAATTCTGTTAAATGTGGCCAAGTTTCGTTTTTCGGCTACAAGCGGTTCTCCGGTCACCTCGGAAAAACAGGTGGGGGGCCTCCGAGGCCCCCCTCCAGTGCGCGTGTTAAGTGTATGAGGTTTGTGTGAATGCATGAATGTTTTTTTCAAGACGGACCTTTTCTTTGGAAGGAAGCGAAAGCCCTTTCCAAAAAATTATCTCCGTCGCTGTACCGAGGCAGAACCGTACGTCTGAACATTTAGCAGTTTTAGGGCTAGTGTGAGAGATATGTAAAAGATCATCCATTTTAGGTGTTTTTTACTTTATGTCACTTTTTTACATGTCTGAAAGCATAACAGTGCTTTTACTGTGTTTTTATATGCTTATCAACGTTGCTTCATGTATATTTCATATCGAGTGTTTCATATCATTTGCAAGGTTAGATTGCATTGCATTGCTGCATTGTAATGCAAATATTCATTGCTGTACGGTTTTCTTGCAAGACTTCAGCCGTCATTGGGTTTACATATACATGATGCTGATCAATCTGAACAAATGAAATGCAATGAAATGAATTCCTAATTGGATAAGGTGTTGGCTGGCCTGCCTCCTCGAATGCGGATGTAAAAACACTTGGATTGTATATTCGGGCACAGTCCTGCATCATAATCATGTAGGTAATGGCACAAATTCGCAGTCATGGTGTAGCCAGATCTCAATTTGAGCTATATACAGATACCTTTTAGAATAAATTCTTTAAAAAGATAGATGTCGTGACAACCACGATCTTGGTACCTCTAACCTAAGGGTTATGTCCACAATACAACAAAACTAGACCAGTAGTTAGGTGACAGACTTTTCTATAATTTCAGCCAAACACTAGCTTTTCATTAATGATGAAAAATTCGCTGAATTATTTTAAACGATTATTTGTATATTTCTGTTCGCATTATCTGTTTTATGTTTGTTGTTGACTGCAGCTAAAATACGAACAATGATTACCTACCTAGCACCAGTACACGTGATACTAGATCAGTGCAATGGCTGCAAGTTTTTCCATTTATTTTAACCTACTTTTACTATAAATTGCCTTGCTCCAATTATTTGATTAAGATTGTACTTAGTGCTCAGGGTCAACTTATCCCTAAACTCAATCTTTTGCATAATATTAGCTAATATGGTTAATAATTGATAAACCATTTTCCCTGGCCCGTACCTCTAGCCCATTGTTAAGTGTCGAATGAGCATACACCTGACAGCAGAAAAACATTGTAATTTCTGCATTTTACACTTTTTCAACAACAATTGCCCTAGAACAACCTAACCCTTACCCTACCCTAGAATACTTAAGCAACGTCTCCAGTTTGTGCCTACGCATATTTGGGATACCAAAGACTTTTTGACGACACTCTTAAATCACGCTCAGTCAGAAGACATACCAGCAGGTAGCGTTTTCTTCAGCATAGACGTAATCAATTTCTATGGAAACATACTGGATCATGAGGCTATCAAAGTGGTAGAAAAAAACTAGATATTCTGTCAGAGAATATCGACACTTTTGGCCTGACCAAAGAAGACATTTCTAAACTTCTCGACCAGTATCTGAATGACAATGCTTTCTCATTTGGGGATCAGTACTACCGACAAAAATTAGGGTTAGCTATGGGGAATCCATACGCACCTGCCTTGGCCATTCTGTTCTTAGATATGTTTGAAACCAATACGTTAGCCACATGTCCTGTCAAACCAGAGTTCTTGGTAAGGTATGTATGTACATTAGGCCGTTTCATTTAACCCTCGCCCCACCGGGGGGGCCATCGATGGCCCCCCTAAGGTTTTTCCGGGATAGCAGAAAAACGACGAGGCGCAGCACCGCGGTTGAGGGCTCTACCTCTCACTGCATCATTTTCCCATCATCCCTGAAATTTTTACCCCGGGTCACCCAAGGTCAGGTCACAAGACGAGGTCAACCAAGGTCACCTCACTTCACCTTTAGAGCTCTGTAAGAGCTACATTTCAAAGTCGATCGATTTGAAACTTCCTACACTTCATGACCCCTCCAGGGTCTATAAGGTGTATATCCGGGATTTTTCGATTTCGTGCCCTGAGGTCAGGTCACGAGGCGACCTCTCCCATTGACAAAGCATGGGGAAAAGCTATTTCATGATATAAAAGCCACAAAAGTGATTGCAAATATTCAGACTGCTCAGAACAACGTTTTTGGACACCCTTTCACGGATCCCAGGGGTCATATTTGCCCTTTGACTTTTCCAAGGTCATCCAAGGTCACCAGAGGTCAAAAACAGTATTTTGACAATAACTTTTGACCTAATTGGGCTAGAGCGGTGAAATAAACACCATCGTGTTTGTCTTGTCACTGGCTTTCATTTGATATACGGCAAGGTCACTTTTTGACCTTTCGTGACCTCAGGTCATATTAGGTCACGAGGTGACCTCTGGCGGTCAAACCACTGGCGGGAGGTCTTTACGTTCCAAATAGCGGAAAAAGTACTGGCAATTTGCTATCAAATGTACTTTACCAGGCCTCAATAGCTCTAATGACATAAGAGTTATGCCCAGTTTGCTTAATCATTGCATATTTGAGTGAAAATAGCCGATCTTGACCTAATTTGACCTCTGGAGGTCAAACCATTGACCTGAGCACTAAAACATGCGAAGTAGTTTCTTACTGAATTCACGCGAGCTTTCTATTGCACTTTGCAGATTTGCGCTAACGCCCATATTTTCGGAGTTAGAGGGGGGCCATCGATGGCCCCCCGGTGGGGCGAAGGTGGCGCCGGACCCCCGGTGGGGCGCGGGTTAAAAAGATTTTTGTCAGGTTTCGCGACTTTTCCCGTTCTATGTTCCACGGGAAGTCGATCGGTGCCATTTTTATCGAAATCGGACAATATTTAGGTCTGCCTCATGGGACCTGAAGATATCGAGTTTTCGTCAAAAATGGCTATAATAGGTACCAATACAGCTGACGCTGTAATGATCATGGTAATTCCAAACATGTTTTTTGTTAAAACCTGCTATTGCAAAATGTCCATACAGTCATGCTAGAGCTCATAGAATGTCGTAAACCAAGGGAACAAGATCTCTGTAAGCTAAGGTATAAAGAGCAATTTTCGTTTCCGGGGCGGATTCTCTTGGACCAGCGGATTCTCTTGGAGCAATTCTCGTCCTCACCAGCGGATTCTTGAGCTCACTACTGGAAATTTTCTAGGTGGTAAAATGCTTCAAAAACAACTCCGGGCTGGACTTTATATTGCAGTTGCATATGCTGTTCGTGAAATATATTTCAAGAGTATCATAGAGCTATGATACTCAACTAAGAAAGCTCTGTCTTCATGCTGTGTGCACCCCGGCAGGTCACGCTCATTTGTGGTGAGGAAGTGCGGGCGCATGACGTTGTCGCTACTTCGGGAAGTGCACTCTCCTAGACATGCTTTAAAACTTCCTTGGATATCTAGGGAAGTTTACTTCTGGCGATTTTCCACCTGCAGAAATTATTCAACCTCCTACCAATATTTTTATCTGCTGGTCAAATCCTTCAGCATACCAATACCAAGTTCTGCATCATCATTTGCCACTTTAAATTACTTGATAAGGGTTGGAACCATGTTGCACTGTTTGTTTGCGCCCAATTCCACAGGTTATTTTGCTAGTCAGGGGTGCTCTGTCGGGCTGACGAACTGTAGTGTTGTCCAAGTTGACTCTTGCACAATGTCAGCGGGCTGTGTGGTCTTGTCAAAGAACACTGAAGAGACATCTTCTGTGAATCTTCTGCTGGGGCAGATCATGTTGAGAAGCTTTTCACATGTTTCTTTCTTTTTGGCATTACTGACAAAGTCGCTGCAGAGACTGAACGACACAATTGGTGGCTGAATGTTCCTACGACATGCGACGTCGGAGAACCCCCAGAGCCACCTTGGCTACTTGGTCTTCCACACCCTCGTGCCGGATGAGGTCTTGATAAAAGTGCATGTCGTTTTTGGGTGCATCAGCTGCCACTGGCGCAAAAAGTCATGCGCAGACATACAAGAGAAGGCAAAACTGTACCATCCAGTGGAGCTTCCTCACCATGACTTCGTCGTGCGTGAGCTGGTTTGCGAATATAAAAATATTCACGACGGGCAGCACCTGCCGACACACATCCTGGTAGAACAATTCATGCAAGTTGATACCATGTGCTGCCTATTTTTTAGTCTACCTGTCGATGAGAGCATTGAAATCAGAAGGAATTACTGACAAGCTCATTAGCAGCTCACAAAGAGTTTGTTCATAGATTTATCACTAACTTTTGCCACTCATTGTGCTAGATAAAAAGATTCAGATTTCATGAATCTTATCTCTGTGGAGCCACCACGTGTGATGAGATACGTGAATCCTGTAGCTTTTCATCAAGCATGACGGGTGGCCAAAAGTAGTCGAAAAAAGTGATTGTTTTCAGATCATAGGTGTAGGAACAGGGGGAGAGCAGGAGGTCATGCTCCCATGTTCAAAAACTTTCCCCCTTCAATGTTCCGGGCGTTCCAGCACATATGCTGCTGGTGCCGTTCTTCATGAAGATTTATATGCTCGCAAACCATCTCACGCACAACAAAGGCATGGTGAGGAAGCTCCACCGGATGATGCAGTTTCGTCCTCTCTTGTATGTCTGCGCCTGACTTCGTGCACCAGTGGCAGCTGATGCACCCAGCAACGACATGCACTTTTATCAAGACCTCATCCGCTGCAAGAGTGTGGACGACCAAGTAGCCAAGGCTGTTCTGTGGGTCCTATGACGTCATATGTCGTAGGTACATTCAACCACCAATTCTGTCGTTCAATCTCTGCAGCGACTTTGTCAGCAATGACAACAAGAAATAAGTTTGTGAAAAGCGTCTCAGCATGATCCCCCAGTGGAGGATTCACAGAAGATGCCTCGTCGGTGTTCCTGAACGAGACCACACAGCTCGCTGACCTGATGTTAGAGTACAGCTCGCTGACCTGATGACCTGATGTTAGAGTCATGCTTAGACAACATTAGACTTCGTAAGCCCAACAGATCACCCCTGACTGGCAAAAGAGTTGCCTGTGGAATGGGGTACAGACAAACAGTGCAACATGGTTCACATCCTTATCAAGTACTTAAAAGTGGTAAATGAAGCTGCAGAACGATGTATTGTTATACTGAAGGATTTGACTAGCAGATAAAAATATGAATAGCAGGTTGAACAACTTCTGCAGATGGAAAATTGCCGAAGAAAACATCCCTAGTCTCCAAGGAAGTTTCAAAGCATCTCTATTGGAAAGTGCACTTCCCAAAGTAGCGACAACGTCATGCGCCCACACTTTCTCACCACTAAGGCGAGTGACCTGCCGGGGTGCACACAGCATGAAGACAGCTCTGACACTCCAAAAATATGATTAACGATCAGCATATGCAACTGTAATATAACGTCCTGCCCAGAACTGTTTTTGACGCATTTTACCACCGTAAGTATTTCCAGTAGTGGGCGCAAGAATCCGCTGGCGAGGCCTCATAAACGAAAATTGCCCTTTATACCATAGCTTACATAGACCTTGTTTCCTTGGTTTACGACATTCTACGGCCTTCATCAAGACTGTATGAACATTTTAGAATAGCAGGCTTTAAAAAAAACATGTTTGGAATTATCATGATCTTTACATCGTCAGAGCTGACGATACAGCTCTGTATTGATCCCCATTATAGTCATTTTTGACGAAAATTCGATATCTTCAGGTCCCGTGAGGCAGACCTAAATATTGCCTGATTTCGATAAAAATGGCACCGATCGACTCCATTTGGACGATACAACGGGAGAAGTCACGAAACCTAACAAAAACAAAAAAAATTGAAAAATATAATGGCCTAATGTACATACATTGACGATTATGCAGGCAACTTTTCGCATGGGCAGGACGCATTAGATGAGTTCCTTAGCTACATGAACAGTAGACACCCACACCTAAAATTTATCATGAAGCACACGGGTAGTGGGAGTGGGGTGCCCTATTTGGATACGTTAGTCCCAGCAGAAACACACGGCTAAAACACTAAGATAGAGACAGAGTTCTACATCAAATCAACCCAATCGGGGATCATCCTGCATGGCACATCTGCTAATCCGACCTTAACGAAACACAATATTATCAGAAGCATGTTTCACAGGGAAATGGATAACTCATCGGGCTCAGAGAAGGAGAGAAAAGGCGTAGATAAGACTTGAAACCTACTTCCAAAAATGGGCATCATGCAGGGCTTCTCAGGCGTTTGTTAAGGGAAGTTAGACTAACAAGGACTGGTAACGGAAGGTGCAAGAAAAATAAAAAAGGCTTAGAGTCTTATGATGGGTTCTTAACCTTGCCGGACGTAGACGACCAGCTGATCTGTAAAATCAAAAGCGTCGTAAAGAAATCTAGCCTGAAAATACATATAGCCTGGAAGATTAAAAAGAAGCTTAAGTTTGCTTTGGTTAGGTCGGCCATTTCTCAGCAAAAATATCCAGGGGTTCAGAGGTGTCATTTATGCGATTTGGTTTTAACACGCGCATTGACGAGGGGCGGTACCCGCCTCCCTCGGGTTTTTCGGAGACAGCATAAAAACAGCGGCGCTACGCGCCGGCGTAGTTGGCATTCCTTTTCTCTCATAAGTTTTATAAATTTTGTCAAAGCTTTGAGGCTAGGTCGTCTCAGGTCAGGTCACCAGTACAGATCAAGAAACTTGACCTCAAAAAGAATTATGATAGCATAACCCAGAACAGGGTGAACTTATCCAAATGAAACTCATATTACATAATGGGCCCAAAGAGTTCTCTACAACATGTTCCGGCATTTTTGGTATCGATGGGCTCTGGCCAGGTACGAGCCACGACCTCTCTATTGGAAATACATGGTAAAAATGGTTTTGACTGAATAACTTAGTAACCGAAACTGGTAGTATTTTTTATTACATTAGATTTTCCCTCGCATGGGGTCTTTGCATTTCTAATGATATGCATTTTACCAAATTTGACCTTAAACTGACCCCAAGTCAGGTCAAATCCTTGATTTGACCTGGCAATGTCGTATCATATATCATTCAATTTTGCTTGCTATGAGGTTTCCAATGGGTTTAATTGTTTTGCTCTATCCTTACTTGTTCAGATGTAATGACCGAAAACTTTCATTTACATGTTATCCCCATGACGGCATGTTTTGACCTCTAGTGACGTTTACCCGCGCCCCACCAGGGTTCCGGCGCCACCTTCGCCCCACCGGGGGCATCGATGGCCCCCTCTAACTCCGACAATATGGGCGTTAGCGCAAATCTGCAAAGTGCATTAGAAAGCTCGTTTGAATTCAGTAAGAAATTACTTATCATGTTGTAGCGCTCAGGTTAATGGTTTGACCTCCAGAGGTCAAATTAGGTCAAGATCGGCTATTTTCACTCAAATATGCAATGTTTAAGCAAACTAGGCATAACTCTTATGCTATTAAAGCTATTGAGATGTGGTAAAGTCCATTGGATAGGAAAAGGCCAGACCTTTACACGCTATCTGAAACGTAATGACCTCCCGCCAGTGGTTTGACCTCCAGAGGTCACCTCGTGACCTAATATGACCTGAGGTCACGAAAGGTCAGAAGGTGACCTTGCTGTATATCAAACGAAAGCCAGTGACAAGACAGACACGATGATGTTTGATTCAGCGCTCTAGCTTATATAGGTCAAAAGTTATTGTCAAAATACTGTTTTTGACCCCTGGTGACCTTGTATGACCTTGGAGAGGTGAAAGGGAAAATATGGCCCTTGGAATCCGTGAAAGAGTGTCAAAGAACGCTTTTCTGATCAAACCGATTATTTTCAATCGTTTTTGTGACTTTTACATCATAAGACAGCTTTTCCCCATCCCTTTTTAAAGGGAGAGGTCACCTCGTGACCCGACCCCAGGTCACGAAATCGAAAAATCCCGGATATACACCTTGTAGACCCTGGAAGGGTCATGAAATGTAGAGAGTTTCAAATTGAACGACTTCGAAATGTAGCTCTTACAGAGCTCTAAAGTTGAAGTGAGGTGACCTTGGTTGACCTCGTCTGGGGACCTGATTTTGGGTGACCCGGGGTAAAAATTTCAGGGATGGTGGGAAAATGATGCAGCAAGAGGTAGAGCCCCCAACCGCGGTGCTGCGCCTCGTCGTTTTTCTGCTATCCCGGAAACAAACCTTAGGGGGGCCATCGATGCCCCCGGTGGGGCGAGGGTTAAATGTGACCTTACAAAAAAAATTATTTAAATAATTTTGATGGAGAAGTAGATGGCCTACTTAACGCAGTTTACCGTTTTCGCTACCTAGCGTGCTTCCAGAGATCTTAGGGAGGCGGGTATCATCCCCCCCGTCAAAGAAAATGTGGCTCAGACCCCCGTCAATACGCGTGTTAAAGTTCACTGCACAAAAAAGAGTTCAAAAAAAAGAGTTCTGTAACCGGCATCAAAAAAGAGTTCAGTACGTAGGAGAGCCGATGAGATCCATCCGATTGCGATTTAACAAACATTTGCGGGATGCAAAAAATAAATCTAGGAACACACCTTTAGGAGATCATTTCCTCGAAAAACACACAGCACAGGACACTCAGGCTATATCAGAACCACTTGAGCTAAAAGTAGTAAAAATATCTGTGATCATCCAGATAGAAAGATAGCAAATCCATATTCATTCAGAATCGTCATCGCAGTCTTAACATACAAGCAACGTCCTGGCTTATTAGGCGGGTCTAAGTCAGGCTATCATTTAACAGCAGTGGTTTAAGAGGTAAGTGAGAGACAAGCGAAAGAATATGTGCTCTGAGGTAGGACATCCATACATTATTGATAGTTTTTTTTCTTGCTAGAAGTATACGTATTGGAGGCTTAACTTTAGGCCAGATGTATTTACAGGCTAGAGGAAAGGGCTATGATCGATGATCAGTTGAACTAGTCAGAAGAGATGGGCTTAGGTCAAACGTACGTGCTCAGGGCTCGTTTTTTATAGGTAGTTAATCGCTGATGATGCTTTACTGCAGCCAGATGAATACCTATTCGACGCTTAACGTTGGGACAGAAGTAGAAGCTGGAGAAAAGTGTTTATTGATGATTAGTCTGCTTAACTAGCCCAGAGAGATACATTGATTTGAGGGGTATATACTGGCGTCGGGGTTTTGACATATGCAAATAATTATTGGCAATACTTTTCTACAGCCAGACGTATGCTCATTAGACCGTTTCAAATAAAAAAATCAGAATTCGTTAGGTGAGCATTTTTTCCCATGATTTGGTTTATTTCTAGTCCATTGACAACGATTTAGCCTTCATGAACCGTGTGTTTCGGGGAGGTACAACGCCAACAACTATTAGGCTGAGCTCGGCGACCTCTCTGGTCGCCGAGCTCAGCCTTCAAGCGCCTGTTGCAGCAGATGCACCAGCAAATGGCCTCAAACTATACCAAACGCTGTTCACGTGCAATCACACGTAGACCGTGAGGTAGAGGAAGCAGCCATCAAGGTGCAGCGACGGCACTTGTGGCATCTAAAGCTACCAGTCTTCGTGTTGAGTTTATTCAGCGAAGAGGTTTCTGAAGAGCAGGTTAAGATTAGTGACGAACTAGTGGTGACACCCAGAGTACCTGCGACGGACCACTCCCCTACTGGTGTCCTCCACGAAACAAGCCGGCTAGCTGACATGGTGGACGAGTCTTCGTGACTTCTTTTTTACCTAACATCCGCCGGTCATGCATGGTTGTCGGCACATCCAAAATGTTGAGCCTCTCTCAATAAATTGCGGCTTCACGAGGGGCTTGCCTAATCGATCAAAGTCTCTGATGATGTATGGGGAAGTAGCCTTAGTATTATAAAAACAATGTTTTGGAAACTTCAAAGATGATAGTAATTTTCAGTCACTGCTGCATGCAGAAGAGCATTGCAGAGCGCGCCTGACGGAGTTTAGAAAAGGCAACGATGAGCAAGCTATAGTAGGAAACCGTGCTATGTGATGACGCCTGAAATCAAGGCGTGGCATGCATGTGAGATACTCACGTGAGGTATAAGTGTGGTTTCTGTTAAAATGTAGTGAAAATATGTTCCTGGAATATAGTCAAGATGAACAACCAGGCAAGGGTCAGCGAAGTGAAATCATGTCGAAAAGCGCAAACTTGTATCGTATTTGCTTTCATTTCGCTTGTGACTTGTGAGGGAGACGAATCGCTTGCAAATATAATTGGATCGTATAGGTATTGCCTTAAAACTAACTGATATGATAACTGGGGAGGAATTCCCAACTCTTTCACTGGATATTTTTGCATTCTCGTTCTCCTTCCCCAGTGAATATTGCAACATGTTAATTTACTGAACCATGTCGGACACTCTGTCGATCTGCCACCAAATTATTAAAGAGCGTACTTCAGGGACCATTCCCCCTCACTTTCCTACATGGGAATACCTCCTGCAACGTCCGTAAAATATGCAATGTACTATGAAGCATTCAGCCCTATCAAAAATTTGTACTAGAAAGAAATGACAACCTCAGAATCAGGGCGTATGGCATCGGCGACTGCAACGCTTGTACTGCCCATAACACCAATGGCGAACCCGAAAACATGAAATTTTGAAGTGGATGTAGGCAGCCTTATTCCTCAATAAACTGGAGCGAAATTGTTGTCAATCGACTAGAAATAAGCCATATCATAAGAGAACATGCCGACCTAATGAATTCTGAAAACTTTTTTGAAATTTGAAAGGGACTAATGCTCATTCGACGTTTAACGTTGGTCCAGAGGTACATGCTGGGGAAAAATGTTTATCAATTATTAACCCTATTGGCGAATATTATATAATCGATTGAGTTTAGGGATAAGTTTATCCTGACCACTATGGAACTTCCTTAATTAAGTAATTAATATTTATTAAATAATTGGAGCGAGGCATTATAGTAAAAGATAGCATCAGGTTGAAATAAATGGGAAAACTTGCAGTCATTGCACCGGTGTAGTATCACGCGTACTGGTGCTAGGTAGGTAATTATTGTTAGTATTTTAGCTGCAGTCAACAACAAACATAAAACAGATAATTAGAACATAAATATACAAAAAACGGTTTAAAAAACAGCATCGAGTTTTTCATTATCAATGAAAAGCTAGTTTTGGCTGAAATAAAAGAAAAGTCTGTCACACAAAAACTGGTATAGGTTTGTTGTCTTGTGGACATAACCCTTAGGTTAGAGGTACTAAGATCGTGTTTGTCACGACATCCATTTTTTAAAATGATTTATCCTAAAAGGCATTTGTGTGAAGCTCAATTCGAGGTCTAGCTACACTATGACTGAAAATTTGTGAAAATACCTACATGATTCTGATGAAGGGCTGTGCCCAAATATACAATCTAAGTGTTTTTTTACATCCGGATTTGAGAACACTGGCCAGCTAACACCTTATCTACTTAAGATCATACTCGTTGCCGCAGCACACGAAAACTCATCAACGAAATAAATTCCTTCCTTATCGATTATAACACGACGCGCCCAAACGTCGCCAACTTTGTTGATAGCAACCACCCAGATCCAGTCACATTACAAACACTTTGCCCCGGTCCAGGCGAGTGTCCGGACGTGTACCTGTCGCTCCGCATCTCTGCCTTGGCGCATCATGGGGCTGGGATGGCGCCGCGCCCTGCAGCAGCTGCCGCGATGGCTCCTGCGCATGCCTCTGCTGGCCCTCCTGCTGAGCCTGTGCTGGTCGAAGCTGCAGGAGTACTTGGCAGAGCCGGTGAGTGTCGCGCTGGTGCGTCAGGTGGCTCCGTTTCCGTGCATCACTATTTGCCCAATGGCCGCTCCGGGCGGAAATACGACCCTAGACGATTTCATCAGCGTCGGGAACGGATCTAGCAGCCCAGAAGAGTATTATGCCCGAAGTACGCTGCTCATGCCAGAATCATTCGCACAATTTTCGTTGGAGGTCCCTTCCAGAGTGCATGGTGTAATTGCTGCCTTAAAAGATGTGTTCGCTCGAGTCGGTGGCGATGATAACGCTGCAGGACGCTTTAGGCAGCGGTACTATTTGCAAGCCGTGACCGAGGCGATACCGATCCGATGCGCCACATTTGAACCGGGTCCAGATCTACAACGTTGGGTATCACAGCCCCTAAACACCCACCTGAGACTTCAAGCGCACCCTCTCTTCTCTAGTTGGGACTGGAGCGTAGGGGAAATAACAGGGAACTCTGATTTACTCAGAACTAGCTTCCCTTACTCCTACCGTATGTACGTCCACGCCAACGAACCTAACGTCCAGGATCTGGTTGCTCCCCGAGTGCAAAAGATACCTATAATAGAGTATACCCAAGCAGAAGTATCGGCCCACCGAAGTGTGCAGACTGGGAGATTCTACTCGTATCGGGTAACGGCGAAACTGCACAGAAAGATTGATCTCAAGCGTCGACCCTGCCGTGACGATCCTGGCTACTCACAGATAGCCTGTCTGAAGCAGTGTCTGTGGCAACGGCAGACAGCCATCACTCGCTGCAGGCTTCCACACATGACCCTGTCGGAAGACGACCAGACGGAGGATCCGCTCCGAGAGCTGCCAATGTGCCAGCAACTGCTGCAGATGAAGAGGTGGAAGTACCATTACTATAAAGTGTATGACAGACCCTGGCTGCAAGGATGTCCCGTAAACTATCCCGGTTATTGGGGTGTTTGCCCGGCCAAAAATCTTAGCTATGTGCAGAGTGAAGAAGCGTCAGATCCACGCCATATATTGGGGTCTGAACAATTCTTTGACAAAGCTTTCTTCCTGAACACCAGCGGTTGCAGTTGTCAACCGAGCTGCTGGGACGTGAAGTACACGCTCCAAGATGATACACTGCAGTGGGCAGTCAACCACATGATCCCGACCACCGGTTGCAACTGTTCGAGCAATGTGGCGCTGCTGATGGACCTGGTGACTGAAGAGGTGCAAGAAACCCTGAGTTTCAACGCAACTTCCCTGCTGGCGAGTCTGGGCAGCTATCAGGGCCTGCTCCTTGGGATGTCACTACTGACGCTGGTGGAGGTGGGGGAGGTGGTGTTGAGCAGGATTACTGTGCGGTTTTCTTCCGCTAGTCGTCTGTCGCACCAGGACAGGGTGTTCCAGTTGAGCAGCAGCCTGAACAAGGTGGAGAGCAACAGCACCGGAGCGAAGAAGTAGGACGTAAATGTCACTCATCTGCACCCGCAGCAAGCTATCCTTATTGGATATCCTTGATTGACACCGTATTTCGGGCTGCTCACGTTTTTCTTCAAATACTTGTGCACGGTTCAATATTTTCAAAGAGCAAACGTTAAGCAAGAACTAATGGGTGTTCTGATGACGTTAAAATGGGATTCCCTGATGTGAATATTACACATAGCAGTAACCTTTCCCACGTGTTTTGAAATCCTTCATCCGCATATGTTCCGATAGACGATTCACCAGGCAAGACTTAGTAGCAAATAAAATAAATGCCTCACGATTTTCTCGTTAGTAGTCACGTCTCCCTTTGCTGCTTTTCTACGGCCAGCACACACCACAGCGCTGCGGCCAGCAATGACTTTCGGCAGCCGGCAGCCAGAGCTTCCGGATGCGCAGGGCCGGGCGGCAGTTCCTGCTTATTGAAGGATAGTCTCTGTTCATCGTCGTGTGCTTTTCGAAAATTACTAGCACGCTCTTAAAATCATTCATCTAATCCCTGGTTTTTTCGATTGCAGTCAGATTTGACCACTGCTTGAAAAGTATTTGGGAGGTATATGTTCGCTAGCAGTTAAGCCGGCAAATACTAACTCGACACCCTGCAGGCACCCGGTACTTTGCGCACTGTTGCCGAACCGCTGCGGGCGCTGGCGGGTTGGTTGGTAGAGTGGTGGGCTACAGTCTTACATATTTCGGTTCTATTCTCCAGCGGCCCGTTTTTGCGTTTTACGTCACCGTCATTTTGCAGTGCCTTTGGCAGACTTTACACGTAGCAGATGTACGCATATGTCTGATTTTCAGTAAGCCCGATTGCAAATTTAGGAATATGATTGTCTGGTTGTTTTTATCAACGTAGGTACTATTTGTCGCATTATGTGTGCTTTAGTAATTGCCTATGTTGAAAGGTTTAACAACGACAGATTGATCTGTCGTTTTCAGTGTTAGACATTAGGTTGGCAACAGGTCTGATGTTCCTGCTAAATGAGGCCCTGCTAAATGATATGCTAATGAAACGCTAAATAATTTCCCCCTGCTAAATGAGGCCATCGCCGTATAAATGTTATTAAATGCTTATTCAATAAAACTTATGATCGTATGCATTGGATGGATACACCGTGGATTGACCGAGTTTAATAAAAATGATTAAATATACCATATACTACGATGTGAGGGACCGTTTGGTGTCATTGCAACAGAAAGAGTGCATCATAATTGGTTTGGTACTTATCGTTGCAAGACGTACAACTGATGGGTTGACATCTTGGGACCATTTGATCTCAACTGGCAACACTTTTGGTACCATTGCACCGTGGTAAATCTTGTGATTTAGCCTGCATTTAATCAGAGGTTTTACACGTCTTATTAGATCTCCAAAATGGAAACACTTATGCCTTGCTAACTTGCTCTGAGCTGATAGAGAACTAAACTGCTCACATTTTGTGATACCTAAATTTTAGCACGCAACGTTGAGCAGAGGCGTTGCTATGACTGGCAAAAAGAGATATATTTAGTCGTGTCCTTTGCTCTTGTGATGAGAAAGACGGTTTCATTTACAGTTTTTAGCATACATATTTTACGCACAATTTTGACTTTATAACAACATTTTATATTGCTGTGCTCATAGGCTTTCTTGATATTGGGGGGGTTAACACGAGGAGTGAAAGGAGGGGGTCCCAAAATTTTCTCACGCCTATTTTTCCGATGTGTCCGGAGAACCGTTTGCCGGAACCGGGAGAGACATTTTTTCTTTTGGAAAAAATTCATCACTACCTCATGCACAGAAGCCCTTTATATTTCTCTGAAAAGTTGTGTCTTGAATCGACCCTAGGTCAACTACCAGTAATGTATGATCGCATGTATGTGTGAGTTTACATGCTGTTGTAGACAGAACAGATGGGTAAAGGGGAAGCGGTGTTTTTCTATTCACACCGATACGTAACGAATGGATAAAAGAATAAAAGGAAAAGCGGAAAGGTTTAACACGCGCATTGACGGGGGCGGGTACCCGCCCCCTCGGGTTTTTCGGATATAGAAGAAAAACGGCGACGCGTAGCGGCGCCGTACTTGGCACACCTTTTTTCTTATCATTTTTACAACTTCTGTGAAAATTTTTAGGTTAGGTCATCTCAGGTCAGGTCACCAGTACAGGTCAAGTGACCTAACCTCAAAAAAAAGTTTAAGATAGCATACGTCGGAGCAGGGTGAATTTATCCGATTGAAACTCGTATCACATAATGGGCCCACCAAGTTCTCTAAAATATGTTCCGGTATTTTTTATATCAATGACCTAAGGTCAGGTACGAGGGATGACCTCTCCATTGAAAATACATGGGAAAAATGTTTTTACTGAATAACTCAATAACAGATGGAGATAGAACGTTTATTTTAGCTGCAATAGACTTGCCTTATCTTTTCAGTTCTATTGATATGCATGTTATATAGTTTGACCTTGACCTCACCTCAGGTCAGGTCAAATCCTTGATTTGACCTAGCAAGGTCAAATTATATATCATTCGATTCAGCTTGCTGCGAGGATTCATAGAGTTCAAGTCGTTTTTCTCTATCTTTACTTGTTCAGATATTATGGCCAAAAAACTTAATTTGCATGTAATCCCTATTACGGCATGTTTTGACCTCTGGTGACCTTAAATGTGACCTGACAAAAAAATGGTTAAAATATTTTCGATGGAGAAGTAGATGGGCTACCCATCGCCGTTTACCGTTTTTCGCTACCTTCCGTGGTTTTTTAGATCTTAGGGGGGCGGGTACCCGCCCCCCCTCGTCAAAGCGAAGGTGGCTCAGACCCCCGTCAATGCACGTGTTAACAGACGGTAGATTTTACCCTACCACAGCTGCAGGCGGATTGACACAAATCAAAGTGCAACAATAAACCATCCTTCGGCCTCCAGGACATTCCACGATAACACGACGAAAACATCTCAAAATAAAACCCTAAATCTCAGGTTTTGATGAACCTTTGTCTAAGGGGTTCTCTCGGGCGCTGATTCATGTGACATTTTTAGACTCATCTTTCCACCGGTTTCTGAGTTAACACCCGCACTGGAGGGGGGTCCGGCACTAACGCGCACTGGAGGGGGCCTGGTAGGCCCCCCTAAGATCTCGGAAACTAAGAGGTGTAGAAAAACGCCACTTAGGAGGTGGGTGGGGGCTATAGTGGTCTACATGATGACCAATTTTCATTGCCCTAGGTCAATATCTGCAAGGTCAAACGAGGTCGTAAAGGTCAAATCTTGGCCATGCTGGGTACCGATTGGTAAATGCTGTGATTATGCGGGAAATGGCGGGAATAAGCTAAAGGCGGGCCAGGCTCATAGAGAAGAGGTCTCAAAGAGGCTCCCTCACAATTTTTGGGTCAAGGTCATTCAAGGTCATTGACCTTTAAGGTCCCCATATGGTATACTACTTATAATGTACACTTTGACTAACACTGTAGCCACTGTTTGGCGGGAAATGAGGATTGACCTTTCCCAATGACCTTTGACCTTGACCTTTGACCTTGACCTTGGTATTGGGGTACCCTATCAATGACGTCGTAGCATAATATATGTCAGACCGGGTACCGTCATTTGGCCGGAAGCACAGTGGTCAATGACCTTGAAAGTGCAGATATGACCTTGACCTGTGACCTTTGACCTTGACCTTGACTTTCATGTGAGGTGACCCTGACATATAATCCAGGTTATATGGCGTTATGACGTCACCACTCGGTCTCCAATGCAAGCTAACTGGTCCGACCGCGCGACTACGGCGATCTCAAAATGCAGGTCTGACTTTGAAAGCCTATAAGTCAAAAAGTTTTGACTGATTTTCAAAAAGTCTTCGCCATTCGACGCGCTATTGAATTCTGTTACATGTGGCCACGTATCGTTTTTCGGCTACGGGCGGTTCTCCGGCCACCTTGGAAAAACAGGTGGGGGGCCTCCGAGGCCCCCCTCCAGTGCGCGTGTTAATGCTTGCGGGAATCTTTTTGACCAAGTGCAAACCTTATTTTTCCAATAGCTATATCTGAAAACAAATCATATTTGTACGTCCCGGAACTCTTAAGATTTAGATAATAATGCGGATGAGGCAAAATTGAGAATGTAATAATAGAGACATCAGTTCACCGGTGACCTAGGGTCAGGACATGTAATTTATAGCGATGGCACTAGAAGTTTCGGGTTTTTTCCTTTCCAAATTGAGTTTGGGTTATAAGGTTTCTATGCCCAAAAATTAGAGACAGGTTCTTCTTTGATTTGTTTAATTTCATAAGAAATGAAAGCATTGCGTACTTTCAATCATCACAGCCTTTGCAATGCATAATATGCATTCATTTCCTACAGGCACACGACATAGTCTCGAAAGAACACACAAGCCAATTTTAGGTGGATTTTATCGCGTATATATATATATATATATATATATATATATATATATATATATATATATATATATGTTACAGGGAAAGTGCGAAATCCGGGATTTCGCGAACTCCCTAGGGATTTCGCGAAATCACTGACCAGCCAGGGAGTTCGCGAAATCCCTAGGGAGTTCATGAAATCCCTGGGTGACCAGGAGTTCACGAAATCCCTGGACTTAGAAGTCAGGGAGTTCGCGAAATCCCGGATAAACACTCAAGGAGTTCGCGAATTCCCTGACATTTAGTCAGCTCAAGGATGACTAGCTAGGATTGTGGACTATTGTTCTTATGATTTATTTCAAACAGTAACCGGACATTTTCCGTAAAAATCACGTATAAGGGAGGTTTTAAGCTAAGTATTAGGAAGGTTTTAAGCTAAATATAAGGAAGGTCATAATTTTATTGTTGAGGTCGTAGCGATACGTTTATCAAGTTTCGCTTATAAATATTGTACTGCAATGTAAAAGTTCAGTTGCTGCTGATTGCAAATGTGGATCGCGGGAGAGGAAAACACTGGCCCCTGGCGGTTCCAAAACGCCCTGGTTCACTCCTGAGATTGTGTTTCCCACACACTCCCCCACAGAATACATCTTCGCCTTTACTGTGATTTGGTACTTGGTTATTTTATATTCATTATATATTTTGTACGCGGATATAGGGGGACAAAGGGGGCAGGTGCCCCGCCCCCCCCGATCGACCCTCGGTGCCCCCTGAAATGGTCACGGCGCCACTTTGAAATGTCGCTTTCCATTCCCCGTCCCTAGGGATGTACGTATGGGCGCCCACCGATAGGATTTTTCGCCCACCTGATAGGTTTTCCGGTCAAAAAAGGCACTCCCCTGGTCCGAATGGCGCCCCCGCCTTCTCCCCCGGGAAGATGCCCCCCCGATCGGAAATCCTGGATCCGCCTATGATAGATCTGTATATTTAGTATTATACATATACAGTGCATGGAGTCAGCATAACTACCCAAGTATTCGACAAAAAGTGGTCTACGCTATCACCACGTTTCATAATTATGTGACGCTACGGTTATTTTATATCAAATCTACATCACAGAATAACGTTATGGTATTTTGTGTAGGTTGCATTATTATGGAATTTTACCCACAGATACGATAAAGAAAATGGTACGAAAACCATGGCTTGATAACTAGCATAAATCTGGGCATAGCACAGTTCAAAAAATGGCAGAAATATTTGCGCTACTGAAAAATGGAGTAAATGCTCGGCAATGGCGCAACGCACTTACTTTTGAGCAAAACACGCCATCCGAAAAAGAATGTGCCCGACGCTCACATTTTTGAAAACTCATCACGTGTCTTTTGGCTGGTGGTGTCGATGAGGTGCCGGTCACCGAGATCAATTGCAAAGTCTCTTATGACTATGCCTTTTGATGGTTTAAAATAATCACAGTCAAAAACGTTTAGTATGAGTCTGAAACTAGTTTCGCGGCATGCAATTTTTAAGACGTGCAACGCCAGGGGTCTGAGCCACCTTCACCCTGACGAGGGGGTGGGTTACGCCCCCTCCCCCTAAAATATAAAAACTACGCTAATTAGCGAAAAAGTAAATGACGTTAAGTAGCACAGCCTAAGCTTTAAAGGATTCATACATTCTCTATACATTCTTTTGTCGGGTAAAATCTGACGGCATTGGAAGCCAAAAAATGGCATAATATGGATATGGTGATATAACTGAAATACATTTATTCAGTCCCACCATCTGATGTAGAAGAGATACAATATATATGGATTCACTATCTGAAGCTTTTCTGCAAGCGACGTCGAATGATTAATAATGTGACTATTCTAGGTCAAAGCTAAGATTTGACCTGACCTTGGATCAGGTCAATATCGAATTGGGCCAGAATGCATATCATTAGAACTGCAGAAACAAGACAACCCCAATGATGCCAAAATATACAATTTAGCTCCGTTCCCAACAAAATTATTATGTTTAAACCATTTTACCGATACTTTTCCAACGGTGTCATCATGACTCATAATTGACCTTAGGTCATCGACTTCAGAAGTCCTAAAAAGGTGATGTGTACTCAATCGGCCCTTTATTCAATACGAATTTTAGATTGGTAAATTAAGCTGTTCCTTGCTCATGTTGTTTTCTTCTTTTTTTGGAGATGAGGTCACTTGACCTGCACTGATGTCCTGACCTGAAATGACCTGAGCCGAAAATGTCGACAGGAGTTGTAAAAAGCTTCAGAAAAAACTGTACTGGGTACAGCAGCGCTGCGCGTAGCCGTTTTAAAGACTGCGAAAAACCCAAGGGGTATGGTTACCCAGCCCTCGCCCCGGCCATGCACGTACTCGGTACGAAGTCGGTCAGGTGCACCAACTGTAAGTACCGTTAGAAACTAAATTCTGAAGCGCTTCTTTCCAACTCACTTATCCAGCATCTACGGAGAGATCATTATCATATCACAACCCTCATTACTACATAAAAGAGAAATGCTGCTTATCTGATGGCCATTTCGTATTACAATCTGGGTAAGGAAAACACAATAATGCTATATTATTTTTTGCATTAAGTTCATTAATGTATTCCAAAACTTTGGCCAATCTTTACAGGTACGGTTCGGCTATACTAAGATAAATTTTCAGAGCTGCAACAACGAAATAATTATTCTGCAAATTAACTTAGACCATATCTCTGTTTTCAGTTTATCAGCATATCAGAAGCGTTATACAGTTTCAGCTATAGCTGAACATAAGCCGACAACTATAGTTGTCGGCATAAACAGGATACGGAATAAAACAGTTGTTGCGCATATTTGCCATGTGCTATCTCATTGCATATTGTCATGGCCGTGGCTGGAGCACTTAAGCTTGAAGTGCATTTGCTAGCCCACCGGAATCGACAATAAAATTTCTGAAAGCCTTGGCAATGACCAAACGATGACAGGCGTGCCGCTTCTTACACCGAGAGCTTTTTCGAGGCCGACACTTCCTCCTGAATCACAATATTGTTATTAGAAAATTTGTGGACGTCCGTAGTACATTCCAACATAGACATAGCTAAAATAGACCTTTGTGAAAGTATACCAGTTCTTTGTCCGTTTCTTACGGCACAATACTTTCCATCAGGAGTTTGCTTTGTTAAGGAATTAAGATATTCATTACAGATGACGATGAAAAAGTAGTGGAATCTCTAGTTTGTTTTGAGCCCCCCCCTCCACACCTACGGTTCATATTGCATAAACCATGCACCTCAAGGAAGGCTAGTGACTCGAATAGTTCGCAGCGGGCACAAGGACCCGGTGTGAGGTAGAGCTGAGGGTGTAAAATTAATTTTCAAAAAATAAATATCAGGCCGACATAAAATCAAGCAAAATACATCATAGAAAGAGAAAACATGGACGGGGAGTGTAAAACCAGATCACTGAAGGATCATTCTTCGGATTTAAACTATATGGCATATTGGCATGTTAGGGATTTCGCGAAATCCCTGAAAAGCATTCAGGTAGTTCGCGAAATCACTGAAGTTTCAGTGAGTTCGCGAAATCCCTAGGGAGTTCGCGAAATCCCTGGTCGGCCAGTGATTTCGCGAACTCCCTAGGATTTCGCGAACTCCCTGGCTGGTCAGTGATTTCGCGAAATCCCTAGGGAGTTCGCGAAATCCCGGATTTTGCACTTTCCCTGTAACATATATATATATATATATATATATATAACAATAATAATTGTTGGGGTTTAACGACGTACCAACTGCCAAGGTCATACGGCGTCGCCAACTCTCACCCTGTTGGAAGGGATTTTGGGGATCAGATCGACTTATTTAGAGGCTCCGCCGGGGACTTGAACCGGGACCGGTGGCTTAGAAGACAAGGGTGCTGTCCACTAAGCCACCTCATCCCTATATATATATATATATATATATATATATATATATATATATATATATATATATATATATATATATATATATATATATATATATATATATATATATATATATATGTTACAGGCAGGGTGAAGAGCCAGGCATTCTGCAAAATGCCTAGAATTTTAGGCATTCTTCAAACTACCTAACGCAATTTGCTCATATCAGCATCCAATCGAGTACAATTCCCTACCAAACAATATATTTGATCCTGCCTACTGTTCCAAACACTCCGCAGGGAGCTTGTGGTTTCAGCTGCTGTTTGCAAAAGTCCATGAGTTTTGCGGATCATTTCTTTAATAAGATACAGATTCAGTAGACTGATTTATACTGAGTAATTTGTTTAACCTTTCATCGTTTTCGGGTCTGATTGGACCCCCTTGTTTTTTCGCATATGCTTCTGAGCCTATTTAGTTTAGAGGCTTGTCATTCTGCACCACTCTAGGATAATCTATTTGACAACTTCTGACCAAACATTCCCTTCAGCTCAGGTCAGGTCAACGATTATCACGACATTACTAAACCAATGTAAGGCAATTACAGTCTTTTAAAATGAGGCTGACTAAACTAGGGTGTAGCTCGGCTTCTAGAGGAGCTAGATTAAGTTTCTATACATCATGCAAAATATCTTAAAGGGACAAACCTGTCTGCTGACAGCCATTTTGAGGTCAGGTCAATAATAAGGTCACCAGAGGTCACGAAAAGTCACAGTTTTCGAAGTTGTTTGCGTCTTTAACTTTTGGACGAGGTAAGTTACAGCAGTAAATTTGACATTATTATGACGAGCATGACCCAAGAATTCAAATGATGTACAACGTGAGTCTGAAAAGGTCTTTATTTGATTTGTCCTTCGCCTGAGGTCAATGTTGCGAGGTACATACCTTTTAAGGTCATGTTGTGTATCATTCAAATGTTTGGGTCAAAGTGAACACATTGATGCCTTTAACTTTGTTCTATGTCTAATGGTTCCCGAGTTATAAAGGTAAAAATAGAAAAATTATATTAAAAAGTTTATAAAGTTATAAAGCTAGTTTGGTCAGAATTTGACTCATTTTAGCCCTCTGTGACGTCACGGGTCTGCAGATATAGTTCAAGCTGACCTTGAAAATAGAAGACAGTAAGACGCTTCCAGCGCCTAGAGGATTCAAGATCGAGTGGAAAATCCGCAGTTAGCGTCCGGATACATGAGTCAATTGTTCTGGTACCACGGCCAGTACATAAATAGTGTAATATATGCGTTGGTGCTGGTGTAGATTTATGTGTAATATTCGTTAATTAATCAATATATTAGTATTTACATTGTAGTTGCAATGCCACAACTGGAATTGTTTGGCATTTCAGTGGATACTTAATAATTGTCTCGAAATTATACACTTGTAATTTCGTGCTTGTAATTATCACTTCTGATTGTGACTTTGGGCTGTAACTGCTCTGGGCCATGACCATGTTGCGCTTTAATTTAAGCGTAAGATTTTTGCCTAGATTCTACTGGCGTTTCTATGAAAACAGAGGAACACTATCCAAGCACAAAAGAAAACGAAATAACTCCCTTATGCGACTAATTATTAAGAATATTTTTACGCGTATTTTAAAGTATATTGATTTCCCTTATGAGACTGATTTTACAAGGCACCTTTTCTGTACATACTTAAAAAATATGTATTACACTGTTGCTCAGCCAGTGATGATTTTCTCTCTGAGAATGGGAGATCAAACCCACCTCAGATATCATTAACCCGCGCCCCACCGGGGGTCCGGCGCCACCTTCGCCCCACCGGGGGCCATCGATGGGCCGCTCCTTTAACTCAGAAAATATGGGGGTTAGCGAACATCTGCAAAATGCATTAGAAAGCTTGCAAAATAACTTTGCATGTTTAAGCGTTCAGATCAATGGTTTGACCTCCAGAGGTCAAGTTAGATCACGATAGGCAATTTCACTCAAATATGCAATGCTTAACCCTCGCCCCACCGGGGGGCCATCGATGGCCCCCCTAAGGTTTTTCCGGGATAGCAGAAAAACGACGAGGCGCAGCACCGCGGTTGAGGGCTCTACCTCTCACTGCATCATTTTCCCATCATCCCTGAATTTTTTACCCCGGGTCACCCAAGGTCAGGTCACCAGACGAGGTCAACCAAGGTCACCTCACTTCACCTTTAGAGCTCTGTAAGAGCTACATTTCAAAGTCGATCGATTTGAAACTTCCTACACTTCATGACCCCTCCAGGGTCTACAAGGTGTATATCCGGGATTTTTCGATTTCGTGCCCTGAGGTCAGGTCACGAGGCGACCTCTCCCATTGGAAAAGCATGGGGAAAAGCTATTTCATGATATAAAAGTCACACAAATGATTGTAAATACTCAGACTGCTCAGAACAACGTTTTTGGACACCCTTTCACGGATCCCTGGGGTCATATTTGCCCTTTGACTTTTCCAAGGTCATCCAAGGTCACCAGAGGTCAAAAACAGTATTTTGACAATAACTTTTGACCTAATTAAGCTAGAGCAATAAAACAAACACCATCGTGTTTGTCTTGTCACTGACTTTCATTTGATATACGGCAAGGTCACTTTGTGACCTTTCGTGACCTCAGGTCATATTAGGTCACGAGGTGACCTCTGGAGGTCAAACCACTGGCGGGAGGTCTTTACGTTCTACATAGCGGAAAAAGTACTGGCAATTTGCTATCAAATGTACTTTACCAGGCCTCAATAGCTCTAATGAGATAAGAGTTATGCCCAATTTGCTTAATCATTGCATTTTTCAGTGAAAATAGCCGATCTTGACCTAATTTGACCTCTGGAGGTCAAACCATTGACCTGAGCATTAAAACATGCGAAGTAATTTCTTACTGAATTCACGCGAGCTTTCTATTGCACTTTGCAGATTTGCGCTAACGCCCATATTTTCGGAGTTAGAGGGGGCCATCGATGGCCCCCCGGTGGGGCGAAGGTGGCGCCGGACCCCCGGTGGGGCGCAGGTTAAAATTTATTACACATTCCTATTATCACTATTGACTTGGCTTAACTCCCCAACCATGTGCCTTAATAAGCAGATTTCCAATCACGGCTTCTAAAAACAAGAACACACCAACACAAAAAACAAATAACTCCTACACAATAAAGATATTTACCTATTTAAGTATATTATTTCCAAACTATTACACACCTCACATACTTAAAAATATACACTTCCAGCCAGTGAATTCATGGATCAAACCCACCCAGATACATAACCCCCCCCACCGGGCCGGCCCACCCCCACCGGGGCCATTATATATGGTCCGGCCTAATAAGGATATCCATAGGCGCCTCTTAAAGTCGGGGCCATCATGGGCCCCAACCAAAATATGGGTAGCAACATCCAACATAAAACTCAAAAACCATGTGCTCAGACATGGTTGACCCCAACGTCAAGTAGATCACATAGGCAATTCACCAAATATCAATCTTAAGAAAACTGGGCATAACTCTTATGAAATTCGAGCTATGGTAAAGTAGAGATCTGGTAAAGTACATTTGATAAAAAATGTCAGACCTTTGTCTGCTATGGGCAACGTTATGACCTCCAGAGGTCACCTCTTCACCTTATATGACCTGAGGCCACAAAAGGTCAGAAAGTGACTTTGCGGCATATCCAACAAAAGCCAGGAACAAAACAAACACGATGATGTTTGATTCAGCGCTCTAGCTTGGTTAGGTCAAAAGTTATTGGCAAAATGTTGTTTTTGACCCATAGTGACATTGGATGACCTTGAAGAGATCAAAGGGCAAATATGTCCCCTGGGATCCATGAAAGGGTGTCCAAGAACACAAGAAAAACACGATGGTGTTTGATTCAGCGCTCTAGCTTAGTTAGGTCAAAAGTTATTGGCAAAATACTTTTTTGACCCAGGGTGACCTTGGGTGACCTTGAAGAGGTTAAAGGGCAAATATTTCCCCTGGGATCTGTGAAAGGGTGTCCAATAATGCTTTTCTGAGCACGCTAAGAATTTTTTCAACATTTTTGTGACTTTTAGATTACAAGACAACTTTTCCCATGCTTTTTCAATGGGTGAGGTCACCTCGTAACCTGACCTCAGGTCAGGAAATCGAAAAAATCCCGGATATACATCGTGTAGAAACTGGAGGGTAGGAATGAATTGAAGGAAGTTTCAAATTGATCGACTAAGAAATGTAGCTCTTATAGAGCTCAGAAGTTGAAGTGAGGTTACCTTGATTGACCTCGCCTGGTGACCTGACCTTTAGTGACCCGGGGTAAAAATTTCAGGGATGATGTAAAAATGATGGGAAGGGAGATAGAATCCTCAACCGTGGTGCTGCGCCTCTTCGTATTTCTACTGTCTTGAAAAACCCTAGGGGGCCATCGATGGTCCCCCGTGGGGCGAGAGTTGACGTGATTCCTGTATTGTGTCATACGTTGTAGATATATGTTATCAGTTTGCCCTTCTATTGCATTCATAAGTTTTTTTCACCTGTGCTGAGCTTGTTATTATTACTTTTGTTGTCCTAATATTAAGTGAGTCTCACTCCCTTTAGTGATTTAGTGAGCACATTCCAATACTTGACTCGTCATGGACGGATCCTTCCTTCCAGTCCTCAGATGGTTAGGCCCTGACGCTTACCGCAGTGATTCATGTGACTGTGCCACGAGGGCCACTTTTACTTTCGTTGTATGCGTCCTCATGCCAGACCACTTATTGATCTTACTTTCGGTAGGGCGAGCCGGGGCCCCCAGTTGATAACTACAGGCCAGCAGGCTATGAAGTAGCATGTGCATATATTACTATTTCAGTGTTTAATTTAGGCATTGGATGGACGGTGGGCACATCGTGTTATTGACCGAGCTTACTCATCATGATTAACAATTGACGGGGGCGGGTACCCGCCCCCTCGGGTTTTTCGGAGATAGCAGAAAAAGGCGGCGCGTAGGGCCGCCGTATTTGGTATACCTTTTCCCTCATCATTTTTACAACTTCTGTGAAAATTTTGAGGTTAGGTCATCTCAGGTCAGGTCACCATTACAGGTCAAGTGACCCGACCTAAAAAAGTTTAAGATAGCATAAGTCGGAGCAGGGTGAACTTATCCAATTGAAACTCATATCACATAATGGCCCCACCGAGTTCTCAAAATATGTTCCGGTATTTTTATATCGATGACCTAAGGTCAGGTACGAGGCATGACCTCTCCATTGGAAATACATGGGTAAAATGTTTTTTACGGAATAACTCAGTAACGGATGGTGATAGAGCATTTATTTTAGCTGCATTAGACTCGCCTGGGCTTTGCGGTTCTAATGATATGCATTTTATATAATTTGACCCTGACCTGACCTCAGGTCAGGTCAAATCCTTGATTTGACCTAGCAAGGTCAACTATATATCATTCGATTCGGCTTGCTAAGAGGATTCATATAGTTTAAGTCGTTTTGCTCTATCTTTACTTGTTCAGATGTAATGGCCGAAAAACTGAATTTACATGTTATCCCTATGGCGGGCATGTTTTGACCTCTCGTGACCTTAAATGTGACCTGACAAAAAAATGGTTCAAATGTTTTCGATGGAGAAGTGGATGGGTAGCCCAACGCCGTTTACCGTTTTTCGCTACCTACCGTGGTTCTCGAGATCTTAGGGGCGGGAACCCGCCCCCGTCAATGCGAAGGTGGCTCAGACCCCCGTCAATGCGCGTGTTAAATGTACCATCTACTACGACGTGAGGGACCGTTCGGTGTCGTTGGAACTGAAAGAGTGTATTATAATTGGTTTGGTACTAGTCGTTGCCGTTACCTGACATACAGCTGACGGCATGACATTTTCGGACCATTCAATCCGAATTGGCGACAAAGGGTGTGTTAATTGCAAACAACAGGGGCCGAAAAACATCATTTTGGCATTGTAATTGGTGACGTCCCAAGGTGGGCAAGGTGCAAATTGGCCGACACGTTTCCTCAAGACCGATAACGGAACAAAGTGCCAAAATTGGCACCTGTAATTTCAACTCGCAACGTTTTTTTCAACAACTGGGATGGTCCAAGAGTATCCGCTGGTATCCTACTAACGCAAAATGTGCGACATTTGGCAGTCTGGGCTGGTGACATATTTATGGTTTTATATTTTTACCAGTGGCATACTGAACACTTCTTTGGCTCCTGGCAACCAAATGGGCCAAATATGGAGACCATGTAATGTGCATATCGGATACTATTGGCACCAATCGCTGCGTCGTTTGTGGTTGAATGATCAGAATATTCGAAACACTTCAACCACATTTTTGCATAAGTTGATAAATTATTTAATGGCCTGCCTCCTCAAATTCTCTATTCAAAATTAAGGTACTACACTGATATTATATTCGGGCACAGTCCTTCATCAGAGAACTCAAAAGGCATTAGGTAAAAGTAAAAATGATTGATTTTACTGTTGCTAGCCCTCAAATTGAGGTTCACTCAAACGCATTCTACAACAAATTCTTAAAAACTGGATGGCGACACCATAATACTCTGGCCAGCTCTAACCCACAGATTGTGTCCACAAAGATGCGAAACTAGAACAAAAGTTGTAGGTCAGACTTTTCATTTAATTCATCTAGATAGTTTTCCTAACTCAACGTCAGGAAGGTTCTGTTTTATCGTGTCTCGATTGACTTTCCCACGTTTTTTGCTGCTTTTTTTAAGAACATTGCATTAGCCTTTTGTAAAGTTTGCTCATCAGGTTGCGGCAGAGTTGCACAAGTCTATGTATGTCACGACCTGTCGCTCAGGAAGGGCTTACCGCGTTTTTTGTCCAACCGAGATTTAAAAAAATAACTACGTTGCTGCGCTGAGGGCTGCGAAGAAGGTCCACTATTACATGCAGCGATCTGGCGCAGGCCCACCAGACAGCTATCGTCGAGCAGCACTGAATGTCAAGCTTTGAGAGTTTCTGGTTGAATTTGTTTAATCTGATTGAAGTTATTTTTTAGTTGACTCCGGTATTTTGTCTAAAGAGTCTCTGATATTCATTTAAGTTTCATTTTCCCAGCATGTTCCAATTGTATTTTAAATAATTCTTGTCAAGATTACCAAATTCATACTGGCTGCGCCATTTGCTAATTTGCAAGGTCATTTGAAAAAGCTATTTCACACATTTTGGCGTGGCAGACTATTGAAAATTTATCGCATGGAGAATACATTTCAGGCAAGAACCATGATGGTATAAACACATATACATTATCATACTTCCCAGAGTGCCAGAGAAACAGCCTCCATATATATTTTTTATGTATTTTTGTAGGTGCTCCAACATTTTGCAGAGTGGACTTCAGTCTCCTAGCCCCACGCCTTGCATATAACTCTATACATTATTATCTGTGGCTTTAGCTACTATGTGTTATGTCTGTTTCATATTCTGAAGTTAGCGTTCTAGTTTTATTTTACGGACATTTGTCTGAAATTATGTTGGTAATTCCCTTAGTTTGCCATTCCCTCTGTCCTCCTCCTTGCCGAAGGACGTGCCGTGGTGCTCCCTATCACTTGCAGGATTTGTGAAGTGATTTGAGCCGGCTCGCGCCACTGTGTTGTGATCAGAAATGCTGCACTGTGATGCACACAAGGTCTAAGTGAAATTTTGACGTTTCTCTTTAATACCGCATAAAATATAGCCAAAAATCGATTTCTTGCCGGACCCTTGCGGTGTCACCCTTGTTTCAGGGCGTGGGTGCGTCGCTTAGAGTACCTCCCGCTTTGTTTCGCATCCTGGCGCACCCCACCAGTTTTCAGGCTACGCCTGAGCTAGGCCCGGCTCAAGGCCCGGCGGCTTCACGGAACAAGAATCAAGCTGGCTCCCGAGAAACCTTCCAACAGGGAAAGAGTTGGCGACGCCATATGACCTTGGCAGTTGGTGCGTCGATAAGCCCCAAAAATTATTATTAAAAGAAAACAGCGTGCTGCTCGTCACAAGATCTCGTAATTGATGCCAATTTGTATGATCTGAAATGATCAGGTCACATTCCTAGTCAGGTGAAAGACTTGATTTTTTCCTCTCGGAGCCCACTTTGCCGCTCAGGCTATTGACCAGGATTTGGTTAAGAAATCACATAAATACAGCCAGAAAAGTGATCAGGAGACAATTAAGCTTTGCCTCATTTACTATATACCTATGTGACCCATCTAAGTAAAGTTTGATATTGGGTGAAAGGTCGAAGGTTATTGCCTGTCAGAGGTCGCTGTTACTCACATATATTTCCCCTCCCCAAATTTTTGCTATATTCAAAAGGTTTGCCTTATTATATGGCTTGTTGTGGGGTAAATAAATCTTAAAAACTATCAACAAATTCTAGAATAAGGTTAACGAAGGTCATCAAAGGTAAAAATATGTTAAACGTCTAGAATTAACTGGAAGGTCAACGGCAAATACATTGGGCCAGTTCTTTGTGAGGGACAGAGAAGAATGGCCAAAGATTTCAGAATTCGCTTGAATATGTTTGTTGACCTGCAAACGACCCCAGTGAGCTTCCAGTGCTAGGTTCAAAGATTTGTAATATTGAAAGCTTATGACAATTGTTGTGCAAGACACGCAAAATTAATGCCCCAAATGCTATGCAGAGTTTCAAGGCTGTAATCGCAACGATATTATGCTTTTCTTGAGAAAACTTAGACTTCTGTAAGGGTTGAAGGTGGCTGGCTGGCCATTTAGGGCACCCTCGGCCCCGAAAGAGGGATTCGACTCGGACAGGTCAGGGTCTTAGCGGACTCAGATAAGGGATGGGATGAAATCATTTCCTTCCGTTGGAAAGGTGGGGGCGAGATAAGGTCTCACATCGGCCTCTCTCTATATATATATATATCTCTCTCCCTCTCTCTCTCTCTCTATCTCTCTCTCTCTCTCTCTCTCTCTCTCTCTCTCTCTCTCTCTCTCTCTCCGGCTGATTTCCATAACACAACAAGTGTTTAGTAAACGGTCCGGGCTGGCCGCACCTGCTGCCATTGTTGCTGTTCTGCCGCTCTCTGCTCTCCCCGCCAACGCGTCGCTGCCGCCTATTTGTCCCTGCGACCGACGATGGCCCGGGGCGATAGGGGGACGACCCGCCGCCGGGTGCTCGGTATTCAATGGCAAGGGGAGCAGACAGGGGGCACGTGAGAGCTGGGGGGAGTGGTGACGGGGGCGCTGTGGGTTTGGGCTCGAGTGGGCTGCACGCGTGTGTGTGAGGAGAATTTAGCTGACTGGTGGTTAGTTTTGTCGCAGGAGAGGTAGAGCTGGAAGTTAGAGATATATGAGAAAATGAAACATCAACAGCCTCCTGAAGGAGAATTCGCCATGAAATTTCAATGAGACCTTGTAACTTTATAGAACTTTAAACCGGCAGAGATCAAGAAACAGGGAAATAAATAGAAAATGGAGACCAGAAAATCCGCTTAGGAAAATCAAGACTGAGAGAAATTGATAAAGAGATACGGCTGAGATGCAAATAGGTTGTATGCATAGAACCGCATGGTACAGACACAAGGCTGGGGGAAAACCTCTCTCCTCCCTCCCCACCCACCCTCAATTGTCCCGCCCTTTTTACTCACAGGTCATCTAAAGGAAACAAATATATTCTGAAGAATAAACACTTAAGCACCGCTACAGTTTAGTCCTAGCGAGGCGGATTCTCAGTTAGCAGGCGCCGGTACGGATCTCCGTACAACCTCCATCGGCACGAGAAAGGAGGCAGGTAATGCCTAGGTACCCCTTTACAATCTTGACATTCCTGTTAGATAGCGAAGAGCAGAAGGCCTCGTTAGATAGCTCTTCCTGATCTCCACCACACATGCTATATACAATATCTTTGTCAGATCACTTTTGAGGTCACTAAGCGTTAACCTCGCCCCACCGAGGAGGCATGATGGCCCCCAAGGTTTTCCGGGATAGCAGAAAAACAACGAGGCGCAGCACCGCGGTTGAGGGCTCTACCTCTTACTGCATCATTTTCCCATCATCCCTGAAATTTTTAGCCCGGGTCACCCAAGGTCAGGTCACCAGACGAGGTCAACCAAGGTCACCTCACTTCACCTTTAGAGCTCTGTAAGAGTTACATTTCAAAGTTGATCGATTTGAAACTTCCTACACTTCATGACCCCTCCAGGGTCTACAAGGTGTATATCCGGGATTTTTCGATTTCGTGCCCTGAGGTCAGGTCACGAGGCGACCTCTCCCATTGGAAAAGCATGGGAAAAGCTATTTCATGATATAAAAGCCACAAAAATGATTGCAAATACTCAGACTGCTCAGAACAACGTTTTTGGACACCCTTTCACGGATCCCAGGGGTCATATTTGCCCTTTGACTTTTCCAAGGTCATCCAAGGTCACCAGAGGTCAAAAACAGTGTTTTGACAATAACTTTGACCTAATTGAGCTAGAGCGGTGAAACAAACACCATCGTGTTTGTCTTGTCACTGGCTTTCATTTGATATACAGCAAGGTCACTTTTTGACCTTTCGTGACCTCAGGTCATATTAGGTCACGAGGTGACCTCTGGCGGTCAAACCACTGGCGGGAGGTCTTTACATTCCACATAGCGGAAAAAGTACTGGCAATTTGCTATCAAATGTACTTTACCAGGCCCCAATAGCTCTAATGACATAAGAGTTATGCCCAGTTTGCTTAATCATTGCATATTTGAGTGAAAATAGCCGATCTTGACCTAATTTGACCTCTGGAGGTCAAACCATTGACCTGAGCACTAAAACATGTGAAGTAACTTCTTACTGAATTCACGCGAGCTTTCTATTGCACTTTGCAGATTTGCGCTAACGCAAATATTTTCGGAGTTAGAGGGGGCCATCGATGGCCCCCGGTGGGGCGAAGGTGGCGCCGGACCCCGGTGGGGCGCGGGTTAAAGCATATAATCATGCAAACAAAGAAGAAACTTGTTTGTGTCGTATGCGACATTGCTAGCAGTTAGAGCAGCTGACAAAGCAGTGCTACAGAACATATATAACCACCATTGTAATTCTCTGGTCAAGGTCTACTGAATGACGAATCTTGCGATCTTTTCAGGCCGGATCTCAAAATTGACCTGACCTAATCTGACCTCAGGTCAGGTTAAGAGTATTACATGTGTATCATCAAAGCCGCAGTGGCACCTCAAACACGATGACGTCAAAATAAACGCTCAATCAACTTTTTCTGGCTAGCTATTGAACTTCATCCAATTTCCCCATGTATTTTTAATGGGGAAGTCATGGCTCTTACCAGACTCCAGGTTGTCATATTCAAAATCCACAACCACAAAATAATTTTTTGGTCACATTATGATGTAGTGAGACTCTCAGATGGATAGATGACATGGATGAAATGAATAACACGACATGGTATACACCATAAGTTAAATGTTTCAGGTGCATTTTAATGACGTTGCATCGCCATAACGTCATAAACTTTGAAACACTGTTGCTTGAAATTCTTACCATCCAAAGAAGGTACCCTCAGAATTGGGTAATTTGAGAGGCATTAAATCGTTGATCGCACCCATCCATCTGGACAAAGTTTGTGGTTTCTTCAAAGTTTCACGTTATCATTACTCGATTATTGACATTAAAAATCGGTTGGATATTCCAGTGTATAGAAATATAGTAATTATGGCATTCACTAAGCTTGACCTTTCCGGAACAGGAAAAGTAAGCCATCAGACAATTTCACCCGCAGTTTTGGTGTGCCGACCCTTAATGCACCACACGATCCGGATTCGTCGCACCCCATTCGATTACCATGTGAGGCGGCAGAGCAGCCCCACACCATTTTCCATGAATTTGGAATCTACCGGTGCTGCATTGTGTTGCCATTCTGCACGGACCCTCCTCTCTATTGTGTTGGCGCGCTTTTGTTTGGCGGGCGCGCGCGCGCGGCGTCGCGTGGGGGGAGGGGGAGAGGAGGTGAATAGCGCTGATTTTGGTCGTTGGATCTCAGCCCCCGGAAGGGGTGTTTAAATGGCGGGGTAGGCACGAGCGCAGACCTATCGTGACAGGGTGCCGGTGCTTGATGCTGCCAGGTTCCTGACCTATCCACTGGTACGGGCATGTGCATGTTCATTTACTGTAAAAGAATGTAATCAATATCATACCAAAGATACTTTTGGAGACCAGAGAACGGCAGGAAAAAAGCACAGGATTGTTTCTGGCAATAGTTTTGTTGGGATTCTGATAACACACCAACGGCTGTCGTCAGACAGCACCACCAAGTCTCCATCTGCGTAAAGAGCTATTGTGGATCAGCTCACATTCATCCATGGAACCCGCCAGCACTGAAACCTGGCATTTGTGCTTCAGGCAGCACTGAAGCCGTCTTCCAGTCACTGACAACATTGCCATCAGAGCCCAGATTTGCCAGCCACAGAAACACTTTGAGAGCGAAAGTGTCTCGCTTACATAGCTGCACTCAGGCGAAGTGTAGCAGAGTTATCTTGTTGTCCGTGAAGAAGCAGAAGCTATATTCAATTTTTAGTTATTTTCTGAGCTTACATGATATAGTTACATTGCTATTTATTTAGGATTTCCGGTGTATTAACACGCGCCTCCCTGGGGTCCCTGGCATGACGCTCCCCGCTGGGGAGGGGGAGTTTTTCGCCCCCCCTCCGTATCTCCTTTCCCAGGATAGCTAAAGGAAAATTACGGACAGTGTTTGAAAGCTCTTGACAAGATGAAGATTAATTATTGGAAGCATTATATGTCAGGTTAATATTGAGGTCAGCATAGGTCAAATAAAGTACCATAGGCTTACAACAGGGCAGTGTACGTTTCCACCTCTGGATATTTAATCAGCAAAGCTAGAACAAATATTTTTGCATCATTGGATTCCCTCATCGTGGCAAATCGAATTATGTATAGTATGACCTTGCTAGGTCAAATTGTGAACATGACCTGACATTGAGCTAAGTCAGGTTCACACGGTGACCTGGTATAGTCATATTGCTTATCAATCGACTCTCCGTAACAATATAAACACAATGCAAGCAAAATGAGAGCTTTATCTCTATTCAGTGAGAAGTTGTTGGCAAAACAATTACTGTATGCTTCTGTGACCTGGCATGGCCTTTGAGAGGTCAACTGGTCAAAAACTCAACTTAATCATCACCATCATGGTAAGAATACACGGTGTGAGGGTTTTTAGCTTTATCTTTCCGGTATTTACTGAAAATGAGCCCTTTCAATTTTTCACCATAGACTTATAGGTAATGAGGTGACCAAAAAATTGACCCCACCTTAGGTCAACAATACAAAAATTCCGAGATAGCAGATTTGTAGACCCTAATAATTGTATCATATTGTGTAAGTTTCAAACTGATCGGTTGGCAGATGTTCCTTAGGCGCCGCTTCAAAGTCTTGATTTTAGGTTTTGAGGTCAGGTTTACTTGACCTTAGATAGATCCTTGACCTGACATGAACTGGCCTCAAAAATTTGGTGAGATGCATAAAATTGATTAAGAATAAGGTGCTGTAAGTTTCGTTGCTCTGCGTTTGTTTGTTTTTGCGTTATCTGGGGAAAACCAGGAGGAGGCGAATTTCGCCCCCCCCCAGCGGGGCGCGTGTTGATCGTGATGTCATGTAAAGCATCGGAAATTGTATCTTTAGCAACAAATTGATCATCATGCATATGCTATTTCTTATGAAGCTGCCAAAAGCTATCCATGGCTCGAGCAGTGCAATTGAGAGAGCATTTGTCGTAGGGAAACGATGCGGATAGCTGGTTATGTTTCACTCCCTTTTAGGATAAGCTTTGTGAAAAACTACCACTTTGCATCAGCGACCTGATCAAATTTACATGTTTTCTTTAATGAATATATCTAGATTAGCCTGGGTTTCACGCAAAGCTGCAGGTGCCAGGGATCTAAATAGCCATCAAACTGGCTGCGACCTTTCTCTTGTGCGGAACGACATCTACCAGACCACGGGCATTTTGGTTGATCAAAGATGTGGATCAGCTGTCATTTTTGCACCGAAATTTAAGGTCTATGTAAGTCGGTTGAGTGCATTGCAATGATGTAGTTTTTCCGATGCAAGGATGCCTATTCACATCAGTAAGGACTCTGGGCAGTAAAGTCAGTTAGTGCCCGCGTTCAGCTCTATTCTGTAACCCTTTGCATTGACGCAAAGGGTCGCTGGTTTGACCCCATGTCAAGGCCGGCTAGGTGTTCTACCCCAGCCCGTGCTTAGCTCACTCTCGTGCCCATTCGATTTCATATAACTTACCTGTTAGAAGGTTAAAGAGCACCAAGCAAAACGCAGATGTGGCGTCGAGGGTCTGAGTGGCGCGAACGTTTTGGCGCGCAATCGGCTCGGCCCGTGGCATTTTCTGTACAGAGTGTGGCGGGTTCATGCTCACCCAGAGTCAGGGTTTGGCGCCCTAGCCTAGCTCAAGGCTAGCTCACTCCCTTCCGGCTCCAATGTCCAGTGACCTCAGCAGCATTTGGTGCGTCGCCACCATTAAGCCCCAAACAGTATACATGTGTTCTATACATAGAGCACAAGTAAATATTGCATAATGAAAACATGAATGAAAGTGCGCGGATATCGTTCGACTGAGCATCAGTCTCAGGTCACATCAGGCGGCACCAGTGACGCGGCTCCCGCGCCCTGGGGCCCGGTTCCCGATGCTGCACTAATCTGTCAACTGTTGCGCCACCTGGCGACGGTGTGAAGTGATTTTCCGCGCGGGCGGGCTGATCTGTCCGCTTGGACAGGTACCCCGCGGCGGCTCAGCCGATGTCGGACCGGAGCACCGCTGCAGACAGCAGGGAGCCGGGGGTACCGCGATCATCACACGCCGCACAATACCGGCGACCTAGTCAGAGGCGTCGCCAGCCTGGTACCAGGGGGAGCTGCTGCCTCACCTTCTCAACGGAAGGGGAAATCGCTAGGTTTGATTGGCGGCATGAACTGAGGGTAGTGATGAGGCCAGATTTGAATTTCTTGCTGTTTTGTGGCTGCACGTCTGCGTGTGACATTGACTGGTCCCTTGAATTGTTTACCCATGGAGACGTAGCTGGCTCAGGACAGAGCACAACATCGATGGGGTGATTTTTTCGCAGATTCTGTCCACTGAAGAGAGGGAATTGATTTTGGATTTGAGTGATTAGTCACGTCAAACCCGGGCTAGCAAATCGCCGTATTGCAATTACTTCCCCACAGGGTACGGGACAGGGCACTATGAGATGCCATGCTGAGGCAAGTGTCCCTATTTCAAATTCGGTCCCTTTTAAAATACGGATGTGCTATTTGGGATGGTGCCTAAGAAACTCAACTAAAAAGACTAGACGAAATTCAAAATAAGTTTCCCATCTGGCTAGCCTCACACGCACACTCCTCTTGGTCTTCAGACTATTTGTTCTATTATGATCTTCTTGCTCACTTCAAGTTATCAAGCCTTGCGAGTAGACGCGTCCAATACGATATTCTCTTCGTCTATACAATTTTATCTTGAAATTTGTATTGTACCTATCTACTCGGATATTTCCCTTTACACATGCTGGGTTGCAATACGAGAGCATCAGTAAATCGTTGTGTTGCGTTCAATTTACAAGGGTTGAAAACGTGAAACAGGGGCTGTTTTATAGAGCTGGGACAAACACAAACATATTTTCCACTCCCAGAATCAATCTGGCCTCTTTCACAATTCTCCTTTGAATTTTAAATCCCAAATAAAAACGCATGCTAAACAGCTGACGAGTTAGGCATATTTCGTGTTATGTACTTGTATGCTGGACGATGTAACCAAACGAGATGAGATATGATTGGATGACACATGACAACCTGTTACTCATCCGTGGCATATCAATGGATATACTCAAATATGAATATATATATATATATATATATATATATATATATATAATAGATCCCGGTGGGTCCCCTGAATGCGTGAACTGAGCCCATGAGTTCCCCCAACATAGTGCGAGCTGGTAAGGTCATATAACCATAGCAGTTTGGTGTGTTGATAGACGTCACTGAACTGTTTCCCTATACAGACCTGGGTTCATTCTGCAGCTCTGGAACAGAACTTTTAGGAACTGATCTGACTTGACTTTTTTAGGAACAAGGAAACCGCTACATCAAGTGATTTAAAAAAAGAGGGTGTATACTTGTTCAATCCCCAAAGTACTGGACACTGCTTGGAAGTCACCTTGGTTAGACACCCGCTAACACGGTGTCCTAACCAATACGCATAGAGTTGCAGCACGTCACAAGCCGTTGACCTGCCGCAACAACCGGCATTTTGGTTAAACGCACTGCCGCAATGCGTCGCAGCAAAAGTTAAACACCGTCCAACTTCTTGCGCCGGCTTTCTGCGCCAGAAAAACATCTCGGGGTTTCTTGTTGTTGTTGTTGTTTTAGTCAATGAGTGTAATATGTGCTTTCGAATGATACTTCAAATTAATTTTGAATTCATACTGAAAGATCCATTGGAATTGGATATGATAACCCATTTCTCCTTAATCGTCATTTTAATAGTTTTAGCTGCAAGCTAATTTTCGATTGTTGGAAAACAACAGCTCGTCGTAACTTAAGTTGCCAGATTGCTGCCAAAGATGAGATTTTCCTCTGCCGGTCAAACCCTGCAGAAACAGGTCAATGACTGTTCTGCAACTGTTGCCGATGGTCGCCGACCTACGCTGGCGTCCCTGTTAGGACACCGCCTTAGTCTGAGGGGTCAGCAGTCAGTACGGGTGCAGTACTCAGCTCCAAGAAGACGACTATTGTCAGAAGGTTCGAGAGATGTACACTTCCTTGAAGTTTGATTTTATTGTGTTTGGAAGCTAACTTATTGATTATAGCCTTGCTTTGAATGGCCTGTTAAATGCCCCTTTAATGTTTGTAGACCTTTCGCTTTTTTATATAATATTAAGGCACAAGTTATCGAATAAATAAATCAGAGGGCAGCACCTTACCCGAGAAAGTCACCAAGTTAAAATGCTCATTTTCGAAGTGGGTTCTTGGGAAGAATGTTGTTTACTTTGGTCGTCATTACAATGTAATTTCATGTCAGAGGTGCAGAAACTTGCCAACTCAGCTACTGGAGTTTGTGACACATTTATGATAGTCGAGGTGTATAAGTGTGACAAAATAGCGATCGTGACTGTATGGTTCAAAATCAAACCACACATTTTCGAAATACAGAATGATGCGTGAAGCGAATATTTTAATTTAGCAGCTCTGTCCTCCAATTGCACAGCGTACCATCAGTGATACAATATTGGTACTGTGTTCAGTTTCTACTAAAACGAGAGACCCCCGCTGCCGAAAACCCGGAAACCGCTGTCACAGTTGCCAGATTTTAACATGCAGCCCAATGGTGCCGATTGTTAGTAGTTGCCAGAAAGTTGCCGCCTAGATGCCCGAAATGTGACAGTCAATTTTTTCGAGAAATACATGATTGTGGGCATATTTAAGGCATTAAAGATAACGCAGATACGTTAACAAGTACTTCTCTGTCCATTTTGTCAGGTTAAATAATATTTAAAGTTTGAGTATCTTCGATTTAGTGGTCCCCATTTCTTTGAATTTAGTATCAAGTACGGCTAAAAGCTACTAGGAAAAGCACTAAATGGGTGAAACAAATAAACATAGCTGGGCAGCAATTCTACCTAAACTACGCAACAGCGACAAGACAAGTTCGCAATGTTTGTGTGATGTAGAGCCTGCCAAAAAAATTGAACAAGTGGGAAGCTACTTCTGTTGAGGGCATATTTATTAGGTATATCTGAGATAAATGCAGGCTAAAACTAGCTGGAATAAATAGTGCTGCCCATGGCTAATCTAAGATGAATGTAGGCTACTTTGATACTGATGCACTTTCACACATCAAACTTGGTTTTTCATTCCTTAGCTTGCTTGTGCCTTACCTTATTTGTGCCCTAGATCAAGATTGGTTAGGTAGATTTGGAGCTGGAGGAAGTTGGGAGAGTTGGCGCCAGCAACAGACTGGCAACAACAGTAATTCAGGTGAGATTTCATGATCAAATTATCATGTCAATATTGTACAGATAGCAAATGTGTGCCAATGCAGTCCTCCACAAAGTGTTAAAACACAGACTGGAGAGGGACCTGGCACTAACGTGCACTAGAGGGGGCCTAGTAGACCCCCTTCTCATCTCAGAAAATCACAGAAAATCTCAGAAAGAAAGAGACTTTAAAAATGCTGGTTGGGGTGTGTTGCTTACTACCAAGTGGTAGTAAGCAGCACACAGGACCTGGAACTGCCTGGAGTTCAAGCAGGATTTTGACTTATACACTGGATCTTTCTTTGGTATGAGACTTCCAATACCTCTGTACCTATTAGGCCAATAGACATAATTTTACATCTATGCAGGGTAGTTGCCTCAGAGTTTTTACTGCAAGAAGGAACGACCAGGCAGGTGATAATCAGGTGTTGGGGGAAAATTTTAAGCATTTGATCTGGCTATAAAAATGCTACCTAAGGTCCACTTTACCAACACATTTTAGGTAGATCCAGATCCTATGTTGACATTGACATTTTTGTCCTTTTGTTGATATGTGAGATAGAAGTTCAGTGGGGGTGGGGGGGAGCTGTGATCAGGGTTCCCAATTGTGTGTAGGTGTACGCTCCCATTTATAGATTAGTTCCCAATAATAATTTTCATGATAATTGCCACATTTAATCATGGGGAAATGTACCATAATTGGAAACACTCCTTCCAAAAATGGAATTTTCTTCAAAAAGGGAAATGCATGTCATTGGGGGAAACTGCAGTCAGAGTTGCCAATAATAGTTATGATCCCAATACTGAAAACAATGATCCATAATTGGAAATTTTCCTTCCAAAACATAAACATGATCTAAAAATGAAAACACAGTTTACTACTTTCATGCGGTAATGGCCTGGTGCTTGAACCTTGTCCGTTGCAAAAAGTAAGACAGGTAGATGACATTCAGCATATTGGAAATAGTATTCAAGTATAAAATTATCATTTCCAGCTTTGTGTGACAGAGGAGGCATACGTCACATTGAGTTTGTGACAGCCAGTATACGTTCTGCACCTCTGTTTCATGTGTCTTTAGATCTGGCAAATATAAGCATTATCTTTTGCATACCGGAAATTAATAACTGCGTGTGACCACTCCCGATAGCCTCTCACGTTTCTTCATATGCACTTGTCCTTTCCCTCGCCGTTTACTTTCACAGTTAAGTACCATATGATTCCAACACAGCGACTCTTGAAACCCCGTCTTTAGGAGATGACAGGGGCCAAAAAGTGTCCAGTGTGTCACCATTGAAAACGTCGAACCATAAATGTGTCACCAGCCCAGGCTGCAAAGTGTGGCACGTTTTGCGTTGGTAAGATGCCAAAGGATACTCCTGGACCATTCTAGTTGTTGAAAACATTGCGAGCTTAAATTGCAATTGCCAATTTTGGTGGTTTGCTCCGTTATTGGTCTGGAAGAAACATGTGGGGTAATTTTTGTCACCTTGCCCACCTTGGGGTGTCACCATTTAGAATGCCAAAATGGTAGGTTTTTCGACCCCTGGGAGATGACGTTTTCTTCACAAAGAATACAACATTGAAATGCTAGCCGAAATGTCGAAAGAGATGCGGTAACGCTAGGAAGAGGATTTGCTTCCACTCTGCTGCCACGAGCTCGAATCCCCGGGCAGGTATGTATTTTACTAAGTATTTCTGATCATCATAATACCCTCAGAACAGGGTCAAAGTTGACACCACCATATATCTGCAGCAGCTGCAGTGTCGTAGAGCCCTAAAGCTGCTTCGAAATGTCTAAGAGATGAGAACAATTGAACAATTTCTCAGGGGATGTATCATAATTAAAAATTCCAGAAATTCTTACAGATAGCGTAAGGGGTTCCGGCGTTGGACCAGTTATGAGGCTTATCTGGGCCCATGCTTATATGAGGCCCATGCTACAAAATGGCCTGCAGCACCCTGTGGCAGTAGGCGTGTGCCCAGTGATGGGCTTTTAGAGTTGTTAATACCTTTCTAAGTATGGTTAGCTGCACTTAGCCGCAGCACACCTCGGGTGGCAAAAGGTTAGCAGTCGCAATGTAACTTTTTCGAAATTGAAAGTCAAATTATGGATGATTCTATTCGCGATCAAGCAGCTGATGAAAATAGCCCAGAGAACCCACTAACTGACAATGATTATCCCATCCGCTTCAAGGGGAAAATGCATATAACAGAACACCCTCCTTGCAGGCTGGTGGTCTACTTGGTGGAGGCTATCCCATTCCACTTCCAACTAACGCCTAGGGCCGGCCGGGCGCACTATTCAGTGAATGGCCCTCATTGGTTACACGTATCGTGGAAGTGATTACTGGCCCGGCAGTCCAAGTCACTAATCACATTACACTACAAAGCGACCGCCGGTGTCACCGCCGCGTCACGTGCACTGACACGTGTCAGAGCCCACGTGACACGTGCGTGCACGTGCAGACACGTGGTACCGCACACCCGGTTAGCACCGATTATCCCAGACTATTATGACACTATGGGAGGGCAAAAGGCCTGCTAGATAGAATGGGTTTCGATTAGTTCTATATTGAAGATTTGGTCTGATAACAAAGACTTTGAATGAAACAGGGATCAGGGTATGCATGATCTACATATATAAAATCGTGCATTGTTTGATACTGAAAGCGAATCACCAAGTCCCAGATGCGATTTTTTCCGTAACAGGAAGTGCGAGGGAAAATCTTCACAAGGGATTTTGATTCTATTGTTGAATTTTAGGCCGTGCACTGCTATTATTTCTTGAACCGAATTTGATCTATAAGGGTACCGATACTCATCATAATCGCATTTAAAAAATTTTCATCACACAGTCGGTCCAGTGACGTGACGTGTTTCAAAAGACAAAAAGAAAGCATTGCTTGAGCATATCCTGCCGGCGTTATAATACCTGTCCCACGTATCTCCTGTCGCGTAGGCCCGTGACAGAATATTCACGCGCTGTTTTTTTCTAATGTACTTTTGGGGGTTATGGGCAGGGAACACAATACCTTATTTCAAAGGATTTCAAAGGTCCTCTCAAGGAGACTCCTTCACGCCTGAGTGACATTACACAGGCTTAAAGGGATTTTTCTACCGCGGTGTCATCTGAAAATAGTTCAAACTGTGTTAAGCTGGCTTGGAAATATGGGAGGGCACAAGGAATTCAATTGTGTTCCAAATGTTGAAATACAACATTTTTAACATGGTTGCCTTTTTTAATATTCTGGATAGTATTCATACACCCTTAATACGGCCTTAGAAGGTGGGCAGGTGACGTCACACCAGGGACCGATCCTTGCTCTTGAAGGAGAGCTGGACAAGAAAGGCCTATACAGCGATCTCCTGCCCATACAGCAATATCGAAATGTATTTCATGAGGGAACATTTATTAATTAAAGTATCTAGGAAAAAACGTTTTTTGGTGGATGATAGGTGTCTGCAACGCCAGCCTGTGTGGTTCACCAGACCAGTGCTGAATCAAAGCTGAAGCCGGCACACTGCAGAAACTGCTCTTATCCCTGGCTTCTTTGTAAGTTTCCAATAGCGGATGTAAGCACCTATGCCAGAAATATCGCAGCAGCGGCATCTGGCCGCTGGCAGTCGTTTTCACCGATGAGGTATCTCCATTCAGCGGGGATGTACACCACAGTCGGTCCGGCAGCCCCGCCTGGCGGGAGGCAGAGGCACGCACCCCAATCTCGGCTCTTAATTGCCCGGATCGGTCACGGCGGTCTCCACTCCCGGCTCGTCTCTCCATTGGGGGTCTCCTGTCCGCAGCTGATCAGTCTGGTCACGGCGGCTCCATTCCCGGCTCATCTCTCCCTCAGAGGTCTCATGTCCTCTGGTGGTCCGCCTGGCCTGGAAAACCTGCGTCTCTGCGGGAATAGCTAGTTCGAATAGTGGTGTCGGGGTCTCTAAGACAAGTTTTCTTATATATTTTCTGGGACTTAAACTCATATCCTTCTCTTACAATGGTCAGCAAAACGTATAACAGAAATTTTGCCTCCCGGGCGTTGATTTGTTCCGAGGCATTATGTTATCGCGAAAATGAGAATCAGCAATGGCGTCGGCGCGTTCTTTCTTTGGCACACAGACTTCCTTCTCGGCACTAGCCACATTTCTGAAGCGATAGATTGGGCGGGATAGTGAACTTCAGTCTCACTTTGATCGGCTTGGAATGTGATCATGTTCACGGCAGGTGATAGCTTTAGCTGTATCTTTCATCACAAAAAGTGCTATATAGCGGTGGTGTTAAGTTTCAGCGTTACTAAATACATCAATAACAATAAACGATTACACCAAGCACAGAATTACATGTTTGTATAGAGGTATGTTTTTGAATACTCTTTGTTACTTAGTTTCTGATTGGATACATCGTATGAATATTTTTGTTACAAAAAGCACCGATACATAGGAAAAGATAATCATTTCTAAAGCCACGCTTTCCGAATCATCTTATTTGGGCCTCAGTGCATGAGAAAAGGTGCGAATAATAATTTAAATTTACTTTGTTTTGATACTTAAAGTGCAACATATAATAATTTCTGAAAACGTTTTGAAAATTGAATTTTTACTCCTGATGGAAACGAGATTCGTACCGCCTTCGACACTGAACGGTTTGGTTGGCGACTGATAAGTCTGGTAGGCACGCCCCTGAATGTCAGTCTGGTTTACTGACGTCGGAGCGCCCTCAGCTCTCACTTCCCCTGCCTGTCACCGGGAGTCAAACGGGAAACAGCTGATGCAGAAACCCCCACACGCTGATGGTAACTCACACTTCGATGTCTGCGTCACGCTCTGGCCCCGAGCAGTAGCCCGTCAAAACGACCGAGTCTGGTCACAGTGTTATACCGCCCCGCGCAGGAGACACCACTGCCGACTTTTTCACCTCCTCGGCTCACAAAAAATGACAGCTGACTCCAATGTGCGGCAGTAATTTACACTCCCTTCCGACAACTTCAAACAGAAATCGTGGGACGTTGTTTGCTGGGCGTGACACTTTTTTGCTGTATCGCCTTCGTGTAACAAAACTTTCACGCTCTGCTACAATTAGGATTTCTTTTTTTGGAAATGACGGTATCTTTACTTATTTCAAATAAACATTGTTTCTGAGATTTACTAAGTATCTCTTCAAGCTACAGAAGGCAAGGGCCGGATGGATTGCCAGGAAAGCACTACCTATTCAATCCATATCGGAAACCTGAAATCCAGAGGGGATCCCCTCCAGTAAATGAAACATATTGAAACAGAGAAGCTGGGTATTGTCAAATTATTTAGAGTACTAATGAAAATTGATGAAATACTACAACTGCAGTCAGGGGCGTAGCCAAAGGGGGAGACAGGGACAGCCGCCCCTCCCTGAGGGCCCGAAGGCCCCCCCAGGACACGAGCCGCGCGAAGCGCGTCTCGCCCGCACTATGCTCTGTGGCCAGATTTGGCATTTTATACCAGACAGGGCCCTCTTAAGCCCTCTTTAGCACTCTATTCTGTAACAAGGAGGGCCGTTTTTACCCATCAGGGCCCTTTTGGTGCTGTCGCAGGGGCCCTTTTCGGGGTTCCGCCCCTCCCTGAGTGAAATCCTGGCTACGCCCCTGACTGCAGTTATTTGCCTTCTAAAGTTTATCTGAAAATCGATTATTTCAGTCCATACGTCTCTTGTTGAAAATGATGCACCGGAATTCAGTATTAGTGATTCAACCCTGCACTTATTCCAATATTTTCCACCTTCGAAGGGGGTTGCTGCGACCTACCCGATCGTAGTAATTAGGCTCTAATTGGTGTTGAGTTTCAAGGGCAAGCCATCTATGTTTCTCACGGTCAATATTTTCGCTCAGGCTTCCATTGAACATAACTACTACTGACCAGAAGTAGAAAGTATTTTCTTTTGTATCCCAAAAAATATTCATCTAATTAAAAACTTTTAAACTTTAGGGTAAAATAAGCGACACTTGTCACCGCCCTAAAATTAAATCCTAGCCTAAGGACATAACGTTTTAATTCGACACATTTTTGTGATTGAAGCTCTATTGTAATACAAGTGATTTGCACTGATCCCGCTTGCCAACAGAACATGCAGAAACTTGGAAATTTATTTCCACCGCGGGATCTGGACTCTCCCTTCCAAAACCTGTGTCGACCCCCGTGCCGCCAGGCGCTGCGCTCCTGCCCTCTCTACATCCGCCCTGCTCTGTTGTCTCGGCTTGTTAAATAACGACAACGGCTGTTGATGGGAGGTCTGATGCGATTATCCCCGGTGGTACTTGGGGACTGCATAATCATTTCTATTGTTAATATTCATTCGATAAGGGGAGGAAATGAAAAGGGATAGAAAAACTCGGCATGAAAATTGGGAGAAGCTCCTTTGTAAGGGAACTTCAATCTTGTCGAAGTGAAAACCATAAATCTAGAAAAATTAGAACTTTAAAAAAGAAGAGAGTGTCTTAGGTCATCGCAAGTTGTGCAACACCCTGAAGTAACTTTTGTTGTTTAAATTGCAGCTTCTGTTGACAGAGCATAGTTATATGTTGGTACTAAGCCCTGTCCCTCGTCCATTATTGGAGTGACAACACAAGTCAAGAACATAAGCGATATCCACGCAAAAAAATTGTCTCTAAATTTACCCACAAGATAAGGAATCAGATAATAACGTCGAAAATGTTCTCATTAAATTTAAGCCTCTACAAAGGTTAAGGGATCTGCCAAACCTCTAACGTATCAAAAACACTCTTCAAAGCTGCCGCGTTTCAGTGCTGGGTGGGCAGATGTGCTGGAGGGGATGTGTGACACAGACTGGATAACCCTTTGAATTCGTGGAGCGGCTGTTGATGAAATATGGCCCCAGGCGGTTTGTGCTGCGGTGGCCCTACCGCAATCAGTTCGCCATGGATGACAATCAATCACCCGCGTCAGTTGAGAGCCACAAAGGTCTTCCACGCGGCATCGGTTGAGGGCCGGTGCTTTCATCAGGGCAAGAACTGAACGAAAGCCAGAACTGGGTGAAACCAGAAGAGAGCAGGACAGAGCTAGAACAGAGCAAACATGATAAGCACCGCTGTCTACGTCGGCCCCTCACAATGAAACCTGGAGGCTACTTCATGAGTTTAGCACTACCTCCGTTCATGCCAATGTGTAGGTATCGAGCCTTCTTTTGCAGCCTTTGGTAGTTTTGCAGTAATAACGATTCGACAGAGTCGTCAGTCCGTCCGTATCACACGTGCTAACGCAAAAGTGAAAGTGGATGACTCATTTAAGCTTCAAGCAGATAGGGCTGTCAGGTTAGTAAGGAAGCTCAGTCTACAGGTAGCTTGAAAACATATTTTAAAGGGAATGTGGCACCTTTATAACGTGGTTTTAACTGAGATAGCCAAGTTGTAAAGCAAGTTAGAAAACCCGGTACTCTATACATCATATGTCTTGAAACTCGATATTTCCGTAGAAAAAAGGCTAAAACCTACCCGAAATGTACCTCGCATGTACCTCTCGCCAGGCGGCCATTGTTGTGAGCTGCTGGTGTGAGAACATATGCTGACGTCACGATGAACATCAGCCAATAGAAGCTCTTGAAGTGTTTCGTGTATGGAAGTAGTTTTCAGATCATCGCATCATCCACAGACAGATATTTATTTCTTATCCTAGAGAAGTATTTTAAAATCAAAATATTGAGCTTATTGTTCATTTTTCAGAGAAATCATGAGTGGTCTCATTATTTTCGGCTAAAAGTAGGTACGCCTAATTGCACTAAATTCCAGGATTCAACCAAGATGCCACATTCCCTTTAATACCTCCATATCTAGGTTTTTTAATTGTCCCGTTCTGTTCTGTTTCTATTGAAGATTCAGGATAACCTCGAAAAAAGTTGAGTTTGCCTCGTGTGAGACCTTTAGACCGACATACCCAATCCGGGATTGGCATGAATTATTTACGATGGAAACATCACAGCAGCTAGTTCTAGGCCTCCCCCTGTTCTGTACGCGCGATGACAGGTGGCTAAAAACAAATCCGCAGGCAGATAAACAACCTCTGTGAATAGGCATAGCCGTAGGTGTTTTCAGTATTTCAATAGGCGATCAGCTGAACAAAAGGGTATCTGGGGGCCCGTGAGGTCACTGGCCTTGACTGATCTTGGAAAGCCAAAGGTGAATCGTGCAGTCACGAAAATCCAAGTGTTGGGGAATGGACGGCAAAAGCATGTGGAAAAAGATATGAGATAACCCTGGTAACTAATATTTCATGTAAATGACATTGTTGTTGCCTCATACAAGGCCACTGACCTCGAATAGTCTCTAAGAGTATGAAAGCCAGCAAAAGTAAAATATAAAGTACATTGGTGTTCGAGTGTTGGTAAATTCGATGGTTGAATCCAATTGAGTTTAGCCAGGCTATGAGTTTATTTGGCAATAAAATGCTCAGTAAAGGAAAATGAGATAGATAAGCACTGAGCTCTTTGTAGATGAACACCGGAAACAATGTTGTCTACTCTCATTTTACGACCGAGCGCGCATTGACCTAGAAGAAGAGGGCTGGAATGGTACAATTGTAGCACGCTAAATATCTACGCCGCTAACCTGGCTTTGAGTCCCAGGCAAAAGAGCTGAATAAAGACTTCCTGGTCCGCAATAGGTATACTTCTTCAGCAAGATCAGTTGGTGTCGGTATACAGTTGGTGCATTTTAAAGCCTTAAGGTTTTTTCCTTTCTATCTAGAAGCTACCAAGGTCACTTGAGGGAACTAGCCTACGGCACATGCTTAAAACGTTGAAAGACACCAAATGGAGAACATAAAAACCTCAAACCTAAGTTACGAACCCATCCATGCTAAACTTCTCTTTTCAGGTCAAGACCAATGAGAAGAATAGATGAGTGCTCGTGCAAGTCTTAGAGGGTAACCTCCTACGCCCGTAATTTGGTATGCTGGATGCTTGATATTTGCTTCAAATATGTAGAACTAAATTGAGTACACACATACTGGGCGGCATTCTTCTACGTCCAACTGTTCCTCAGATATTCTGGAAAAATGAAGGGGACCGATTCAGAGCCCCGTTAGCACAAGGCGAAAGTTCATTCTAAGAGGGCAGCAGGGTCCCGTCTTTAATTCAGGATGGGGAGGGAGCGTAATGATCTATACCAGCTAACCGCATCGGCATTAAACTTACAATCCCTTTAACACTGGACGATTGATATAATTCGATTCATTTCACCGCCCGTGCTGCGATGGGTTGTGCTTGACAGTGGAAACAGCTGAAGCCCCGCATGGGATTGTCTACTCTCACCCCATCAATGTACTCTACCTCAGTTCGTGATAAGCGTTTAGAATGATTTCATACGCTGTTCCGCGCAGCATCTGATGAAGCTAGCTTACTGTATTCTTGGTGCTTGGACTGAATCTTGAGTCTGATCTTACAGCCATGCTTGTAACTATACTGTGCTGCAGAGCGTGCTCGATGTTTGTACTGAGTAGTTATACTGTGCCGGATGGTTTCTTCGCCGCAAAGCGTTCTCTGCATTTAGTCTGGGTAGGTATACTGTACCGCACGATCTCCCTCAGAGTTTTACTGTGTCGCAGGGCGTGCTCGGCGTTTGTGCTGAGTAGATATACTGTGCCGCATTCCTCTCACACGGTTATCTGCCGCGGCCCGCGGAGCGTGTTCTGCGCTCAACCTGAATAGGTATACTGTACCGCACAGTCTCTCTCAGGGCTGCACTGTACCGCAGAGCGTGCTTGGCCTTTGTACTAAGTAGATAGACTGTGCCGCATCGCTCCACCCATAGCCCAGTACCGCCTGGGCTCTTTCGCACCCGCCACCGCCTGGGAGGTCCGATCGGACAACCTATGATCTAAGTTACGGAACAAATTGGAATGGCGGTGGAAGCGCCTCATCGTATTCTACTCTCAAGCCGAGTTTGAACCATATCCATTGGCCCGTGACGTCACAGAGGGTCAAAATTGGTCAAATTTTGAACCATTTAGGAAATCCTTTTTAACTCGGGAGCCATTCGACCCAGAAGAAAGCCAAGGGCATCAATGAGTTAGCTTCGAACCAATGATTCGAATGATATGCATATTAGCCTTAAATATCAAATTGTGACCTTGTGCTCAGGTCAAGGTTAAATAAAGACATTTCATGATCTTCCTGCACATCATTCGAGCCCTTGGGTCAGGCTCGTTACTATGATACCAAATTCATTGATGTGTCTTAGCTCGCTCGAAAATTATAAATACAATTAAAAAACATGACCTTTGGTGACCTCTGGTAACCTTGATATTTGACCTGACTTCAAAGTTGACACCAGCATGCGAAATTCCCCTTTCAAGAGCTTTTTAATGACGCTTAAAAACTTGATCTAGCTCTTTTAGCAGCCAAGGTATACATTGATTTTGTCGGTCACATTTTTAGAGGACCATAATTGCCTCAAATGGGTTTAGAAATGACGTCATAACTCATTGATCTGACCTGACCTGAATCCAATTTTCAACCATAAGTTGTCAAATTATTCACTCTACAGGTATGAAAAACGGTGCACCTTTCACGTAAATCGGCTCGGAATCATTCGCGACAAATCGATGGGGCCAGGTCTGACCTCCAGGAGGCGAAGAGTTGTTCTCTGCCGCAGTGTATTTCACGTCCAGCCTGGATAGGCATACTGTACCGCACATCCTCACCTGCAACCATTTGTGGCGCATGGATATGCTTTGCCTCTAAACTGGATAGGTGCTGTGACGAACATTACTATTTGCAATGGTATGAGCTTTCCTCGCATTGATGCGTCCTTCTAGAATCACGCACGCTTTCTAGAATCTGTTTTTGCGGGTTGGTCTGGTATTTTCACCTGGCCACCCTGCCCTGCTTACTAATTCTTGTAAACTACTTTAACACGCGCATTGACGGGGGGCGGGTACCCGCCCCCTCGGGTTTTCGGAGATAGTAGAAAAACGGCGGCGCGTAGCGCCGCCGTACTTGGTATACCTTTTCCCTCATCATTTTTACAACTTCTGTGAAAATTTTAAGGTTAGGTCATCTCAGGTCAGGGTCACCAGTACAGGTCAAGTGACCCGACCTCAAAAAAAGTTTAAGATAGCATAAGTCGGAGCAGGGTGAACTTATCCGATTGAAACTCGTATCACATAATGGCCCCACCGAGTTCTCTAAAATATGTTCCGGTATTTTTGATATCGATGATCTAAGGTCAGGTACGACGCATGACCTCTACATTGGAAATACATGGGAAAAATGGTTTTTACGGAATAACTCAGTAACGGATGGTGATAGAGCATTTATTTTAGCTGCATTAGACTCGCCTGGGCTTTGCAGTTCTAATGATATGCATTTTATATAATTTGACCGTGACCTGACCTCAGGTCAGGTCAAATCCTTGATTTGGCCTAGCAAGGTCAAATTATATATCATTCGATTCGGCTTGCTAAGAGGATTCATATGGTTCAAGTCGTTTTGCTCTATCTTTACTTGTTCAGATGTAATGCCCGAAAAACTGAATTTTACATGTTATCCCTATGACGGGCATGTTTTGACCTCTCGTGACCTTAAATGTGACCTGACAAAAAATGGTTCAAATGTTTTGGATGGAGAAGTGGATGGGCAGCCCAACGCCGTTTACCGTTTTTCGCTACCTACCGTGGTTCTCGAGATCTTAGGGGGGCGGGTACCCGCCCCCCGTCAATGCGAAGGTGGCTCAGACCCCCGTCAATGCGCGTGTTAAGATAGTCCCTCAGTTCTCCGGTCGGGTCTAAACATAGGTAGAGGCACTTTAGGACTCATTCAATGAACGTACTGATCTCACTGCAGCTAGGGGTGCCACCCCCGGAATTTTACTAGGGAGGAGGGGATGGGACCAGGACTTGCGATGACGGGGGAGTAGAATTGGAAGGGAAAAACTTGCATTTGCTGTCTGAAAGCGCTAACGACGATGAACATCATCAAAACATTGGCCTAAGTTCCCGTAGGTAAGAGGGAGAAAATGCAAAACAAACTAGGTCAAGTATTAAAGTCATGGGGAAGTCTATCCCTGATCCACAAGTTGAAGGAACACGCCCCCGCCCGTCCCCCCCCCCGACCCCGGTGGTTGACGCAAATTATTGCAGTCTCTTCTCTAGAATCCAAAATAATACCCAGAAATATGCAATAGCTTTTAGTCCTCCACACGAGATTCTCATGCTCGTAACTAAAAGACATACCAGCCTTAACCTAAAGGGAAAATAGCAGCAAAATAGGAATTAAACCAGGGTTTTGTAATCACGACATGGGTACGTGTTTAGAGTCCACGTCCAAAATTGTAATGGAATTAAGGGAAAGCTCAGTTCGGAGACAGCCAGCTGTTTATACACTATATGAATCAATATGGGAGACTGGAATCCCGATAAAGATATGTACATAAGACAGCACTCAATGGACGTCAATATACTTGAACCTGGACTCGTAACTAGGAAAGTCGTCCATCTATCACGCTCTTCAAGTCTTAGATATTTTACCTTCCTGACCCCAAGGCGTTTCGGATTCTGTCTTCATGCTAAAAATATTCATACTTGTTTGATTTGAAGTAGTAGCTGATTATACTGGAGGAACCAGAGTATAACACAATGATTTTTATTTCGGTCCTTCCAACGACTTTCTTCCAAAACAATATTTATCGCGATTTTTGTTGCTTGTGTGTCCGCAACACCTCAGACCTAGTCCGAGTTCACCCCTAGCTGATCATACAATATCACAAATAAGCAAATCAGGAGCACACTTCTATGATGCTACCATTAAAACATTCAGCACAAAACAAAAAGAGGCAATAACAGTCAGGCAGCCAAGCATCACAACATATAGCTGCAGCTCGTGTGCTGCTGAAAGCTCCCGTCTCCATGGCAACCATGCAGCGGATGGCTGTGATGGCTGTGATCTATTGGCGCCACTGCGTACTGATTGGCTGAGTGTGGCTCCCGTTTGCAGCTGACAGCCGCTGCCTGCGTCCAGGTACTCGCGAAACTTCCCGCCGAGCTCATCTGATCCCCGTACACAGACACCTGCTGCGAGGGGGCTTCAAAGAAGGGAAACAAGCCCGGTGACTGGTGCGATACCGTGCTCGCCGACTCCGACCTGCCGCAGGGGGCCGGGAAGTAGCCCAGCTCGCAGCCGTGAGGGGGCGCTGGTGTCGCGCTGACAGAGTTACCCTCCCTTCCCAGTCGGACGGTGACGTTGCCCACTGGCAGCAGCACGCTCCCGTCGGCGTCCCTCCTGCCTCCGCTTCCAGCGCCGCTCTCCCCCTCTGCCTCCAGAGTCTGCGCCAGAGCCACTATATAGCTGTTCGCAAACCGAAGCGTTTCGATTTTGGTGAGGCGCGTCTCCTCTGGAAAGGCCGGCAGCACGGTCCGCAGCTTCTCCAGCGCGTGGTTCAGCATGTGCATTCTGTTGCGTTCGCGGTCGTTGGCCTTGGCTCTCCGTTGTCTTCGCAGCCGAAGGACCTGCGTTGGACTGCGGGACCGGGCACGAGGTTTGGAGTAGCGCTGTTTCTTTGGATGGACGTCGGAGGTGCTGCAGTCGGTAGTCACCTCCGGCTCAGATTCGGCTCTCCGGAGGAGGCTTGCACCCTCGACGTCAGGCTGAAGCGACATCTTCTGTCGAAGAAAAGGGGTACTGATTAGCGATCTCCAGCGTGAGCAAATCAACAAAATTATACGCGTAGTAGAGGCAGTCCCAAAGCACCTTCTCCACCTCTTTCCCGAAGTGGCCGAAGAACTGTTCTCAGTCGGAAAATAATACTTCAGTACATGTGGGAGAATTCATTGGCGCAACGGTTAGTGAAAGCAATTTGAAAACCTTTTAATTATTTTATTTTTCTTACAGACTTCCAAAGCCGGACCTATATTTCAAAAGGGCTACAATCCTGCGGTTGCTCTATAGTTCGCCTGCATCATAGACGGAGTGGTGATGTGATAACATCATATAATAAAGATAAAATATCAATGTCACATCACGCGAAGATCAAGTTCAGATTCAAAAGTCACAGGTTAAGGTCGTACAAACATTTCAAGGCCTTTGACCCCAGTGTTATAGGTAAGAGGGCCTTGCTCAGCGTAGCGTAAGGGAGAGTGGGGTGGTAAATATTACGGGGAAGTAGTATCAGACCTTTTTGTGGCTGACTCGAGCAATCTGTGACCATTATCTCCCTCTCTGGCGGTGATAAATACATCATGCCATCAGCAGATGAATTAAGACTTAGAAGCTGCCTGCGTTTGGTCCTGAGGGAGAAACTTACGATTTATGCATGTGTTGGAAAATGTATCAGGGAAGGGAAAAATGTGTGTTGAATACCTTCACCTGCTCACTAAGTATATGAATTCCAGATTTTGTTAGTCGATGGCAAGTCCTAGCACTGTGAGCTCAGCAAAAAACGTTTGAAATTTATTATGCAAAGGAACAGTGGGCTAAAAATAATCTTAGTAAAGGATGAGTGGTGTATGTTGTATCAGACCAATGTGATGGATATTGTAGTAATGGTGAGATAATAATGGTTGTTGGGGTTTAACGACGCACCAACTACCAATGTTATACGGCGTTGCCAACCCTCACTCTGTTGGCAGGGATTTGGGGGATCATATCAACTTATTCAAAGGCTCCACTGGGACTTGAACCCGAGACCAGTGGTTTAGAAGACAGGGATGCTATCCACTAAGCCACCATCCCCCTTAATGAGATAATGGACGCAGTTTCCGTACTTACTAAAATGCTCCACTTACCAGACGCTGGTACTCTTAACCAGTTTTGCGGTAAACTTATACGCACTAAACGTAGAGAGTTTTGAGAATAGCATTCGCAGGGACTTGTATTCCGTTTTGCTTTTCAGGTATTTGACTACGCCTTAGACTATACTAAAAGCAATGGAGCAGCTGACTTGTAATGACAGGTCATTCAAGATAAGACACAGATGAGAAATGTATAAGTTCGGAAATTTTGAATGGTAGCCTTTGCTATGATTGTATGCATTTGTAAGATACACATCAAGCCCCATTACATGATACAGCTCATCCATTTAGTGGGGCTAGTTGAAAATACTGAAAGGGCTCCATTTACCATTCTATTGGAGGAACGTCAACCAGTGAACCGGTTTGACACCCTGTGAGCAGACAGCCGAAGTTTTTAGCTGTCTGCAGATGTGCAAATATTACGTTTTATTGTTCTTAGTTAAAGTATAAATCAGCTCGAATCCAAAATTGATACAAACCTCCCCACTCTTCTTTATATTATTATATGACGTCATAGTTATGGTAGTGGTAGCTCTGGCAGTTACGGTAGTTGTACCAATATGTTAAAAAAATTTTGCCGTGTTCAGGGCGCCAGTTCACACGCCTCACCTTTTGACAGCGTGGCGCGTCGTCCTTCTGACCATCCACCGCCTCCTTCAGAGCAGTTGCAACTGCCGGTGTTTCCGTCCTACGGCCAAACTTTTCAAGCCCCACCTTCTCGCCGGTCCTACGTCACGAGTACAGCGCTGATTGGAGGATGCCGAGTCTTGCGCGCTCGCTGATTGGTCGCCTTTATAAGAGTACAGGCTCCGAGGTGACCAGCAGGCCTCGGAGTAGAACGGAGAGGACGTGGGCAGTAACGGATCTACGGTTTTGCCAAGGGGTAAACAGCTTCAGGTGCGTGATTCTAACGGCTGGGGAGCCCTATTCGTTAGCTACGAGCGGCGCCCTCCTGGTGGGGGGTTTTAAGTGTTTTTAAAGAGTGAGTATTTCAAAAGTTGTATTGGAAAGTAAGGAGCCCAATTTACCAGAGAAGCGGGTATCAGAGAAACATGGTAGAGTCAGACGGGAGCCCAGAGCTGACAGCACAAAGGAGGCCTTAACCCGCGCCCCACCGGGGGTCCGGCGCCACCTTCGCCCCACCGGGGGGCCATCGATGGCCCCCCTCTAACTCCGAAAATATGGGCGTTAGCGCAAATCTGCAAAGTGCAATAGAAAGCTCGCGTGAATTCAGTAAGAAATTACTTCGCATGTTTTAGTGCTCAGGTCAATGGTTTGACCTCCAGAGGTCAAATTAGGTCAAGATCGGCTATTTTCACTCAAATATGCAATGATTAAGCAAACTGGGCATAACTCTTATGTCATTAGAGCTATTGAGGCTTGGTAAAGTACATTTGATAGCAAATTGCCAGTACTTTTTCCGCTATGTGGAACGTAAAGACCTCTCGCCAGTGGTTTGACCGCCAGAGGTCACCTCGTGACCTAATATGACCTGAGGTCACGAAAGGTCAAAAAGTGACCTTGCCGTATATCAAATGAAAGCCAGTGACAAGACAAACACGATGGTGTTTGTTTCACCGCTCTAGCTCAATTAGGTCAAAAGTTATTGTCAAAATACCGTTTTTGACCTCCGGTGACCTTGGATGACCTTGGAAAAGTCAAAGGGCAAATATGACCCCTGGGATCCGTGAAAGGGTGTCCAAAAACGTTGTTCTGAGCAGTCTGAGTATTTGCAATCATTTTTGTGGCTTTTATATCATGAAATAGCTTTTCCCCATGCTTTTCCAATGGGAGAGGTCGCCTCGTGACCTGACCTCAGGGCACGAAATCGAAAAATCCCGGATATACACCTTGTAGACCCTGGAGGGGTCATGAAGTGTAGGAAGTTTCAAATCGATCGACTTTGAAATGTAGCTCTTACAGAGCTCTAAAATGAAGTGAGGTGACCTTGGTTGACCTTGTCTGGTGACCTGACCTTGGGTGACCCGGGGTAAAAAATTTCAGGGATGATGGGAAAATGATGCAGTGAGAGGTAGAGCCCTCAACCGCGGTGCTGCGCCTCGTCGTTTTTCTGCTATCCCGGAAAAACCTTAGGGGGCCATCGATGGCCCCCCGGTGGGGCGAGGGTTAATGAAGGAGACCCGATAATGTTTTATTTCCCCAGGAACCTTTAAGACCTAGACGGTTTTCTAAAGTCAATGTAAGCCCTCGCCATACGGAAGGGGTTGATTCCATGCCCTTTACCCTCCATATTGTTATTAAAACTGCAGAAAAATAGTTTGTTTTAACGGAATGCCACCCAAGAGATGTAGGCCGAGTTCAATTTTATCCATCTTGACTAAATCTAAAGCATGCCTCATGGCAAATCTCGGAAATAAGCTGTCAGTCTCGAGGACTAATACGAGGTTTTAACCGCCTTTCTGGCTGCACTGGATCTAGGAAGGATAATTAGAAATGGTCCCAATTTAGGGTCCAGACTTCAACGTACTTGCCTTAATGGCACTTGGCCTACCGGCATATGACATGGGCTAATAACCTCAGGCAACTTCAGGTGACCTCATGTTAACCCTCACCCCGGTGGGGGGTGCTTGAACACCCCCTTGGATTTTTCCGGCGGTACAAAAAAACAGCAGCGCGAAGTGCCGCCGTATCTGTCACGCCTGATCCTTAATCGATTCCAGCTACTTGTCACAAAATTTCGAGTTTGGGTCATTTCAGGTCAGGTCACCAGTCCAGGTCAAATATTGACCATGCTGGGGACCGAGTGGAAAATGCCGTGATTATGCAGGAATAATCTAAAGGCGGACCACGATCATAGGAAGGTCGTAAAGAACCTTGCCTGCAGTTTTAGGATCAATATCATTCAAGGTCATTGACCTATAAAATCGCAATATGGTATATTGCTTATAATGTACAATATGAAAAGCACTATAGGATCTGTTCGGCGGGAAATGAGGATTGACCTTTCCCAATGACCTTTGACTTTGAGTTTGACCTTGACCTTTGCATTGCGGTACCTTAACTATGAAGTCATAACTTAATATACGTCAGACCGGGTAACGCCATTTGACCGGAAGCATAGAGATCAATGACCTTGAAAGTGCGGATGTAACCTTGACCTGTGACCATTGACCTTGGCCTTGACCTTTATGTGAGGTAACCTTGACATATGACCCCGTTTGTATGACATTATGATGTCACCTCTCGGTCTCCAATCAAGGGCGGATCCAGGAATTTTCGCTAGGGGGGCCGCAGCACTGGGGGGCGCCACTTGCATGACCAGGGGGCGCCATTTTTAGTCCAGCTGGGGGCGCCCAATTTTATGTTCTATACCCATTTAAAGTATTGTTTTTGCGAACTGAATCAGTTGACCAGCGCCCCGTGGGCCTCTGAGCTACCTTCGCCCTGGCGGGGGTGAACACCCCCTCTCGAACTCGGCCCCTGTGCGGGATAGCGAGAAACGCGAAAGCTGGTGGATAGTTCATACAAATTCATGAGGAAACTATATCGGTCACTTTTTGGCTCAGGTCAATATTGAGGTTATGACAGGTAAAATGCCGCCCCGGTAGCTCAGTTGGTAGAGCGTTGGGCTCCGGCCCGCTGCTCAAAAGCATGCAGTGGCAGTGCATGTCCAGGCTTGGGATCGGTTCCCTTGAGACGCTCCGGCGCTCAAACGTTTACCCGATGTACAGGTCGGCTGGCAACTGACTGGTGAGAGGGTGACCTGAGCGGGGCGGCCGTCTCTGTGCTTTGTGGGACGTTAAACTTTGGCTTCTAAATTAACCCTCCATTGAGGGAGTTGCTCGTTCGGGTGGTGGGGTCGGGGTCTCCGTGACAAGTCCCTTGGTGACTTTAGTGAGACTCCGACTCCAGCAGCCTTACCAGGAACAACTTGAACAAAATTTATAAAAAAAATAAGTTGGCATTTTTAGCAGTTTTTGGGCTCTAGCGTCTGACAGCTTTGAGTTAGAATCATTTTGTAGGCACTATTCGCTGTCTCTCGTCACGGCGAATCGGATAATTGTATAATGTGACCATACTAGATCCAAACACAAATGACCTGAACGCAGGTCAGGTCAAGATCACTTTTTGAACTAGCATAGTTCATATTCATATCAATCGACTTGGAATATCAATCCAAACGCAATGGTATAAACATAAAAGCTGTATCATCATTGCATGCATTGCATGCTTTTAGTTTCTCCGCTTATCCTGACATTTGGTCAGGATAAGCGCCAAATTCAATGAATTTCAATTTATCATAACCAAAAAATCAGTATAAATTTAACCCTATGTTATTTGATGCGAAAAGTCCATATCCGAGTTTATTCTGACATCGGAGCATGTCAGGATAAACCCTTTTATCCTGACTTGCCGAATTCTACGTTTTCGCAATGAGATTTGAATTCGCCTTTGCCCGCCATTGGTCTCCTTCGAACAAGCCGAGTTTTCTTCTTTGATAGAGAATTTCTTACAATATTTGGCAGCAGTTAGTGGCTTATACCTTTGGGAGCAAGCATGACGCTTTTTTTACAAACATGGGGCAGCATTATTGTGCTTGGTACACGAATTTCTCCCATGAATAATGCCACATTTTGTCAAGAAGCATCCTGCTTTTAAAGGTTCTTTCGCAGCTTGCGTTTGACATTTCTCCAAATGGACCAATCAGCATTCGGCTTTCTCGCTATGCTGATCAGTGATTGGTTGGTTTTTTCGATCGCTTGGAGGATGTCCAGCTTCGTACAAGTCGCTTACATTGGATATTTTTAGGGCCGGTTAAACACACGCATAGAGTCAGTTTTATCAAAGGTATCTTGGTTTTTATCAATATCTGATTACATCTATTTACAGGCGTTTACTGCAATTTTGGATGCGGTGTAGGAGCAGAATGAAAATGTCATGCTTCGATGTTAAGAATCATGTTGGCAGGTGTTTTTTGTGTGCAAGGCAGGAACATGGGTGACATGGCTTTCCTTATAAAGATCCGTACCAGTACACCTCAACCTAAGGTAACCTAAGGTAATGTAAAGTGTCAATCAGAGCATGCATCTGGCTGCGGGGGCAGATTTTTCTTTCCACTTTGGCATATATTTTGCCTATATACTGTAGCAAGACCACTAAAAATACTAATAATAATTTCTTTATAAATGTGTTCTTTTTGGTGCTGCTATGTCCGCCTCTGTGTCAGTGCTGCCTTAAGTGTCACTTTCTGCCCAAGGTTTCCTTTCTTGCCCCAATGATGGACAAAAGCTGCCCCAAACCAATAGGTCTTCCCTGAGGCTGCCCCAACAAGATTTTGGTAAAAGCTACCGCCTTCTGGAAACTGGCCTGGAAATGTCCCTAAATGTGGGGGTGTGGCAAACTCTATACATTTCTCCTTAAAGGTATTAATATGGACAGCAACATTCTATTCAATTTTGATATCAGTTAGGCGACTAAAATGTATTCCGTGCTCATGTCGGCTTCGTAGATTATTGAGTAGGTATAGCTTTGACTTTTTTAATTTTGCTTTATTATTTGCTGCTGTATGCTCTTAAGCTTAAACAAGAAAATACTTGGCTCCAATTGGTAGCCATAAACAATTAATGTTATTCTTGTATCTTTTCAACTCTTGAGCTGCCATTAATGTGTACGCACACCTACTTTTGCCATAGGTTTTTTTGTGAGCAAGGCAGGCACATGGGCGACAAGGCTTGCCTTATAAAGACTTGTACCAGCACACCTAATGTAACCCAAGGTATTGTTAAGTATCAATCAGGGTCTACATTTGGTTGCGGGAGCAGGTTTTTCTTTCCGCTGGGGAATATATCTTGCCTTTATACTGTAGCAGGACCACTAAAAACAACAATTTCCTTTATAAATGTATTCTTTTTGGTGCTGCTATGTCCGCCTCTATGTCAGTGCTGCCCTAAGTGTCACTTTCTGGCCCAAGGTTTCCTTTCTTGCCCCGATGATGGGCAAAAGCTGCCCCAAACCAATAGGTATTCCCTGAGGCTGCCCCAACAAGATACTGTTAAAAGCTACAACCTTCTGAAAACTGGCCTGGAGATGCCCCTAAATATGGTGGTGTGGCAAACTATATATTTTTTCTTTAAAATATTAATATGGCCAGAAACGTTCTACTCAGTTTTAATATCAGTTAGCCGACTACTATGTATTCCATGCTCATGTCGCCTTCATATATTATTGAGTTTAGCTTTGACTTCTTGAATTTTGCTTTATTGTATGGTGTTGGATGCTCTTAAGCATGACAAAATTTCTGGCTCCAATTAGTAGTCACCAAAAATTAATGATATTTCTTATATCTTTTTCAACTCTTGACCCGCCATGGATATCTACGCGTACCTACTTTCTGCCAATGTGCAAGAATATCTCTAATAGTGGAGGGCCAAGTTGTATTTTGAAGTGATTTCTTTCCAGTTAAAGGGATTTTCCAACTTTTAAAATGTGTTGTTTTTAACTGAGATAGCAGCTTTGGAGAGCGTGGTGATAAAACATAGTTGGCATATTTAATTCCACTCATAGCTCTTTGTATGCAATTCTGCAAGCTCAATTCAGTTCCATATATTCACATCATCCTCAACAATGTAAGGTGTCATGAATGCACGTCAATGAAAGGTTAAAATAGTCAATGCAAGGGTGAAAACACAATCATAAAGCCATTTTAAAGCCGATAATTTTAAAGTTCAAAGTCAAATAGCTGACTACCCTGTTTTTTTAGCATGAACTACACTTTATCTGGTAGTGCTTGTCATGTGAAAGCTGCCACCAAATAGTGTGGCCATGCAACCCTATGTGTCGCAAGCTGCCAGAAGCTGTCAGGTTCATGATCACATGTGATGCTTGGGTTAACCCAGCATAGTTAGTCAATAGGTCATATATTTGCTTTAAGTAAATTGAGGTGAACAAAAACTTGTTTTCCTGATTTTCAAGGATTTTGTCCATAAATTGTTCCTTTTAGAATTACAACAAAGTCGTTTATTCCCTGTAACATCGTAGGGCTAATATTACCAACTTTGAGGATTAGGGAGCCATGGACTCCCTGGTTCACTCTGTTCCTATGCACATGATGTCTACAGTGACACATTGTCTTGCAAGGTGGACCTAAAATATTTGTGTAGTACATATGCAGGCGAGTGCCAATTGTCAGTGTTCTGAATATGACAGGGTTCTCAATAAGATGAGGTGTCTCTAAAGTATCAGCACATATATTGTGATTTTGTACTTTCCTCCTCCATGCAATGTCTTTAAATGTCCGTTTTTACGTTTGTACGTTCAGTAAGGCTGAGTCTTGCATTGTACATCACCCAGGTTTGTGTTGCATAATTTAACTGATTTTACACTAGGGAACGTGGGGTGATTCTAATTTTTGTAATCTTAAGATTTCTTGCACTCCTCCCCATCCAATGTCTTTGAATGTTGGTTGTACTTTTTTACATGCTTAGCATCCAATAAGGCTGAAGCTTACATTGTCCATCAACCTGGTTTGCATTGCATCCCAAAACTGATTTTGCATTAGGAAGCATAGGGTGAAATTCACCCTGCAAAAAGGTAGAAATGCCATTAGTTACAATGTTGCAAAAGTAAAGTAAATCCTTACTCAAACGCTTGTGATTGTTATTCTAAGCTTAACACAAATATCATCAAAATATTTTCCCTGTCATGGTTGAAAGACTTCATACTCATCGGGATAATTGGTTTTAAGAGAAATAATCCACAGTAAAGTGGCTGGAAGATTGTGAAGAACGGCACAGAAGTAAGTGTGGTTGCTTTCAGGTTGCTTAGGTGTTGCTCTCCACCCATAAACCTGGGATTTGGTACACTGCCTGAGGGTATGTACTTTATGGAAGACACTAAGACCCTTCCGACAACACAAATCATGGCTCGATGGGGGCAGAAATTAATATTTAAATGCGGGCGGCGTTTCCACAGCATCCGTCACCATCTGTGGCCCGGATTGTGCTCGATACTTCTCCGTGAAGACAGACGACACTACACTCAAGACAAGTTGCTTATTACAAAAAAGGCATTAGGAGAAGCAGTTGGAAAGTGCCCGTATTGCACACACCGTACAAAACATTTCAATAGCGTTGGAACGGGTCCACACCTGATGATAAAACTTTGTTAGGTCATTCCATTCTCTACTTTGTCCACCTGCCTGCAGATATCTGTATGCAGGTAAAAGATCTAGCCATCGTGATGGGGCCCATTGCACAGCACGTGCTGCTCTGAGACGCAGGTGACGCTGCGGTCGTCACAGTGGAACTGACGCTGCATGCCCAGGCTGTAGACGTCTGCCACATAGTGTCCGGCCTGGGTGGCGCCGCCGTAGTGGAGGCCGACTAGACTAGGTTGACTAGGACACCAGCCGGTAGCTATGGGCGCCGGTGGATTCACTGTTTGACCCTCAGCCGCTGAGTTGTCGCCCTTCTTCTTTTCCGCCAGCTCTTCGGGGAGGGTCCTGGACGACCCTCCCCACCTCCAGAAGGAACGACCATATGCATTTGGCTTCTTGTGTGAAAATAGCGTGTAGGTAGGGCAATGGGCCCCACCTCCTCTGGTGAGTGCCCTGGTAGAGCGGGCAGTCTGTGAGGAGGTATTCTACTGAGTCCGGGTCCCCGCAATCCGGACACGCGGCGCTATCCGCCCGACCAAATCTGTGAAGCGTGTCGTATGTGGCGATTGAGGACCCCACTCTCAGTTGGGCCAGGATGGTTTGCTCTCGTCTAGATAGTGAGTCCGTCCCCGGCGTGGGCTTCGGGTGTGCTGGTGGGCATCTCTGATTCTGCTGGTCCTGAAAAACGATGCGGCGCGCGCCACCGCCGCTCGGGCCGACTCTTAGTCGATGGGGATGTCCCGCTGATCCTCCCGTGCTCCTCGGTGGGCTAATTCGTCTGTCTCCTCGTTCCCGGGAATGCCCGGGTGTCCCGGGATCCATTGAAACACAATTTTGTGTCCTAGAGAAGATACCAAGTTAGTATGTTGCCAGGGGGCTTCTACTTTTAGTGTCTTGGAATTTGTCTGGTCTGCTACGGGTTGGATGGATGCCCTGGGGTCGCATAATATAAAGGAAGTGGCCTCCTCCAGGGCGACTTCCTCCACTCGAGTGCTACTGCACAAACTCCCCGCCGCTCTGGTGGTTTTGGTGGCGGGACCCCCGGGTCGGTGGATAAGTATCCCGGCTCCTCCTGGTAATACCTAAGGAGGCCGATCCGTCAGTCCACGCCTCCACATGGATATATTTCAAGGGCCCTCTCAGCTGCTTCTCGGCGTTTATCTGGGGGTCTTTCCTTCCGACGGGTTCCTGGAGGTGCAGGTTGAAGGAGGCGGCTGGTGGATCGGGCAGCAATACTGGCGGGACCAGGCTCTGCGTCTCTGCGGGGAGACCACGTGGGTCGCTCTTCTCTTCCATCCAGATGCCTTTCTTGCGGAAGGTTGGCTTGGTGGTCATTTCCATGTCCTTGTCTGTCTTCCTGTGCCCTTGCCCTCGCCCCCGAATGACCGTCTGCTTTTGTCTTCTTAATCCAAGCTTCCCTTGCTTGGTACTGTAAGTCTTGGGGATGTCGTTTTCTAAGACTCTTCTTGTCGGATCTGGCAGGCGGCGTATTCTTTGGCCTTCTCTGCCCGCTAGTTTCCACGTATTGATATTTCCAGGTCTGCTTTAGCTTCTAGGGTCCCTTTCTTGTCTCTCGGGTGCATCTAGTGATAATGCGGGTGCAAGCGCGCTGTTCGACTTCTAGTAGGTCTCTTGAAGAGCGGGGCTGCGTGATTCATATAAACTGCCGCTCCGTAGACCGCCTTGGCGCGGATGTAAGCCGTGTAGGCCGTACGGAGGACTCGCTTGCATGCTCCGTAATTGCGTTCAGACAGCGCCGCCAGACAGTTTCTTCTTTGGGCCATCGATTTCTTCAGTCTCTTGATGTGCTCTGTGAATGAAAGTGTGCCGTCCGAGGTGAGGCCAAGGAAGGTGGGGTGGGTTATCTGGGGAATCTCCTGTCCCCTGAGATGGAGCCTGATCTTGACTTTGTCCCTCGCTTCGCTGGGGCATAGGGAGAAGGTAGTCACTGAGCATTTTACGAGGGAGGGCAGGACCTTCCACTGGTCGCACCAGTTGGATATCTCGTCGAGTGAGGGTCGTAGGCGGTCCGCGCAGTACAGCAGTTAGCGATCCGATGCCCAGATGGCGAAGTCGTCGTCGTCGCCCTCCGCGCAGAGCTGGGACCGCCGTGCCGGATCGGCGGCGATGTCGCCCGGCTCGTCCTCCTGCAGCGAGCGTCGGTTGGCCTCCTGCAGCTGATATTCCTCGTTTTCAACAGCGCGCGTGGGCCACTCCTTGGCTCCGTCCTGCTCCGCCAATTCCTCCAGACCGGCGTCAGACACCTGCGGAGGATCGAACGCCCACGGCGCCGCCGATCGCTCCGGCTCAGCCGAGTCCTTCCACTTCGACTCCTCAGGCGGGCACTGCGAGCCGTACCTGGTGGCGTCCCAAGCTGGGGGACGGACGGCGTCGTCCACCGCACAATCCTGCAGCGTCACGAACTTGGAGATCTTTACGTTGGCGCAGATCTTCTTTGACTCCTTTCCAACAAACAGGTGACGATTCAGCTGTATAATCAGCGTCCTGGGTAATTTGGAGATCTGGGCGGTGATGTTGAACTTGTCGTGCTGACACTTCTCGCAGTGCAGCTCACGTCGGTCGGCCACATGGAGAGGTGCAGCGCGTCCTGCAAGGTGGGTGCTGCGCCGCTTCCTTGGCGCCGCGGCACGTTAACGAATCAGCTATGTTTTCCTGCTGCTTCAGCACCGCCTCCTGGCACTTCATGCACGTGTACCATTCCATAGTCTAGTACAGGAATTTATATCTAACTGGATTAGCGCCAGTGGTCGGCCGGCTGCTTGGGGAGACCGGTTGACTTCCGTTCTCCTCCTCCTTGATGATATCCAGTAGCCTGAGCAGCCTGCATCTCAGTGTTGTGGAACGCCGAGCCAATCCGAGCAAACGCGCATCGCAGGTAGTTGAGGTGGCTGTAGACGGAGGTGCCGCACGCGCTCTAGCGCAGCTCCATAAGGCAGGTGACGGCGCGCAGGGTGCGACATCGTTCAGGGTCCAGAGCCGGCCCCAGGGCCACCATCTCGCTGAGGAACGGCCACAGTCCCAGCAGCGACTGCAGCGTAGCGTTCTGGTAGCACGAGTTGCCTAAGTTGGGCAGACCGATAAAGAGCGGAGCCGGGCTGTGCTTGTGCTAGTCGCGATTGCTTGCAAGCACCAGCTCCAGGATCGGTGCCTGCACCTGAGCGCCGTTCAGCAGCAGGGCATTCTCCGTCTCGCCTGTCTTGCGCGGAGATGCCGAGGTCCGGGCTGATGGCGTCTGGTGATGTTTCTGTGTACAACGGGGACTGGCCGTAGCAAGGGCTGCTGCGGAGTTTCCTCGAACAACAGAGATGGAAACTCCTTGTCGCAGTCAGGCCGTCTCTCGGTGATCGCCGCTGACAGCTGTGATGAGCCGTCCCATCTCTCTCAACAGGGTTGAAGCGGCGGGCCCCAGTACATCCGTTATTTCGACTGCCAACGGCTGGAAACGGCACCTGGAGGTCAAGCTGGCGTAGCGATGCCATTTCCTCTCCCCTGCCGCACGCGCAGCCGTTCCCGGTTCTAGGGCGGACTGAACAACTGTGAAAGTGAAGGTGTCTACGCAGGTTGCGTCCCACGTTAAACACTTCCCACTGGTGACCGGGAACAATGTATAACCCTTTCGGCCGTTTGCCGGCTCACAAACAGTGACTCCCAGCCGAAGAGTGGTTGCGACGCAAATAGTTTCCCTGTCGAGATCCAGGTAACAAGACATTATACTTGTTCTGATACATTTGTACTCAGTTTGTGACGATAACTCAAACTTCCTCAACCATTCGGCGATCCATCACTCAATCCGCCGTCTCACAGGCCCTGACGTGTGTATGCCCCCCTCCCCCCCCCACCCAGCTCAATCGTTCCTTCGGAGGAGACAAGAGCTGGCTCAATGGCGCCTAGAGCAAAGGCTTGGGATGCGCTTTCATCCATCCAAGTCTTCCAGATCCGCCACCTGATCTCTAATGTTACCTGCATCTTCAAATGCATCATGAAATGCTTGGCAAAAGAGATTAAGGAACGGGACACAGACAAACAGTACAACATGTTGCACACCCTTATCAAGTACTTTAAAGTGGTAAATGGTATAGTAGAACAGGCATTGATATACTGAAAGATTTTACCAGCAGAGAAAAATATGAACAGCAGTTTCAATGGCTTCTGCAGGAGGTGGAAAATCACAGAATTAAATCTCCTTGGTTCCAAGGAAGCTTTAAAGCATGTTTAGGAGAGAATGTACACTTCCTTAAGTGGCTACAACGTCATGCGCCCGCACTTCCCGACCACTAAGGTGCGTGACCTGACGGGATGCACACAGAATGAAAACAGTTGTGACACTCCGAAAATTGTTCCACGATCAGCACATGCAAATGCAATATTACAATGGCGTCCAGCCAAGATCTGTTCTTTATGCATTTTACCACCTAAAGCACTTTCAGAAGTGAGCTAAAAAAGGGCTGGTCAAGGCATCATAAACGAGAATTGCCCTCTTTATCATAGCTTACCGAGACCTTGTTCCCTTGGTTAATGGCATTCTATGGCTTCTATCATGCCTTTATGAACATTTTGCAAATAGCGGGGTTAAAAGAACACGTTTGAAATGATCCTCACCATTAGTGTCAGCTGCAGTTGTCTCCAGTATAGTTATTTTAACGGTAACTCGATGTCTTTAGGTCCCATGAGGGAGACAAAAATAGTGTCCAATTTTGATATAACTGGCACCGAACGACTTCACTTGGACCATAGAACGGAAGAAATCACGAAACCTGACAACAATAAGCCAAATTGAAAAATGAAATGGCCAAATGGGCAGTCAATCATGAAATAGGGATGCAAAACCACAAAGTTGGAGGTGAGAGCATTCGGAGGTGAATAAGGGCGGTCCACGTTGAGGCGGGACTGCTCAAGAGCGGCCAGTGGTGGAGAAGGTACGCCCAGTCCGGGGTGGAGATCTCTTCAAACCTCCGGAATTCAAACCTTCAAACCGGAATCTCTTCATGGTTCCGGTCTGATCGGCGCTGCAGGAGTGGATTTTTGGTAAAAAATATATATTAAAATTCGGGCAATGCCTATAAATACTGCATGGAACTATATGATGTCAGCATTTTTTACACGGAGTGGATCATAAATGGCATTATTATTACTATTATTAATATTATCATAACTTTCTCGGGAGGTAAAGGCCACATGCACATTTCAACAAACTTCTAGCATTTAATTAGATTGTTCTTCGTCAACTCGAAATGAGGTACAATTCCAAACCTTTGCTGTTGACTTGGTCTTTGAATGGGAAGCGATCATAACGTGCCGTACGATTTTTAATCTGGTCCTCCATGAAAACGTGTTAGCAGCAGACAACATTACACCAGTGCATTCAATCAAACTACTTTTGAAGGCTCAAGCGTGGCGTATCCTCCTTCTGAGATATCTTATGACACCAGCAGTAGCCCAAAACGATTATTACAATATACATATTTGGATGCTATAAACGAAACACCACAAGCTTCTAAGACATGCTACAACATGTCGATAGCTAGGTTGAGTATGCTGTTTCCACAAAATTGACACATGTATACGCTCTTCTTCACACTTCTCTTTCATTCAATGGTTTTATCCCCTAAAATTCCAGGACAAAAAAAAAGAGAAAAAAACACTAAACCTTACTTGAGAGTGAATTAAACAATTATACCACGAAAATTTCTTCCTTGAATGTTTCGAAAATTGAATACATTTCACTTAGCCACTTTCTTGATTCTTTTTCTTGTATGAAATCATGAGTTCCGCATGGGGGAAGGGGAGACGCGTCCGCCCACTTTTGAGAGTGGGGAAGGACTGAGTATTTCCCCCCCCACTTTCACGCAGGTCGCATCACGTTGTTCCGAATACTGAAATCACGATAGCGAATAACGATGAACGGGCCTCCTGTAAACACACCAATTAAAGCCACAATTTCTGTGCGACAGCTGACTTTGGATATAGACGCCCAGTTTAGTCTCTCAGGGGGCCCTTTGCTAGCACAATGACTCCGATATCAAGTCAGAAACCTTCTGCAAAATCAAATTTCAGTGGGCCCCAGGCCAGCTCAATCGGCCCAGCACCAATCCAGGGTGCCAGACGAGCCAAGGGCTCCGAGGAGCTCAGGGGGCCTAAGATCAGCACAATGGGCCCAGACAAGCTAATTAGATCCATTCGGGGGATGAGGTGGCTTAGTGGATAGCACCCTTGTCTTCTAAGCCACCGGTCACGGGTTCAAGTCCCGGCGGAGCCTCTGAATAAGTCGATCTGATCCCCAAAATCCCTTCCAACAGGGTGAGAGTTGGCGACGCCGTATGACCCTGCCAGTTGGTGCGTCGTTAAACCCCAACAATTATAATTAGATCCATTCCAGTTAAACGGGCCCAATGCTAACTCAAGGCTCTTGCCATTTCAAGGGACACCGATCCAGCTAGGGGCCATAGAACCAAGGTACGAGCCTCTTACATAATCCCTCTCTGGGAGCCTAGACTAGCTCAGGGCTTCCGTTGAGATTCTACCTCAGAGGTCTTTTCAGCTCAGGAGTCCCAAAGCAGCTTTAGCCCCAAGGTCAAGCCAAAAAGCTCCTATGCAAGACCCTCTCCATGGCCCAGAACATCTCAGATCAATTTTGCGAATCTCCCTCTCAGGAGACCCAACGTAAATTCAGGGGCCCAGGCCAACACAAGGGTTACAAGATCCGCATGGGGAGCTTAACCATCGACACGTGTCCTAAATAAGCTCAGAGGGCCAAACTCTCAGCCAGGAATTTCGCTGGGATTCCGCTGGGGCCCAGCCGGCAATTTTGCGGGGTGTCAGCTGGATGTCTCAGTGGGGCTGAGTGGGCGTATTAATTCGTCTTTTATTGGGAGCATAGCGGAATCCCGGCAGAGGACTTCGCTGGGCATCGGCAGGGCGCTAGCCGGGTCCCGGCTGCGAGGAGATCAATTTGGCCGGGCGTTGTGCCTGGCCCCAGACCGCACCCTGCTGGGACGTTGCTGTTGTGCTGGGTCCTGACCTTAGCGTGTTTGGGCCCCCTGAGTTGCAGCTTTAACTCAGGGGGCCCAGCACGCCGATGGGGCCCAAACAAACGTAAGAGCAGCTTGGGAGGCCCAAACAAACGTAAGAGGGCCAGACCAGCGGATGCCTCGATGAACTCACGGAGCCTTCAGATAAGCACAAGAGGGCCGCAAACAAGCTAAATGGGTCCATACGTTAAACGGACCCGATACCAACCCAGGGGCGCTTGTAAGCTCAAGAGACACTATTCCAGATATGGGTCATATGGCCAAGTTAAAAACCTCTTATTTAATTCATTTCAGGGGCCCTTACCAGTTGAGGTGGCCCCAGGTCAGCTTGTGCCGCAAGACAAAGTCAGTAAATTCATGTAAAATACCCTCTCAGGATCCCGGATCAGCCTAGGGCCCCATGAAAAACTCTATTTAGGAGGCCCAAACCCAACTCAGGGGGCCAACATCAGCTGAAAGGGTTCATACCGTTAAGAGGTTCCAGACCAGATAAGGGGCCCCTGACGGCTCGGAGCGCCAGTCCAACACCGATATTTCAAGATCAGCGAGAGGACCCTGACCATCTAAAAGTACGTCAGATCAGTTTATGGACTAGGCCTGTTGTGGGGGTCCAAATCGGCTGAGCGGGCTCTGAAAAAAACTCAGGGGACAGACCAGCTGGCCCCGCGACGATCCCAAGGGACCTAGATCAGCGCAATAGGGTCCGGACAAGCTAGAATGCCGATACCAGTTTAAAGGGTTCAATTCTAGCTCAGGGGTCCTTGCCAGCTCAAAGGACATCAATCCAGCAAGGGGCTCAACGACCAAGCCAAGGACCTCCTACGTAAATCCTCTTATGGGCCCTATACCAGCTCATAGCCGCCTCACTAATTCCATATAAAGGGTTCTTTCCAGCTTAGGGGGTCTCAAACCAGCGTGGGTCTAATGCCGAGCCAGTAAGTTTAAGTACAATACCCGCTCACGGCCCCTGAACAGCCCAGGGGCTACCTGAAAAAAACCAACTCAAGGGCCGATGTCAGCTGATACCAGTTAACGGGCCGCGACAAGCTCAGGGAGCCCCAGTGCCAACACATGGGTTTTGAAATCCGTTTGGGGGCCTGGTTATATAAAGGTGCCCCAGATCGGCTGTGGGGACTCAATATAAACTCAAATGACTCGCAAGAAAAAACTCGGGGACCCAGACATACTGATGGACTCCAAAGCCGCTCAGAAGGTCCAGAAAAAAACTCAGGGGACGATACTGGCTGGGGGCTCCAAGCCCAAGTCTAGAAACTTCTGTGCAAGTCTCTCAGGGGCCCATATTTGCCACATGACCCTGACAGTTGGTGCGTCGATAAGCCCCCCCCCGGCTTCAGATTTTCTCAGGGGCCCCTAGGGAAGCTCCATCTCATTGGGCCCAAAAGCCAGCTCAGGGGTCCCCAAACCATCTGAGGAAGGCCCCATACCAATTCAGGAGGGTCAGATAAGATAAAGGGCGCCAAAGACCCCACCGGTCTCAGTGCCAACACAGGGGGTCAGCTCAGCCCATGAGTATTAATAAGCAGCCCCCAGAACGACCCAAGGGCCCCTCCGAAACACGGATCTCAGAAGGCGCAAATTTAACTCAGAGGTGCAGACCAGCTCAGGGGTCCGAAGATCACCTGGCAGACTCCATATGAGTTCAGGGGCCCCGGACCAGATAAGGGGCTCAAAATGAGCGTATAGGCCCATTTCCCAACTCGTAGGGGTCCAGTTGAGCCCAGGGGTCACAAGATCAGTGCACGGGACCCAAACATGTAAAGGACCCAGACCAGTTCAAAAGCCAGCCCAGTTCAAGGGTCAGGGGCCCACATCAGCCCAGAGCCTAGTCTATTTCAGGTACCACAGACTAGCTTAACTTCACGAGATTCCAAAACTGCTAAAGGAGCCCACTGGGGGAGGGGGGCAATACAAACGCGGGGTTCCACACGCCAATTTAGTGGTCCAGCTCAGCTCCGGGGCCGTGAATCAGCTCAAGGGGCGCCAAATCAACTCAGGGGTCTTAAAACGCGCAGTGGAAGGGTCCTAAAGCGCCTTCACCTATTTTTCCAAGGTGGCCGGAGAACCGTTCTTTACCAGAATACGTTACTCGGCCACATTTGAGAGAATTCATAAGTGCGTCGGCTGGTGAACGAATTTGGAAAACTGTTTAATAATTTACAAACATATGATCTTTGAAAATCAGACTTATGTATATTTTGAGACCGTCGCAATCGCGCGGTAGCACCTGTTCGCCTGCACTGCAGACCGAGCGGTGACGTAATAACGTCATATAATCAGGTTATATGTTAGGGTCCCCGCGCTTGAAGTTCAAGGTCACATATTAAAGTCATTGGCCCAAGTGTTCTGGACAGATGTCATTGCTCAGTATAACGTATGATATGCTATCACTTCATAGTTAATGTTTTTGTTAGTGGCAATGCCACAGGTTGAGGTCAAAGGCCTTTTAAAGGTCCAACCTTCATTTCCCGCCAAAAAGCTGCTACAATGCCAGTTATATTGTAAATTATTGAGAATATGTCATGTTAATCATAGGTCAGTGACCTGGAATGGCCTTGAGCTCAAACATTCGGAGGATATTATGTGGGACATTCCCTCTATGGCCTTAGTCCACTTTCAGTGTATTCCTGGCTTTTTCTGTGCATTCACAGAATTTTCCGATAGGTCTCCAGCGCGGCCCATAAATGACCTTTACGACCTCGTTTGACCGTTAAGATACTGACTTAGGTCAATAAATCTTAGCCATTACGCTGATCGCCATCCCCCCACGCACCCCCAACGGGTGATTAGCTAACCCTCTTGGTTTCCGAGATCTCGGAAGTGCCTGAGCATCTCCTAAAGTGCCCCTAAGGGTGGCACTTTAGGACACCCCTCCACTGCACGTTGACGCCAGACCCTTCTCCAGCGAAGGTGTTAAGGTAAGAGCATGACTCCACACTAAATCTCGTGCCCTCTGTGAAAGACCGACTTAGGGTGCTGCTTAGTTCAGCTGAAGGACCGTAGACCAGCTCGAGGACCCGGACTTTTCCTGACACAGAGCCGTTGCGCCGCCCCTGGCCTCTAGCACTCCTATTCAAAGAAGATGCAAAGGGACAGATAGTCAAATCTTGACTAAGCCGATCATAAAAATGCTGCGAATAGAACTATCATTACTTATGGGTCGGGAAAATATTTTGTGAGGGCAAAAGTGGTAGGATCCGAGCTGACCCCTCCCCTCCCCGCTCAGTTTCTCTCAATTTCTAAATCAGGGGGTCCTGATCCCTAACCCCCGGGATATCCACCCATGCGCGCAATCATGCAGAAAAGGGTGGCTTAAAGGGGTTGAGTGCGATACATGTTGCATTGGGGCATCCTAGGGCTGAAAGGGAGGGGGAATCGTCAAAACAGGGCGCCCAACCACAAAATTGAGGGCGGCCGGAGGCAAATGAGAATGGTCTATGTTGAGGTGGGGCACCACGAGGCTGTAAAATAGCAGACACTTCTCCCCGCGATCACCGCTGCTTCTCCCGTGCTGCCTGCCGCTGACGCCCTTCGCTCCGCCCGCTGCTCGCCTCGCGCGGTTCTACCTGCGCGCCGTCGCGTTTCGGCCCGCTCTGTGGGGCTGGATGGATGGGACGTGCATCATTCTGGGCTGTCATCACTCATCCCTGTACGTTTTAAGACTTCATACGTGTACCTATTCATGTTATCCTAAGTTTGTGTACAGGCATGTTGCCCGTGAATGTGAGAACATGTATGGGTACATAAAGGCGGCCAATCGGGCACTATGGCCCAATATGCCAATAGTGGAGAAGGGGCGAACAATCATGCTGAAGAGGGCGACCAGAAGTAGACGAGGGTGGTCCATGTTGCAGTTGGGCGCCTCAGGGCTGAAAGGCGGTGGCTAATCATAAAATATAGGCACCCAATCGCAAAGAAGAGGGCGGTCAGTAATCGATGAGGACGGTCCATGTTCACGTGGCGCGCCCAATAGTATGCCAGGGGATGCTGGTTCGAAATTAAGGGTGGCTAACAGTGAACAAAGTCAACTTAAAATGGTATTTTCTTTGCGTTTTGGTCTAGCATTGGTGTTTTGTACCCAAAGTGTCGCCAACTGCGGGCGCCTTCGGCGCCCGAAATCGGCTGTGTCCGTCCTTGGGTCCTAAGGGGGACGACAGCCCCTTTGCCCCCTGGATCTGTCGCTGTAGTGACCACAGGATACCTAAAAAATAATATAGGGTCGGTTGTGAATGCAGTGTCTTGAGATAATGGTAGGGGCTTGGTCGCGACGCATATGGGCTCGGGAAGGATAAGTGACGATTGCTTTACAGAGGGCCCGCAACTACGAGGCATGGGGGCCCGAGGACGGCCACAGAGACACTCTGCCAGAGCTGGGCTCATTATTACGGTATTCCGCAAGGGGACCCAGTTGGGCAAGGTCGCCCGTGATGTGGTAGGGGATCCGACCCCATCTTCAGGGGACCTGGTTTGACTAGGGACACTTGATTATGATAAGTGACCCTCTATGACTTTAGGGGCGTGGGACTATGTAAAGGGATCAGCTTATGACTATATGGTGCTTGATAGGCATCGCAGGCATAGGAGCGTCCAGAATATTGAGGGTGAGGGCAACATGTGTTTTCAAGTAATTTTTTCCACTTAACACGATGGGGCTAATGCTAAACATATTGCTTATTTGGGGGAAGGGGTGTCATGGCCCCCTGGCCCCTGTTCCTACGCCTATGATAGGTATCATGGAAAAAATGTTATTGCACGAGGGAACAGGGTTATGCTATTATCGGGGAGCCTGGTTGTGACCACCGGAAGCCACGACTCTGGATTGGTGGGATATTTCCAAACGTTGGCGGGGCTTGCTTGGATTCCACCAAAGATGTGGAAAGCTGCACCCATTGACAATGACGTAGCCCACCTTTTCTCTGTACACATGATTTTTGGCGCAATTGCTCATTGCTCGGGGATTTGCATGGGACTATCATTACGGGGCTAGCGTCGCTGTAGTGGCAGAAGTGGAAGCTGCTAGCTGAACTTGGCAAAGTTGCTTTGTTTATTTCCCGCAACAAAAGTCTCGTTGCCATAGCAATTATAACATCCCAATCGTCAGCTGGCGCGACAGTGAACGTGCGCGTTTTGCAGAATAAGGGAATTTTTGCACGGAAAGCGTTTACTTTACCCTCGTTCTGTTAGAATTTATCCTGACTTCAGGAGTGTCAGGATAAAAATGTCACCATAAAAATGTCACCATAAATTCAACGTCGTAGAATCGTGTCAGGCTAAGCGGAAATATTCATTATGTGTGAGATGGTGGATACCCTGGTATAAAAAAGCAAGGTCAGTGCCTAGGCTGCACACCAAAATTCAACGTGCTCCTGTTCTTTCCGCGGTAATATCGAGCAAAATAAGTTTCTGGGCACCCTTGAAGTAATATTTCTTAACTAGGTAAACTTGTAGACCATGCTTCTATTAACAACACAAATTGTATTACGGTCTGTCATCATTCAGAAAGCTGAGCTAAGAGTGTGCTCCAGGACCGGAGCTACGCTAAAACGCCTGCCAGCATGTTTATGAAGACTTTCTTCCCAAGGGAGCATGTCCGGCAAGAGTACGCAGTAGACCATTGGGCAAGAGTGCGCATGCTTAAGAGATAGGAAAATTTAATTTTCACTCGGGACAGAGTCCGTAACTCATATTTGGAAAACCAAACGTTGCAACATAGTTTTTGTATATTCAGAACGATATAACATCATACGATCGCCTAGTTTGGCGAAAAATACTTAGTGACATGGCCTATGCACCTAAAGCACAGCAGGGCATCAGTGCGTACTCCAGCCTCCTCTCTTGCGTACTCTTGCCGACCCACTCCGGCAAGAGTGCGCACGTGACTTTTTATTTTTGATGGGCTCGTGGCGAGTTCCTTTCAGAGACATCGATTTGAAACATGGTCCATACATAGACAATTTCTCAGGCTAAATAACCACATAAAAATTTTAGCTGTTAGACTTATAGGAGAAAAGTGAAAGCCTATAGAAAGTTAGGTGCGTACTCCTGCACGGACTTCCCCTACGCACCTCAGAGTGCCGGAGCACAATTTTGCCAGGGGCGGATGCAGATTTTGGTGAGGGGTGGTCAACTCCCCTTAGGTCCTTAGAGCCACCCCCCCTCCCTGCAGACCGCGCATCCGTATCGGCTACTGAACGCATCCTCAAGGCCTTTAAAATGAGAGAACTGTGCGGCACCAGCGCCTGATGATTGAATCCTGAAGGTGACCCTGACAGACACCTTGTTCTTTTTAATTATCCGTTGCTGCCGTAGACCTCCGCTCAGCTATTCGACAGCCCCTCTTCAAGCAGCGACGCTCCTTTGTCCAAACTTGCTCCTCCATTTCCCTCTTACATAGACTTGTGAAACACCCAATCCTTCAGATAAAAAAAATCGCGTCGGTATGACACTCCACAGAATGTACAAATGGTATAAGCGTCACCACCGGCAAGAAAGTGATGGGGCCAGCGAAACTTTAACATGATGCTGACAACAAACATCCCAAATTAGGACCAAGAACTGTAAGAATCTGGACCCCTCGTTGCCTTTCGCAGCGGCTGGTTATACAAATGTCCGGTTTTCTCCCACTTTGGCTGATATGAGAACATTTTTGGCCACAAATTATGGTAGAATCCTGGTCCCCGTTTTCCGATGTGCCGTGATATTTTCTTTCAGCTAAGAATGTCAAATGAGTTTTCCGCTGTTAAAAAATCAGTATTCCGGACCCTTAATGTTAGGAAAGCCTGCTCAGAACATCGTGTGACATATATTCACTGGCTTGAAGTTCGACTGATGAATGCTAAAATTAAGCATAGGTATGTAAACATCAACGTACTTAAGCCTGCAAAACATTGAAAGCACAAAACAATACGAACATTTGAGGGAAGAATCACTGGTGTGCAATCGGAACCCATGAAAATAAAACTCATCCGTGCCCTGTAAAAATTCTAAACTCACCTGTGAAGACGATTTACTTCGTGCCATTGAAGCTGTATGTTATATGTACATAAATAAACATGACTATATATTTGGAAACCATGCTCCGAAACAATGCATCTGCCCCATTACAGCGCTTTTGATATATCAGCCGTCAAAGCCAGTCCCTCTTAAGACCAGGTGGCCGAGTGGTTAAGGCGTTGGACTGCTAATCCAATGGGCTCTGCCCGCGTGAGTTCGAATCTCATCCTGGTCGATCGTTTTCACTGAGGAGGGTTCGGAGCCCCGCGCCCCACCTTTCTTAGGTGGCCGGTGAATCGTTCGTAGCCCGAAAACGCTACTTGGCTACATTTGAGAGAATCCAACGGCACGTGATTGGTGAGAGATCTTTGAAAATTTATAAGAATTGGATTTCAAAGAGTGATCCTTGACCGGCAGATAATGTAGATTTATAAAAGTTCAATACACGTGGAAATATTACAATCTACCTCAGCAATTATTGGATGGTGGGTTACTCTACCCCATAGTGGCCATTTGTAGACTAAGTTGCAGCTCATGAGCTTGCCCTTAAACGTGCCGCGGTTGTAAAAGCAAACTAGAGCGTTCAAACTTCCACGATCCTTATGTACCTATATATGCAAATATTATTTTGTTAGATTTACGGAATTAAAAAAGTAGAAATGTTCCATGCACCAGGGGCGTAGGAACGGTTTGAAAAGTGGGGGGCCAACCTGAGAGGGGGCCCACCTCAAGGGGGGCCCCAGTCTACGGGAGCCCATAATTTTAAAAATTTTAGATAGCTCGTTTAGTGTAATAAGGCACGCATGCACACAAGGATGTCAATATATGGAAAATTGAGAAATTAAATTTTGCCCTATGATTTCGAGTTGTACCTATTATGATGTAATAAATCATAGTAAAACGCCAAAAAAACTTTTTTTGTTTTTTTACCTAGACCCTTTCAAATACGAAATAAATTTTTAGCTTTTTGGAGGATTTCAATCATTTGTTTACCACGAGCGCGTTTTTTATATTTACAGATGTTTAGGCCGTTTTCATCACATTTACAAAATTAAGAACTGTTTAGAAAACTACAGACAATGCTTTGATACCAAATAGTTTCACTTTGCTATGCCTAATCAACTTGTATTTGCTTATTTAATGACGAAAATGGGAACATTTATGTAGGCTATTACAGATCTATTCTTTCCATCATTAGATATTGATTTAGGTAAAGGCTGACCACAATAAATACGCCTAGCTATATTTCGATGCCTAAAATGCAGAGTTCCAGCATGACTGCAAGTGCAATGTAGGTACTTGATGGCCAGCTTTGTGATGCCGAGGGGGTGTGGGCATGGTGTTAAAGTGGTTAGCAACCTTGCTTTCCACGCGACCAACTCGTATTTAAGGCACGGCAGATTCCTTGTGCAAGGAGCAATTTGACTCCCAAGAAACCCCTCCAACGTACTATCAAACCACTCGTCAGCAGTCTGATTTTGTCCGTGCTGCGGTACTGCATAAGCGTGTACGGTAGCTGTACTGCTCAGCGTTTGCATAGAGTGCAGAAAGTTATAAACTTTGGCGCTCGTGTGGTTACCGGACGTAGAAAACGAGAACACATCAGCGACGCCGTGCGAGATCTGGGATGGCTGCCTGCACGTGAGCTCGGCACATACCACTCTCTGTGTCTGCTCAAGCGAGTGATGGTAACGGGCGAGCCAGCTTACCTGAAGCGTCAGCTCGTGACTAGGCGTGAATTCAGAAACCGCACTACTCGCCAAGACGTAGATTTATGCCTCCCACGCCTAAGAACTGAAACTGGGAGGAGAGCTTTTATGCACCGTGCTGCAGCAGCATTCAACGGACTGCCACCGGCGATCCGGGATGGCTCCCTCTCCAGCTTCAAACGACGCCTAAAAAAGCATCTGCTCGGTTGATGAGTGTACCCGATTTTGACTCGACTTTTCTTGACTTGACTTGTACCCAATTTTGACTGTCGCGTGTCTGTCCCATCCACCCCCATTTTTGACCTGGGCTCATTAATAGCCATTGATATGGATGAGCACCGTGATGTTGAAATAAATAAATAAATAAATAAACAGGGAAAGAGTTGGCGACGCCATATAACCCTGGCATCGAAAGACGTCGCGCCTTTCGATGGCTCAGGGACGACTGTTGCTCGGCATTCAGTGCGGGGTCCGTGTCCGATTCATATTTTGTGTTGGGATTGATATGGAATGGAGTTTGATTGGGCCCAGTTCTCGGGACTCATTTGGAAACACTCGGGTAGTAGGTGCCTTGGCTTTTTTACGAAGCGCTCCTCCTCCAGGGGCTTGCAGGCAGCGTACTACCGAACTCGAACGTTCCCAGACAAGCTATCGGGGCCGTTTGGGTTTCTTGTTCTATATTACAGTTGCTGATATTTGTATATTCGTTGCGGGGGCCCACCTCAAAAAAGGGGGGGCAGTATCCCCTGACCCCCCGGTTCCTATGCCTATGCCGCCCAGGGGCCGCCAAATTATCTCGGAGGGCCCCAAAGTCCAGACCATGGCTCAGGAACCCAGATCAGTCAGCTCGAGGGCCCAGACCAGTGCATTAGCCTCGGGACCAGCTTATCAAGGGACCCTACATAAGCACAGCACCCCCTAGAAGCTCATCACAGGGGAGTTCCAGATTCGCACAGGGTGCCAGATTAGCTTAAGGGCCCGGTTCAGCTCGGAGGTCCCCAGGTCGACTTATGTAGGGTCTCAAAACGGCTCAAGGGACTTGTTCAAGCTCACGGATCCCAGCTTAGCTCAATGATGCTAGAACAGTTCAGAGGCCCCAGACCAGCTCAGGGCTCTTGTTCAGTACAGGCCAGCTCAGCTCAGGGCCCCAGATCGGCTAATATAGGGTCCACCTCTCATACCAGCTCAGGGGCTCCATTCAAGCTCACGGCCCAGCTTGGCCCAAGGACCCTAGAAGAGTTCAAGGCCCGCATACCAGTTCAGAGGCCCCAGTTAAGCACAGCGGTACCCAGATTAGCTCAGGGCCCCAGCTAGGCTTAGGGGGTCCCAGGGTGGCTGATATAGAGTCTCAGAACACAGTGGTGTAGCCAGGATTCGGCCAAGGAGGGGTCCGACTACCGTCGGGGGGCCCAGGCCGGGGGTCCCCTTAGTAACCGGGCCCATCTCCTATGTCTTTTGTATAGTATTTTAACATTATAACATTCACACGAAGGAAATTTTTTATGGCTTTTTAAGCACTCATTCTTATTTTGTTTCTAGCTTGGTTTTTCGATCCGACCAAGTGTCGGTAAACTAAAGTCACCAAATATTAAGGATGACCCATATCTTATATGGTAGCGTGGCTATAATAGCAGCTTTGTGCCATATTTCGGGAAAATCAGTGTTGATGCGCGCATGATGTTAAACTTGAGTCTACCTCAATTCACTCGGGTAATCAGACCTGAAGTTATTGGAGGTCAGTCGTTTTGAGTACGAAGAAATGATCTACGGGAAATGATTAGCAATTATTTGCCGGTGTCGAATCCATGAACTCTTTAATCAGGAAATTTCCAAAGAAACGAACAAAAAACGAATAAAGATACAAGGGATATGGGAGTGTGTCCTGAACGTTACATAACCTCTATTCCGTCGACAGATCCTGTTGAGATCCAGTTACTTTCTTACCCTTGCTATCTTGTAAACGAGCAAATTACCAAGACAAAAGGCACCCAAGATATCTATCGCCTTGGCTCACTCTGTTATTGTTATTTTCAACCTTTCATACCTATTTTTCTTTTTGGGATTATGCTCATCAATTTCTGTCATTACCCTTGTTTTTCTGGTTTCCTACGAAAATATTGCCAAGTTGTTTATTTCAGAATATTTATGAATGTGTTAATTGGTATTAAGCTACTAGATTAAAAATTGACTAAAGTGCCAAATTCCCTGTTCGATTTGCTCTTATGGTACAATTAGATTAATTTTTGCCTTTAAATCGATAATGGTGCCTGATCGACATGTTTCAATTTGTCCTTTTTTAGTACGCAATAGGGGTAGGTACATTTTTCCGAGGCATATGATTTTGAAAATTTTTATTTGAGCTCTGGAGCCACCTAAGACCAACACTTGGCGGCACTCACAAAGCTAATTTTCGGCCGCTCTCCCGATTAGATCTCAGGGGGTCTCTGAGACCGATTCACGGCGCCTCTTGATCAAAACTGGGGGCCCCTGAGAATCTCTCGGGGCTCCTGAGATTAGTTATCGGCAGCACCTCTGAGACTAATTATTGGGCCCCCAAATTTGCTCTGGAGGGGGGCTGAGACTGACTATCGTGGCCATCCAGATTAGCTATTGGGGTCCCCTGAGGCTGTCTTTGGGGTGGGGGAAGGGGGCTGGGAATGACTTCCGACAGCCCTCTGAGACTTACTCTAGGGCGCCCCTGAGACAAACACCCGGGGGGGGCGGTGGAATCACCTCTGAGACTGAGTCTTTGGCGTTCCTGAGACTAACTCTCGGAGGCTCCAGATTAGCTCTCGCGGGCCTAAGGTTAACTCCGGGCCCATGAGACCAAAAATCAGGGAGCACCTCTGGAAAATACTCTCAGAACCCCGGGAGTAACTCTCGAATGTCTCTGAGACTGACAACCGGGAGCCCTCTGAGACTAACTTTTGGGTGCTCCCTGAGATTGACTCTTGGGGCCGCTTATACCAAAAACTCGGGGGGGCACAGCCTGAGGCTAAATCTCGAGGGCTCCCGAAATTACCCCTCTGGGGCCCCCTGAAACCAGCACTCTGCGGATTAAATTAGACTAACTCTCGGACCCCCGGATTAACTCCGCGGGCCACCTGAAACTAAATATTGACTCCTGAGAGAGAAACCCGTTAGACTATGAGGGCCCCCTGAGACCGACTCTTGGGGTGCTCTGAGACTGACTCTTGGGGTTCTCTGAGACAGACTCTCAGGGGGACCCCGAGACCGAATCTCGGGGTCCCCTAAGACAGACTCTTGGGGTCCCCTTGACCGACTCTTGGGGTTCTCTGAGACTGAGTGTCAGGGGCCCCCTGAAATAGACTGTTGCAATGCCCTCTAGCTCGGCCAACCTCCCCTGAGACAGACTCCCGGGGCCCCCCGATACCGACTTTTGGGGCCCCTGATACCAACCCTCAGGGGCCCCGAAATCTACTTTCGGGGGGCCTTGAGACCAACTCTCAGGGCGGGGGCCGTGAGGCCGACTCGGGACGTCCTGAAAACGAATCTTCAGGGGCCCCTGAGACTGACTCTGGGCGCCCCGTGATCAGAGAATCCTTTGCAGTGGTTCAGATTGGCCCAAGGGGGTGGGGGTCTGCGGACGCCTAGGGCCCCCTTGGCTACGCCACTGCATCCACACTTTCGGGTGCCCTCCGAAATCACCATTTGGAGGCCCCTAAAATAATTACTCCCCTAGACCAATACTTCGGAGCCCCTTGATACTGATGCCCGGGGGTCCTAAGATCAAGCTCGATCAGGCTCAGGGCCACCCTTAGACCCATGCTCGCGCTTTTCTCAGGAGTAACTCGACACCGATGTTCCGGGACCCTCAAGATCAATATTTCGAGCCCCCCTCCGAGACTAATGCTTGGTACTCCGAAGCCCCTCGATGCCGATGCTCAGGGGTCCTGAACCCAGGCCTGGGGGCCCCTGGGACCAAACTCTGGGTCTCATGAGGCCAATGCTCGTGCCTCACTCATGAGTCCCTCGATATCAATAGTCGGGGGCACCCCGAGGGGGGGCCCTGAACCCCTGAGACCAAGCTCGGGGGCCCCTGAGACCAAGCTCGAGGGGACCCTGAGACCAAGCTCGGATGCTCCCTGAGACCAAGCTCGAGGGCCCCTGACACCAAGCTCGGGGGTTCCTTGAGACCAACCTCGGGGGCCCCTGAGACCAAGCTCACGGGCCCCGAGATCAATATTCGGTATTCCAGAGCCCTCGATACCGATGATCGGGGGCCCCCTGAGACCAAGCTCGAAGGCCCGTGAGACCAAGCTCGGGGCCCCTGAATCCAAGTTCAGGGGTCCCCTGAGACCACGCTCGGGGGGCCCTGAGACCAAGCTCTGGGGCACCCTGAGACCAAAATCGAAAGGCCCGTGAGACCAAGATCGAAAGGTCCGTGAGTCCGAGCTCAGGGGCCCCCGAGATCAATTTTCGGTACTCTGGAGCCCTCGATACCGATGATCAGGGGCCCCTGAGACCAAGCTCGGGGGTCCCCTGAGACCAAGCTCGGGCGTTCCCTGAGACCAAGCTCGGAGGGCCCCTGACACCGAGCTCGGGGCCCCTGAGACAAAGCTCGTGGGGCGCTGAGACCAAGCTCGGTGGCCCCCTAAGACCAAGATCAGGGCCCCCGAGACCAATGCTCGTGTTTTCCAGTGCATACCGTCAGCCTTATGCATCAGATGCCCTCGGATGCCCCCCCTGAGACCAAGCTCGAGGGCCCCTGACACTAAGCTCGGGGAGAGGGGGGCCTGAAACCAAGCTTGGGGACATCCCTGAGACCAAGCTCGGGGGTCCCCTGAGACCAAGCTCGGGGGCCCTGAGACCAAACTCGGGGGTTATCTGAGACCAAGCTCGGAGGGCTCCCTGACACCAAGCTCGGGGGCCCCTGAGACCAAGCTCGGGGGCCCTGAGACCAAACTCGAAGGGCCCCCTGAGACCAAGCTCGGGGGCCCCTGAGACCAAAATCGAAAGGCCCGTGAGACCAATATCGAAAGGCCCGTGAGACCGAGCTCGGGGAGGAGGGGCCCTGAGACCAAGCTCGGGGGCCCTGAGTCCAAGCTCGGGACCCCCTGAGACTGAGCACAGGGGTCCCCCAAGATCAATATTCGGTACTCTGAAGCCCTCGATACCGATTATCGGGGGCCTCCTGAGACCAAGCTCGGGTGCCCCTCCCCCACCGAGACCAAGCTCAGGGGCCCCCGAGATCAATTTTTGTGTTTTTAGTGCATAAGGTCAGCCCAAGGGGGTCCGCGGACCCCAGGGACCCCCTCCCCTGGCTACACCACTGTCAGAACATCTCAAGGGACCCATTCAAGCTCACGGCCGCCAGGTCAGTGGCTGTAAAGCCTTATAGGGGTCCCAGACCATCTCAGGGGCCCTCAGTTCAACACAGAGGCCCATATTAGCTCTGATGACCAGATAAGCTTAAGGGCCTGGATCATCCAGGGGCCCTTTGCCGGCATATTTTGGGTGTCAGAACAGTCCAGGGTTTCAATTGAAGCTTATAACCCAATTTCAGAGCAGGGGGCCCTATTCCTGTGCAGGGGCCTCAGATAAGTTTAGGGTTTTCTGTGCATCACAGGGGATCCAGATTAGCTCAAGGAACAATATTAACTTTACGGTCCCAGCTCAGCTCAGGGGCCCCCCACGTCGGTAGATATAGGTTCTGGCCAACTCAAGGGGCCCTGTTCAAGGTTACGGCTCCTAACTCAGTTTAGGCATCCTAGAACAGTTCATGCTGCCCAAACCATCTCAGGGGCGCTCAGTTCAGCTCAAAGAGCCCAGATTAGCTCGTATGGCATCAGAGGCCAGTTCAGGGGCCCCGAGAAGCTCAGGGGACCTTAAAATCAACTCATAGGACCTCAACTTAGTTTAGGGGCACAGGTAAGTTTAACGGGGTTCCGGGGCAAGCTATCGGGCCAGTTTGAGTTTCTCGCTTGATATTACAGTTGTTGATATTTTTACCTCCGTTGCGGGGGCCCATCACAGAAAAGTGGGGGGCCAGTGGCCCCCTGGCCCCCCGGTTCCTACGCCTATGCCATGCACCCTACACCACTCTGTAAGGAAACCGGTTATTGACCGATGTCCAAAACTATTTCTCCAATTGAAGGGCTCATGAAGTCTCTCAAATGTAGCCAAGTATCCTTTTCCGGCTGCGAATTGTATTGTGGCTAGCTTGGAAAAATAGATGGGGATTTTCGGACTCTATTCGCTGCGCGTGTAACACGTGCACTGGAGGGGGCTCAGAATCCCCCTAGTTTTCCGAGATGGCAGGGGAACCACTTCCAGCCGAAAAACGATATTCATACACATTTTCATTTTTAGAGAATTGAACGGCGCGTCGATTGATGTAAGAATGTTGAAAATCGGTTGCAAATTGTTTTACCTATAGACTTTCAAAGCCAGACTTCATTTTGAGATCGCCACAATCACACAGTTGGATCAGTTCGCTTGCATTGCATATTGAGCAGTGACCCCACAACGCCATATAAACATGATGTGTCAAGGTTACCTCACATAAAGTTCAAGGTCAAAGGTTATAGTTAAAGGTCATACCAGCACTTTCAAGGTCATTGAACCCAATACTTCCGGTCAAATGTCGTTACCCAGTCTGACAAATATCGTGCTACGAGGTGTTATTTAAGGTAAATCAATGTAAATGTTAAGGTAAAAGGTCAAGATCAAAGGTCATAGGTAAAGGTCAATTCTCATTTCCCGCCTAACGTAGTGTATACTATACGGAGTATACCATATTGTGACAACATAGGTCCATGAACTTGAATGACCTTGGCAAAAATATTTAGAAAATATTCTTTGCAACCTCTCCCCTATGACCCTGGCCCGCCTTTGGCATATTTCGGACTTTTCCCACATAATTAACCCTCGCCCCACCGGGGCCATCGATGGCCCCCCTAAGGTTTTTCCGGGATAGCAGAAAAACGACGAGGCGCAGCACCGCGGTTGAGGGCTCTACCTCTCACTGCATCATCTTCCCATCATCCCTGAAATTTTTACCCCGGGTCACCCAAGGTCAGGTCACCAGACGAGGTCAACCAAGGTCACCTCACTTCACCTTTAGAGCTTTGTAAGAGCTACATTTCAAAGTCGATCGATTTGAAACTTCCTACACTTCATGACCCCTCCAGGGTCTACAAGGTGTATATCCGGGATTTTTTCGATTTCGTGCCCTGAGGTCAGGTCACGAGGCGACCTCTCCCATTGGAAAAGCATGGGAAAAGCTATTTCATGATATAAAAGCCACAAGAATGATTGCAAATACTCAGACTGCTCAGAACAACGTTTTTGGACACTCTTTCACGGATCCCAGGGGACATATTTGCCCTTTGATTTTTTCAAGGTCATCCAAGGTCACCAGAGGTCAAAAACAGTATTTTGACAATAACTTTTGACCTAATTGAGCTAGAGCGGTGAAACAAACACCATCGTGTTTGTCTTGTCACTGGCTTTCATTTGATATACGGCAAGGTCACTTTTTGACCTTTCGTGACCTCAGGTCATATTAGGTCACGAGGTGACCTCTGGCGGTCAAACCACTGGCGGGAGGTCTTTACGTTCCACATAGCGGAAAAAGTGCTGACAATTTGCTATCAAATGTACTTTTACCAGGCCTCAATAGCTCTAATGACATAAGAGTTATGCCCAGTTTGCTTAATCATTGCATATTTGAGTGAAAATAGCCGATCTTGACCTAATTTGACCTCTGGAGGTCAAACCATTGACCTGAGCACTAAAACATGCGAAGTAATTTCTTACTGAATTCACGCGAGCTTTCTATTGCACTTTGCAGATTTGCGCTAACGCCCATATTTTCGGAGTTAGAGGGGGGCCATCGATGGCCCCCGGTGGGGCGAAGGTGGCGCCGGACCCCGGTGGGGCGCGGGTTAAGGCATTTCCAAAAGGCCGCCAGCACGGCCAAGCTTTGAAATTTATGACCTCGTTTGACCTTGAAGATATTGACCTAGGCCAATGAAAATTGTTTATGATTTAGATCACCATAGCCCCCACCCAGCTCCTAACCAAGGTTTTCCTAAGCCTGCCAGTTTCCGAGATATCAGAAGGGCCTACCAGGTGCCCTCCAGTGCGCGCTAGTGCCAGACTCTGCAGTGCGGGTGTTAACCAGTGCCGTTCTGCAATGCAAGACTACGCCGAACTAGGTTTTTTCCTGAGCTCACTCATCGTACAGGTTACCAAACAATAGCCTGAGCGTTGCCTTTTCAGCATATATTGGAAGAACCATTTCGCTGTGAATTTCTCCCAAAGCTTCGTCATAAGGCTTTGAACTCAATAACAATAGAAGCAAGACAAAACCATCAGCATTACCACGCGGCCAAATGCGTGACAGCACGCCCTACTCACCAACCAGAGACCTGTCGGAGGCCCGGGGGAACCGACTCTCTTCATCCAGCAGGGCCAGCATGCCCAGTGGCTTGGTGAGGAACATGTCCAGAACGGGACGGTTGTCGCTGAACTCCACCAGCTCCACGGCGATCCCCTCTGCGTGGTACTCCTGCCAGCGACGGGCACAGCGCCATCTGTATCGGCCCGCAGCCTGCCATGCACAGAGCTTAGGGAGACTGTTTCAGAAGAGGGCGCTCTCAGCTGTCATTTCTGCTCCTATAGGAATTATGGACTGGGCTCACTTACACAGGACAGGTGAGCAGCCTTATGCTATAAATATTTCCAAAGACCCAAACGGACGAGGCCTATGTTTCCGATGCTGATGAAATATATGAAAAGAAACAGATAAATTGGCACTCACCCTGTGGCAGTGCTGTTTTTACACTATATTCCCCTGCGAGTATCTGCTGTGAATTGACATTCCTCACCATAATACCATGGGTAGATATTTCCTCTTGCTCCTTGCATGGGTCTTATCAAACAGAAAGCTTACGGACTTTCAATTTTTTATTCACAAAGCGAGTTTAAGTGAGACGATTTTGGCGTCGGAAGCGATGACGGGTGTCCCCGGTCGAGTCAGTCGGGAGGCACTGCAGTACAGTCTCTGACATATGCTGCAGCTCTGCCCACAGGAGGAAGGGTGGCTATTTCTAGGTATTCTTTGGTCTGTGCAGTAAAAGTGAGTCAACCCCACGCATCGCCCGTGGTCAAATTTCTCGGGCTGCTTGGGAATTCACTTAGTCTTAGAGTTGCTATTTTATTTCGCGCGTACACATTGTAACATTTGTGACTTGAAACCGTTAACATATATTGTTCATCATAACAATACACTGAACATTATAACTTCAACGCAAAACCCACCAAAACCCAATACCTGCTGCTCCCAAGAGAAGATATGCTGGTTGAAGTAGTACTGAAGCTGCTCGTTGGCGATGTTGATGCATAACTGCTCAAAGGAGTTGTTCTCTAAGTTCTCGAACCCGAAGATGTCCAGTAGGCCCACGGCCAGAGATTCTCCACTGAAACCACCGGGCCGCTGTCTCGTAAACAATGGAGATGGATGACGCCGCGCATCAGGCCAATTAGCAAATTAATGAAAAATGTCATGGAATCAATGCTGATACCCTGTGACGCTACAAGGAAGCTTAAAAAATAAAAATACAACTGTCGTGCGTCCAGGAGTGGATGAAGGTTGGGGGAGGGAGAGGGAGTGTAGCCAAATTGGCCCCTAGCTTTTTCATTATCGCCATTTTTTCCAAAAGCACAATATGTTGTAATATCTTAGCCCAGGTTACCCCCCCCTTCCGAAACCATCTGTGATCCGGTGCTGCGTGCATCTGGTTGATACTTAGAGACTAGCGAAACTTTTTTATCTGTTTTGGTTATATGAGTCCAACCGAATTCTGGCTTCGAGTCAGTATTCGCCTGGGGTACCTAAAGTATCGATCCTTGTCATTTATTAGCTTTTATTCAAACGAAGGGTTTTGAAATATTCAACGATATTCTGAATGAATCACCACAGGTTTTTACATTTACCAACCATATTTTAGGGAAGGCACCTACAGAAAGGTATGCTATGCCAACCGGAAATGACAGAACAGCAAATAAACTAGAAGCCGATTGAATGTATTATTCCGCAGATAGTTTCCAATGAAATACACATAATCAGGGAAGTTTTAGCAATAAGAGGGAGGCCGAAATTGATAAGGACGTAATACATACTTCTTGTTTACTCAGTTAGCCTATGCTATAAGATACTCATCTAAAACATCTAGCATCTGTCAGCTACTTCCTTACTAGACGATCCGGGAGAAGGCTAGCAGTTTATTGATCTGGTTGATGATCCAGTCGAAGAGCCTGCCGTAGAGGGCCTTTGCCATGGCGTCCCTGGTGGTCACCGCCTCTTCATGAGTGTTGTTACGCACGATGCTCTCCCCGCGGGTCACCACTGAGTTCAAGGTCAAAACCTCCCGCAGGTCATCCGGGGTCACGCCCAGAAGGTCAGACGCTGGAAAGAACACAGAGGGAACATTATATAAAATGAAAATTCAGCATGAGTTAAGTAGTGGTGCCACGTATTCAGTAGTCACTAAAACTCAAAATACGGCCTACGAGTTCATTCATATTCAAATAAATTCCTCAAATAATTGTTTCTGGGCGAAATATGGGGCTAAAAAATAAATGGTTATTTTCCTAGGCTATCACCACATCACGTGAATCTTCGACTCCCCTTGCCCCCAAGCAAGTTTTTTGCCTTGCTACCACATCTCGTTTGATGTTGCGACCAACGACAGAGCCAAAGCCTCCCATACACAGCTCACCGTCCTTGAGCTTGTCCTTGGTCTGGACGACAACCCGCTCGGTGTTGCTGTGGTCGTCCTCGCTGGAGGTGAACCTGACGTCTCCGAGGTGGATGATGGCGGCAAGAAGCTGGAACACACAGTGCAGCTGCTCCGGACGAAACCCGAGCATCGACAGACTCTGGCGGATCTGCCACAGGTTCTGCACGTTCTTCTGCAGGGTGACAGCGGTAAGTGAGGAGAGGTGAGGGAAGACAAATCCTAGTTGTGTGGTTAAGATCGGTGGTATGTTGTAACACACTGATCAACACGTCTATACACTTGATGGCCGACACCTAGTGAATCCGTGTAGGTTTTGCTGAAAATGATCGTTGACAGCGTCTGTCATTGGCAAGGTCTGTAGCTCATTTTATATCCCAGTCTTTCCTGCGTAACTGAAATGGAGCTTGAATCATTAGCCATCACCAGCAGGTACATACATGGAAGTCTTTCAACAAGGTTTCTTATCATTGGATTGAACATCCGAATAGTGACACGCAACACAGCGTCCAAAAATAATGGTTAACTCTAGCTTTCAAAACAGTTGTGTTTGATTGTTCAGAACACGGCATGCTGTGCAATTGTTGTCCATGCAGGCTCTGGTGCCACCTACAGCGGCTGTGCGGTTGTTGCGGCCGCTGCAGTTGAGGTAGCGGTGATGGGGAGCGCTTGTCGGCGCTGAGGTGGAACTCCTCCAGCTTCCCCTCTGCGGCCAGACCGTCGTACAGGTAGTAGAATATGTGGAAGTTTTGCTCCGACCTGTAAGAGGTAATAGCGATGTATAGAGTAGTGTTCTGAAATGTTTGTGGGCATGTGGTTCAATGTTTCAATTTCATCCCCTCACAATAAAAAACTTCTACCGTATTGACAGAACTTACTTATGCACTCTGTTCAACAAAAAAATCAGAGAGTGAAAGTCACGCAAAAAATGTTCTCGTAACTTCTTGCACTGAAACTGTGTGTACATGATCCATTACTTCCAGCTTCAGAGAGGATCTGGGCCAATGGTTTGAACGAAGGGGCGGGAGGAGGGAAGCGGAGCACAAAATTGTAAAAAAAAACATGGGACTCCCTAAAAAATGGTTGAAAGTGGAGATATAAGGGTAGATACTTTCTTCATCAGCCCTCTCCGGCCCCAGCGGGATCCACCCCCGACCAACCTGGCCTGTCGCACGACCCTGGACTGCTCCAGTAGGTAGACGGACACCCTGGCTCCAGCCACGCGGCCCGTCCAGTTAAACGCCACGTCCAGGAACTTCCCGAACCGAGACGAGTTATCGTTGATGCCTGTTCTGGCGTTTCCGAACGCTTCCATCACAGGGTTCATGGCCAGGATCTTCTCCTCCAGATTGCGGTTTGGAGCCTGGCCGAGGTTGACTAGTTGGCGGAGGAGGTGGTTTGCGGACTCGGTTTTACCAGCACCGCTCTCGCCCGATATTACCACACACTGGTTTTGCCTGAAAAAGAACAGCCAAATGCATTTAGAGGAGCGATAAATACAACCTCGTCTGAGGATCAAAGCGTCATGTCAGCACATAACAGCAGAAGAGGGTCGATTGCTGCACAAAAAGCGAACTACCGGTTTCCGTACCTTCGCTAATGTAAGCAAAACCCCAAGAACACTTGCATACCGGATGGTTATAAGCTAGCTATTTTTCGTTATCCTACCTAAAATGTCTAATCATAGCCAAACAGCCTATGTTCCACACCAGGATTGCATTAAAAAGCTGTCCGATAAGTCCCACCTGTGGTGCAGCATGGAGTGGTAGGCGTTGTCGGCCACGGCGTACACGTGAGGGGCACCGTCAGACTTACAGAGCCCTCTATACCGCCACTGCTCCTGCCACCGCCAACACACGGGTAGAGAGTGGTCACTAAGGGCTGTCACGCTGACATCGGTACAAACCTGGTGAAGGTGGTGGGAAGATGCAAGGAAGGGAGGCAAGAGGTACCTACCCCTCCCTGATCGACCCTCAGTGCCCCTGAAATGGTCACGGTCACGGTCTCAACGCTCAATGAGACCCCCTGTCGGATGACGTGTCCCACCTCCGCTAAGATGCGAGTACCAGCGCTGCACCCCTGGGATAGGATTTGACGCCCACCCGACAGGGTTTGCAGCCCAAAAGTGCGTCCCTGGTCCGGATGGCGACTCTCTTCCAACCATTCGCTCTCTCCCTCCCGACTACATACCCTGGATTCGCCTATGGTTAACGTATGTACACAACAAGTAGAAATGTTCCCTAACATGAGTTAAAGAAAACGGCTTGGAGATATATGACAATTGCTGAGGCAGAGTTTAGAGTGGGGGATAGATGAGCATTACATTGAGACACCCAACAAAAGAGACGTCCTGAAAAAGGTGAGTAATAAAACATTGTTTTTTTCAGAATAAGAGAAAACACAGGTCAGAACAGTGGACCCTCGGCAGCGCCGTTGTTGGAGGTATGTAAACTGTCTTACACTGAACCGGGCGCCGCTCACCTGAACGAAAGCAAACTCTGACTGCCTACCTGAATCGCGTGATTCAAGATAAATTACTTGGTTTTATATTTATGTGAGAGCCCGAACCAACTTAATATCGCAGACTCATCATGCCAGATGAGGAAATCATTCCCCAGAGTCAAACATGTGTCTGAGTTGGATGTGAACCATGACTCGACTTCACCCTTCACTGCGACTCACACGTACTTTTGGCTCTGCAGCATAATACTCTCAACACAATTTTATGAGACGCTAAAATTAAGTGTGGAACTTTTCTCACATAAACATGCAAACAAAGTCACTTATCTTTGATACGTCCAGCTAAGCAAGCGAGTCGGAGCTTACTGTCATTTAGAGTGGGTCAATCTTGAGTTGCACATGGCTCTGGTGCGGCTCTTATTGTACCTTGTCTCCGTATATGTTGAGGTCAGTGAAGGGGTTGATGGCGATCAGGATGTCCCCGACGTAGGTGTAGATCTGGCAGCCCTTGTACCTCTGTTGCAGCTGGTCTACTATCACGTCCTCCGTCAGCCGCTCCAGCGATGCCAGATCGTCCACAAACATCTTCTGGAGCTTGGACCTGAAGCCGGAGGAACAGGTGTTTGCGTGGGCGCGAGCTGTACTTTTTTTCGATGCTCAAATTAGTTTTTTATTAGAAGAGTTTTGGTGAAAATTCAATTTTACTCGTTCAGATTGACTCTTTTAAACATTTTTTAAAGGCGTATTCTGCGGAGACTCATTTTAATAAACAGTAGAATGTGCAGTATAAGAAAGGAATGAAGACGTTTAACGTAAGATAATTGCAGTTTCAAGCAGGGCAAAACTCATAGAAAACTGAAGGCTTATGTCAACTGCCTGGACCATAAAAAAGCTCTTCAGCGAATTGAACCAGCTAAGTGGTGTTACAGGTAAAAAGCTGGAGTGCCAGGGTCTGGGAGATATATATTTTGGTAACATACCGAGCAATACGCCGTGCTATATGCAAAACAAAATCAACAAGACATTTCAAACAATTTCTCACTAAAATAAAACATCAAGGTGCGGAAGATCATACTCGTGAACGGTAACATCAGTCTAGTCACTGGCCTGAGTGTCGACAGGACTGTCGTACCAGCCACTGGCCTGAGTGCCGGCAGGACTGTCGTACCAGCCACTGGCCTGAGTGTCGACAGGACTGTCGTACCTGCGGTCGGTCTTCAGTCGGCCCTGCTTGGTGGTGGTCTCCGGCTGCCGCACCAGCCGTCCTCCCGTCTTCCGAACGTCGCGGATCAGCTCCCGAAGCTGCACACGTACCTGAAACGTCATCCCATGTCACAGCCTTGTGACGTCGTGACACCCAGCGTGGCTATTAGATAACGGGGTTAATGATATGTGGACGACTTATCAATAGTTTGGGAATCAACATCAGGCTCATTCAGTGCGGTAGATGGGCGTTCCGTGTGTTTTTATTGAGCGGAACACTGATATTACCCCATTACTGAGTGTGGGAAAGAGTTTCTGATGTGACAGCCACAGGAAGGAAATTAAAGTAGCTGACTTCAGTTACGGCCTCGTCACACATGTTTTGACCGTTACACGTTAATATTTTGAATTTCTTTCTGAGGTTGTCGGTAGTTGACAAACAACCAATGCGGAAAATCATTAACTATTCCGGCGCAGAAGATTTGAAGTTATTGCCAATTAAACACATGTTTGGCTCATTAAACGGCGTATGTTTAAGTTTCTCGGCGAATCAGTCATCAAAGACAGAGCAAATGCCCATTTGATTCCAATTACACCAGCGTGATTCCCACGGAGGAACTGAAGGATTTAATTCATTACGAAACAAACCAATGTTAAATGTTTTTTTCTACATTACATGATCGACCCGATTACCCCGTTCCATACAAGAATGTCTCAATTGAGCGACTATTCCAGAAAGCGGGTGGGAGAGACGTATGTGGATACAAGGAAGAGAGGTAGAATGTATACAGAGAGAGGGAGAGAGAGAGAGGCGGAGGGGGAAGAAGGGAGGGAGAGAGGGAGGGGGAGGGAGAGAGGGAGGGGGAGGGAGAGAGGGAGGGGGAGGGAGAGAGGGAGGGAGGGAGAGAGGGAGGGGGAGGGAGACAGGAAGGGAGGGAGGGAGGGAGGAAGGGAGGGAGGGAGGGAGGGAGGGAGGGAGGGAGGGAGGGAGGGAGGGAGGGAGAGAGTTACGTATGATTGTATATATGAGAGTAAAACGTTACGTATGATTTTAAACAGAAAAAAATGATAATCAAACGCTACTCACATAGTCGGTGTTATTTGGGGACCATCTTCAGAAACGGATGGTCCAGTAGGGGCCGCATGAACGATCGTTTCTCGAAGTCCTTGACGAGGCAGTGGGCGATGAAGTCGTTGAACTCTGGGCTCCAGTCAGCAGACCGCTTCAGAGCTGGTGGAGGGTTCCGGGGAATCTGACGCCCACATGTGGCCCATGAGTATTGGCTCTTTTACTAGATCCGTCAAAACTGAGACTAATGCTTCACAGCAAGGCCGAATCAGGACGCGTTCATTGTTGCTGTCTTCTAGCGTTCGATTTAAATCCGCAATATGCATTTAATTATATTTATTATATGATTCTACTTGTATAGATTGTTTAATCATGACTGTGATATTTAGTCTACATCTGCAATCTTTTATATCCTGTTAAACCCTGGTTTTAAATCAAATTTTTAGATTTTAGGTTTCGAAAACACTACAGTTTGCTGCTAAGAATACGTAATCACGATTTACACAGTAAATACAATAGTTCGCAATGGGTGTTTTCGACAGTTAACAATGAGGTATCTAGGAAAACCAATTGTTTTTGCCAGCAATTGGAATGCTTAAAAAGTGACGATGAAATTGTTAATTTTCTACTAGTGCCGCATTCGGCTCACTAATGGATGTTATCAGCTCTTTAAAAACAATTTTTCTAAAACATGTCTGCATCGTAGCGCGTTTCAGGTTATAGCCACAATACATTTCCGCACGTTAGCTGAACTGTTGAACGGGATGTCCGACTTCACATAATAAGCCCATCAGCCAAACTAAGAGGTCAGAACACGTCCAGTTTTGCCAGCCTAATTTGGAAAATCTCGGGGAAATAAGCAAATAGGAAGTTTTCCTGCTGGTCTATGAATATTCTTGAAAAAATCTGATACTGGCACCCGTAAAGGTACGAAAAAACCTTAAAAAAGCATCGTATGATCATCTGTTTCTAAATATATCAATTCGGCGCATTGGGGAAAGTCATTTGCCCTCTGGTTAAACTCCACACAAGTACCAACAATCCTCCAAGAGAGACTTCCTCGTCTATACTGGGAAAATATAAAGTGTGTCTACATTGGAGAGCATAACATATCTATCACTGACAACATCATCAGCACGAAACAAGGCCTCAGAACCGACCTGGAAGAGTGCCCTCATCGGGTGGATGTCGGCCAAGGGCGGTTCGCCGTCCGATATCTCAATGGCAGTGATACCCAGTGACCACACATCACATCTGACGTCATAGTTGTAGTCGTACTGCTGCTCGCACGCGATCACCTGGCGTCACAGGCAATCTCACGTCATAGTCTCACCTGACATCACAGGCGATCGTCAAGCAGACTCTCACGTCATACGCTGGACACTTATCAGTGAAATGCTTACGCACTGATAATTGATATTTGTTAGATAACAGTACAGTTTCCACGTGTGGTTGATTGTTTGCTCAGGAAACTAGTTTTTCATCTGCGGTAATACGCAAGTACTTAGCATCATTTCCTCGAAAAATTCATGTTGTGTCACCCGCTAAGACAAAAATGTTTCGTCATTGCTAAAGCCTTTACTTTTTTTGAAAGGGCAAAAGCCAACAGGCTTAATTTCGCAAATGCACTCCTTTTCCCATACCCATAAGATACGTCTGAAATGACTTCATGGGCGCAAACGATTTAACGGCTAACATTTGGAAGTTATCACCCGATGCGCACGCCTCACCTCGGGGGCCATCCAGTAGGGCGTGCCAACAGAGGTGTTTCTTCTGCCGAGGGTGGCCGCCAGGTGGGAGGAGACGCCGAAGTCGACCACCTTGATGCTTCCCTCCTCGGTCAGCAGGATGTTGTGGCCCTTGACGTCACGGTGCATGCAGTGGTTCTGGTGCAGATACAGCAGCGCCTGTGGGGTACCCAGAGGGGAGGTGTTCAGCGGAGTAGCAGATTCGGCCGGCCATGTAGTTACGGTGGGATTACCGAGTTGCGATAGGAAACTGTATTAGTGGTTAGTTGCAATGTCTGAAGGCTGGGAGCGTTTGATAAATTTTCCGTGCCAGAAGGTCTAATATTGACATGTATCACGTTTCAGATACAAACATTGATTTTAGCGTATATTCGACGCTTCAAAGAGCTGCTTGGTGATTGATAGAAAATTAAATAATTTGGAGCGTCTGCTGTCGCTGCCGCTGGCCGCCAACTTTAGTCCCCAAATATGCATTGCGTATCGCCAAAAATAGGGGACCCTTCTTTGCTAATATTCACATGCACTGAGCCTATATGCAAATTTCTGGATCCCTAAACCTTGACCCATTCGATTGAGTGTTTTTCCAAGGTGATAAATTCCTACAACCCGCCCCCCTCGAAGCTTCGCCCTCCCTTTAACCTAATCCTGGATCCGCCCCTTGCATGGCGCTGTGGTCGGAAGCAGAGCTGCCACTTCCCCTGAGCCCAGCCAGGCGCCCCGATGTCCGGGAAACTGCGGAGCCCCAAAAAGTGAAAAGAAAGAAGCAAATGGAGACGGGTGGCGAAGAGCTAAAGAACTGTGCGTATTGATACGTGATAAATGTATTGATACTCGGATCAACTCCCGCACGTGCTCTGAAACTCGGTTCAAATGAGGATAAAAATTGGCATGGACCTGTTCCAAAATTCCAAGCTGGGGAAAGCTCAAGAATGGAAAAAGCATTATTAATGTATTTTGCCAGTTTTTGTGCGTTGCTTATTAGTTCTAATCAATTCCATGAAACGCAATTCCACGATTGATCACCCCATTGTTTAAAGTGATTGGGTCAGTATAAGGTCCCATAGAAAATGCCGACATTTTTCTGTGATGTTGATTTCTGTACAAAAAGTAAATTTCTCGGTAATAAGATAGTTAGTTAACGAATCTGAAAAATACCATAGATTAGATGCTATATATTTGAAAAAATATTTGGAGCAAAGAAAGCGGCACTATTAATGGATCCCTAAAAGCGTAAGATTAGCTTGTCGGAAGCAGAATGTTGCCTCTGACACTCTTACGATATCTCTAGAACAATAGGGAAACATAGTCTTGAGTGGGGCGGCCTAAAAGTGACCGAAAAGTACCTGACACGGTAGATGAGCACTAGGCAGTAGCCGACACTCCCGCTCACTACTCACTAGTAGTCGGCACTATTCCACTCACTACTCACTAGTAGCGGACACTATTCCACTCACTACTCACTAGTAGCCAGGACTATCCTGCTCACTACTCACTAGTAGCCGGCACTATTCCACTCACTACTCACTAGTAGCTGGTACTATCCTGCTCACTACTCAATAGTAGCCGACACTATCCCGCTCACTACTCACTAGTGGCCGGCACTATTCCACTCACTACTCACGTCAATGGTCTCCTTGAGGATAGCAGCGATCTGGAGCTCGGTTAGCTTCTCCCCACACGGTGGAGCGTTTGGACCAGGTCTGTCACAGAGCCTCCGGTGCAGAGCTGAAGGCGAAGGGAGAAGGTCAGAGAGAAAAAACAACTAAAGAACGGAAAAAACGGAACTATTGAAAAGAGAGGTACCTGACATACCCACCATATGAAGTTAGGCGCACTAGTTAATCAGCAAAAATATAAATGTACAAGCAAAACTATCTTAATAAAAACAGTTAAGGCTAGAAAATGGCATACGCGAGAAAGAAGCAGCTTGAAAATTCATTCAAGAAGAGGCCAGCAAGTTATATTAATACATTGCAATCATGGCTTATACTAATGTTACACCTAAAAAAGGTAATAATTAATTTGAGATATTCATTTAACTTTAACCTATTTCTTTCACTTTCCAAAATAACGAATACCAAAGTGTTCTAAAAATATTTTTCTGCTGTTCTATCGACATAAGCTTTACACACATTACTAACATACTACAACACTTGCGAGACCGAGCAACAGTATCCACCTCCCCTAATGAGCGTCCTCTCTGACCCGATAGAGATGCACCAGCACACGCCTCTGATTTCTCACAGCCATTGGCCTTGTGCTCACACTGAACACACCAGCAGGCGAGAGACGCGGGTATACTAGGGGACAAAAACGGCGCACAGGGCGGTGAACGGTGAAAATGAGCCGCACCACAGCGCCACTAACCAGCTACCAACGCTCATCTGGCAGCCCACAGCTGACATCGCCCAGCTGACGAGGTGCTAGAAGGCAGGTGCTAAAGACCACGGGGCTTATCAGCTACTGTTCCGCACAGCGGATATCAGTCATCTTACTGATTTAAAATCGAGAACTTCCCGACTGGGTAGTCTTTAGAGGGAATGTGGCACCCTTATAACATTGATTTAACTAAGATAGCCAAGTGGTAAAGCATGCCGAAAAACCTGGTATTCAATATATCGAGAACAAATTTCCGTGGAGAAAAGCTAAAAACCTGTACCTGAAATGTGCCCACATGTACCAAAGCCAGGCGGCCACAGTTGTCAACTATTGGTGTGACGACAGCGCTGATGTCACAGTGAGTAATCAGCCAATTGAACCCCTTGAAGCCTTTTGAATATGGTAGTAGTTGCCAGATCATGGCGTTATCCACATGTAGATGTAAATTTTTCACCCCACAAGAGCATCTTAAAAATAAGAAATATTGAGCTCGTTGTACATTTTTCAGAAATTTCATGGAAGTTTTCATGATTTTCGGCAAAAATACCCCTAATTACACTAAATTCCTGGATTCGCTCGAAGTGCCACATTCCCTTTAAAGAACAGGTTCAGAGAAGTTTTGCCTATCACGCCTAAAGACAGTGACAGGGCCATTCGGGGGTATGTCGGAGCGATTGACTCTCAGGATTAGACCATAAATACTTGATCGATCGATCTTTGTGGTGTAAACAGCCATGGAAATAGCTACAGAGACAGCTATAATTGATTGGAGAATCACCGCTGGTCATCAAACGCTAAAAGTATGGTAGGCGATGACGAGAAATACCTGGAGGCTTCTCTTAGAAAATATGCAAACCACACTTTAACTGAACGCATTGCTTTACGCATTTAAAGAGCGATTTCAGGCAGTGCAAGATCAGGACAATGTTCACATATTTTATATCAACTACATTATTAATTATTTCATATCATATTACATTATACTATGTTCACTATATAAACTTATGAGCTGCATCAGATTGTTAACAATTTTTTTACATGAATTTGTAGCAATGATAATGACACAGTTAGTGAGCCTAAGGCGTTCAATCAAAACGTTTGCGCACAAAACTAGAAAATTATTTTCTATAATTCTTGTGCAATAAGAGTAATAGCAGGCTAAGTTAAAAGGCTTTACTGTCTATTCGTATTTCGATGGTGAGTGTCAAACCGTCCATCCCATGCCATCATATCCATATTTTCTATATCTTCCTTATTACCTACTATTTTTGGCTTGAAATGAGGAGGTGTGCTTAATTAATGATATATTAAAAGTACTTCATCAACTAAAATGTCAACCTTTATTACGGAACAAAGTTCAGAAACATCAGATAGACAAAGGCCGACTTCTTCTACACATTCTTGGGTCTTGGTCAGCTACCTATCCACCATCTTCATCCACCTGTCATACCACCTCCCCTGTCTGCCACTCTGAAACCAGTAACAAACGACGTCCAATTACGGCGGTGCGGTGCGTGCTTGTTATAGCCAGCTATAGTGCCACCCGAGTAGCCGCCATCGACGCTGCCCAGGTGCTATACTTCACTTTCTCTCCGGCGTCTCGTCTGTCGCGGAGACGACACAGCCGGCGGTGCGGCATAGACAGGTGACGCACGCACGCACGCACACGCACGCGCCTCAATCGACGCGCCGGCGGCCAGACAGCGGCTTAAAGACTAACCGATGGATGCAACCATATATTTAATATCAAACAATGTCAAATGGATGCTGCAAGATGCTGTGTTTACTTGGAACACTTACTGTGAGCCTTGCTTCAATAACTGGTTTTCACATCAATTAAAAACGGGATTTTTTAATTGGCCCAAAGAGAATGTGGCCCTTCATAATCAAATTTGAACTTATGTAGCGATGTGATAGACGATGCCAAGAAACCACTTGATTGATATTGTATTTGTCCAAGAACTTACAGAGCGAAGGGAAAAGAACACATTAACCGCCTGTCGAACACCCCTCCCCGAGTAGTCACGTGGTACGGAGTGACCTTGGGGATTGGGAGGAAGTAATGCTGCTCAAGCCCTGATGCGTGTACAAACATTGCTTAGACAACCCTCTTAAAAACCTATGTTCTAAACGTGCATTTGGTACTGGTCCCTATACGTACGTATAACGTTCGTCAATGACTAGTTTTTAAACACGAACTATGGTTTTATATGTCAATGAAAATATCACACACTGATGTGTGCCACTTAAGTTTCTAATGATACCATATCTTAGCTAAAAACTGGCTGAATCTAGTACAAATCATTACATGTTACATCAGGCAATTATTACAAAAAATCATCAGGTCAGGGCAGGTCACGTCACCGAGTCATCGCGTCACTTCCAAACACATTTAAGGCAGCTTTGTTCATATAAAATGATGCAAACCAAACAGCCAAGATGGTAATTATAGTAGTGACCATGATCCGCTGGTTTGAATAATATGCCATATGATTTAAACAAATTCTTATTTGACCCTAATATGAGACCAATACTACCCTGTGACCTTAAAAGATCACGTTCCATTACGTTATAATTATTTAGGCAATAAAATAATACTGGTGCCATTGGATTTGTTCTACATAGGTCTATGGTTCCCACAAAATATAAGGAATTTCCTAAATCTGTCCAACTTGACGCAGTTTCGTCCTCTGTGACGTCATAGTCCAACAAATATGGTTTAATCTTGATATAAGAGTAAAATACGGTAAAGCACGTTCACTGAAATTGTTTTCTATTTTTCAGCATCTCCGTTGGTTTCAGGATTGGGGGAGGGAGGGGGGTTCCGATTGTACCCCGACTTCCAGGTGGTGGACGGAAAGAGCACAGCGGCACCAGGGGCTCCTGTCAGAAGTAAACAACCACTCCCAGGGAAAGGAAAATTCTGTACATCTATCATGTTTCCTCGGAAATATACTAAGCGGCCAAAAAATTTGGCTTGGAAGCTGCCCGACTTCTCATTAATTAGATTAAACAGATTACCTAAACAAATTTCATAATATATTTCCGAGGGGTGAATCTGTGGCCTGTTTTTGAGGGAGGATGAATTCGAGAATCGTGTTTTATATTTTACAGAACTATCTTCATAGAACAAATCCTTTTATAACAGTATTGAGAACAGCTAGAAAGCTCTGATATTTTGAAGGAAGCGGTAGGTGATGTTCCATTTATGTATTCAAATAATACTTAGTCAGTGGCAGTTACAGCAGCTCCAAATGGAAAGTTCTAGTACATTTTGATTGCATTATTTTGGAGTACAAATACTGCTTGCAAGACTATCGGAAGGTAAATTAACCATACCATACTTCCACACTTATTTAGAAATTCCACACTTGTGATATGTTCAACACTTATGATAATAATGAAATTGCATAGGCACGCACAGGTTATGTAATTTGCACGATTTTAAGCATCTGGAATGGGATTTTAGTTTACCTAGCGCAATGAACAGGGCAAGTATTTTTGCATGCGTTTTGTTAGAAAATGACCAAGGCAAGTTCACCACGGGGGATCAGGAATAAATAAATCATTTAAACTG